>NBSA01000016.1:771363-1371363 GCA_002916415.1 Talaromyces borbonicus
ATTGGAACTATTAAAAGCAAATTTCCTCCAGGATCGCTCCTCTCCGTTTTGTCTCGACCGAAGTCACGGTTGTTCCCAACAATCTTTTTTTCCCGCTGCACTCTATGCAGCAGCAGCTAGCAATTCATCAATGACTTTATCAAGACCATCGAAAATCGAAATATGTCCATGACCTTCAAGAAGATGTGCTTTGACTTTATCCTGCGGCAGATGATCCGCTAGCCATTTCCCCTGCGCAAACGGGACCATCTTGTCCTCAGTGCCTTGATATATGATAACGGGTACTTTGATTTCGCTCAGGTCATAGCCCCAGGGTTTAAGCATCTCCAGATCATCGTCAATCCACCCATCAGCACTGACTCTGAGACCTTCGTGGAAGGAGTCCACCATGGTTTGGCCTATGGAATCTTTGTTCTTGATCAGAGCTTCGTTGTCGCTCGGCGGAAGTAGACTGGACATCACTTTCATAACCCCGTCGAGATCAGAGACAAGGAAATCCTTGCGTTGGGCTTCGCAGAATTCTCGAAGAGCAGATTCTCCTTTGAGTGCGGCTCCGAATTCTTCAATGTCTGTTGAAAATCAGTCCCTCCCTCTCTCTCTCTTTTCTTCTCCGCAAACAGGTGCATTTCCTAATTCTAGAAAGTAGATTGATTGGAAGACTTACTATCTTCACCCTGTCCCGCGAGAAAATCCAGACCTTCAGCATGGTACGGAGCGGACCCAGCAAACGACACAACTGCTCGACAGCCCGGTAACCGAGCAGCGCAAGCAATAGAGTACGGTCCTATAATTAGCCATTAGCCATTAGCCCCTAGGATATATCTAAAAATTTCAAGACCGCTTTCATGTAATCTCAAGTCTATACATACCACCACCACTCCATCCCGCTACAAAACAGCTTTTTACACCTAAATGATCAAGAAGCGCCTTGATATCAGCGACGGTATCCAGAAGTCGTCGTCCTTTATTCCTTGTTGAGCCTCCGTAACCTGCTCTAGAAAATGCAATGACTTTGAGTCCCTTCTTTGTGCATGCATCGATAAAGTTCGGTTCGGGGATCCCTGCTCCAGGAGTGCCGTGGATCCAGACGATAGCAGTACCGTTTTCAGGCCCGGTTACATTGTAGTCGAGATTCCGCCCATCTGGGAGCGTGAATTGCTTAAACTGCGGCGCCATGGTGTGTATGTGTATGTTTTCAAATGTACCTAGGTATCTATGTCGGTATAATGTGCTGTGAAAATATTTCAAAGATCTAGGTACAGGTATAGTGAAAACGGGAAACCTGTAAATAAATGAAAATTCTCCGGAGGCTCTAGCTCAACAAGATCGTCCCCCTCTACCTAGGTAAGCTACGCGATAGGATTAAATCGCCCCGCTTGGATGATGGAGCTATCACCGTATATAGCCGTTGGAACGTGGAAATGTCAGACCCCAAATTTTTCGAGCGGGAACCTTACCAAGCATTTCGAGGTTTTACCGTAAATGAACTACTCTACTAATTTATTAACACTAACTAGGAAGTTAGTTAGTTAGCCAAGTTAGCGCTGCTGATTAATTCTAAATGTGGTCTCCACTTACTGAAGAAAGGAAAAGAAAGAGGAAGATATTTTCACGTCTTTTTTTATAACTTCGCTCTGGGGGTGATACTAGGGTTTCTTTAGCCACGTGACGTTTGAATAGAAGCATTCTCGATGTATGTATGGAGGCCTGATGTATATGAAATAATTTGGCGATGGAGCTTGCTAATATAGCACTAATTATTGAATTTGAATGCAAATCTTCGTGCAAATCTTCCTGCATGGAATCTTCCATCACGCAATTTGTATTTAGGTACGTAGCGGGGTACAGCCTATTCCATGTTAGGAAGCTCGAAAGTGGCATCAAACTCTTCGTCCACGGGTCCACCTGGAGAAGCTTCCAAGGTTCACTAGGGAGACAGACAATATCAATACATCTTGAATATATCCAAGATCGTACAGTCCATTTTCCGACCTCGGCCTGTGTACAGTCCCGACTGGAGGTCGTTTCTTGCTCATTCATCCTCGATATTATATCCGTCCAACACCAGGGCTTGGAATTTTTGAACCTGAATAAAAAACCTTGGATGTAGGTGGTTAGGATGAAAGCAAACCTTGACGCTCTTTCACAAAACTCTTCAGAAAAGAAGAGGGAGTACTACTACTTTGCCTACGGGTCCAATCTCTCTCCAACACAAATGCGTGGGCGATGCGAACACGACCCATCAACGTCTGCTCATCCAGTGGCTATTGCGCGTCTAGATGGTTGGCGGTGGCTAATATGCGAAAGAGGATACGCAAACGTTATTCCTCCAAGGAAATGGAGAATCAATCGACAATTCAGTCACGGAGACCTAGTACCCGTATCATTATCATCTTCGGCGGGTAATGGTTCAGTTGCAAGTCAGCAACAAACCGAACAAACAGAAGAAGATGAAGAAGGAGAAGTGGTATATGGAGTTTTGTACCGGATGACGCCAGAAGATGAACTTTTACTAGACGGATACGAGGGCGTTGATCACACGGCGCCGGATTCCGGGTACCAGGATACAATCCCTTTCACAATGAGGCCCAAAGAACAAGAGAACGGGGCGTATAATAAATGGTATGTGCCAGCAAAAGTCACGCGGTGGCTCGGAGCGGGAGCATCTGGAAAAGAAGAGGTTGACGTATTGGTATACGTTGATGAGAAGAGGGTTACTGTCGGTCCTCCTAAAGCCGAGTATGTGGGCAGGATGAATAGAGCGATTGAGGAGTCGTTGCAGCTAGGGATGCCTCGGAGATGGGTTGAGAGTGTCTTGAGATCATACGTTCCGTCTCCCCTAAAAAGTGATGGAAATTGACCATTATGGAGTTTCAAGTTTACTTCTGCATCAAGATAAAGGTATATAATAAATACCATAGTGGTCACTCTGCTGTACAGGATCTCCTGGATGATATGGATACAAAATAATAACCCTAACCCTATCTACTTGGTCGAGAGCATCTAGCCTTCAGTTCACTTCAGATACCTGCAACGCAACGCAGTAAATATACCTAGGTACTATTAGAGTAGAGAATTTAGCATGGATCATCACCAGTTGCAATGTCTCACAGACTCGCAGCCCACCATCAATTTTGTCTCGATCAACTCAGCCACGGCTCGGTTTAAGAGCTGCGTCAAGCGCGACAATCTTTAAAAATTCTAGAACCTGGGCGCAGGGATGGCTGTGATGAGTCACCAAGTTAGAGGAACTTAGTAAGCTGCATTAAATTCAGCCAATTTATTTGTGACATGTTTACAAAGAACCCTCATCGCTTTCTTTGGGATGGGTTGAATTCAATATGCTCAGGATGTGGCTAGATCCACTAGGCAATGCATCCATCAGAAAATTGGCCCCGGCCCTAGTCTCAGGCGCCTAGCGAATAATATCGTATTCTAAGCAAATTATAAGATAGACGTAACTTACCAGGTAAGAATGAAATATCTGTACATGGATGGAAACATAGGTGATACTAAGTAGGTAATCAAATGTGGGAAGAAATGACATCCGGAATCCAGGCCTGTCTATATTTGTCTCTGTCGCAGGTTGCGACCGAACATGATCTTCACATGCCGATCTGGCCCGAAGGTCCACCCGGAGCTAGGTGGAACGGGTTCAGTCAGACATATTTGCCGTTAATTTCTGCCTAGATGGTAGATGGAAGATATCTTAGGGGTTCAAAGCTACCTACTAGGTATCGTACTGTATGGCCGGAAGCGACATCCTTACCCTACCTTGTAGATAGATTGGTTACCCGATAAGCACAAGTGCTGGTCTGTCTTGAATGGTCGACCTTTTGATAAGACCAAGTTACGCATGGGCTGTTAACTTCCAAGGTTGCTGTCAAGTCTACTCGGACATTTTTCTATTTCTCAACTATCAGCAATAGAGGGGCAGCGAAGCAGACCTGTGGCTGAAATCAAGGCGGGGCTCCAAAGGTGGATAAGCTCAAGGGCAGAAATAATATAATAAAAATTATCAATCCAAAAGACCGTACGATTCTCGTTCTACAGTATGTACAGTAACTAAAACTACTGGTACCGTAATGGTGGCCAGATGAGCCTGCTAAGGGCGGATAGAAGAAAATAGTCGGATCACGACTAATAGCAGACTAACCAGCTGGTCTAGTCCGTTCTATAGTTAGTGTGACAAGTCTGCGCCAATTCGACTGTGATCGCGCACGTTTCAGCTGGTTGCTTCTGCGAAAGATATGGAACCAAGCAAATAATAGTAAGTAATCGAGTCAGAGGCTCAGAAGGGGGAGGGTGGAATGGAGGAGGGTGGGATGCTGCAGATTCGAGATTCCAAGACTGCGTGCGTGGTCAACCGGCCTAGATCTACCGGTGGATGCATATGTTACTTGTAAGTTGTTACTATGCTGTAGACTTTTTTTTTCATTATTTCTATTGCAAGAATATCAAAAGGCGAGAGAAATGCGAGTAATGACCTTGTAATCCGTTCGAGCGTAAAATGTAAGCATGTAGCCTGTCTCCGCCAACCAGATGGCGTGCTCACAGCTCAATTTTTTGGTGGTCGATGCGATGCGGTGTGTACGACTGTGACTGAGATCCACACTGTGTCGCGTACGGCATGTACTTTTGCTTTGAATCAGTCAATCAGTTCAAGTTCCGGAGAGCGTGGCTTGAAGAGCATAGAGGCTGAGAACGATTCGGAGAATATACCAGTATGCCGCATGAAATGGATACTTGTCATTATAATTGTTGGTTAGAGAAAGCGACTTTAGTTTATATAATAATAATAGCAATAATGATAATCAGAATAATGAGAATAGTTTCCAAGGTTGTTCCAGGGTTACCTAGGTAATACTAGCTAAGTTAATAAATTACATACATATTAGTTATGTCCCGTAATTAACTAGCTGTACATACGTTTTAGTGAGTTACATTTTACTTCGGATTAGATCGCCGACAAAATTTTTTTTTGTCAAGCTGTAACTAGCTAGCCACCATCTGTCGCCTCTCCTATTCCTTAATCTTTATTCATACCCCTCTATTAACTCAGTTGGACTTGACTCTTAGACTTGTCACTGGACTAGCGCTGCTGATTATATTATTTCTATTCGTTCTGTAACCTAGCTCTCTCGATCCTGTATATCTTGTCCTTTACCCCTCGCCTCCGCTCCCCTCACCTTCTTTTCTTTTTTTCTTATTTCCTTTCTTTTCTCTCTTCTCTTTCTCTCTGCGTGCTTGCGCTTCCTCTCAGCATGTCCCAGCAGAACACTGCACAGGATGCCTCCACCAAAGAGTCCGGACACGCCACCTCCCATTCCGCCCGCACCGCCGAACTCGCCGGTCTTAAGGTAAAACTTCGAGCTGCTCTGCGCCAGTTTCCCGATTTTCCTGAACCCGGCATTCTGTTTGAAGATATCCTGCCGATTTTTGCCGACCCTTCGCTTCATGAAGCCCTTATCCGATCCCTCGAGCTGCACATTCTCGAGACTTACCATGAGAAACCCGACGTGATCGTGGGCTTGGATGCTCGTGGGTTTTTATTTGGGCCAAGTCTCGCCCTGAGATTGGGCGCTGGCTTTGTCCCAGTCCGCAAGCGCGGCAAGTTGCCTGGTCCCTGCGAGACCGAGTCGTTCAAGAAGGAGTACGGCGAGGACTTTTTCCAGATGCAGGCCGACGGAGTAAAGAAGGGTCAAAAAGTGCTGGTGGTTGACGATATTATTGCCACGGGTGAGTTTTACCCCATTTTTACGATTATTTTATTCTTTGGGGAACTTAATCTCAATACGTTCACTCTTGCTAACTGAATTTTTCTTTCCGATAGGCGGATCCGCTGCCGCTGCTGGAAATCTCGTTACAAAGCTTGGAGGAACTCTGTTGGGATTCGTATTTATTCTTGAGCTCGGATTCCTCAAGGGACGAGATAAATTACCTGCTCCGGTCTTCACCCTGCTCCATGGACAGGAAGGCACCGCTTAATGGGCAAACTAAAGACCCCAAAATCTCCATGATCCCGTGTTTCGCTCAACCCGGCCTGATATGATTGTTTCTTGTGCACGTTGATCTCGACATTGGAAATTTTTCTTCAATTGTCACTCGGGGTTTTATTTTACTTGCATCGCTTACGCGGTTTTTTGATTTCGACGATTTAAAAATCAGCATCTTTTTTTCACACAGAATCATGTCGACTGGGGGGCATATTCGGCTTTCTGACTAGACCATGTCTTCAACAAAATGAACGATACCCTTTTCCACTCTTCCATTTACCTCACTCGCCAGAACAAGATGTTCTCTGTCATACATGTTTCGGAGTCTCAACTAAAGACTCGTAAAACGGAAGACCTTATCGGCAAATGAATGCACCATCGACCCGAACACGAATTATCAAATTATCATGAACGCTTTTTGACCCAACTGTTCGACTCGCCAACACATTTTACAGCCCTTTGCGTGCAACTTTGTGTGTTTCCGTCCTTTCCAGCCGCAGTCGACTGTTGCTTCGCTTCAAAGAGCCTCCAGACTGGGATTCTTCAAAAATAGATAGCTGTCGTGCGTTCTGATGTCGAGCTAATGGATGTCCTGTACATAGAATGTTAGCAATGAATTATTTTAAAAGTAGAATTGGTTCTACAGAATTTATAGAATGCTTTGTATGTAGTACACTATGCGAGATATGATTGGTGCAGACAGATGGAGCTCACGTGAGGGACCCACATCTGACTATTTCTTCGCTCCGTCATTTGCAACTTCTTCCTTCCTCCTCTTCACCTTCATCATCTTCTTCCTCTCGCCTTTCATTCTAGGAAAAGTCGGCTACGACAAAGAACGCAACTCTAGTAGAACAAGATGTTTCTCCAGTCTATACTCTAATTCTCTTCATATCCTCCGGCATAATGTCCCCTGCTCGAGTGCTTGAGGCCGCTCAGAAAGAGAATGATTTCCAGACTGTGACATCCGCGTTGGATGCGTTATTAGTGACTGTACATCAGTTGAGCTTGCGAGAGCAAGAGCTGCAATCCAGAGTCGAGTTTGCTCATGATGAGGTTAGTCTTGGTCTTTCTTGAAGAAAAAATCGTTCTGCCTTTCCTCCACTCAACAGTCTACTATGATGAGAAATCTTCCAATCTATTAGCTCTAGATCGTGAGCCACTTGTTGGCCGTGACATTTTTGCATGTATTACCTGATAAGACGATTACTTTGTTACTTGATCATTTCATCTGATGTCAGAGACAGAAAATTTACTGACGATCACAGTACAAAAAACTAGCCGAGCGGATCGATGCAGGACTGGGCACTGTAGAACAAGACGTACTCCAACGTATCCGTCCAGATGACTCGCAGCCTCTGCCGAAGCTTGACCCGTCGCTAAAACCTCTAGATGTCGTGGACAATCTTCGAGCTCATGGCCATATCCAGCGTCAGCTCCTTGATGTCGTCGTAGCTGGTATCATCTCTTCCCGATCGCTCGAGGGTGACGTCCGTACGAACGGTCACGATCATACCAGCGTGGGAGTCTCGTCGAATAATCCCTGCGTAGTGGCCGCCAAAGCGCGTCGTCCGTCTCTAGAACGCGATTTCACAACTCATAATGGTGTAAAGGGTAATCTTCGTTGTCCGTACGCAAAACCTGCGCACGCAGCAATCAACGGGACGGGACACGAGGCAAACCTTTTCGACGGCCAGAGCAGTAATACCAAATGTGCTTTTGACCCTATCAAGGTGGACCAAGCCACTGCCGGGCAAGATCGCGTCTCTAATACAGGCGCTTCCGCCCGGTCATCGGCGGCTCGATGTCCTATTCGATACATGGATGATCATTCCCCAGAAGAATTGGCCAAATACTTCGAGAACCACAAACACGAGATACCACGAAGTCACGCCATCTGCGTCTCTCGATTTCAGAGAAACTCGGCGACCATGCGCCAGATTGATGCCAAATATGGTAATCTAGTGAATATGATCCAAGGGCTTGGAGAAAGACACAAAGCACTTCTTCCGGAATCTAGCCAGAACGGCGGCACCTCTGTCGAAAGAGTTGAGAAATGGGCGGAAGACGTCAGCTCTAAATCTCCGCAACCGGCAACGCTGAGTACTGTCGAAGAGGTCGAGCCGCTTGAAACCCGCGGTTCGGACGAGGACGACAGAGCGAGCCGTTTTGAGCGTCCTCTACGAGAGGTTCGAGTTGGAGAGTCGCCAAGTCGTCCTTGGGGTATACCTGTTCCAATGAATCATGGTCTGCCGTCGTTAGGCAGTGCTATTAACAGTCCTGTCGCGCCTATTCCTCCGGATCTGAATACGCCCAAGAAATTACCGGACAGTGAGCTGCCGTCCAATGTCGCACAGCTTGAGGGTCCTTCGTCTACTCCGATTCGACCAAAGGGGAAGTGTCCTTTCGACCATACAGCCTTTATGAAGAGACCTGATTCGGCTGTTGCGAATCAGCCACATGAGACATTAAAACCCCATGGAACTGCGAATCCTTTCGTGAATGGTGATATTCGCCCTGGAAAGACCGAAGAACCTCAAACTAGCCCGGAACAAAAACTTCCCTCGGCATCAAGGGCCGCCAATACACAGTCGCACATGGTCTTTAATGGCCCTGTGTTTTTTGGATATTCAGCAGAAGAAACTGCAGTTTTGATGCAACAACTCAGTCCGTCCAAGGACAACAGGTGATGTACGTCTAATACCACCTCACGTTTGTATATATCTTTACGATTTACGACTTTTGAGCGTTCTTTCCTGTTGTCTCCAGCGAATATCTTACCTAGTCGTTAATCTATTTACTCGTATTGATACGCATGTTCAGAAAAGAGGTCTTTATCTCAGACGCCGTAGTTTGGTAGCTCGCCGTCCATTATTTGGACAGTAAGACAATGAATTATTTAAGAGGTGATAAACTGCTAAATGGGTATTCAAGGAAAAAAGCGGCGACATCGGACACCGGAGAGGGGCAGACTACAGTATGCGGAGAACCATTTCCCCACGGAAAACTTATCTGTCCGAGTTCATGCGTCAATTTTATTCGAACCGACCTCGACACCTCTCAAGAAGAACTACGGATTCTTATTTCTCTTCTCCTCTTTGATGCAGACTGCACGCTTCATTGCTCGTCGATATTCTTCTCAATTGATGTCTAGCACTCGTCCAGTCGCTTCAGCATCTTCTCGACTAGCTCTACACAGCTCGCATTTGTCGTCTCGAACACCGAATAATCGCGCCTTCTCGCAGACTTCTACAATGGCTTCAGAGATGACTCCTGTCTTTGCCAAGGACGCTGCTCCTCGTATGGTTTCCTTGGTCCTTCCCTTTGTCGAGTTTTCTATCAATGCCTTGACCAAGACTGACATAACGATGTTCAAATAGCTGCTGGCCCTTACGTACGTTTCTCTCGCCTGACACTTCTTCGCACAGGAGTGAGAATAACCTCAAAATCGATTAACTAACATTAAAAAACAACGGATAATACAGTCCCACGCCATCAAAGCTCAAGGATTGATATTTGCCTCAGGCTGCATTCCATGCGACTCGGCCGGCAACATCCTCGAAAACGGAACTCTACAAGAAAAGACCGCGTTGTGCATTGAGAATGTGCGCGCCGTACTAGCTGCTTCGGGATCCGATATTTCCAAAGTCGTCAAGACAACTGTGTTTTTGACGGATATGGCTGATTTTGCCGCTATGAATGAGGAATACGCAAAGCATTTTACGCATAAACCTGCCAGGAGCTGTGTGGCTGTGAAGCAGTTGCCGAAGAATGTGCCGGTGGAGGTGGAGGTTGTTGCTTTGCAATAGGTTTTTCGCCTTTTTGACTTTTGGACTTTTCGGACTTCTGGACTCGGGTTATGGTGAGGGTAGGAGTTGTGGTGATTCCGGGTGCCTATGTTAGAGGAGGGTTGAACGTAAAGAAAAGTACGAGTGTGTCCTGAATACTTTTTTCTAATATTGTTCTGAGGAATACTGAGCCCTTAGGGAATAGTTAGTCAGCTCTTGTAGATCTGGAATGGAATCGATTTCGGCACCACGTCAGTTGTTTGTCCCCGGAATAGGCACGAAACGACGCGATATTCGAACTTTCGTATTGTGGGTAGATAAATGATCTGTCAAAGACAGATTATATCGAATTCATTCAAGATCGATGCTAAGAACTGAAAGCCGGAGAGTTTTATGGCTGATTACTCGGTTGCACTGAAAATACCTAGGTAATCGATATCAATTCTGAAAAAGATTAGGTACCTAGGTACGTAGGTTGGTCTAAGGTGATTTTCTTCCGCAGAGTAAACACCTGCCTAATTAGGATCCAGTTGCCCGTAAATACTCCATAGTAATAAGAATAACTTCTTGTATTTCCTACTGTATTCTTCATCTGTGACGGCTTCGGCCAGCGACAAAATGCGTCATTTCAGATCCCTTATCCGTGGGTGCCCAGATGCCAGTAAATTATTCCCACTGGAGCTCGAACGATTTCTCCGGGCATATGATCCTGTGACCCTCTTTACCCAGAGTACAAAGGCGGATCGAGATAGGACACGATACATAATCAGCCTTCGTCCCAGTAAATCCGAGCATATGCTGTGAAAGTGACGTTAGCGAGAACCCTGGATACGTCACGGTGGATTAGGACCATGTAGAGCTCGCGGGTGAATGAAGCCGTTGGGTTCGGCGTTTTTTTTTTCTTTTTTTTTTTGGTCGGTGACTACGGAGCCGGGGAATGGATATTGCTTCAAGTATGGTTTCGTGTGATATAAAATGCCAAACCCCGTTTTCCACCGTAGCACCGTCACGACATAGTTTGAATGGCTGGAATTTTCTTTTCTTTTTGTCGGTACTCTAAAGCAACTTTTGCATCGGGATGCCACAAAGTGGAGTTTCCCAGACACAGACACGGCGACTAATCTAAAGAAAGAAAGGCCACAGGCATGTCTAGTGGCTTATTTACTGCTTTATAAGCAGCGAATGCTTAATAAGTTACGGACGAGTAAATTGGCCTCGGGTTCACTTTCTTTTCAGAGTAGAGTCATTGTCTGATCGTCCGTCCCTGCCAATTACTCACGTAGCTCGATCTCGAGGTCGATGTCGATGTTGATTCTGATCACAACGAACCGCAAGTACCGAATACATGAATTTTTTTTCTTTCATTTCCATTTTCATTTTCTTTGCAAACTTCATAGGGTTGAGCTTTAGATATCGACGTCATAGCCACGCTGCCGCACGAAGCTCAATCATCAATTAGACTGGCTCAATCGACAAGGCTGTTTGTCCAGATCCGATGGAAAAGATCCACTTTTTGCCGCTTAGCGTGCGCCGGGACCCAGATAAAGTTTACTAGCAGCAATCCTAAAAGCTGACACAATTTTTATGATTCTTTTTAATTGATTTTTTTTTTTTTGCGCGTTGCATTGACATTGGATGACACCTGGAAATCACCCACTTCTAAACACATGCAGATAAGTTTCCGCGTAATAGGGACCCTCCTTTAAGATGCCGAACCATAGAGAAATTGTTATGGGCGTGGGCAGTGGACAGTGGGCTCTAGACAGTCGGACTTTGTTCTGGATGGAAGGGAATGGAACTTGACTTCGGAATGAGAGTGGCAATCGAGCGCGATGGAGTCAGTTCTCGAAGTCTACAAATATAAGAATAGAGCCAGCTTGGTTAGATTTCAGAACAATTCAGGTTCAATTGGCATATTCATAATATACAAAAAACACCAACCTTTATCGTTTACTTGAAAACCGTCCAACATGACTCAAGACTACAAATTCGAGGGCTGGCTCGGCACCGATCCTTCTTCCGTCGACGGCAAGATGGAATGGAAGGAGTTTGAGCCCAAGAAATGGGAAGAAACCGATATCGATATTAAAATTACTCACTGCGGTATCTGCGGATCTGATTTACACACCTTACGCAGCGGATGGGTATGTTTGATGCGGCTGGCTCAATTGTCAAGTGATATTTCGTAGTTTACTGGTATCCTAACTTGATTGTTTTAGCGTCCTACCGACTACCCGTGCTGTGTTGGCCACGAAATCGTCGGAATTGCCGTAAGAGTCGGCTCCCAGGCAGAGGGTGGTATCAAGGTCGGTGATCGCGTCGGAGTTGGTGCTCAGGGAGAATCCTGTCTGGGACGAAAGGGACCTTGCGAGGAATGCGCATCGGGTAACGAACGGCACTGCCCTCATCACTGGGCCGGAACGTACGGTAGTAAATTCTTGAACGGCGATAAGTCCTACGGTGGCTATGCCCTGTATAATCGGACACCTTCACATTTCGTCGTCAAAATTCCTGATGCCGTCCCTTCTGCTCATGCCGCCCCGATGTTATGCGGTGGAGCTACAATGTACACCCCGCTCAAGCACCACGGTTGCGGTCCTGGAAAGACTGTCGGTATTATTGGTGTCGGTGGATTGGGCCACTTTGGTATTTTGTTCGCAAAGGCACTGGGAGCCGACAAGGTTGTCGCCGTTTCTCGCAAAGCAAACAAGAGGGAAGATGCCTTGAAACTTGGTGCCGATGAATATATTGCTACGGACGAGGACAAGGATTGGGCAAAAGAGAACAGCCGTACTCTCGACATTATTCTGTGCACCGTCAACTCTGCAAAAGTATGTCTTGTATTGCCAATAATTTGTCCTCCTAACATATAAGCTAACCAGATCCTAGATGCCCATCACAGACTACGTCTCGATGTTGAAGGTTGACGGCATCTTTGTTCAGCTGGGCCTTCCCGAGGACGGATCCCTGGCCATTCCCGCCGGCGCCTTGATTATGAAAGGTGTGAAATTGAGTGGATCACTCATTGGTTCTCCATCCGATCTTCGCGAAATGTTGGAGCTTGCCGCAGAGAAGAAATTGAAGGCTTGGGTGGAAGAACGGCCCATGAAGGATGCAAACAAGGCTGTCGTGGACATGGCCAAGGGTGACGCTCGATACCGCTACGTACTTGTCAACGATTGGTAAGGACTTGGCCGATCGTCTCTGTATTAATATCATTTTGGGTTGGCAGAGTTGTATATAGACGAATAGATTTCATTTTGTATCTTTTTTGCTTGGGAGTTTGATCTCATATTTCTACAGGGTTAGGGTTATTATCATAATTACTCTGGCCATTTAGAATTCTTTAACCATTTTCATCCTCACTCGGTTCTCACATTTCACCATACTGAGTATTTTATCAAAGAATCAGCCCTTATGGGAATTGCCTACAATTCTTCAAGGATGAGAATCTGCTCGACTCCTCCCACATTCAGGCATCTTATTTCGTCGTTGCCATTCTCCAGACGAAATCGATTCATGAGCACACAATCCCTTCGGGACGATCTTGTTGAAGAGGAAAGACTTCCATATTATAAAGCAGAACAGTTCTACCCTGTCCATATAGGCGAGCTTCTTCACTCAAGATATAGAGTCTTGGGCAAACTTGGGTATGGATCTTATTCAACTGTATGGCTGTGTCGCGACAACAGGTAAAACCACTCTGGTACCTAGGTACGATAGTATTCGGTCCCGAGCTTATTATCGAACAGCGATGAAAAATACGTCGCTGTCAAAATCCTCACGAGAACATCCGCCCAATCGGAGCTGTCTGTATCGAGGGAGCTAAAGATTTACGAGCACTTTAGTAAATTGAATTCGTCTCATATTGGAAGTTCTTACATTCGTGGACTTTACGATTCCTTTGACCTCTCCAGTCCATACGGAGTGCATCGATGTTTAGTTCATCCACCTATGCACATGTCGATCCATACGCTGCGAATGAGAGCTAGTTCATGTAAATTAAGTGAGCCTCTCCTCAAACAAACCTTGCTTTGCCTTTTACAAGCTCTAGATTTCCTTCACAACGAGGCAAATGTTGTTCATTGCGGTATGCTCCCTTATTCTTCAGCAGTGCTTGCTGGCGTATATTAATATTGTAATAGATATCAAAGCATCCAATATCATGCTTAGTATTGAGGATCCACGAATTCTTCAGGAATTCGAAGTACAGGAACAAGAACACCCCAGTCCTCGAAAAGTTGTTGATAAGGACCGTACAATATATACTTCTCGCAAACTCTCGTTGCCAAGAGATGAATCATGGGGTCAGCCCGTTCTCTGTGATCTTGGGGAGGCCAGAACTGGGCATTCCCATACAGGGAATATTCAGCCTGATATATACAAAGCGCCCGAGGTACTGTTTGATATGCCGTGGAGTTTCAGCACGGATATATGGAACACCGGTGTCATGGTAAGTTGAGTCCCATGACTGTAATTCCGCACTTTCTGATACGTCTAGATCTGGGATATTTTTGAGAATAGGCATTTGTTTGAAGCACTAGACGAAGAACTGCAATACTCTCCATCCCATCATGTTGCCGAAATGGTGGGATACCTTGGATTACCGCCCCTCGATTTTCTTCAACGAAGTGAAGAAACATTGAATGTTTTTGATAAGCGTGGTCAGGTTCAGCGTGTCAAATTAGACAGTCTACGTAACTTCTATACTAACTTCTTCCTAGGCAAATGGCTTGGTGCTGGTGGCGTCTCCATACCGTCAATATCCTTGGAAGAATCGGAAGTAAACCTCAGTGGAACAAATAAGCAAAACTTTCTCCATTTTATACGGTCAATGCTACAGTGGCTCCCTGAGAAGAGAAAGACCGCAAAAGAATTATTGGATGACCCATGGCTGAATTCTTAGGGTCAACCACGATCCCTTTTGCGATGTAAGCTCTTTCTGAAGCTCGTTGCTTAGTCAGCTGTCACGTGCAATTTCGTGCTAAATTAAATTAAATTGATCGAAAATTTCCCGCTGCTTCTCTCACTCAACTCTTTTATTAATTATACTCAAAAGACTCTTGCTGAGTAGCAATAGGATCACACTTGACTGCATTTGCTCTTTGATGCCGAGAGTAGTTGTCAGTCAGTCCATCCTTTTGTCGTCCACTGTCTTGACGATGCAGCGCAAAAACAATCCAAGCACCTAAACTCCAGCATCTTCAACGATACTGCAACCCTCCCATCCAGCTGTTCCTTTGACGCCGATTCACTTTGGGCTTGCTCTCATTGTGGACACCGGTTGAATAATTCTTTGCACCGTGGAACTCTTTCGGGAACAGTCAATACACCTCGCGCGTTTTGTGCATGTATAGTACTGGAGCTGGCAATGGGGGCGAAGAAACATCTTCTTTCGACTCGAGGAATTGCAAGAATAATATTCAAGAGCCTTCATAGTTCATGTTTATGTCTCGCTTCACCCTGTCCTTGTCTTAGTATTTGGTTGGGGTGGATCTTACGAGAGCATGACTCCTTGCGCACTACATCGATTCCATAACATATTGCTCGTTAGTCTGAGCAATCACCCAAGCTATATAACTATATACCTATATAAGAATGTATTCATAATTTACTACTGTCGTCCACAATCTTAACCACAACCTTGCCCCAGGTACCTCTACTACCCAGCGCCACGAGCGCCCTAGGCACACTTTCCAGCCCAATGAAATTCTCATCCGAGAACACAGTGCTCTTGAATTTACCCTGGTCAATCAAATCAAAGATCCCCTTCCAAACAACAGCCACCGTCTCAGGCTCAAACGTCGCGTATTGACCCCAATGAATCCCGACAAGGCTGACATTTTTCAGCAGCACGCGATTCAGAGCAACCTTCTCAATTGTGCCCGCCGCAAAGCCAACGACCAAAAGTCTCGCGTTCCAAGCAACGCATTTCAGGCTCTGCTCAATCATGCCCACGGGGTCGTAGACAACGTCGACACCGGCCCTACCGTTCCCCTTGCGATTCGTCTTGCACAATTTCTTGACTTGTTCCGGCCAATTCTTATCTGCGCGATAATCGACGACGTAATCTGCTCCAAACCTTTTGGCGACTTGCCCTTTCGCCTCGGACCCTACTGCCGCTATCACCGTGGCACCCAGCGCCTTGGCGATTTGTACGGCTGCCAAGCCCACACCGCCTGCAGCAGCGTGTACGAGAACCCATTCCCCGGACTGCACGTTTGCGCGAGTGACCAGAGCACCGTAGGAGGTTGGCGCAGTTACGAATAGGCCCGCTGCGTCTGCAAAACTCCATCCACGCGGAACGGGGAAAAGAGATGTTTCGGGAGCAAGGATGTGAGTTGCGTAGGCGCCCTGAATCGCGCCAAAGACTCTATCCCCTTTCTTGAATTTATGTTGCTGTCCTGCGTTTGATGCGGTTGGTGTGGCGAGAATGGTGCCCGCAAATTCCATGCCGGAAATCCATGGGAAAGGTGGTTGGTGTTGATATTTGCCTTGGATCTGCAGAATATCGAAGAAATTGGTCCCCGCAGAATGGATTTCGATCAGGTATTTGTCTGGGGCAGGAGATGGGGTTGGGAGATCTGTTATTTTGAGATCGAGTGGTCCCTTTGGATTGTTGGTCAGTTTGCCAGTTCGCAATGATTGGGGCTTGGGGACGGTTCTACCTTGACATAGCTGCTAACTTGGATTGCGCGCATTGTATCACTCTTGCTTTTGATGTTCCGATTAAATGCTTTGATATATTATTTAGTCGTACGTCGCTACGAGATGAATCTGTCGGAGAATATCAGAGTAGGTATCAAAACATCTATTGTAGCAGGGTAAATAAATGCTGGAGGTTGAACTTGTGGGGAAAGCAATGCCTCGGCCCATTCGGTTACTCCACGGATTACTCATCAATCACCTTATCAACTAACTAGTTAACTAACAACTTAAGTTAGTTGAGCAACATTGAAATGCATCAATATATCCTACGTTCTGCTAACAGTATCCTTCTAAGGTTGTGGTAATTATACTCGCGGCTACAATTCTAAACATTTCGTAGCTTCAAGGAAAAGCCCAAACCTTCGCCGAATACAAGCTCTAATGGTCTTATACGTATCTCGGAATTAGAATCAGTAATAAACGTAAAATTGTCATAAGCTAATCAAGTAGAAGTATGCCTCAGGGCAAAATACATAAATTCCAGACCTTCAAGAAGAAGCGAGAGGAACAGAAACGCCTGATTCCCGCGCCCATCCCCTACCCACCAAAGTTAAAAGTTTCGCGCAGGGGGTATATGGATGCAAATGTTTTTTATAGATAGAACAAACGTATACGTGTATTCATTCATGAAGCGATTTCATGATAAATCACGGAAACAATGAATAGGAACCACCAACGCCATACAATGCACGTCCAAGTGAGGAGATCTCCGAGCTTCCAGTACGACGCCATTGTGAGGATAGGTGTGGGTTTCTTTTACTGGCCAAAGGTTCGCTGTAGTAATTGCTCATGGCCTGCATAAGCATATACTTCATGAGGCATCATGGCATGCGGATGGCTTGAAGCGATATACTGTGGATATTGTTGTTGTTGGTGTTGTTGGTGTGATTGCTGATGAAGCTGTTGATACTCCGGCTGATAAGTATGGTACATGGGTTGTTGTACAGACTGTGATTGATCTTGCTCTTGCTGTTCGTCCTGCGATTGTTGTTGTTGAGGAGGCTGCTGCTGCGGCTGCTGTTGACGAGTTACCAAATCATCCAAGTCTGCCTCCTTGATTTTTCGATCAGAGAAAGGCTTGCGCTGACGACCTTGACGATCAACTCGAACTACGCCCGGAACATACTCGGGTGTAAAATGCGACGCCGTTGCCCGCCGCCAAGGTCGCACAGGAATGCCGTCGTCGTAGCCACGGTAGCCTAGAGCAGTACTCAAGGGTTGCGTTTGTGAGGATGCGTGTGCATGTGCATGTGTGTGCGTTGGGATTTGGTACGACTGTCCGTCTATTTCCTGTGGAGAGGGCATGTGTTGTTGACTTTGCTGCTGCTGCTGCTGCCGGACTGTATTATTGTATGAGGCTGTGGCGGCAGCAGAACCAACAGCACGTTGGTAATAGGCTGCCGCGCTCGGGGAAACACTTGCATTTACGTCGTACCAACTGGAACACCAATTACCAGATTGCATTGCCAAGGCAGCGCCTGGGTCAGGGTCTGGTTCGATGTAGTCACTTCCTGTAGGCCAATGAGTGGCTGACGGCGGAGCTGGTTGTGGGTAGGTAATCGGATTGAGATTATACGTTGAAGACATGTAATCTTGAGAAATCACTTGGGATGTCTGCGAAAGGGGGATGTTACCAGCCGGTAACGACTGGTGGTGTGTTGAGGGTTGGGAAGTTTGTTGTTGGGGTTGCTGTGGTTGTTGTGGTTGTTGGAGGAGAGGGTGGTCATATGCCGGCAGAGTCCGGTTGGGGAATTGCGTAACCACGGGTGTATTTACTTGACTCACTGTACCGTGAGGGGTGAGTTGTTCTGATGCCGTTGTAATGGTGGTGACTGGGCTAGGTGCTGACATCGACGCTGCCCAAGCTTGTGTCCGGATAGATTCTGCTTGTGTCACGCTAGCCATACTCTGGGGCGGCGTGATCTGATATTGGTCCTGCTGCGACTGTAGCCAGACGTCAGGCGGATACCACTCGCGCGTAATTGCGAGATTTTCGCTCTGATGAGAATGCTGCGACTGTGGTGGAGTGGGGATTGCCATTGCAGCAGTCGGAGAAGTAATGCTGCTACTTCTGTTATTGTTATTGATTTCACTGTTATCGGTTCTCATTCCGAGAGGCGATGTCTCATCCGCACCATCCTCGTCCTCGTCTTCGTCTACATTTTCGCCGTGATCGCCAATCGTCTTTTTACGAATCTGGCGCGACGGCTTGGTCACTCTCCATTTCTTCAGACGACTCCGTAACTGCGTCTCACTATTGGGAAAATTGATCGCATCAGACAGGCCGCCGCTTTGTGATTCACCACGAATTTCTATTTGCTCCACCCAGCAAAAAAGCTAGGAGTTATAAACATACCTAGGATTGAAATCTTCCGTCCGAATCTGCTTGATGACTTGTTTCAGTGGCCATTCCTCGTCTTTGTATAAACGAGCGATCAGCGACTTCTTCTTCTCCCACACATCCGACGGTATCGATGTTTTCATTATGTCTTCAAAGGTCGTCTTGTCGGCTGGCTGGCTGGCTGAGCAATTGTCGTCTTCAAGAATCACCCACGAGAGTTGCGCCGTCGACCCGTCGAGACAACGTTATTGCGCGTTTCAATGGGACGAGAAGATGCGATATAGATTAGGTTGAGTTGAGTTGAAAACGTGTCTGGGATGTGTTGCGTATTTAGACGGACTGTGATAGAAGAAACAAAAGGTGAGATCGACAGTTTCTGCGGGTAGTGGCTATATAACAATAAACTATGGCTTGAATATCTGACCGTAAGTAAAGTATGAATATGGGGAGGAGAAGAAGAAGCAGCGACGGGAGGACGGGTCAGATCAGAGAAGTCAATCTTGTCTTGTATCGGAGTCGGTAAATTTACCGTTTTGAACATGTATTGACCATAGCGTCGGTAAGTTTGTACTCTGTGTTTCGCACATTTAGCTGTATCGAGTACGGCCGGAACACGGAGTACTCGATGCAATCCATTACACAGCTGACGGACTACCAGCATAGCCACTGCAGCTCTCCGGACGAGGATTGGCATCTCGAAGCAATCTCTGGCAGATGGTTTCTACTGTACACAACATGAAGCATTGAGCGCATGGCAGAGCAGATGCCTACGCTCAGCTAAATCCTTGGCGTTTCAGTAGTATACAAATCGTAATCCATCGGAATCAGTTAGTGTAACGGTAATTACGGAGTAGAAATGACGACTAAGACGGTATTCCGTATTGTCAGCGCGCCAAAGTCTATTCTTCAAGCAATCTAGCGCAAGCCGCTAGTGCCTTTTTAGGGGGAGGGCTAGAGCCCAGGTCTGCTGGGTCATCCCGACTATTCCATATTGAGCAGAATCCAGACTCCACTTCCTAGTACCGAATGCTTAAATGATTGGTTCAGGTCGTTAAGCTGTATCCCCCTCATTGGACGAGACCCACGCACCATCACATCTGCCTCTATGGCCCCACCAAAGCCGTCGTCCCGTCCTGTACATTCGTACGTAGTTTCTTTACTAGGAGTTCGTATCGACGAGGTACATAGTACCGTACGCCCCGTACGAAACAATGTACCATACTATGTAGTACATGGTACATGCACAGACTTTCGTAACCCTAAAACTCCCACGCACCTACTAGCATTACAACAACGCCCCAGCCCGGATTGGCCAGTTTGAGAGACATTTTACGCTTTCTCTCCGGATCCTCAGGCTTCAACTTCCGGGCGGGGAGATAAACTCCCGCTAAGGCTGGCGCTAGGCTTTACTAAATACTTTTAGTGTGACTCGATCCCATGAGAAAGAAAATAATTTTCATTTCTGATTGGATGCACGTCTATATTATTCAGGGTTTAGTCTCTTTTGCGCTTCCCTGCTAGCTTCATCTTCCCTCCTGTAGTAGGTAGGCGACCGCTCTAATCTTCCATAAAGAGTATCGTTAAAATTGGTTTACTACAGGGGGATTACCGCCACTAATTGCCCCCCCGATACTGAACAGTGAGCGAGTGCAGTGAGCAGTGCGCAGCGTTGCCAAATTGAACTTATGTGTAAGTCATAGATTACGGAGCACCTCGTACTAGTCGTTGCGGTGGTACCCCCGGCAGCAGATTTATTCAAGTCTACTTCCAAATCCCGCCAGATGGGATAACCATGTTGTCGATGCGGCATGCGCATGAAATGTTTTAAGCTTTGTATTATACGTGTGCTGGGTCATAATCCAAAAGAGATCGCGAGACGAAGACCCGTCAGATTGGATCCGAGCCGCTCCATTAAGGTGCCTGACGCCTGACGAACTTGGGGCCATTGGCAATTTGGCACCAATAATACAGTCGGCTATACGGCGGCTTGGTACAGAGAAAGGGAAAAGTAGCGCTCAGATATCACTCACCAGAGTCACCACTACGAAGGTACTCTGTAGTAACTAGAAAGTGCTAGCCGAGAATCTTAAAGCGCATTTCCGGTCGTCTTACGGCGTTCTTGCTGCGCTGGTGGTGTGCTTGAGTGGCTAGATAAGAACATGGTCTTTGCCGGAACAGGGCTGTACTCGAGACGCCACGTTATCCGCTATCCAGGGCTGGCGAAGCGGGTACATCCGACATCTTTCAAGTTTAACAAGGTTTGGATTCGGAGTCCAGATCATGTCATTTCTCTTCCACCACTCCATCCACTATTCCAATCATCACTGCAACCAGTACCAACCACCATTCCAATGATCATTCTCTTGACGATAGACTTGAAGCTAGATTTTCGGCGCGCTTAGTTACTGGGCAGATAATGATGCTAGGACCCCGTTTGCCATGCAGTGCCTTAAGTGGAGTGGTAACCGAATGCGACCACACTAACGGGAAAAGCAACATGGAGCCTCGGCAGTACGTAGTAGATGGCTCTGTACAAAGTACAGTGTACATAGTTTAGAAATCATCTGATCCTTCGCCCTGGCCTCGCGATACTATGTACTATGTAAATAGTGTAGATTCCATTGGAGCAATTGAGCACAACCACGTCGATCCACGCAGCAAGATATGTATGCCCACTGCCGCGTCGCATTCCCGGCCAAGAGGCTTCTTATGTACTATGTGATTTAGTTCGGAGTCGGGGTTGATCCGTCAAGTTCGTCAAGACATGCTGCATCCAGAGAGGTCCCGGACGGGAACTCTCCGTGAGGTTAACCATTGTGTCGGGGCTCTACTAGCCCCGTTAGCCGTCAAAACAATTAAAGAACCCGGATGGGTGCCCGGGTGCGTCCCTTGAAGCATGCACGTTTTTCGAAAATGCATTGCTTGAACATACGCACACGTCGAAGTCAGTAGTTGTCTCCGTAGTAATTGATTGAGTGATTCATGGCCGCGATATATGAACATCAATTGAGTTTCCCATTTCTGTTGATACACTGTACGATTCAAGGGAGACTGGGGTTGCCTGTATAGTAAAACTTACGCTTGGAGACTGTGCAAGTCGGCAATTAACCCTACGTCAACGTCCGAGAAGGTTTAGAAAAGATACCCGATTCTCACAAGGGTTTCCTATTTAGACTTTCCGTGGACGGTCAACGTGGATGGATGAATTCCCACGTTGTCTTGCTGAGGGATGAGGAGGAGACTTTCTGCCTTGCTGTCTGGCTTGGAAGGAATTTCGATCGTTTTAATTGAAATGTGCGCTGCGGAAAATTTCTTGACCGAAAGCGATACTAGTGTATTTTGAATTTCGGCACTGTCAAACTTGTCAACTTGTCAAAAGTCAAGAGTCAAGAGTCAAGACTCGACCAGGCCAAGGATTCCTTGAAGTAATACGACGGGCGGATTCGTTGAGGAAAAGTAAATATTGAACGTTACAGAAATACCGTCTGTGTATTTTACAAGCCATGAAATATTACAGTATTGTATGTATTACCACTTGTATCATGTGAGACTAAAGCTGTATTGACTTTTAGCTCAAGCCCAATTGCCACACCCCGGCTACGATAAAGACGCCCTGGCTTGAATGAGGAGAGACTTGTCTTAGAATTTCTCTCTATCTACGGAGTAGTTACTCGGTACGGCTTACACGTTCATGAGAAGCTAGATGAGAGAAGATCATTGAAGCCAAGAGGCACTTTGCACATTGGCAAAGATACTCACTCTCGTGAATCATCGCTTTCTCCGCGCAAATGCTCAGCATTCGCATTCCGGACTTCCTGATCTTGATAACCCGACAGCCAGACACAAAAAGAAAAGAAACAACGGAATGGATTCGATCAACGCACAAGACAAGCCAGTCCGGGGCCATGCTGGCTGCCAATGACTCGTGACTTGGCAGCGTATCTTAGGCTGGCCGTGAGAATAATCGTACTTAAGAGGGAAAAAAAAGGTCCTTTGGGAGGGGCGCGACGAATCGGAGGAAATCCAGTATTGCTTTTTCCTTCGAACTCGACTTACAACTGCCCGTTTTTCTCTCACTGTCTTGACTCTCCGACTCTCTGAGAATAGACTCTGTCGGCTTTAAAACCTGGAGATGTTTGAAACGGAAACACAAAAAGGGAGCTAAAAGTCAGACAACGAATGATAATTAAGTGACTGTGCTGGTGCACATGAAAGACATGAAAAAAAAGGCTAGCACTGGAGAAAGTATCCGTGCAACGAGAACAATGAATGCAACGAGGTCTTCCTGGACTCCCTGTCTGTGTTGGCCGTGGCCGTGGCCCTGACCCTGGCCCTGGCTGGCCTCTGCCCTTGCGCTCCCTTTCATATGGCCCGTACCGGATTTGTTCGAGGTTGCAGGGCGCCCCCCTCGCGGCGGTTGAGCCGTCGAGCTGTCGCAGGGTAAGACAAAATAAACGTGCTAGGATTGTATGACGGTCCATGTCTTTATGATTGCATCCGTGATAGGGTATGCATGTATTATTTCTGGACTTCCGAGACATTCCATTCGAACAATGTGTACGGTGTACGGAGTACTATGTATATACTTACTTGCATACCGAAACAGCGATCAGCACGAGGCTGCTGTAGTGAATCGAGATGAACATGCTGCTTGAGTGGGAATCTGCAAGCTGGTGGTAATCATCAGTCACATTAACTAAGTTAAGTTAGTAAGTTACCTAGTTAGCTAACTATGCCATCTCACTAAAGTGTCTGCCAGATGCCAATGAAATAAGGGCGAAGATCCAAGCAGCAAGACCCACAAGTCTTTTTACGGATCTTTTCGTGGCATTCTGGCATAGTTTGCCGACTGACAGTCCCGAGGGAGAGGAGACGGAATACTGTATCCTACCAAGTCCCACCTTTTCAAACCAGTAATCATAGTAGTACGCAGTCCTACGGAGTCAGTTATGGAGGTACAGTGCTGGACAAAAGTATTCAAATTATTTCATAACGACGAATCGGCTCGCTCGTTACGTGTTTTTTGACTTTCCGATGCATTTTAAAATCAAGGTTGGTTCATGCAACCGGCAGCCTCTGACGTCGAGAGAATTCGACAAGAGGATCGTCGTCCATGCCACGGATGGTCTGGATGTCACTAGCAATAGCTGAATCATTGTTGGTCTAGCTGCGCGTGGTCTCGCTGCCCAGAGCCAGTGCCCAGAGCTCAGTGCCCAGAGCCAGCTTAGTGTCCACTATGAAAGAGTGGTAAGTTGGTAACTGACGCGAGTGACAGCAGTGATGGAGCAGCGATCATAATAATCTACAAAGTAGTAAATACTTAATTGAACATCTCAACGCGAGCCATTTGATCGCTAGATTAAGTGGATTAACTAGTTGGTAAACACGCAGCGACGAATCTGGCTATAATAACAGATCTTAAGCAATCTAGCGACGATCACTTTGGGACATTTCAATTTATTATGTAGTAATTATGCCATGTCTTACAATCTTCTTGGCCGCTTCACTTCAGTATTATTATGTACTACTCGGTATCGACTATAACTGGGCATTCACTATGATAGTTTGGTGTTATTATCAGCCCTAGAGACTTCTAAGGTTGTCTGAGATCAAGTAGTTTATTTAAGCCGCGGCTGGAATTTCATAATATTAATTCAAGCAGCTATCTACCTAGGTACCATATCACATGAAATGACTTGAAAATAACGCATTGCTATGTGCAATCCAGGTTACTTCATCCTTCGCATTGCATCCGAATGGTAAATAGACAATACGTGTTATGTGACAAATATTGTCGCTCTGCTTCCTTGTCACTGGCCCCAGCATAAACCTAGCTCTATTAGTTCTTCAGCCTGCAAAGCTAGTATCGAATGTTGAATAGTAAAATTCCAGAAAGAACCGACACTCTTCGAATCAGATCGGGTCTTTTAAAATACTGGACGTTCATATCAATTGCAGCTGCGTCCACTCCATACCTAGCATTAACCTCCCTACCCCTCCCCTCTGCTCTGGACTTTTAGCTAGTTGCTTCTCATTACCTACCTAGGTTCTTTTTCAAGTGGTGGCTAGATGTAAAATTTGCTAGCGAGATTCATGCGTGTCTCTCTCTAGCACAAATCAACTACTTCTTCCAGCACCGGAATTACGACAGTGCAGTAGTACCCTAGGTGATCGCAGGTGATTATGCGTGTTTATGTTGTAAGCTTAAAAAGGTTAAAAGGTTAAAGCACTGTGATTTATTTGACTCAGTCTGATTGCTTGCTGTACGTCTCCTATTTAGGTGCGTTGGAGAAATGGATATGCCGGCTTAGGTGCAGCCCAGCCCAACCCAGCCAGCTAGCCCCTCGGATGTAAATGGATGTTAGTTGCGGTTGAATTGAAGGAGACGTAGAGATAGTAGGTAGCACATCAATTAAAAAATATTGCTGCAATTTGTTTTCTGTTTGCCTTGATCTTGATCTTGATGGTCGCGTTAATACGTGAGGATTCCTATGTAACCCATGGATTCATGGGTCGATGGAGCAAGGATGCCAGGGTTCCAAGGTTCGATTTAACAGAATTGACTCTCTGCGGCATTTTCGATATTCACCGACAGTGTATCGCATTCAGCATCTGAAATTAGCGTGGAAGCTTCTTATCCTGATTAAAAGCGCAGTTTGAGAATATACACAATTGGCTCTACCATAGTAACCTTGGAACCTAGATGTGAATGCCTCCATCATCGAGTACGAACTCGAACTACCTGGCCTATCAATTCGCAGATTTCGTCAAGGACAATATTTATATTAAGACATTATAATAGAAGAAGAGTAGAAATTCACAAAAATCCAACATCGACGCCATCCATGCGATGTTCAAAAGAAATTACAATGTAACCACCAGAAAACTTTTTGGCCCTCAAAATATAGTGACCGCCAAAATTATAAGAAAGAATCAGCTCTTATCGACGCCTGATTCGATGCTCTTTGCCACGTTTGGACTTCTTCTTCGCCTTATCAGGCGGAAGCACAAGGGGTTCGTCCCGGAGATTCCATTCCATAAATCGCATGAGATAATCATCAATGTGATTCGGTTCCGGCTCTCCTTTGCCATCCTCGGCTTGAGTTTCTGCTGCAGTTGTCTCGCCTGTCTCGACGACGCCGGGTGTTCCTGCTCCCGACAATACTTGAGCTGTGCCTGCTTCTTCAAAGTCGCCATCGTCCGCGTGCTCCATCTCCTTTTGTGCATTTTTCGCCGCGTCAATGTCTTCTTTGTCTTCTGCCTGCTCAAACACTTTGGCGGCGGTTCCGACCAGGCCACCCCCGCCGCGATTATCAAGCACGCGATCCATGGCTTTACTAGCTTCGTCCTGCTGATCGTCAGGTGCAGATTCGTCAATCGCTTTGCGCACGTTGTTGACTCGGGTAAAATAGTCGGTTGTAAATCCGCCCTCTTGAATCACCACGTCGTCTAACATGCGTTTCTGATTCGCCTTGCGCAGAATGTTCGACTCGATGGTAAACTCAGAAACAAACCGGTAGATATGGACATCGCGAGTTTGTCCGATTCGATGGCATCGATCTTGGCATTGCTTATCCATGGCGGGATTCCAGTCCAGATCATAGAAGATAACGCTGTCTGCTCCCGTCAGATTGATACCCAGGCCTCCTGATCGCGTGGACAGGATAAATGCAAGAATGCGATTATCGTTGTTGAATCGATCCGTGAGCATTTGCCGTTGCTCCACCTTGGTCGTACCATCAAGGCGAAGATAACGGTGACCATGGATGTTTAGGAATTGTTCGAGAATATCAAGCATCTTGGTCATTTGTGTAAAGATCAAGGCCCGATGACCACCAGCTTGGAGTTCACGAAGTAGTTTATCGAGTTGTTGAAGCTTTCCGCAATCATACTGCAGTAGTCGTTTATCCGGGAAAGCAATCGACAAGCGCATCTGTGCCTCGTGGAATGGATCGTATGCATCGAACCGCATCCCTTTGTCAAAGTAACGTGACTCAATAGGTGTAAGAGCTGCTTCGGTGGTCCCGGCTGCCACGGCGGCAGGTGTTATACATCCAAATCGTTGAATATACCCTTCCATTGACTGAGACCTGTCTTGAATAGAATTGATCATTGAAGCTAGCACCGAAGACCTATTGGCCAATTGCTCGAGCTTAGAAATCCGGCGTGAGTCGCGCGTTGAAACTCCATTGTAGGGAGGTTCAATAGTCAGAAACTGGATTAAACTCTTTCCCCAAATGGGCCGACGACCGTGTCGGTTGCTCTCGAAGTAGAGCGCACTTTCGAGCTCATTCATTCTCTTCTTCCTGGCGATATTATCCATGGAGTCAAGTATTGACCGCACCGAAGAACCGTCAAAGCCCATTTGCCAGTTAGTTCGTTTATACTGACGTTCACGTAACGTCTTCAATGGTCCAAAGGCCATGATACGACAGCTGTCCTGCACAATCCTGGTAGAAAGGTCTTCCCGCGAGATCGGCGCCAAGTTCAAAAAGTCCAAATCGAGTTTCTCAAAAGGTTGCTGGTATAGAAGGCGTCGCCGCACAATTTTATTCTTAATCTCGTATTCGTTCGATACCGACGTGGACATCGCAAAAGATGTGGATATTTGACGTGTTTCGAATAGATCAGGGTGATTGCACACTTTCCGAAGTTGCATAAGACAATTAATGATTGAAAGATAGTTGCCAGAAGCCAGAGTCTCCTTGGTTTGAGCTCTCGACATGAAGCCGTCGTACAGATACCGTTGACGCTTCGACAGGCGACATGTAACTACATGCTCATACTTGGCTGGCATTTGCTTCTCAACGTCCGCCTTCAATCGTCGAAGAAGATATGGTCGGAGGACGGTGTGCAATTTGTGAACAATCTGCTTAGCCTCGTCATCCATTGTTTCCCTGCCGTGCTCGAGAATCTGTTCCACGGGTCTTCTGAACCATTCCGAGAAATTTCGCAAATCTGCAAACCCTTCTACACCAGCTCCATCCTCATCTGAAGGCATCAAGAAGAACAAAAGCGACCACAGCTCAGTCAAATTGTTCTGCAAGGGAGTACCAGTGAGTAAAAGTCTTGCGCGTGTCCTGAACGTGAGCAGCGCCTGCCATCTTTGAGATCGAAAGTTTTTGATGTTATGGGCTTCATCAAGAACCATGTAATGCCAACTTCTCCGTTTCAAAACTTGCTGGTCTTGCAATACCAGCTGGTACGACGTGATTAGGACATCCCAGCTACTATCGTCAGTCCAACCGCGACGTTTGGCTTTTCGCTCTTCTTGACTTCCGTAGTATGTCATGATCTTGAATCCGGGACACCATTTCTTGAACTCCATTTCCCAATTGAGGATAACGCTGGTCGGCACCACGACAAGATGTGGACCCCAAACCTCATGCTCTACTGCTAAGTGGGCAAGTAAAGCAATGGTTTGGATAGTCTTTCCAAGGCCCATCTCGTCGGCCAAAATGCCGTTGATGTGATTCGTGTACAGCCCGGCCAGCCAATCTAGCCCATAGTGCTGATATTCACGAAGCGTGCCTCTGAGTAAGTGTGGAATAGGTGTTTTCAGCCCATTAGGAGCTGGCGACTCGGCAGCTGAATGTCTGTCGCCTTGTGCTTCATACGATGACATTGACTCCGGTTCTGACGGCTTTGTCACCACAGTGCCTGGAGAGGCTTGACTGGATGCGTCGCCGCTTTGATGTGATTCCAGTGACGCTTCCTTGACCCTTAAGTCTGGTTCGGTTTCCTTCCCATTTGACACATTACTTTCATGAAATTCAGGTTGCGCCTTATTTTCATCAACGGCTGCGTCGTCTCCACCTCTTGTTATACCGTCAGATTGCGCCTGGTCCTCCTTTCCATCAATTTCCATGTCTTGGGTAGTGTCGAGTCGTCCGGTTGGTACAAGAGACACCTCATCTGGGTCCTCAAGGTTGGCATTTCCTTCATATGTTCCCTCGATTTCTTCAGTTCCGAGTTCTTTGTTGGGCTGTGCTTCCGGGCTCGTTGTTTTGGGAGCAAGCAAGCGGTCTTTTGAGGAGAAGAACCCTAACAGACCCGGTGCATCGTTGCTAGCATCACTGTCACTTCCGTCGTTGCTCTCTTCTTCACTGATATCGTCTGAGTCTCCCATATCATCGTCCATATCCGTAGACTCATCGTCATCGTCAAGCAGGAGAGGGTCGACATCATCAAGATCTGGCTGGTTGACCGACATAGGGGTGGATATACTTTGAGACGCCACATCATCGGTTGCACGATCTGGGTCTGTCGAAACACCGCGTTTAGAGCTCAAATCAGGCCCGTCGCTCATCGATCTCGTCGACGGAGCGGCGGGGATGTTCGCGTATTTTTTCCTTAGCTCTTCAGCAGTCAGGCCTTCATCATCGTCGTCATCAACGAGGACATCGCTTTCATCGTCACTTTCACTCGAGGACATGTTGCTTTCGTCTGCGTCGGAGACAGATGTCGACTCTTCGTCGCTATCGTCGTCGTCGTCTTCTGCTGTCTCGTCAACGTTTTCACTCAGTGTATCCATATCACTTCCGACGCCTAATATCTCCTGCCTGCGTTTTTCAAAGAGCATGGTCGACTGCTTGATAGCCTGGTTTAGAGCTTGCTGGTTTTCGGCTTTCCTTTCTTCCTCCCACCGAGCCAGGCGAGCTCTATCCACTTCGGCCCGGACAAGATCAAATTGTTTTTGCAAGTCTCGAACCACTTGTCGCCGTTTGGACTTGGTTTCTTCGACTTGCTCACGCAGAATATCTTCCGGCCGTTTGTTCTTTTTTCTCCAAGCTTCCGCGCACCAGTGTGCCAATTGGCGTGCTGTATTGCGATGTCTTCTGTGCTCTTGATCGAGAAGCTTGCGAAAATAAAGGGCGTGCGCGACAAGGTGGTCTTGGTGGGAGTATTGTATTTCCGGTTCCTCCTGAGGCTCGGGTTGACAGGCGGAGCAAACTTGCGGACTGAGAAGGCCATCGGGTTCTCCAGCATCGAGAATACGCAGTCGTTTTATTGCCTCTTCGTGGGCGTCTTCGTTTGTTAAGATGACGTTCTCTCCATTTAGCGTATCGACTGATTGAAACCAGTCTCGGAACGAAGAATATTGCTTGCGGGGAACAACATGGCCTGGGTGCTGAACACTCACAGACCCCCTTTTCAACTTCAGCCGTAATCGAGGAATTTTCGGGGACTTCTCGTCAGCATCTGCCAGATAGTCATCGCCGGCGTCTCGGTGGACACTTGGTGATTCATTGTTCGAGAGGGACGTATTGCGGCGGGTTCTTCTTGCGCTGGTAGAGCTGATTGACGTCCTGGCAACATTCCGCGTCCTTGCTCGAGAATTTGCCGATCCAGTGACCGGTTCCGTAATTTCATCGTTGGCCACCTCACTGACAGAAAGCCTCGAGTTGGCTTTCTTTCGCGTCTCTCTCTTTTCGCTTCCAAAGCTCCCTCCTGTTTTCGTTGCTTGTGACCTTCGACTATTTACCGAGTCGCGTACCGGGGTAGAGGACACGGGAGACGAAGCTGCAGAGGTCACAGTAGGTTTTGTCGCGTGATCTTTCTGAACGCCCCGCGTCTGGCGCTTCGCAGAAGGTGGCTGTAGTTCTAACGGAATGGCATTTGTTCGGGATGATTTCCTCCTTCCTCCTTCCATAAACGACGTTGGTCCATCGACGCCGGCTTTCTTCCATGGTGGCGAGATGGGTCGCGGCGTCGAGCGCTTGCTTTCGGTCAACCTGCGTTTCTTCGAAGGAGGCTCCTCGCGAGAATCAACAATTCCATCAACATTCACTTCACCAGGTGTTTGCATGAACGCGACCAGGGTCTCCACTGGTTCTTTGGAAGGTGATACGCGAGAATTTCCATCGTGGACTGGAGTCACGCGCTCGTCATGATGCGAAGTCCCATTCGGCGTACCGTTTTGCATATCTCGTCGCTAGGCGCGAAAGGGGTCTTTTCCGCAGTGGACCCCAGCTTTCCCAGCATAGACAAGGAAAAGTCGAGTAAATGAGGCATCAAAATATAGAGAACTAAGCAAAGAATCGAGTGTACAAGTTTGGCATGACTATGAGCAGGGGAAAGGTGGTGGCGGTTGATTGAAGTGGTTGAGCGAGTGTTTTGTGAGAGGAGGATGATTTTCGGGTTGCCCTTTCCTTTCCCGTGACGAAGGAGAACGAACGGAAGGAAGGAAGGAAGGAAGGAAGGAACAACTGTCGTCCCGCTTACTCAGGCGGCGGCTTCTGCTGCCTAAGGCCAACAATATTGTCTAGATACGGCTAGCTCACTCTTGCTCATTACATAATGCATACATTGCCCAAAGAGAACATACGCTAATCCCAATTGAGCCTGTTCGAACCTGGGATCGTCAACCTCACCTTCCGTCGTTCTCTCTTTCTCTCTCTTTCTCTTTCTGCGCTGCTCAATTGTTTCTTCCACATTCACCCGCTCGTTCCTCCAATTGACACTTGGTAGAACGGTCAGTCAATTCTTCGTCAATTTGTATCAACGCTGTTTGTGAATGTATATATATATGCTAATCCAGGAATCCAGATGCTTTCTCGACGTCTTGTGACCGGGCGGTTGGCCAAATCCGCATCATCAACCTATTCGTATCGCCGCGCTGCCTTCTCTCAATTCCGTGCCGTACAAGCTCAGGCGGAAGAAGACGATCCTCATCTTGTAAAACACCTTTGCTCATGAAACCCGGCGCTTCATCATTTGTCCAGTGCTGATATCTGTGTTCTCCAGAATGGAAACTATCCCAACCCTCCGGCCGTAAAGCGCCAATTCCGTGACCCGAACGCCGGATGGTGGGATAAGCAGGAGAGACGTAACTTCGGGGAACCAGTTCACGAGGACAACGATATTCTGGGCGTTTTCAGTCCCGAGCAATATACCCACGTCTCATCCAACAAAGCGCTGTTGTCCATAGGCACATTTGTTGTTGGCTTCCTTGGACTTTGCGGACTGGTCAGTCTGTATTATCCCGACAAGCCATCTGTTCCGCGGACGTTTCCCGAAGCTGGAATTGAAAAGGAACTAGGTGGACCAGGGGCTATTCGTGTAAGTTTGTTTTTGTTTTGTGGTCGGTCACAACCTTACTGACCTTATATTAATATAGGCCCGGAAATCTGGAGAGGATACGTGGTGAAGTTCTGCTTTCGTCGACATGTACATAAAGGTGTTTAGATCAATCGCACTTTGACTTCTTTTGAGCCTGTTCCGTACTGTCTATGCGACAGATGCCGCGACATGTCTTTGACAGCACGCATTCGCCTCCATTTATACGACAGGAACAAAGATGCTTGTTCGCTATAGGGAGAGAGAGGCAATGTGGTATTTTGAAGTCTCTACGAATTTCAAATCTACGTGCTTGATACTAGACATTATGCGTATTCGAAAGGAATTGGCAGTAATCTTATGCCAGGCAACGCTCAATCGACAATCCAATTTCCTAACACACCAGGCGTTCTTTATTTTCGACTATCGTGAGACAATTCTGCTTTGACTAGCTTTGTATAATATTGAACCCTGCATCAATTAGTGGCTTGGTCGATGTTCCTAAAAAGGTAGCTCAAACACGCGAACCACTGTTTAGTTTCAATATCAATTTCAAATTTCTATGCCAAATGGAGGATTGTCTAAACATGATCAAGCTTTTGTTAAATAAATGAATAAAAACAAATAAAAATAACCCCGAGAAAATCTATCCTACCCATCTGGTTCGCTTTGTTGATCAGTCGTAGTTGGGCGGGAGTCCTGAATCTTCAGGCTCTGAATTAGCATCGCCAAGCTGATCCATCCGCCTACGTCAGTCTGCTGTTTCACAACTCTCTAACTTCCTTTTTCCCCCCTCACTCGGAATATCAAATAATCGATCGGTCCGTTCGAAGCAGAGCAGCCATCACTGCCTCTCGCCCCCCCTGCTCTGCTCCCTTGTCTCGATACAAAGAATTATACACCTATTTATCCCAGGATAATTAGCTATAAATCCGACTCGATCCATCGTCTACCATATTGGCGCAACCTTGGTCCCGTTCGCTCCAACCGTGGCTCCACAACAGTTTGTATATTTGATGAACCACTGATTGCACTTCCGGATACTTTTTGAAGTACGCCGAAATAATTTCAACGACGAATATTTTCTTGCAGACTGCTACTTGCCGTCTGATGTCAACAGCTTCTAATCATCGCAGCGGTATCAACCGCAAGCTGACCGACCTCCAGAATGAGGCGAGACATTCTCATTCGCGGAGTCTGTCGAACTCCCGCAGAAGACTCCTGAGCTCAGCAGATGCCTACTCCTATGCACTCCGAGTCGCCTACCTCTCTCACCTTCTCCAGCCTCGAGCTCGACGCACTCAGACCATACCGCAGACCTCGACGCATGCTCGGCGTTCGTCGTCTTCGTTTCAAGATCTTTTAGGCGATTTCGTCAGGTTGAGAGATACAAAGAGCACCAGATTTCCGCATGGCTTTATCGCGGAGCTCGAAAAGAGGCTCACCGGAATGTTGATGGGTAAGGAAAGAAGGAAAGAATATCAGGATCCCGTGGTCATACGGTCGTTTGCGGTTTTCCTGAACGCTCTCAAGGACCCTTCTTTCAAGCGACGGATGGAGCAAGATCGGCGCGTCGAAGACTTGGTTCTTATTTTTTTCTCCAATGCTACGAAAGAACTGGGGAAAGGGAAAGACCAGCAGGACGATTCGTGGAGTCTCATGGTGGATCGACACGTTGCGCTTTTTGTCCGCCTGATCAGTCTGATTCTCAAGGAACACGACTGGGCAAAGGACAGACCAGAATTGACCAGCAGGCTGGCAGTGCTAGAGTCAAAGCTTCTCACTCACGACCAAGATCTTGCAGAAACCAACGGTTCCTCAAAGACAGTGGAGACGCTCGCGCCGATAAGCTACGATGTCAAGGATATGCCGCTAGTGCAGCTGGTGGCCAGAATATTCGGCATCAGTACCTTCCAGGCCCAGGACGACATCAATCGCAATAAGAACGAATGGACGGCGAAAGCCGCGCTGCAAGACCTGAAGAATTACCAAGCTCATCTGACACTGAAAACTGGCAAGACTTTGTCAAGAGAGGACTTCCCAGACGACGAGTCCTACGAGACCTGGAAACGCGGAGAAGGACCCGATCTGTCGCAGATGATGCTGGCCATTGTACAGTCGAACCCAGAACTCGCAAAGAGTACGCCAGGTACTTCTCTGCCTCAATTCATATCGCAGGAGTCGGTAAACTCGACCTTTTCCGATCTCTCGCCCCAACAATCGAATCGGTCCAATCGCATCTCGTATGTGATTGATCAGCCAATTGATTTGAATTCTCTATCGTTGGTCGACGAGCCAGATAAAGATCACGTATTCACCTTCATCCCGACCGATCCACGATCCCTGTATCGCGCAATACTATCGCGCGCCCTAATGTACGATCTGCAGGACCAACAACTCGAAGCTACCGAAGCAACCACGGACACCCCGTCGATCAAGCTATTGTCAAAACAGTCATCGGAATTGCTGAACGAAATATGCTTACGCTGGCGCATCCCAGCCTCCTCTCGCGTCGTTTTGTTCCTGGACGTGATCCGCGAGAAATTCGTCGACCAACAGATCGACATCGCGACAGTTGACTCAGCGTTTACGTTTGTAAAACAGATTCCGACTTCGGAAGGAAAGAAGAGGAATAGCATGTTGGCCTCTGTCATTTACGAAAGACATCGCTGGATTCTGCCAGATATTTCCCTGATGCGAGAGCTGTTATCTGCCCTGCAAGAAGCTCTTTTGCGGGAATTATACGACGTAATGATGCATTGCTACGACGCAAAGCCTCATCCAATCGGTCCAGTAATGTTTATCCTCGAGAAACACGTTCGAGATGATCCTCAATTTGAGGATACACCTAATAAGCTTGAAGGATTTTCCCGATACGTTGAAGAGGGTCTTACCGAAAAGGCGAAAGAGTGCTATCAGAAACTTTTAGATGAAGCTATACCGGCCGATCACATGCAATGGGAGGCTTATAACGTATCTCAATTGGGAGATTCTATTTTGCAACTGACGAAAAAAATCACGAAGCGCTACAAAAAGAATCCTGAGATTATGGGGTAAGTCTGGAAGTGGTGGGATGTCACTTTGATACAAGGAGCAGTTGCGCTAAGGTTTGAAACACATATTTTCAGGGTGAATCCATTGAACGTGCTAGTCAACTGCATACTACCGATGTACGCCAACGACGCCCATGAGATTATCCTTCGGCTTTTAGAAAGGGAGAAAGAGCAAGGAAAGGAAATTCCCGTGCAGGATGGGTTTGATCTATACAAGGGACTGGCGGCGATCAGACATCTTCACACAGAAGCACTTCCCCAGTATGTTGACACCGCTTCTAATCGCCATTGTGGACACGAAGACGCAGGCTTCGAATTCGGTTTACTAACCTTTTTCCAGAATTCCGTTCTCGATACCATTAGAGAAACTGTTCTCCAACTTTGTGCATCGTTGGATTGACAACACAGACGCTAGATTTATGGAATGGGTGGAACAAGCCACCAAGCAAGATACTTTTAATGTTCGGAGTGGCGAAGCGGAAGAATTACCGCCAGACGATAAGCGACACAGCGTCTCGGCAATTGACATATTTCGATCTTTCCACCAGGTTGTGGACGATTTGAAGAATCTGGAATGGGAAGACCTACTGCAATATGCCAAATTCATGACTGCCCTGTCCAGATCAATTGGAAGGGCAATCGCTAGATACTGCGAACTGCTTGAACAGGGTTTTACTCGAGAGATGGATCGGTTGTCTCCAGATCAAGAAGCCTCGTTGGTGCAGTCGCGGCAAGAGAAATTGATGCAAATGGCCAAGGATGCCTGGGCTAATAGGGAAAAGATCGAGCCGTTTCAGTTTCTTCCAGAGGTAAGTTCTCATCGGAGATATGGCTTACCCTGAATAGATTACAGTACTAATTAGCGCTCGTTCAGTCCCTTGTCAAGCTTAACAATATCGAGTACGCAGTAGCACAACTGGACAAGCTAGAGAAGGAGATCAATGTGGACGGTTGTGCCGACATAATTGCTAAGAATACGCCGCCCCTCACGCCGCAAAAATTGCGCAGAGCCACAACCTACTTCTTCACGGTGAAGATTGTAGAAGGAGAGGATTTGAAGGCGTGTGACATCAACGGTTGGAGTGACCCGTATGTAGTCTTGACAGATGAGTACCAGAAACGCATTGCCAAGACTCATATAGTCTATCGCAATTTGAACCCACGATGGGATGATTCAGTCGATATCACAACCAAGGGTCCATTGAACATCATCGCCACGGTCTGGGACTGGGATGCAGTTGGAGATCATGATTACGTTGGACGAACCTCGCTCAAATTAGACCCTGCTCATTTCAGTGATTTCTTACCTCGCGATTTCTGGCTTGATCTTGATACTCAGGGTCGAGTCTTGATTCGGGTCAGTATGGAAGGCGAGCGAGACGATATACAATTCTACTTTGGTAAATGTTTCCGAACATTGAAGCGGACTGAGAAAGAGATGACTCGGAAGATTACTGAAAAGGTTTGATACATTGTCTCACTTTCTGGCTTTCAATTGAATACTTTGGCGCTAATTTGGGGGTAAAAAATAGCTTTCGGCATATATCAATCACAGTCTGTCACGAAGAGCCTTGAAATCGATGCTTAATCGTGGTCTCACCATTTCGAGTTTCTTGAGCCGCAATCGGGCAGGTAATACCTCGGCAATGCCAACACAAGAAGAGATTGAAACAGCTCTCGATCCTCTTTTTACTTATTTCAACGATAATTTCGAGATCATGAATAAGACTCTGACGTCCGAGGCCATGAGAATGGTAATGGCTCGATTGTGGAAGGAAGTCTTAGTTACTATCGAGAGTCTGCTGGTTCCTCCACTCTCGGACAAACCGTCTCACCAAAGACCCTTGACGCAACAAGAGGTCGATATAGTCTCCAAATGGCTTGAGCTACTTTTGACGTTTTTCCAAGTCCCCGACGAAGAGACGGGTGAAGCTCACGGTGTTTCCTTGGATATCCTCAAGTCGCCAAAATATCACGAAATTCAGACCCTTATTTTCTTCTATTTTGAATCAACGGATACTCTGATCAGAACTTCTGAACGAATGGCCTCTGCAAACGCGGCTCGGCAACAAGCTAACAAAACCAAGATGCTGGCTCCTGCAGGGCCCGGAAGCGTCGGAGGACCAGGAGGTATGCTAGGTGTTCCTGTTGGTCGCGCAAAGAGTATCATGTTCGTCCGCAATATGGGCACAATGAGAAAGGTCAAGGCCGAGAAATGGCGTGAAGCACAGGCTGACCCTAACGACGACATGATCCTGAGAATTCTGCGCATGAGACCTGAAGCAGCAGGATATTTGCGTGATCGGAGTCGACAGAAGGAGAGACTGGCAGCCGCTGCGGCTGCAGATGCAATTGTGAAGCAAAGTCTTGTTGCCAGTAGCGGAGGACGAATGGCTGGTACTTTGGGGGGGAGGTGGTAAATATTTTCATTGTCGTTTCTTATCGTTCTTGTCTGTTCTGTCTTGTGTCTTACATCGTTCGTTATTGTTTCTTCTGCGTTTAATCGTCATGACCACACAAGCATAACTGCCTTATACCCTTTCCGAATGCAAATACAACGAGCCCATTATGAGTCTTATTTTGTTGAATACCCAAGCGCATTCATACATAGTGTTTTTAGTCATTTAATCGATTTATTTGCGAGGCGATATCGAAATTTACCAGTTTCGCCATTCTAGTCTCAATACTTGAGGATTGGCTCGACTATATTTGGCCACGAATATATAATATACATGTAACTATTGAAACCTGATGCCCATGACATCCATGGATCTTTTGGAAAGGGCATCACGGAACAAAATCTCTTCTCATAACTCGATGCAAGAGACATCATCGCTTATCACCACTGACCAAAAGTATAACACTACCAAGCTGCCTCCGCAAATCCTCACGATCTACATCGTGAGTATCTTCGACCTCCCCCCACATATCAGTTTGATGTGTGACCTCCAGACTCGAGGCGTAGGCGGCTTCTTCAACACCGAATCGCGACACCTCTTTATCTTCAGCAGGCTGCTCAGACTGAGGAATCTTACTTTTCAGATCTGAGAAATTCTCGCTCCACTCAACAACTAATCTAGCCGCAACTAAGAGACTCTTGCTAGCAAGAATGGCTCTCTCTAGACCCGCCAATTCGTAGGAAGGCAGAGCCGAAACCCAGCTGCGGATGATCTCTAGAGTCTTCTCGTCTTGTCGCGTAGGTAAGATGCTGTTCTCGTCCAAAACAGGCTTGATGTCCACGCCAGGCCAGATTGTTCTGCTCAAAAATGTGATTGTTTGTGTCGCGACTCTCATCTGTTTAACGCGCAAAGTCTCCTGGTTCGATGGCTCGGCATTAGACAAGGGAGTGTGAATATCCTTCTCCGGTACCCAGCACAAAAGCGTATCTGTCTCGAGGTAGCGCATGGCTGTTCGTGTGATTTCTTGTCGGATTCTGTGATGACCCAGCTCATCCTCGCGAACGATATCTGTTGCGCGAGTAGTGAGAGACGTGAGCGGGATAAGATGTTGTTTCAGGGCTTGCTGCGCGGATGTGAGAAGGTCCCATTCCAGGGCAATTGCTTCAGCTAAATGTCTTTTTGTACCGGGAATCGTGAGGATGGCTTTGGTTGGACTTCGGACCGGCCGCGTGTCGAGCAATACCTGATATCCGTCTGCGACCCAGTGCGATTAGTGACTGGATGCAAGGAATTTATCCAACTATCATACCTGATGACTCCTTGACGTTGACATCCCTCCAAAATCGCTTCTTGAGTGGAGAAGGTTTGGTTTGCGATGCACGAGTTTGTGTATCCGGCGTAGTGGTTGTCTGGGCTATCTGATCTTCTGACCGGTCTTGATTTGTTGTCGATTCAGGTCCTGCTCGTCGTATATCATCTTTGAACTCTGCAGCGGGGGCGGGAGCTTTTGGCGGTGGTCCATGAGCAGTTATAGGATGGGCAATAGCCCAATTTTGGGTGGCGCAATGGAAACACCGTCTTGACGACGAAAAGTTCAGCAAGCTAGACGTGGATATAAATTGACGGGAGTAGAGCAGCGTCGCAGCTCGGTGAATTCCGGGTTTCATTGTGTAGTTGAATTTGTCTAAGTATGCGCGCTCGTGGGGATTAACATCAAAATTCGATGATCTAAAGTAAGAGCTTCGAACAAGGTTGAGATGAAGCTTTTTAGCTGGCTTGTGACAAAAAGATTATTGCCATTGACGGCCGCCTTCGTTATCAACCCTAACCCTGTCTACTCCTTATTTTGAAGCTATCTTCAAGGGCATTCTTGACCCCCTGCCATTCATAGTCTTCATCCGGAACTTTCGTATGGAAATACGAAGTTTGGATATGGTACGAGTGACTCCTTGGAGATGCATCAATTCAATTCAAGCTTAACGCAAATAAAAGACTGTAATCAATGTCGACACGAAATGATTTGCCATGTACCTAGGTAGCTAATATCTTGATTCAAAGTACCACGCTAAGGTCTGCTCATTTAAGTATTTCAAGTGGGCAAGGAACCCTTGAAGGCCCCGGCCTAAATTTAATTTCAATTGCACTTGAAAACGCTCTATTGACAAGTTTTCCGGACTATATCTATACACTAGTATACCCATGCTATATATAGAAAAGGAACAAGTTGCAATGAGTGCCATGGCTGACTCGGTAATGCATCTGCATTCTTAGCTAGATATATGACATCAAAAAGAACAGTGTCTGTGATCCTCATATCTTGCTTCGAATCTGAGAGGGCATTAGAAGAAAGACGCATCACGGCATGACGGCTACGAGATTCAAGCATGCAAGGCACGCGGTCTTCTATAAAACCTTAAAATTTGTATTAAGAAGGTGTCAGTGCGGCGAAATGGGATGTCTATTTGATGGCTCCGTGTATAAACAGCGAGGCCTCGAGTCATACGTCTTCTCTGTTAAAGACCACTTACCCGGGTGCCCAGGTGGGCAAGCAATATATGGTTATACAACGTGTTGCATCGTCGAGGATCGTGTGACCTTATACGAAAAGACTTCGAATGATTCCAGCTAAAAACATTTAATTGACGGCTTCGAATAATATGAAAGCTAGATTTTTGAATCTCGGTCTTCATTTCTATTGCCCAAGTCTACCTGACATAAGAAGCAGTGTGCTGGATATTCTCTTAGTCGCCTGGGTTCATCAACTTTTAGACGTAATCATGCTAGAAGAATACGAGACAAACATATTATCGCTACTTCAAGAATTCCAATACTGAGGCTTTACGACCAATCCCGTATATTACTACTTACCTCTGCTGATCTCACAAACCTCAGCGTCTAGCGCTTATTATGTCATGCTGCAGGAGGCGTATCGACTGATTTCCTCTTTGGGAAACAGTATGGTTGTCGATCTTCTATTTCTGAGGTGTCCTAATTCAAGTGATCCTCTTGGTGAGTGATTGAGGGACGCCAATGTCGTTGTGTATATCAATGTAATGCAGTTTGACGATATTGCGAAATGAAAAACCACGGACTGGGAGATATTCTGCATGAAATGTGGCAATAATCCAAAAGGGAAAAAAAGAAAAGGAAAAAAAAAAACACCGAATTTTTTTTTTGACTAATTTTGCAACATTCTATCAGACGCAACTATTCTCAAAGAAGATGGAGATCACGATGGCATGCTTTGAAGGATCGAATGTATGGTCAATTTCTCGGGGAGCAAAAGACGATCTCCACATGGTAACACAAACATTATGCTAAGAGAGGAAAACCCTCTTAGAGTGTGGTAGGTATGACACCAACTAATTCATGTTGCATCCTTGAATTTATTCTAAATTGGACTGCATGAAGCCGGGGCCACTGTTCTGCCGGTCAAGCATTAGCTTCTCGGGGGGAAGTTGACCTGCATTTCCGAAGGAGCTACGAGGAAAAGAAGGCGTTAGAGTGACACGCATGACATGCATGCAGCATGAAACAAAGGAGCAGATAGTACAATTAAAGTCCGGAGGGTTTGCAGGATGTGCACGGTTATCACCAAAGTAGATATACTTGGTAAATTGATGAAGGCATTCCTGATCCACGAATGTTCCATGTTAAAATACCAGTCTGCTGTTGCCAGCGATCTTTGCATGGCTAACTCTCACCATTTATTCGTAATAATACAGACTCGTGCTAGTGTTCAGTGACGATGCGTTTTACAAAATCCGACGCTGATGCGCTACGCTATCAGTCATTCGTACCCACAATCCTGTAGGTCATATAGAATCATTCTTAGTTGACGATCACGAAAATCTTTCTCGGATTTTCGGATTATCACAGAATAGACAGAAGTATCAAAGGCCATGCATTCAGCAGTCGATTCCGAATGAAGGCAAAGATATGTCTCAATTCCGTCATCTCAATGCAAGCTCAGACGACAGACCAACTAAACCGCAACAAAGTAGCATTTGAAGATCAAGAACTACAACCTGGATTTAGGCAGGATTGACCCAAAGAGGTAACTAACATCTAAAACACCTTTTTACTGGTTCGGAGACTCCAAAGCCCTGAAATGGACTGGGTATGCTCGAAACCCGAGTGGCCTCGGCAGCAACGGCCCAGAATACTTGCTGGACCTTATTGCCTGATCGAGAAGAAAGCTCTAAAGAAATTGTGTAGTTACGGGCGTGTTTGAAGGATTTCTAGCAGGGCGTCTATCGGTATTACCGCATCTGGATAGCTGCAGTCGACAGCTTGCTGGTTACTCCATCAATTCGTGTCAGACAATGAAGACCTACGTATTTTCGTTATAGACTTGCAAACTCATGGCTTATGATCCTGTATAGTCCAGAATTCAGTTATTTACTCCATTTTTTCGTGCGGCTTGCAATCACTAAAATACATACTAGCAATCATTCAATGTAACGCTCTTGGATCCGTATTCGTAATCGTGCTCGCCGCGAAAATTCTTTTGAATAGAGCCGATTAGGAGAGATTCTCTATGGACCTAATTCAGCAAGAGCCAGTTATTTGTCCAGTTTTTGTCCTAAATGGAATCCAAACACCGTATGATGTGGGCCAAACAGTTAACACGAAGATATATCAAATTGGAGCTGCAGGTGATGCCGCCTTAGAGTGCTAACAAATCCCCCGAAACCCGCCAGGATTGCCCGTTTGAGACTTTCCACCGTTGATGCTCGTTTCTTTTTCCTGTCTAGTGTGGATCATGATCCCTGGCATGTATCCTAATCTGGATGATTGTGGAGAGCTTAAACAGAAGAGCCCGCGCTTTATTCCGCGAATCAATTGGCCGTTTCGTTTCAGTGAAGTCGTTTGTCTGCCCGTCAAGCCGCAAATGAATTGTCAATGTTCAATTTTGCTCTGTCTTGCGTGAATTTCCATATAGAAACAAGAAAAGTTGAGCTTGTGGACTTTCCCCCTGTCTACTTTCAAATACCCTGGCGGCTAATTGGTCTCTCGCTGTTTACTGCAGCTAGCAGTTGTAACTTCACTTGTACAAAGATTATAAATTAGTTACCGTTAGTAGCTACCTTGAGCTCTAAATTAAACCGAGGCCATCGCCGCATCGCGAGCTTCCGCGTTGCACTTTGACAGACGCATCGTGTCGGCTCGGCATTCTTTTCAGGAAACGTGAGCTAGACCATTTGTTGTTGCAGTATTCTCGCTATCGGCAGGCTTCGGATTATTTTTGCTTTCTTAACTAGTACAGGCTCCAACGTCGAGCAAATCGACTATCCTAGCTCTTGGCATCGCGTGTGTGACACAAACAGACGAGGAAATACCGCATGTACAGCGGCTGTTTTAGGCGCAGAATCTTCGATGCGCACCAGAAATGCAAGGTAAGAAAAAGAAAAGAAAAACAATTGACAGCCGGTAATTCAGCCATTAAGCACGGCCATCTCCTTGCCGGCCGGCCGTTGAGGTTTGCTTTTTTTTTGCTCCTGGCATGAAGCCATCTCGGAAGGGTTTGAATTGGTCAGAATATTGGAGTTGCCAAGACTATGATTCAGGACAATGGAAAAGATAGACGTGAATTTCCGAGGATGGATTGGGCTTTAAGCTACTCGGCTACCCGGCCAGAGGATACAGTATGCGTCTAAGCAACGAAGGCATACGAGCATTGACAGCAACCATCAACAATGAAATCCATGTTATTTCATGCAAAAGTGGACGTATTTTACTCGAGTATTTTGTTTCTTGATGATCGAAGGTTGCTTATCATAGTACTGGATCATGCCAGGTGGCTTCCAACTGTTCAGCGTTGAGTCCTGAGGCTAGATTCCTTAGCTTCACAAAGGAGCTGCTAGAGTGGTATAGTTGCATGCAAGCGCAGGAGAGGCCTGCTCCGAGAGTCCGAGCTCCATCGATCGGTGCGCTACTGCGGAGGTATGTGCACAGTCTGCAAAGTGTAAAGCATGGGTCGATACTCCGCCATCTCCCGAAGTGTAGGGAGCTCGTTACGCATCGCAGCTTGAGCTGAACCTGCTTACTTACTTGGCAGTAGCTGAACCCTTCTGGTTACTGACTCATTCCATTGGGACTACCAGCCAATAATGAAGGTTGCTTGAAAAAGGCCATGAGCATTACAATAATGCCTTGATGCAGGCCTGCACGCCCTTGTTGTCCATTATGATTCCAGAGCCACCTACCATTAGATTCCCTATCGGTTATACCCTGGTATACCCTACTCGTCCTACTTAGCCCGTTCTAGGCCATGATGGTGGCTGGAGTTGTATAGCATGTGTTCAGAAGGTAAAAATAAAGAGCCTGCAATTGGAGAGCTCTTCTTTAACAAGGAGAATACCAACAAGAATGTGGGCACAGATTCACACCATCAACTCCGGCGCATGGACCTTTGTCTCGGTTTCGTCATATCGATAGTCGCTTGCCCTGCCCCAGACGATCGTCTTCTCCAGCACGTTTCAATGTAACTTAGTAAGTTCTCCCGCAATGAACCTTGGAACCCTCATACTACACTTCTTTCAGCCGCGTCTGCGCAGACCCAGCTTCGGCGTACCAATAGAGTCAAGTCATCCGGGGCAGTAACTTAAAGGAACAGAGTATTTTGGTTCTTCTCAGAGAAGGTCGTTGCGATGCTTGGAGCTTTCCGGCTCCTTTCACCAGGATAGCAATTTATAAATTCGATGCAGCTCGTTGGGCCCCGTCATATACTCTGAGAAATCTCGCTTTGAGTCCATTCAGAATACCCATGTTACATTAATTATTCGTGAAATAGAGTCAACGAAATTCGTTTCATGCCTCCAATCGACTTGTGCCAATCTATCGTGAACGCAATCGCTGATCTGCCCTGCCCTGTCTGACATCTCCACGCTAGCCCAGCCCCAGTTACAAACCTCCCCTCGAAATTCACATGCACGCAATAATCCAGAAGCAAACTTAACGTTGGCCTAATCTGTCACCGTCGCCACTAACTCGTCCTAGTTGGAGAGCCCACTACCAACAAGCTGCAAGCCTGGTGAAACAAAGGGAGCTAGTACCATTGTGCCACTTCCATGCCGGATTGGCTTACTGCTTTTGGTCCTGCTAAGATGTTCGCGTTGTATAGCTGAGTACTAGCCTCGTATCTAGTACCTCTGTGTACGGAGTATCCATCAGGAAACAGGCAAGGTTTGATCCAAGTTTTCCGGATTGAGAAGTAGGAAGATAATTCTCAGGTGAATCAACGCTGGCCCGAAAATGTCAATACGGTTTATCAAAGACCTCGATCGAGAAAAAAGGGCAAGCTGTACCGGAGTAGTAGCTAGGCTATGTAAGGCTACAAATAAAAACGAGTCAACGAGTCAATCTTTGCGTCTTCGTAAGTAAACATTTTTTAATACAATAAAACTAATCAATAGCCCGTCCGGAGTGAACAGCCCCCCAGACGGAAAGGCAAAGTCACTTTCTAGTAAAATTAATTAAGAAGTGACTTAGCCTTTCCTGGGGCCAACCCCCTAAAACAGCCCTAAAGAGGAGGCCCAGAAAAGTGCCGCCCGCGCTGAACTGGCGCCATTCGCTGTTCTCTTACGTGATCGTTACTACGATTGATTTGCGAGACTGCATTGTACGAAAGAAGATTGAACTGAGACGGAAATAAATTACTCGGGATCGGGTGAACAAAAATTTCAAGTTGTCCCGTGGACATTTCAACAATCTCATGGGTTTTTCAATGCATGCGGCCCTTAGTTTTACCACCGTCTACCTAGTCTATCTAGGTGCTTCGTGGTGTACGATGTTATTACCGTAGTTATTGTATGTGCACTTACCAGCTCGTAAACCGTGCTTTGCCCTGTCTACATTCTACTTAGAGCCTAGTCATCCACTCCATCTGCACGGATTTATGGGTCCATAGACAGAACGGAAGGGTCGTCTATTCTCTCGATACAGCGCTGAGCAATTTATATTTTACGGGGAAAAGTGTTTCCTCTATGTTTAGCAAGAATGTTGTTTGCCCACGACATAGCGCGCGCTGTAAATAATTTGAAAGATTCGATTGTTAAATTGTTAGAAACAAGGAGCTATCAAAGCTGCTTCAATTGAGTCTCCCGCGCTTGGTGGAGACCGAAGATCAAGCGTGGAGACTGAAAAGGCACAGGAAAAGTGAAAAAGGCAAGATAAAGGCAAAGCAAGCCAAAAGAAGATCCGATGAGCATGGAAAAGATACACGCATTATTTTCTGTTATTAAATTCTTCTGGATGCCGACTCGGCCGGCGCAAAGCTGTCTTTTTACAGAAAAATATCAGTTCGACTCACGTAAAGAAGATGACCGGATTTATGGTAATTCCAACCTTTGATTATCAATATACACTTCACAAACCGTAACCTACGATTTTAGCCTGTCCTCGACGTCCCGGACAGCCTTGACGCCGCTATGAATCAAATGAACTTTCGACCGGAATCCATGTTCCAAGAAATGCCAATGGAATTTCAAGTTGCAGCGCTCACTGGACAATTCGACGATTGCAAGCTGCACTGTCAACTCTACGGATAAATGCTGTACCCTCACTTACATCCAATGATAGCTCCGGAGGCGCTCCATTTTGCTGAGGGGGTGGAGAATAGTCCGTCGCAGTTCGACGCACGAGCCGAAGCGCTTCTCTTCAGCCAGTCGCTCAACGGTCCGGATACTTTACTGAATGTGCTTCGCTTAGAAAGCCTTGGAAAGTCTAGGAAAGTCTAAGAAGGAGAGGAAATGGCTTGCTAATTGGGCGATTCTGTCAACTTTGCCAATAACAAAGATTCACTCGGACTACAATCTGAACTGTGCTCTACTCTTCTGATTTGTGCTCGGCGCTCAACAAGCTCCATAACGGACTTTTCACTACAACGTACGGTTGCGTCCGCTAGAGCTTGGGATGCAGTATCGTAAAGTGTCCATTTGTGAACGAGTTGGCGAGTAAGAAAGAGGACGAGCGAAGGCCCCCCTCCCCCCACAGTGGGCTAGGAAGGGCTACTCAATTAGCATCGAGGACTAACTTAGAGGGAGCCACCGGCCGAGCTCCGTAGGCGCCAGAGTAGAGTCAGCACTCGGTAACTTAACTTATGCAAGTCGTAAGTTGTTAGTAATGAGAAGGCGTATTCGAAGAAGTTTAACAGAACTAATAGGCCACAACGTATCCAGACAGAGCCACACAGCTCGTAACGATTTGACGATTTGTCAAATGGAAAAGTCAGGATGGAGCTTGTAATAGGTATAACCAAAGAAAGCAAGTAGTAGGACATAATAATATACGTACAATACATAACCTAGCTAACTAGTCCCTGTATCCGACTTGAGTTAGTACGAGAGTAGTGTAGCCTTTCGGCCATTTGTGCCGTTCTGTCTGTCCAGTGCCCGCAGTGGCCACGATCAATGCCACCATGCACGGAATCTGGCCGATCATGTCGGAATCCGTGTTTGCGACAGGAATTGCCGTCAAGCCAGCCTATTGCGTCTCAAAGTTGACTACGGAGTAAAGAAGATAACTTAGCAATTTGCGAGAAGAAGGACGGCTTTCAGTCGGCATGCAGACAGATACCTACCGGGTCCGAATGAAGAAGTCCTTCTGGTCTGTCTCCTGATAAATTAATTAATTGCTCTCGGGTCCCTGGTCCGATGGCGTTTTCGGCTTTCATATTGCAGTAAAACATCATAGCAATAATCAATAATGGTCCGTAGATAACGACTAATTCAGTAAGTTAGCAGTTGGCTAGTTGATACTGGCAAGTGACAGAAACTTGCGCATTGACTGTGCCACCCTAAACCTGAAGTTGACCCAAGTTCCTCCGCTTTGCACGTTATCTTTTTTTCTTAGTTACTTCTTCATTCAAGCTAAATTACATGATACTACGGTATCGAGGCTTAAAATACCACAGTTTTTTGGTTTTGAGACATATGGTCGGATGTTTCAATTGCGCGCGCATGTAAGTTAAATCGTCATTTAGGATGATCATCGTAGCAACAATAGAGAAAAGAAGCTCCAGTATTGCAAAACAGCCTGCAGCCCGTCGTCAGCTTCAGAAATAGACGGGGGCATATAAGCCAAGTCTCGGGGATACCTCAGTCGTACAGAGTAACTGCAAGAAATTCTAGTAGTGATAATCTTAAAAAAAGAACACTAAATTTGGGCCCTGGCCCCTGGTCGCATGTCACAGTTCAGCCTAGTTCTCTTTTTCGTTCTCCATCTTCGGCGGGCGAAGGAAGACCCCGGTCTTTTAGTTACGTGCCCTTTGTAACAGCTAAATTTTACTCTACTCTGACTGGCAGGAAAGTCTCGAGTGGCTTTTCGTTAATCACGATTTTATTGTCCTAGTCCGGACTGACTTTGAACCCACCTCCATCCATTTCTCCATCTAGATCCAGGACCCATGACGCGCAAATCTGCACGACTCTCTTTTCGTACACTGATCCTCGCAAGCCTGACGCAGCTGTGAACAAGACAGTTGACATGCTCTAATTTTTTTTTGTTTATACGTTGTCCTGTCAAATTTAATCTGTATTAAAGTATGTCTCTTCGCCCGATTCCCTTTTTTCCCCTCCCCGTTCTCATCAAGTCTTGTTTCCTTTTTGCTTTTTGTTTTTCTTAATTATACAATCTTTTCCTTTCCAAGGACAAGTTGGATTTTGGCTGAAGTGGTTTTCACAGAGCCACATACAGCTCAGAAAGTGTCTGGCGGTAATGGAATTTGTTCTCGTGGCAGATTCATTATAGTTGTGTCTTCCAGCTTGCGCCGTAGATCGGATTGATTTTACATTCGTTTTGGCCGGGAAGTGCGGTAGTCAAGAGGGGAAAGGTCCGGTATGAATGAGAAATCAGTAAAAAATACCCTATCTTTGAAACGATAGAAGCTGACATCTTGTGGACACAGACTTAATCATAATCAAGTCCGTCAAAACAGGAGCAGGAGAAAATTGTTGTCCCCTTCAAATCGAGGTGTATTTTCGCGCAGCGGATGGGTTGGAATGATCACATCTTTGATTGTGCCTCATTCAATTGTCTCCCGTTCAAAGTCCTTGGCAATATAAAAGGGACAAAAAGGACAAAAAGGACAAAAACATCCTTAAGTGCGCTGTATATCGTTCTTCCAGTGGATATATATTCTACTCCCACTTTGCGAAGGAAGATCTACGGGTCATTATGGCATCCCCTTATATGAGGAGCTTTATCCTGCTCTTGTCAGTAGTAGACTTCAGTCCAGTCCGGAAATTTATTATGGACTGGAAAAAAAAACCAGACCGAAAAAGTATTACTGACACTTCTGATTCTCAATCATCCAGTTTATACCGATATGTACGCTTGGTAGTCAATCTATGGTCGTTCTACACCTTCAAACCAATCCCTATTCCCGAGAATCCCAAATTGACCGCCGAAGACGTGACTGTCATCGTGCCCTCACTGGAAGGATGCGGGGACGAATTAGTTGAGACCATTCGGACGATTCTGGATAACAAACCTCATGAATTGTTGCTTGTCACCATTGAGGCCAACCGCAAGGATGCCGAAAAGATGCTGAAGGCGATGCCGGCCTACCTCAACGATCGCATCCGTCTTTTCACCGTTACTCATCCCAATAAAAGACGGCAGATGACCCGGGCAATCCCCGAAGTACGCACGTCCATTACTATCTTTGCCGACGACGACGTGAGCTGGCCATCTACTGCCCTGCCGTGGATTCTCGCCCCCTTCGACACCGACGAGCGCTACGGCGGAGTTGTAACGTGTCAAAGGCTTCGTAGAGCAGCTCACGCCACATTTTCCGAAAGAATTTGGGGCTTTCTGGGGGCTTTATACCTGGAACGTCGTAATTTCGACTGCGCTGCGACCACGCACATTGACGGGGGTGTGCCTTGTCTCTCAGGACGCACAGTCGCCTATCGGACCAAAATCCTCCAGGATGAGGGCTTCACCAACGACTTTACCAACGAAGAATGGTGGTTTGGCAAGTATCAACTCAATGCGGATGACGATAATTTCATTACGCGCTGGATGGTTTCCCACGGCTGGGAAACGTATATTCAATATCATCCAGAAGTGGAAGTGAAAACCACTCTGGAAAACAACCCCAAGTTCCTCAAACAGTGCCTTCGCTGGTCCCGAAGCAATTGGAGAAGCAATTTGACCAGCATGTTTGCTGAGCGTCATATCTGGTAGTAAGTTTCTCCTTTTTCATGATTATTTCCTTACCCCTGTTTGTATGTCTTTTCTTTCCTTCTCTCGTTATTTCCAGCTTGCCCTCTTCACCTAAGTCACATGTTTGTGCCCATTCTGTTGTGTCTTGCATTAGCTCGCTGCTTTGCATACGCCTCTCTCTAGCGTCGAATGGAACACACATTTTCATGCCGCATTTCTTCGACCTGGTATTTGGATGTATTTCGATCCAGGCCGGGTCTAGAAGCTCAATGCAAATATTTGCAACCGAAGGGGGGTGTGAGAATAAGACAATGACATTGCATTGCATCTCCTTTTTTTTTTCTTTTTCTCTTCTTTTTTGCCTCCCGATTTGAACAGCTACATATGCGTCCTCCTCGATCGCCCATTTCTGATTTTTTGGACTCGTACCGCAAGAGATCCGAGTACATCTGGGGCTAATCTTTACTGCTGCAGTCGTCAGCCGTGGAGCACCTACGCGATGCACCTCACCACGCTATCGCCTCCAGCGCTGCTCGGTGATTGTCTCCTCATCTACCTTTGCCACAAAGCAACCGAAGCATTCAACGGTGACGTCCATTGGTTCGCAATGCGTGCATTGGTAGTTTGGATGTTTCTCAGCAAATTCGTCAAGCTGATGGGTCACTATCGACGATATCCTGCTGATTTTCTGCTGCTGCCCATCTCCATCTTGTTCGGGTATTTTCACGGCGCAATCAAGATCTATGCGGCAGTATCATTGAATGTGGTAAGTGAAAGAGCTGTTCTTATTGTTCTTTTATCCTTCACCTTGTCGTTTTGGTTTCTCTGGTATTTTAGAGCGATTATGCAATTGATAAGGGAGAGAGACCGAGTGGTTGAGCATCGGTACCGCATCAAATGTAATCGACTTAGGGCTTTATTACCGCTTTGGGAAAAGAAGTCCTGCCAACGTCGATTCTCGTGTTTGACATTTCTGGCCCACCAACATTATACTTTCTGTCGTTTCTTCTGATTGCAGCACTCTGCACACCTCTTTTGTCTTTTGTCTTCTGTTCTCGTGTCTCAGATGGCCTCCATGACTAGTTTTCCAACACCAGGGCTTGCCAAATTACCACAACAAGAAGAGTCTCGACTAACAGCTATCGATAGACTGCCTGGGGAAGTCGAGAAGGTGCCGATGCCAACGATGCCGAGCGCATGAGAAAGCGTTCTGATATCGAGCGAGAGAAACAACTCCCAAAATTCTCCTCCATTTACTCCCTCAACAAAATGTCGTGGCCGACTTCAGGATACGTCGCCATCACCTAGACATGACGAACAGTCTACTTGATCTTATGAACCTGCACTACGACGTCTCCTTTTCCTCTCGCCGACCTTCCGTCTATTTGCAGACCGTGTTCTTGATCAAGTCCTCCTGTTCCTGTTTCTATACTATTCGGAAAGAAAAACGAATCAGCTAGAATCGACACGACCAAACGATATAATCGAAAATCCATTGATCCGAACGGACTACTTGTAACGAATTCTCCAATTTGAGAGCAGCTGGAACACAACAGAACAGCATGCACAAGCATTACCACCCCCCATTGTCTAGGACATAAACCCTGTCCTTTTCAACCCGGTCTCTTTTGCGATTCGTTTATGACACGACACTGAGCCACGAGAATGAAGTTTGCAGAAACTCACCATTCTGCATCGGCATGTAATAGTATTAAGCCAAAAGAAAAATCAACGACAAAAGTATATCTCTCCTTGCTTGACGAATCTGTCTCATTTTACCTCGCATTTTTCCCCCCTCTGCTTATATTAATGATTTGACGTGACCATGTTGCTCTTTTCGGATCTCCTTCTGTTAGACAATATGTCCAGTTCTTTTTTGGGAGGCTTTTTGTCTATTTCTGAAGTTCTCATATAGCCTGTTGTCCATGTTTTTTTTTTTTTTTCTTTTTTTTGATCAGACCTTGCATTGAGATGATTCAGGTCTTCTCATGCATCTTGGGTGGCTTTCTGTTGCAAATCTTTGTTCTTTAAAGATGATAAGTCTAAGTGGATTTGGGTGTACTGTTTCTATATCGCCAAAAGGGCGACAAATGAAAATCGGAAATGAGGTTTAGTTTGAAATCCCAAAATTGCAAACAGTTATAGCGGCTTTTCCTCGTCTTACATTGAACTTGATCAAGCATGTCCGCGACACACCGATGATGTCTATGGATCTCGTGTCATTAGCAAGCTTTCTGTTGTTGTTACTGTCCATTGTGGGCTTTTGAGTACACTACTTTAATAATGATTTGAGCGTCTTGCTTCATCCTTTCTTTTTTAGGGATTGGTGATGAATCATCAGGAACACATAAGACGTATATTCTAGCCTTTCTACCATTTTCTTAAGTGGATGAAATAACTCTCGTTCAAGTCTCTTGATTCCTGGACTCTCACATTCAATAGATCCATGGATAGTTGCAGATTTTGATTATATACCTAGGTAGGTAGATGTAAATACCTAAAACCATCGTAAATCAGTTAAATATATAGTCCGGGGATATATGTCTCGCTCTGATCATCTGTCTACTAAGCTATAGGTAAGCGTAAATAAATGAATTAATATGAGGAGTAACGACATGATATTTTCATCCTATCTCATATTCTAGAATGTCGCTGAAATATAGAACAACACAGAATATAAAAAAGTATGACTGCATAGTCAACCACGGGTAATTAATTGGGTACTTAATTAATTGGGTCAAATACCTACGTACTGAGGTACCTCCCCCGCATACCGCAGCAGCACGGTCCTTCCATACGTATTTAGTTTACCTCCCTAAAGACCTCAACTTTCTTCCTCTTTCTCTTTCTCCCCTCCTTCTAATCCTTCATCTACCATTCATCCCCGACGCATCATTGTTATTTACCATTGTTACGACTTGATCATCGCGAACTTAAATCTTCTCAACTGTGCCTTTCTCACCCGTTCCAGGCCTCGCCAACCTCGTCAAACTAGGTCTCACTACGACTGACATGCAGTTGTTGCTGCTAGAATGAACGAACCAGCAGGAGTCGGGTGAGTAGTTTTTGATATCATCCAGAAGCCATAATTTGGCCAGAAAAATTCCCCGCACGAATCATATTGCACCGTCAGTGAGACAGAACGCCATCCGTGCTGTAATTCTGTATCGCGAATCACATTTATCATTCGCACATCGAAGTCACAACCTCCACCCCACCCCCCTGAATGCAACTCTTACTTCAAAGAAAAAAAAAGAAAAAACATTTGTCATTCCACATTTGCCAACTCTGAATACTGATCGCATAGATCTATAGTCATAAGCGATCCAAGAGCGGCTTGGCACGCTCTCTTCTTTATCGCGACAAGTCCAAATCCGACGGTCGAGACGAGAACAATAATACCGGCGGCAGTACATCTCCCACGTCCACCGTCGGCTCGTCCCACTTCTCCGAATCCCAACACAATCGACAACCATCCCTATCTCTGAACAAGTCTCAAAGTAGCAAAAGGTCGGCTCCCGAAATCACCATGGAATCGCCCTCCGTCTCTGGTGGTGATATCTCGTCTGTTGCGGGGGGAATTGACAGCCCCGAGAAACCAGCCTCTACGAAAGGATCCGCGGATAATGCGGCTGTGTCAATCGAACAATCTGTGAAGACTTTCCGCCTGTTTGAGATCTTGCGTAGTGGCGACACCACTGCCATCTCCAAAGCTCTGGGAGAAGCTAGGGATCAGGGTGCTACTGGTGGCCCAGCACCAGGCACCACGATCCTCCATCTTGCCATCCAGTGTGCGGATCTACAAGTGGTTGAGTTCATTGTGGCGAGTGGAGCAGATATAGATGTCAATGCGCGCGACCGAGAAGGAAATACGCCTTTGCATCTCGCTGCCCAGCTGGGTCGGGATCACGTCGTTCAATCACTTCTAGCTTTACCCCAGATTGACGACTCTATTGCCAATTACCGCGGTCAGACTGCGCTCGATCTGGCGCGGACTCCTGACATTTTTGAAAATCTCCAGTTTGCACGTTCGGTATTCATCGACACAAAGACAAGGCAGATCCAAGACATGATTGTTCGAGCCGACTACGATGGTCTGGAGAAGCTGCTGGAAGAACCTCGGGTAAAGGGCAATCTTGACCTCAATTCGCTTGAGCTAGTGACGGACACGGTCACATCACAGTCCGGAGGCACTTTACTTCACGAAGGAGCTCGGAAAAAGGATACGAAGCTGTTACAGCTCCTGCTCTTACACGGTGCGGACCCCTTCAGACGTGATAAGAAGGGGAAACTACCTCAAGATGTGACAAAGGACGACAAGATTCGAGCCATAGTCAAAAAATCCCCTGCTGCAATCATCGCCCAGCGTGGTATACAAGAGAGGGCTATCTTGGGAAATGCGCCGTCCCATGCTGCCAGTTCCAGCAGAGCTGCGAATACGGAAGTGACTCTTGCAGGGAAAGATGCCAGAGAAATGAAGGGATATCTGAAGAAATGGACGAATTATACTTCGGGTTTCAAACTACGATGGTTCGTTCTTGAAGACGGAGTTTTGAGTTACTATAAACATCAAGGTTAGTCTATCCGACTCTGCTTTACCAGGTGTGTGTATAAACTGACGCTGAGTTTCAACATTTCAGATGATGCCGGCTCCGCTTGTCGAGGCGCAATCAGCATGCGCATTGCAAAACTGCACATGGATGCGCAGGATAAGACTCGATTTGAGATCTTGGGCAAGTCGTCCGTGAAATACCATTTGAAAGCAAATCACGTAGTGGAGGCCAAGCGATGGTTTTGGGCATTAAACAATGCCATTCAGTGGGCTAAAGACGAGGCCAAGGAAGAGGAAAAGAGACGAACAAGAGACGCGGAATTTCTGCAAGCCAAAATTCAGAACGTGGAAAGTCGATTGTCGGAAGGTCCGTCCTCGGAGTTGGCCTCGGTCAGCTCAAAGCTTAACATTAAAGGAAGCTCTGTTGCGAACGACGGCAAGTCCAGCTTCACACGAGTTAACACTCATACATCTCGAACTACTGCCGACCCCCTCGGCGATGATGAGGCTTCCGCTTACGGATCCTACACTCAGAGCATCGCACAAACCGACCTCAACCGTGCCACTGGGCAACCGGGACTCGATGGTGAGGCAGACTACGAGGATTATCATGACGATGCGTCTAGTCGTGACGGACAGCCTTCTAACAAGGATGCCTTCTCCATTACAGCTCAGTCTGCAAAACTGCAACTGGATCTGTTGTCTAATGTGTCTGCCTCTCTTTCGGCTGAACGAGCCAAAAACCCGGACCTCACTATATCCGACCCAGTGATTGATCAAGCTCTGTCGACATATGAGTCCGCCGTCGGCAGCCTTAACGATCTACTGGCCAATTTGTTGAAAATCTCTCGCGACCGAGATGCATACTGGCAATATCGTCTCGACAAGGAATCCGATACCCGTAAGATGTGGGAAGAGAGCATGGCTCGAATCGTTCAAGAGCACGAAGAGCTTCAATTGAAGGTTGGCGAATCAGAAGAGAAGCGCAAAAGAACAAAGAAGGCTCTCAAAGAGGTTCTCGAAAATACTACTGCTGCTGATCCTGGCTGTACACCGTTTGGCCATGGATCTGTGGAGAAAGGCATCGCCGAAGAAATAGAAAAGGACGAGCTAGAAGCACGAGAAAGCGATAAATGTGAGGCCGCCTTGGACAATACTCAGTCAAACAAACTCCACGAAAGTGCAGCGAAAATACAGCCCATACCGGAGTACGTTGAGCTTGCTGAATCTGAATCTGACGACGACGATGAGTTCTTTGATGCGATTGACGAGGAGGCTGTGGAGGCCTCTGCGGTGATCCCGAGCGCCAAGTTGGAAGAATCGGAAATAGTCGATAGTAAAGTTGTCGGTTTGCGATCTAGCAAACTTGCTGCGATAGAGCCAGCGTACAAAGGATACGAAGACCCCGTGAGGGAGAGGTTGAAAATGGACAAAGACGACAGACCTAAAATATCTCTATGGGTGAGCCAAAAAAAATCTTTGCTGCGTGATAATATGTGCGAATGATGGACTGACTGGCGCTCTTGCCGATGCTTAGGGTATTTTGAAATCCATGATTGGTAAAGATATGACAAAGATGACTCTTCCTGTCTCTTTCAACGAGCCTACATCGCTGCTTCAGCGTGTGGCCGAGGATATGGAATACGCTGATCTTCTTGACATTGCTGCTGACCGCACCGATTCCTTGGAACGTTTACTCTACGTCGCAGCCTACGCCATAAGTGAGTATGCCTCGACAATTGGACGAGTGGCCAAACCTTTCAATCCCCTTTTGGGAGAGACGTTTGAGTACACTCGACCGGATAAGCAGTATCGCTTTTATGTGGAGCAAGTTAGCCACCATCCACCGATTGGGGCTGCATGGGCTGAATCACCGCGATGGGACTATTATGTAAGGTTCTCGAAGTGTGTACTGTTTCCAAAGTTTGTTCTAACATTGCAACAGGGCGAGTCGGCTTTGAAATCCAAATTTTATGGTAAATCTTTCGACATCAACCTGTTGGGCACTTGGTTCTGTAAATTGCGACCCCTTACAGGCGAAGAAGAGCTTTACACGTGGAAAAAAGTGACCACGTCAGTCATTGGTATTATTACTGGCAATCCGACTGTTGATAATTATGGACCTATGGAAGTCAAGAATTGGCGTACGGGAGAAGTATGTCATCTCGACTTCAAGGCCCGTGGCTGGAAAGCATCTTCTGCATATCAAGTTTCAGGTAAAGTCGTTGATGCTGCGGGAGTTCCGAGATGGTCTATTGGAGGACGATGGAATGATAAAATCTTTGCTCGTCCAATTTCGGGTGGTCAAGCGGGTGCTGCAGCAGAGAGCGAGGATTCTTCCCGGGCTATTCTGCTCTGGCAAGCTAATCCTCGTCCGGAGGGTATACCATTCAATCTGACACCATTCGTCTTGACCCTCAACGCTATTCCGGACCGCCTTCGACCGCATTTACCTCCAACTGATACTCGCCTACGTCCTGATCAGCGGGCGATGGAAGACGGTGAGTACGATTTCGCGGCAAGCGAGAAGCATCGAGTAGAAGAGAAACAGCGATCGAAGCGAAGGGAACGTGAGAAGAATGGCGAGGAATTTGTTCCTCAATGGTTCCAGAAGGCCAAGTGCCCCGTGACGGGAGAAGAGTTTTGGCAATCCACTGGCGAGTACTGGAGATGTCGAGAGGTTGGAGATTGGTCCAAGTCAGAAGATATTTTCTAGGCGTGGTTTATTATACGTGTTATCCAAGGTTATACTGCCTGAACGATGGTGTTCCGACTTGGTGTCCGTCCAGTGTACAGAACTTGTATTCGAGTGATATATTTGATACGTGTATAGCTTATCGAGTTGATTTATATAAGTCACGAATGAGGCAACGACACACGAATAGGTCGCCTGATCACATCTGAGATATGGCAATCTCATAATTCAAACCAAATATTCATACATGTATACAAAAGTACCTAATTAATTGATGAAGGATGATCCTGGGAGAATTGAAATAAATATCGTTCAAAAATGAGGTAAATCACGTGATCCCATACAAAAATAATTGATTCTCCAGCTTCCGATCCGCAAGAGCGGCAAATCTTCTTTCTGTCTGCGGGCTTCGCACTTTCTCGTGTTTGATCGAGACAATTGACGTCAAGATGGTCAGTGAAAGAACGTGCAGTCGCTGCCTGCATACTGTCAGCTCGTACATGCATCGTCCATTATCACTGTCCACTCTTCGACGACTTCCTGGACAGCAGGCTGGACGATGTAACTTTTCCACGACGTCGGCGACGAGATCGCGATATACGGCCGTGGGACGATCGAACGAACGCAAACCGGTCCGTTCCATCGGAGCTTCTCCTCCGTTGCTAGCTGGGTCGTCGTCGTCGAGGATCCCTCAAGATGCATTTCGAAAAGACCGAATGGACTCGCGCAACGCACTCTCGACTGCTGCTGCGGTCAGTCCGCCTCCCATTGCCTCGCAAGAAACAGCTGCATTACGTCGACCAAACAATTTATTCCATCCTTACTCGTCGTCACCGTCACCGATAATTAGGAAAAGAGCTGCGTTCATCAAGCAGAACTCTTACTGTCCTCATCCAGACCACCAGCAAACCCGAGCACCGACAGGTACCCAAAAGGATGCGGCAGCAGCGGAGCAAAAATCGGGGACTCTGCCCCCCGCGCATTCACATTTCGAGTGTCCCGACTGTGGTGTACCGTTGTATTGCTCGGAGGAGCATTGGATGGATGATTACGAGACGCACTTGGAGGTGTGCGAGACAATTCGTCAGATCAATGAGGACGATCACGACCTGGTATCGGGACGATTCTTCCCGGAGTTTTCGTACCCGGGGCCGCAGGACGATAATTTCGTTGTCAACATGACCAATTGGGATACTTTTTTGTACACGCGGGAATTCGAGGCGATTAATAACGAACGAAGTATGAGACAGGTGACGCGCATGTTGACGTATCCCGTCACCATTGCCAGTGTCATACATGAGCTGAGCCCGTACACTATACATTCGGGAGGGAGACTGACAACTGAGGGTTTGAAAAGTTTGAGCGGTTAGTTCATCTGATTTTTATTTGCATGAGTTTGCATGAATTTGCATGACTCCCTTTTCAAGTTTTGGACATTCACTGATTGGAATATTGAATAGCACTTCGCTATACTCTTCACCCCCCAAAGCAAGGAGAAGGCAAAGACATTCGAGGACTACGCCTCAAAGCACCTCCCGTCCGTATCTTTATTCTCGGGGCACGAGCTGAATCTTCTTTGCCGCGCGAAGTCTGGCTTCAGCTGACGCACATGTTCCCCAACGCTCTGATCAATCTCATCTTCATCGGTCCAGAGAGCATGGCCAATCGCGACGAAGAGTTTCCCTTACCAGAACGCACGGCGTCAAATCCCTTTGGCGCAATTGTCGAAGATCGTCTCGGACCCCAGATGAAAATTACGACGTACGTTGATTATTTCCATACCATGCACGACGCGCAATATTTCTATCCGTACGACCCTTACTTTGATTGTTTCATGCTCTTCCATCCCGGCCTGGGCCATCCCGCCAGCTCGCACGAATGGGCGGATACGTTGCCCAAACTCCTCGAGACAAAAGTACCTGTTATCTGCACGGGATATACACAGGGCGATCTCGAGAGAGATATCAGTTGGGTCCGCGAGAAATGCGCAGGAGAATTCGACGTCTTGCTGGAACCCGGGGAGAATCGGTTTAGGAGTCTGAGATGGGATCTTAACGATATGGATCCGAGTGATGTCACTGCTGGGAATTGGGGCGTCTGGGCTTTTAGAGGGAAGAGGTACGTTTTTCTCCTCTCTTCTTGTCATTTCAATTTTTTGCATCAGAATTAACCAAGACTTGACAGGTACGAGGCGACGCAAAAAAATGGCACAATAGCGGTTTGAACAGGGGATATGCTCATAAAATGGTATATATACCCAACTCTCAGCTTCGAAATGATCTAGATCAGCTTCTTGTAAAATGTACATTACTTTTTGAGGACTATGGCATCGATTTTAGGAATGAAGGAATTTCCAATGATAATCTATTCTAACGACAATTTAATCAAAGTGTCAGACACTCAAAAGAGAAATATTCAATTGAACAAAACAGTGCTCCAGCTAACCAGAGCTAGAGAATATATATTGAACAAAAGCTCACAATCTCAAAATCGACAGAAATAAGTAGCCAAGTTACACAGATGTAGCTTGTTATAGAAGAAAAGAAAACTGTCAATGGTGTCACATGAAGGATGACGACCAGAAAGGGTATAATATAACCTGTCCACGAGACCATCAACAGATAGGACCAGGACCAGGACCAGGACCTCCGAAAAAGCGACCCTCTGCCTGCACGTATATACAGCTTGCCAACTTCAAAAGACAGCCAAACCCGCAAGAGCAGCTACGCCGACCACCAAACTGCCTGCTGAAATTGGTTGATGCGATGCCACCGCACCAGAAGAAGAGGTGGGTTTTGCGGCGACTGGTCCAGTTGAGACTGTCGATGTAGGCACGTCAGTTGCGATGATGACAGAGGTAATAGCAGCTGGACTGGAGACGAGAGCCGACGAAGAAGGTTTGACGATGAATGAGGAGCTAGAGGTGCGGCTAATAGGTGCGCTCGACGAGACTTGCGCTTGTCGAACAATTGAAGACGACGACGATGAAGTTGTTGATGATGATGAGGTTGAAGGTAGCGCAGTTGAGGATGGAGTTGGAGTCGGAGTTGGAGTTGTAGATGTTGTGCTTGGAATCGGGGTGGTTGAAGTATGTGCATTGACGATGTTGATTGTGGTAGTTGAAACAGCCATGGCGGACGAAGCGAGTGCTGAAAGCAGAATAAATGGAGTTGTGAAATGCATCTTGATGATATTGGCTAGGACAGAGCAGATTCGATAAATTCGGGGTTGTGTAGTAATATCGAGAGAGGTCGGAAGACGAATAGATATCAAATCTAGGACAACGATCGACTAGCGAGTGTCAACGAATGGACGACAGAAAAGTGATAGAACGAATGATCACTTTTGCTATCTGCTGAAAAATAATTGTCAAAGTAGTAGTTGATTCAGAGAAGAAGAAACAAACAATGTGCACTGGGAATAGAGAAATAAGTAGAGGTTGAAGGAGGAAAACAAAACCGCCTAATAATAAAAAGGTTGAAACAAAGATTACCGCTAGACGTATTAAAAACGGGGCCAGGGGTTTACTAATTAGCAGAACTGCGCCGATCGACTGTAATTACAATACGAAGACACCAGCTTATTAAATATTAAATAAATCGACTCACATTCCTGTCGTTCTGTAATTTGTGCATCAACATATTATGACTTGAGTGTAGTAAATCTACTACGTTGCTGAGTAACCACTGGTATGTGTCTTTTGGCCACGTTTCCGGTTCGAATAAACTGCGTCCAAGCATCAAACTTCTTGAGAGCGAGCACAGGACGCATAAATTTGTATTAGAGCATACGCAAGCTCCACTTCTGGCAGTAGAATCGGCCGGGCAGTTTCAGATTGAGAGACCCGGTCAATGCAATTATCATTTCGTTCAAGCTGTACTTAACTTGTTGGATAAATCTGTTGTATACGGAGTACAACTTACTCAGATTTTATTCTGGGAGAAAAAGGAATTGCCACAGATCAGATAAGAATACGATTCACAACGTGGCGCATATGCAGAGCGACATGCTCGTTGGCCCGTGCAAGGTTGGGCAGCATTAGCCTGCAGCTGTAACTGCAGTCGCAATTGAAATTACTACTATTGCCACTGCTACTGCTTCTGCGCTGCAATTTCACCTGCAACTCAACTGCTCAATAAATAAAAGCTATTATCATTATCATTCATAGCGAGTGGGTATCATTCTATGTACATGTACTACCGGTACTGCCATAGCAAAAGTCCGACCAACAGAAATCAGCAAAAAAAGAATGCAAACAGACACTGCATCGGGAAGGAATCATCGTCCCGTCAACTCGAGCTCACAGCGTATACATCATTGCCGACACGAGCGCCACCACGGGCCAAGTGCCTTTCCAAGGTAGAGCTGAAATTGACACGCCAGAGATTGAGGGATCTGCCGCTGTAGTCCCGTTGGCCAGGGTGCCGTTCACGTAAGCCGTCTCGTTCGTTCCGTTCTGAATGATTGTCACGACACTGGAATTGTGAGGAGGATCTCCAATAAGTTGGGTCAGAAACGTGGAGTTCCCATTATCGTCGCAGCCACACTCGCTGTATTGTTCGCAGTAACAGATCACATTCATGGTGTAGTTGTTCTTGTTATTGTTGTTGTTCTGCTCGGTGTTGTTGATCGGAGTGTGGTAATAATAAGGCGAACCGTAGGGATATCCATAGTAACCATAAGGATAGTGCCAAGCAGAGGCAGCCAGGAAGCCAAGAGCGCCTCCAGCTATGACGTACGGAACGATACCACCAGCAGACCGACTACCGGCCGCATAAGGGGTTGCTGCGCCGCCGGAATAATACGAACCACCTCCGTAGGACCGAGGTGTTCCTGATCCAGCTCGTGTTGCGCCTCCGGAGTTGCTATTTGAGAGTTAGTCTAATGAAGTCACGTTTTCGAAGTAAATTTGCGAGAGTTTACCTTGATGGCGACGTGTTGCCAGTTGAACCTATTCCCGACTTGCCGTTAGAACTTGAGCTTGATTTTGTATTGCCTGTTGATCCACCTGATTTGGATCCGGAACTGGAGATCCCACCTTTTGATCCGCCTGAACTTGAGCTGCTAGATCCTGAGCTGCCAGATTTACCAGAACTGCCTGAACTGCCTGAGCTGCCTGAACTTCCTGAACTGCTCGAACCACCAGAACTGCCTGAACTGCTCGAACCGCCTGAACTGCCAGAGCTGGATCCGCCGCCCTTACCACCTCCTCCACCACCACCGCGTCGTTTCTCAAGATCGGTGGTATCAGGGAGAACAGCGGCTGACAACTCGTCGCGTTCGTTCCAGGCAGTCAGCTCTGATCGCGGGACGGCGAGCGTCGACGCAATAGGCGATAGAAGAAGGAAGAGACATGACGCTGATAGAAGTTTCATGGTGGCGCGATAAGAGCAGGAAATATTTCCGGCTCGTGGACTGGTTGGGTATTGGAATTAAGCCTTTTCTTTTCCTCCCACCAAAGGTGCTCTCAGAAAGAGAAGAAGTTTTCGTGGATGCACGTCCAGGCACGACCAAGATATAGCCAAGAGTCTGGGATAAAAGAAAGAGTGAAACGTGCGGAGATTCTGCCTGTCAAAAGGAAGAAATAAAAGAAGGTGAGGTCACGAGGAAATTAGGTAAGTTAAGGAATGGGACGAAACTTTTCCCCTTTAACTTACATCATCACAACCACGAGTCTGCCGGTACTTGCCCGCGGAGTTTAGGGTCTCTTTCAGCCCTTCTTAGCCCTTTTTAGCCCTTTTTAGCCCTTTTAGCCCTGTTTGGGCCGTGGCGGAGCCCTAGCGCCAAGATCTAGGGCCTCCCATAATTGCCCGATTCCTGAGGCTGCTTCCTTTTTCTCTCCGATCTACTATGTAGTACTAACTTAACACTTCGTATTCATGTTGATTTGATTCCTTCGTCCATCTACCTACTCATCGATCCACTTCACTGCCTCGAACTAGTGGGAGTGAGTGGGAATGTTGCCTCTTTCTCAATCGTTCAATCTTCTTTCTGTTGCAATGTTTTGGTTGGATTGAACAAATTTGTCTGGTTGTGTACATGGTACAGTTACTAGCGATGACCGAGCGGCTCATCTTGGCAAACTGCACTGCCTCCCAGACGCATACGTATACCTATACGTCCACGTTGTTCGGAACGAGCGGTACGATGATTTGTTACGTGCGAATTTCGTATGAGAAATACGCCGTGCTGCACTTTCGTCTCTACTGACGATTTTTGAATCAATATTTGATTTTCATCTGGGGCGGGGGCGAAGTGACTTGTCATCGTTTAATATTCTGAATCAACTTTAATTATGTAATGAACTACCATCATTATGAATGTGCTACTATGTACTGTATGGAGAATTATTCGGCATAAGTGCCAAGGATATAGACAAAAATCACAGCCTCCATCATGACTCAATCCACTCGCTCACGGGTCGAACGGGTCGAACGGATCGAATGCTTGTTCACGACTTAACCAAAGCCCGATAGACAGGATCCCACATCTGCTCGCGAACCCATTGCTCCAATTCTTGATCCTCAGTCGGAATCTCCCTTTGCTGCGCCAATCCCTGATCTACAGCTGTCTGAATCACTGCTTTTGCGATATGGACGCTAATCTCGCGAACGTCCGCGACGTCAGGAAGTAAAGGCTTGTTGTCGTCCTGAAGAGCAGGCGATTGCGCCGCCAGCGCCTTTACAGCTGCAACGAGCATTTCGTCCGTTAATAAACGGCTTTGACTCAATACTGCGCCCAGGCCGATGCCGGGGAAACATGTCGAATTATTGCATTCGGCTTTTTGCAGTCAGTTTATGTCTTTTCTTCTTCTTTTCTTTGTTCCTCGATTCGATCTGCACTTGCTCGCTTGAGGGATACTTACCGATCTCTTTCTTCACGCCGTTGTGTTCGACAGGCGGAAACGGGCTGCCAGTGGCTATCAAAGCTTTTCCATCCGTCCAGGCGGTGATATCTTTGGGCTGTGCCTCGTGAAGTCTAGTTGGGTTACTCAAAGGGAAAACAATTGGCCGATCGACATGTCGGGCCATTTCTTTGATGATGTTCTCGGTAAAAGAGTTCGGTTTTGTCGATGTCCCGATGAGAATGTGCGGCTTGACGTTTTGGATGACGTGGAATAGGTCGGTGTCTTGACTATCCCACTCACTGTCCTGGCGCGCATAGGGTACTTGGGCCGGGGTGAGTGCGTCTCCGTGCGATTTTAGCAAAAGCCCCGGCTTGTCAATACACCTTGAAACTATGTCAGATGTTTTCGAAATGAGAGAAACGAGTGGAATAAGAGATGGAAAGGGATTGACCAGATATGCTTGGTAGCTTCTTCCTTGGACTGATGGCTCTCAGTAGCAATTGCGTCTCTAATCTGATCGGCAATTCCGGTGCCTGCAGTACCAGACCCAAAGATAACAATTCGAGCATCGCTCATCTTGACCTTACTGACGTGTAAAGCTGCCATGAGGGCTGCAAGGGTCACGCAGCCTGTGCCTTGGACGTCATCGTTGAAACAGGCGATTTCCGGACGATATTTGTCTAGTAAACGCCTGGCGTTTCTGATCCCAAAGTCCTCACTAAATCGTCGTCAGTTCAGTGCAGTTCACGTCGTGAGAATTAAGATTGGTCAAAGCGACGTACAAATGAATGTATGCGTTTGGGAAGATTTTCTTGGCGCTGGTCACAAATCGATCGACGAATTGGTCGTATTCCTCACCCCGGACCCTCTTGTGTCGCAGGCCCAGATACAATTCGTCCTTGAGAAGGGACTCGTTCTGGAGGTTGTTCAGTTGCTTACACACATTAACACAGCTTGATCCAGGGCTCAAAACTCACATCCGTTCCGCAGTCAAGGACAACCGGGAGTTGTCTCGCAGGATGAATCCCAGCACACAGCGTCGTCAATACAAGTTTTGCCACGGATATCAAAATCGAGCCTACGCCTTGGTCGCCAATGCCGAGAATCTTTCAAGCTTAGTCTAGGCCAATTTATCAAGGGAAAAAAAGGCAGAGAAAAAAAAAGGGAAAAAAAAAAAGAAAACAAACCTCTTCACCATCCGTGACCACAATATAATCAATATCTTCGTTTGTTCCATTGTCTGTAAACTGTCTCAAGTCGTGCTCGATTCTATCGGCGTCGTGGATATTGAGGAAACAACCCTCTGGTTTCCGGAAAAAGCGGGAATAATTCTGAATTGCATCGCCTTCTGTTGGTGTATAAATCACGCTAAACATTTCCTTGAGATGGTCGCTTATAAGCTAGAGCAAGATATTATCAGTACGGGTAGACGCCTTTTCTCAAGACACGGAGCAAGGACGTAGTATTAAAGAAAGAAAAAGAGAAGAAAACATACGCGATAGTACAAGACTTCGTTCTGGGCCTTCATACTGGCCATAAAAGTGTTCTTGGCCAGATCATCCGGCCGCTCGGAATATTGCTCGTAGGCACGAGTTACTTGCTCGTCCAGCGTTTGAACATTAGGTGGTAGAAGACCATGGAGTCCAAAGTCATGACGCTCCTGGGCAGGGAATGCAGATCCCTTGTTGAAATATGAATCGTGAAGTAGGCTATGACCCTATAATGTAGTCAGGGTCTATTCAGAGAATGCAATAATGATCTTGGCCCTTTTTCTCTTCAAGAGGTAGATAAAACGACGCACCCTGAGCCTGCATCGCAATGGCCGCGAGCATGAGCGGGGTAGATGGGCAAACTTGGAGGTCATGTCGCTGTAGTATTGGATTGCAACCGTCCGACTCTACTTTGCTGCTCCTTTTCGTATGAGATGGATGATGTCGATGTGCAACGGTCGACAAGTAAATAGAAAACAGATAACCAGGTAACTAGCTAGCCAGTCTAAGATATGACGTCGGGCCCACATGTTTCTTGTCTTTACTTTACTCTTAGTGACTCAACTCAGCACCATGTAGCATCAATATTCAGATACACTAAACTATCCTATCATTTATATAACTATATATTGGACAATCTTCAAGTGATAAACTATCTGCGTTTACAGTCACTCAGATTGGTTGAAGAGTAAATCGCCAAGCTGTCACATCCAGAAGCAGTATGAATGGGGAATCGGGTTAATTTTACTAAGCATAGTGACTCAGCAAAGTGGTTTGTCATCACTGTGCAGTCTGCCGCAGAAGAACCATTTGCCGCTTTACCGGGTCTTTGAATACGAAAACGGGCTCAAAACGGCTTCTGTACACTACAGACCATTATTTGTAAGCGTTAGTGACAATCTATTACAATACATTACAATACACAACCACCCAGTTTTATGGTTAGCTCATCTTGGCGCAAAGATTGAGTTTTCTCATTTTCCTATTCTGGAAATTTTCTGTCTGGCACTCGAATCTAGAGCAGCCAATCAAAACACGTCCAGCCTTTTAATGCAATCAATTTCCTGCCGCTTTTACGCCCCCATAATCTCTGTGTCACTTACTTAACTACCGAACAGAAAGTCTATAAAATAGAACTCAGTCGACCTTGTGGATCTGTCATTCGAGAAATTCTCTTAATGCTTGTGATGGAAATCCGCAATGACTCGACAAACAAATTCCGATGGTAAATCAGTTCCTAGGCGACGACGAGGTCGTCCGCGGGTGCTGAATCAAGATGAGAATACTGCCGAGGTTGGTCTATTCAATCCAGCTGCACCTATACCTATACCTATACACCTATACCTAGGATCAGTCCCTGTCGAACGAATTTAGCTGACAAAGTCGATAGAGACGAAGAACGCAGATCCGATTGGCTCAAAGAGCCTATCGATCACGCAAGGAAGCGACTATTTCCTCACTCAGTCAAAAAAACTACGAATTGGAAGCAGCGATTCGAGAAATGAGTATCTCGGTGAATAAATTCCAGAACGATCTAATAGAGTCTGGAGTCTTATTGCAAAAGATGTCTCTGGAGGAAGGGTTGCAGAGAATCGTGCAGAGATCAGAGGCCCTCTTGAAGCTCTCGCAGGGGGATCAAGATTACGAGCAGTGTCTGAAGCCATCGCCCTCGAGCGAGAGTGCAGGGACCGACTCTTCGTTAACAGACACTGCTCATAACCCGCTCTTTTCCGGGTATTCTCCTCAGACGACGTTTAATAATCTGGAAGATATTGATTTGTCTGTATTGGGAGCTGCTGGCGACTCGAGACAGGACCAGGACAGCAACTCGAGCTCGTTCTTTCAAGAATACGAGTCTATTCCTTCTCAACAGTTTCTGCGCGACGGTCGTGGCTCCTCAATCACTTCTTCAGTATCTACTGATTTGCAAATCCTCGCTCCTCCTCCTCATCCTTCTCTTCCTTCCTTTGCAAACACTCTCCCATCGACATCCGATCCCACCATCACCAGCACAACTCCAGGAGATCTATATTCTCTCCGCCTCCCATCTCCTTCAACATACAGCTTCCTCGAATCATCATTTGCGCGACGCGTCCGACGATACTGCGCCGAATACGCATTCCGAATCCTCTCCGACCCCAGCGCAGATCCCAAACTAATTGCTCGCCATTTCCATCACCCTTTACAATACATTTCCAGACAGGCACTCGCGTCGAGATTTTTGGAGAGTCTGATTGGTTACGCCGCTTATAATAGTACCATGGACATTGGCAGAACGGCCCCGATCCATGTTGCGGATATTATTACTTCTTCGGACGAGGATCAGGAGGCAGGTGATGTTGAGGTGGAGGAGTTGTTGATGATGAATCCTGCTACGTTGCTTCCACCGGTGTATCCATCATCGAATTCGACGTCGAGTTCGAGTCCGAGTTCGAGTTCGTCGGCATCATCGTCACTGTCGAATGGGTTAGCTAGGACTTTGATTCAGAGCGGGAATTGGTTTGATGGAGATGGCGTGGATAATTTTTTGCGCAGAAAGGGTATTCAGTTAGATGCTCAGAGTAGTTTTGTGTCGATTCCGGATCTTTCTTTTCCGCAGACTGCTACCGCCGCCACCACCACCGCTACCAGCAGCAGCAGCAGCAGCAACAGCAGCAGCAGCAACAGCAAGTCCGGGTTCATGGGCACGATTGATCCGTACTTGATGAGTCTGACATCGACAACAGCAACAGCATCGAATAGACCGCAAGACCAGATGAGCGCCCCGTCAAGTCCAGCCTCGTTTCCATACACCGACTCAATACAACAACAACTGCAACAGCAACAGTCTACTCGAATCTTCGACGTAGACCTCTTCCTCAGTCGTAAGTACTCCGTGTATCCATATCCATATTAGCGATCATCGTAATCGTAGAACCACGCACTAACATTGATCTCAAGAACTTGCGCATTCAGGTGTGTGTCTAGGTGATCGAGCGGGTTTTCGAAAAGAAGATGTCGAGCAGTGCGTGCATAGTGCTAGCTATGTCGTAGCGTAATTACTCGACAATCTAATTACTCGATGGACACGAAAGGTTGAATAGGAAGATTTGAAGGTTTAACAGAGTAATTACATATAATTAATCATTAACATAGAATGAACTATAAACATTCCAACCCCTGATCATCTAATGCATTGCTCATATTTTGTCGTTATTCATTATTCGTTACTGCCTTTGCACCGTCGTCAATCCCACGATAAGAGTCAAATAGAGCGAGAGGTACGCACTAATGATGCTTCTCAATCAAATGAACCATCGTAGTCCAGCTCGCGCAGCACGACTTGGCCATTTCGTGCCGACACCAAGAACACTTCACGGTAGTTCTTGGCGATGATGACGACGACGCCGACTTCGACGAGAACGAGGTTGCCTCCGACGACAACGAATACTTGGAATCACCCGATTTGGCCGAGCGGGCCTGACTGGACGATCGAGAAGATCTCGCACCCGACGGTTCCGGTAATCCGGAAAATAGCATACATTCCGGAATCACCATTTGAGCATACAACCCGGACGGAACGTCGTGCCAGTAGTTGCATCGGCAACATACCACGAATATCTTGGCGAGATACTTATCGTGTTTGGGCGACATGGTGTTTCGGGGGATCTCTTTCTTTGCAGTAGCGCTGCCGAAGGATGTTGTGTCGAGGTTTGTGCTGGATGCATTCGAACTGACGGGAGTGGCGGGCTCGCCGAGGGCAGAAAATGCAGAAGATGCGGCTGACGAGGATGACGACGACGACGGTGTCTTTGCATGGTGTGGTCGAGAGGTGGTTGTCCTTAAAGGACGAACGGTCTTGATGGGGCGCTCGCCAGGGTCGTACGATTCAATGCCCAGAGATTGACGGCTCGAGGTTTGGTCTGTCTGCAAGGAGAGATTGGCGATGCTTTCGTCGATTGATTGTTCTGCCGGATAATCTGGCAACTCAAAGTCGGATGTGGTCAGTTTGAAAAAGTTGTCCCGTGTAGGGGAATCTGGACTCTCGGTCGGTGTGGCCTGCGACTGTTTTTTCGACCGACCAACGCGTAGAGAGTCGGGAATCATCGAGTCTTCTCCAGACGTATCCAGACTAGATTTGGGTTGCCCGGCCGTCACAGTAGTCCTGACCCCATACGTCTCGACGGCTGGTCTGTTTGATGCTGTATGATAGAAAGGGCTGTTCACTCTTCGCAGTGTAGGTGTAGCTGGGGCTGGCGGAGCCTCTGTCTGAATAAACGTCCGGGCTTTGGGCTGGTTGTCTTTCTGTTGCGGAACAGCCGTATCGCTTCGTCCCCTTCCGAAGCTACTGCTGTGAGATGACTTTGCTTTTGTTGGCGGGGCCACAACGTCTTTTACTCTAGCACTATTCGAGCTGCCGGGCTCGTTTGCGAGCAAAGATATATCTGGCAGTGTCGGGACCTGTGTCGATAGTTTTGCATCTTTGTTCATGGGCGGTTTCTTCACTAAACGACGAGCAGATTGACGATCTGAAGAAGTCGCTCTGGAAGTCGCTCTGGTGTTGGTTCGATCAACAGATTGAGAACGAGAGCGTCTGAAGACGTTTCTCCACGACGAACGCTCCTGCTGGGTGTCTGAGCTAAGAGGGAACCCATCTATTGGGAACCCAATTGTGGTGACTGGTGGTGACGACTTTGTCTCTGACGACCTTGTCTCGCTAGGGACAGCAACGCTTTGAGGACGCCGCGAAGAGAAGGAGAACCTTCTTGAGCGTCTGGGTTGAGCGACGTCAGCCATCTGAACTTCTTTTCTTCTCTTTTAATGTCTAAGTGGCTTGGAGTCGTCGTAATAGACAACTAGCTGATTAAGCGGCCAACAGAAGTGAGATGCGGAAGAAGAGGTGAAACTGAATCAAGAAAGAAAAAGAATAAAGGCCAGAGGCAGTGCTGCCCACTTTATCAAGGCGGCCATCACGTCAGGTCTTGAGAAGACCTTCTCTTTCACAGAGTCTCAAGAAATCCGAGATTTGCGGCATGTCTCAGACTCTCAGAAAGAATTTCGCACAAGCCATACTGGATTGAGCGGAAATGGCGCCCGGGAAAGCAGCGGGTTGGTCTAGATGCCAACAAATTTTCGAGATGATATCAGAAATGTTTAGACATTTAGAAAATTTCCTACATAGTCGAAATTTCGAGATCCGCCAGAGTGTGAGCTGTCTCAGTCCTGCCTGCAGCCTCGAAACCTGGCCAATCCGCAGAAGGCGCGACCGATTTGTATTGCTATTGGCTGGTGCTCGCTTATATAAGCACGTCGGGCTGTCTAGGCACGCCAAGCAAAGGTTTAGGAAGCCACGCGTCGATAAGGCCATCTCGAAGCAGCCAATCGCGGAGGCCATAATGTCATGTCGAACTATTATTGGCTGGTCTAAACGACGGAGCCTAATGGCGGGGCTTGGTAGGGCTTGGCGGCCCGGAGCGGAAACGTGACGCAAGCAATACGTGAGATTCGTCTGTAGCCAACTGAGGTACCTCTCATCAATTCTAACCCAGTCTGTCTACTCCGTACCTTTACAAGTAACAAGTACATCGAAATACATGTCAGTTAGGTAGTACAGCTACGTAAGTTACTTACAGAAGCAGAGAAAACCAGCGCACCTGATCACTTGCTCCAATCAGTATGGTCCAACATCGTATGCTGTCCTACCTTATACACACACAACACAACACAACACAACACAACACAACACAAAATAGCTTGATGAGAATTCAATTGCATGCGATCGACATTCTAGACTCAGGATCTCTGCAGAAATCTCGTTGTGGCCATACTGACAGTATGTGTTCTGCTTCATTCCAGTAATACTGGTTCAGAGAATGCTATGTAGTACTATGTAGACAGATAGCGAATCCTGTGATAGTTAATTAGTTGATAGTTGACTACAAAACTGGTATTTGACTGGTAAGCTCAGCCTAAGCTGTAACTTCTATGTGGGCTCTGTGGCTGATCTAACAAATCAAATCTCTCTGATCGATCAGATTGCACTAGCCAAGCCACCGGCAAACAGGCCTAGTGCCCGCCAGCTCATTTGGATTATCGCTGGGACCGTAATTTACCATCTCCTTACCGTACGCGTAATACTACTTAGTACTAAACTACCCAGCACGAGTCATTCCAAGGAAGAATCATCTAGATTCGCCACATACGCACACGACAGCTGTACCTGGCCAATACCGTAAAACCGTAAAATACCATCTTGGTTACATACACGTACGTACGAATCGTGGAGGTCACGATCAATCAGCGTCAGGTCTGGTAGATATACTCCTTCCTTCCCCAATTCTGCTATCTTCATTTCTATCTCTTCCTAACAACACGCACGATCGTGCCTTTTTCTTCCTCCTCACTCAACACATCCCTACACCTCTTCATCCTCCTCCATCCTCCTACTACATCCCTCATCTCCTTCAAGTCTTCCTCATACCCTCATCCATCGTGGATTCTTCTACTGCCCCTTCCCCGGCTGCTGCTGCTGCTACTGCATCAACTTCGATGAACGAACCTGACGAACCTCCTATACACCGGCTCGATATTAAACATCGATTACACTCCTATGTGGACTACTTCCGTCCTCGTGCTAACCCGTCGCGTCACGACACCTCAATCCTTCCGATAACCAACAACCCTACTCAACCGCCTCAGAATCAAGATCAAGATGCTCTGCACTCGGTTACCGACCCCGTGGGTTCTGGGGTCTCAGCTTCTCCAACACAGCAGTCCCAGCACGTCACTTACGATGATTCTGCCACAATACACCCAATGGATACCAACCATGGAGAGAAGGCTCCCCCCTTAGATGAAGAGGAGTCCAAGCCCGGCTTGTTTCAAAAGACTTGGACGACTGTGAAGCTCATTGTCTTTTCGAGCTGGGTGAACTGCTTTCTTGTCTTCGTGCCCGTGGGTATCGCCCTGGGTGCCGCTCAGCGCTCCATGGGTGACGACGGGCCTATCTCCCCGACTGTGGTGTTCTCAATCAACGCTGTCGCCATTATTCCCTTGGCGTGGATGCTTGGATACGCCACGGAATGTGTTGCAGCGGATATGGGTGACACCGTGGGTGCGTTGCTCAACGTCACCTTTGGGAACGCAGTGGAACTCATTATCTTCATCATCGCCTTGGTGGCCGATGAAATCGCCATCGTGCAGGCGTCTCTGCTGGGATCGATCCTGGCTAATCTGCTCCTCATCCTTGGCATGTGCTTTTTGTTCGGTGGTCTTCGATTTCGTGAACAGCTGTACAATTCTGCTGTTACTCAGATGAGCGCATGTCTGTTGAGTTTGAGTGTGATTAGTCTTCTTTTACCCGTGAGTAGACTCGGTTTCATGAGAAGTATAATTTACTGACCTTTCTAGACTGCCTTCCATGCATCGTTCAGTACGATTGCCAATGCCGATGCCGCTGTTCTTAAGGTCAGCCGAGGCACCAGTGTGGTACGTTTGGAATCCCCCCAAATAGCGTGAATAATGCTAACAGTTTAGGTCCTCCTCTTGGTCTACATCTTGTATCTTCTTTTCCAGCTCAAATCACATTCGTACATTTACGAGAGCACTCCTCAGCATGTCATTGACGAAGAATCACATCCTGGCGTGCTGGCTGATATTCTCAACTCGTCTTCAAGCTCCGAATCTTCAAGCGACGACGACAGTGACGCCAGCTCGGGATCGCACACGACCGTGAAGCGTATCCGACGAGCACTGCGCAAGAAGCGTAGACGCAAATCCAGCTCTGCTTCCAAGGAGACCACTTCAGTGCCGTCTCTGCCGTCGTTTGTTCGAACTTCGTCTTCGGGATCCCAGGTCATCGATGATTTATCCACCCTTTCTTCTGGCCACCAAGCCGGCATGAACAGCGGTGGAAAAACCTCTACCACGCCTGAACAGGAACGTCCTCAGTTCACTTCTGAGTCTTCTGGAGAGGTGACGACGCGTGATTTCATGGTCGATCAGGATGCGGTTTCAGCGAAGCAGGAGAAGAAGCGTAAATCCGCACGACATTCTCGAGCCAAAGAAACGAACCGTCGGGATTCGGCAGACGCAATTGTTGAAGAGCCTGTTTTGCCTCGGTCCACCACGGCTCCTGCTCTCGAAGGACATAAGGACGGCTCCACTCCAAAGCGTCCCTTTACGTTGCGCAATATCTCCTACAAGCCGGCTCTTCCTCGTGTACTCACTCCAGGTTTGTTTAGCTCAGCTCAGCAGCCTGAGTCTTCGGCAGCTGCTCAAACCCCGGGAGCGAATAGCAACAATAACCACTTGCGCCGCACCAGTTCCTTGCCAGATCGTCTAAACAGGGCCGTGCCAGGACCGGCCGCAGCAGCAGCGGTTGCGGTTGCCATTCCTTCCGCTCAGCCTCTACCACACTTGGTTTCGAAGAAGAGAGTCGAAGTCAAGGACGATCCGGGAGAGAAACCGAAATTGAACCGGTTGACGGCAATCATCCTCCTTCTTGTGACCACTGCATTGGTAGCTGTGTGTGCCGAATTCCTGGTGGACTCGATTAATTATCTTGTCAGCACCACCGGTGTCAGCGAGGCATTCATTGGTTTGATCATCCTCCCCATTGTTGGCAACGCCGCAGAGCACGTCACGGCCGTGACTGTTGCCAGCAAGAACAAGATGGACCTTGCTATTGGAGTTGCGCTCGGCAGTAGTATTCAAATCGCCTTGTTTGTCACGCCCGTCATTGTCCTTCTGGGCTGGATCCTCAACACGGAAATGTCGCTTTACTTCAGCTTGTTTGAAACTGTGTCCTTGTTTGCATCTGCGTTCATTGTCAATTATCTGATGCTCGACGGTCGCAGTAACTACCTCGAAGGTGCCTTGCTCATTGCTGCGTACGTCATTATTGCTGTTGGAGCTTACTTTTACCCTTCGTGCGCAAGTGCGAGCGCTTTGAACGGTGGAACAATGACTGGTCAATGTTGATCAGAAACTCAGTGAGACTATCTAAATGATTATGGGATGTTTGATGTGCTTCATTTGTTTGCAAGTAATAGGAGATTCGTATCAGATTGAGAAGATTGAGAATACAAGATTGAGACAACGAGAATGGACTTGATTTCGTGCCTTTTCCTAGGATAGAAGTAGTTTTGTAGCCACACTCATGATAATAAGTTATACGTCGTAACACCAATAATACGCAGTCCATCCATGGATGTTGGACTGAAGACAGTGACGCGCAGGCCAAGCTGTTTTGCACAGCCACAACTCCGGTATAAATCGTCCAAATCACACTTGCGACATTGTTCGTATATATACCTACTTGTAGCAGGGCAATATCAGACGGCTGCCTGGGTTACACGTCATTGATATCTTCTAAGCATCTTCGCAAAATTCTTACTTATCAACCTTGACCCATTCCTTGACTTTAATCGACTTCAATTATCGACAACCAACCAACAACTCACACTCCGAAAAGAGAAAAAGAAAGAAGAAGAAAATGTATCAACCACCTCCCGGACCACCACCAGGTTGGAACGCTCCGGAACAGCACGACGAGGGAAATAATATCTACGAAAATCCGCCTCCATATCACAACTGGCAAGAACAAGTTCCTGATACAGCGACGTTGCCGCCGCCGCCGGCAATATCGAGATTTGCTTCTGAGACGGGCAACGCTTCGGAGGATGATGCTGGTTGGATATCCCTCTCTCTTCTTCCTCTCTATTGAATTATGTGGTCGTCCCGATATTATAGTATTCTACTAATGCGTTGGTGATAGAACGAGCTAAAGAGTTCTGTCTTGAGAGACCATTATGGAGGCCTGTTATGGTAAGTTCGATCTCGATCTCGATCTCGATCTCGAATCAAGCATGGAATGCATGGGTCGTAAAATGTATGTCTACGCGTTGAATGCTGGTGCTGACTCGTGCGACTCTGCGAGTGCCAGCCCTCCGAAGCAATTTATACAGCTACAATAAAAGGCGACATTCGACCAGGCCAACCGATCGAATATCGCGGAAATCTCGAAACTCTCGAGCGCGGCCGATGGAGGATCCGCAGCGACAAAAACTGTCGTGACTGCAGCATCATATCTCTCTTACCATTATACTATGCGATGCGAGACTCGCCGATGGTGACTGAGCAGGCCGAAAAGACCATCTATTTCGAAGCTACGATTAATAAATTCCATCGTCGTCCCTTTGGCGGAGACGCAAGTGGGTTTGCGATTGGGTTTGTTGCGCAGCCGTATCCTTCGTGGCGCTCGCCGGGCTGGGATCGAGCTAGTGTTGGTGTCTTTTCGGATGATGGGTGTAGATTCGTGAATGATAATTTGGGAGGCAAGGAGTTTACGACTGCGTTTCGAACGGGGGAGACGGTTGGGTTGGGTATGCGGTTTCGTTTACCGCAGCAGCATCATCAACAACATAATGTGAATATTGCTCCGCCGTCGTCCTTGGATGTGACTGTTTTTTTCACGCGAGATGGTACTGAGGTTGGGAGCTGGGATTTGCATGAAGAGCGCGACTTTGAGTCTGGAAATGTGAATGGCTTGGAAGGTGATTTTGATTTGTATGCTGCTATCGGGATATTTGGAGGAGTAGACCTGGATGTCAAATTAGATCGCGAGAAATGTCTCGGTCGGTTTTGACAGTATCAAGTAGCTCTCATCAAATTGCTTCGTGGAGTTGCTTTTTAAAGTCGCGAGAAAAAGATACAGAGTAATATTTAGGAAGATGCAGGTGGATACTGTAGCATGACTAATTTTAGTATTCTACATCTTAGCTAATCAACCGCTGTCAGCGGAGTCAGGCCGACAGCCTAAAATGAAGCAACCACCTCGGCGCATCTTTAATCTTTGAATATAATCAATATATTCTCTGTTTGCTTCCTTGCTATATTACCTGCTTCGTCTACTTTTCTTTTGCATCAGACTACTCCGCCAGACATGACTCGTAATGCCTCGACACAGAAAACAGTCCAACGCCTCTTCGACGTCCTCCTTACCGGACCGAAATCATCAGGTCGGTGACAGCTGTTTGCATGTGCTTTTTAAGCGCAAGTCACACATTATTGTAACCAACTAACACAGCCTTTGAGTAGGAGCTCGAAAGCATGTATGATTATTTGGCGAAGGTTATTTTGATTGGACCAAGTGGTACCGGAAAGTACGTTGGTCGATTTATTGCATCTTAGACTACTCAGAGTGGCGTTAACGAGAATTATAGGTCGTGTTTACTTCACCGTTTTGTCAAGGACGAATGTATTACTTCCTTGCCACCTGCCTACCTGCCTGCCCCTTTACTTGCATCGTTCGACGGCCTGGCTGACAATAATAGGGCGCGTTCTATCCTCGCAAACGATCGGAGTCGAATTCTCTTCCAAAATCGTCAAAGTCGGCACCGGCTCTCGACGCAAACGTATAAAACTCCAGCTCTGGGATACAGCGGGCACAGAACGATTTCGATCAGTCTCGAGATCGTATTATAGGGGCGCCGCGGGCGCAGTTCTAGTTTATGACGTCTCGTCTCACGCCTCATTTTCGGCACTATCGACATTTCTGATGGATGCGAGAGCACTGGCATCACCGAATCTCACGACAATCCTCGCCGGAAATAAGACCGATCTGGTCTACGACGACGAAGAAGACGGGAACGAGACAGAGCTCGAAGTTACAGAAGACGAGGATGCGCCGTCGTCCACGTCCATGGCGAATAGTGTGTCGAGTAGTAAGACGACCTCAACCTATATGCACAGCACCGTGAGCAGTAAGGCAACCACCAAGGGAGGTGGAGCGGGCTCTCTCCGATCTATGACGAGTATCAATTTTGCGGCCGCAGGTACTCGCATGACGGCAACAAGGGCTTCTCACGGTCGACAAGTTAGCGATATCGAGGCTATAGATTGGGCGACTCGCAGCAATATCCCCGTTGCCGTCGAAGTGTCGGCCTTTTCTGGCCAGAATGTAGACGAATTATTCACTCGTTTGGCGACTATCATTCTGACGAAAATCGAGTTGGGAGAGATTGATCCGGACGATCCGCAAAGTGGGATTCAGTACGGCGATTCCGGCAGCTGGGGTATGGCAGTCAGTGATGCAGGGAGCGTGAAGAGCGGGTTGACGCTCGAAGACGGTGGAGCTGGACAACCACATTCACGAAGGAGAAGAAAACACAACCAGTCGTATTTGGGATCTGCTGCTGAATGGGTAGACGTCTTTCGAGTTCAAGGGTCGACTCGAGGGGGGTGTTGTTGAACAATCCAAATTCGACCTGTCCTAGACTTTTTCTCATTTTATTGCAATTCTTGCAATTTTCTTATGTCTTTTGTTCTGCTTGGGCGTTCGATCATCTGCTGTCCTTTCCATTGCATATACCCCTTCCAGTTCTTTTGTTCTTTTGGCTTCATTCAATTTACATCATTGTCAATCATCAGACTTGGTTCTGACACACTCATAATGGCATTATTACTATTCCTTCGTTTCTAATTGATACTTGGATACAAACATCACAATTACAGTCCTGCAATAATAGTCTTGATGCCCTTGCCCGCCTTGACATCAAAATAAGCCTGCTCGGCATCCTGGAACTTGAACTCACCCGTGATCAGCTCCTTGACGCTGATCTTGCCGGTAGCCACCAACTCCACGGCCAGCTTGTAGTCACCGCTTCCGTATCGGAAACTGCCCTTGAAGCTCAATTCCTTGCCACACACGGCCATAATAGGGAAGTTTATTTCCGCTCGGCCCATTCCGGCCTGCACAAACGTGCCTCCGGTTCTAAGGACGTGGACTCCAGTATGCACAGCAGGCTCTGCGCCAGATGCTTCTAACACGACATCTGCTCCAGCAAGCAATCCATGCTCGTCCTTGAGACGATTGGCATTCTCCTCTGCTGAGACTCGCGCCGGCTGGAACGTGCCATCTGCAATATATTTCTTCGCAAAGTCAAGTCTGCTCTCCTGAATATCGCTCACAATCACTTTACTGGCGCCGAATGCCTTTGCTACCGCGGCACACAATAGCCCGACAGGCCCGGCTCCAAATACAACCACTGAGTTTCCTGGTACAACACCACCCTGCTTCACGACATGCACGGCAACGCCCAGGGGTTCGATGAGCGCACCTTCCTTGAGAGAAATATTCTCAGGCAATTTATAGCAAAAGTCTTCGGGCAATCTATAGTAACGTGCGAGCGTTCCGTCGTAAGGAGGCGTGGCTGCAAACGCCATGTCGATGCACAGGTTGTAATTGCCGGCTTTGCAAGGTTCGCAACGTCGGCACGGTACACCGGGTTCCATCGCTACGTGATCGCCGACTTTCAGGTTCTTCACTTTCGAGCCGACTTTGCTCACAACCCCGGAGGACTCGTGGCCGAGGACCATTGGTCCGCGCACGACGAAGTTACCAATTGCGCCATGCTCCCAGTAATGAACCTACCACAGCAGTCAGTTGTCGTCACAATATGATTACCTGTTGGAAAATTACTCACGTCACTGCCACAAATTCCTGTGTACTTGACGTTGATGAGAACGTCGTAAGGGTCAACAATTTCAGGAACGGGTCGTTCCTCGAATTTGACCTTTTTGATGCCCTCGAGGACAAAGGAAAGGTTCTTTACTGCTCTGTTAGAGAAAAGCCATCAATCTCGTCGACTAAGGGTGAGCACTTGCCTGGGTCTCCGTGACAGACATTGCTTGTATGTGGTGCGGACGGGGCAAGTGTATAGTATACAGCAGTTGCAATGCAAATTATAATTGTTCTCGTGGCAGAGATCAAGACAAGGCGAGCTGAGAAGTAGGCACAGAATATAAAGGCACTGAAAATGTGTCCAAGATTCAATAAATTTTCCAGGTCATGTGCAGCTCCAGTTGCTGTCTGCTTCTTTTAGCGACAGATTTTGGTATCCCCTCACATGCGGGGACGTTGAACAGACGTAACTTTTTTCAACCACAACCACAACCACAACCAACAGCACCGACAGCAGCCAGTGGATAATATCGGCTTGCAATCTTAAACGCCGGATCCTTCTAGACGGTGGTTCATGCGGTTCAGCCTTTAATTTTTTTCTTCTTTTTCTCTTCTTTCGGTCCTATGTTTGGTTGATATTTTGCCCAGCGGGTCGACATGAGCTGGTTATTTAACCGTTCTCATTCCAAGGTATCCGCAGAGGACAAATTATCCGCTTGGTTACGCAGAGTTGACGGCGGGCCATCACTTTAGCCGGAACTGTCTCAGGGTTGATTCAATTCGGTAGTTACCTTGTAGTGGATGCAGCAGATTCCAAAATAATTGAAGATGATACGATGGATGTAAAAGAAAGAATCTAAGAGAAGATATTTGTTGTTGTTCAATTGTATCTTATGTAATCATGGACTCCTTCTTTATTTCTTCTGCTGATACAGAAGGAAGGAAGGTACAACCCAGGAATAACATGACGCCATTTTCAGCTAGACCAAATACGGACTGCCCAGACCAAATCTCCAAATTGTCCGCTTTCACTTCATCTTTCTTCAAACCTCTGTTGAAGATTGTCTTTGCATCCCCGCGATAGGAGGATTGGACGTCCTGCCTTCAATGCTGTGAGTAGCAAGTCTGCGGCAGTGTGTATATTATCTATCTGTCACATCGAATATGAAGCGTTCACTGCTTCAGGCCCGACCGGCCGCTCAGTTGTTGCACCGGTCGACAACCATTACTCAGCGAATTGCGCCAACAGCGTTCCACCGCCGGCATCTGTCTTCAACGCCGCAACGACGCGAGGAACCGAAACCTTCGTTCAAGGGCCAGCTATACGAAAGCACTCAGCAGCGATTGAAACGAGAGCGGGCCGAACAAGAACGCTTCTCACAGTATCAGACCCAATCTCCGGGATCAAGATATGCCGGTTTGATGTTTGGTGCATATACCTTGTTTTTTTTTTTTGCGCTGGAGACTTTCGACCTACTGACGTGCCTCAGTGTTGGTTTTCTTTACCACGGGTGGTTATTACCTCGGAACCCTAGGAGTATCTCCTCCCTCGACCTCGTCGACCGTACCTCTCTCAGATACTCGTCCGGTGACGCACAATACGACTCCCGCAAATTTACAAGCTGCCTGGGCCGATTTCGTGAACATTGTCGGCAAAGAGAATGTGTCGACTGACGAATTCGACCTCCAATCCCACTCCGGGTCCGAATTCTCGACATATGCTCGCCAGCCCAGCGAGGTACCGTTTATTGTTGTCTATCCCTCATCAACAGAGGAAGTATCGCGGATCATGAAAGTGTGCCACGATAGAGTCATCCCTGTGACACCCTATTCCGGCGGTACGAGTCTAGAAGGGCATTACGCCCCCACCAGAGGCGGGGTGTGTATTGATTTTCAGCGGATGAATCGAATCTTGGCTTTCCACAAAGAAGATCTCGACGTCGTTGTGCAGCCTGCCGTAGGCTGGGAAGATTTGAACGAGGAAGTCGCGAAAGAAGGCTTATTTTTCCCACCGGATCCCGGTCCGGGGGCCATGATCGGCGGAATGGTGGGAACTGGATGCTCGGGTACAAATGCCTATCGATACGGCACCATGAGGGAATGGGTTGTATCACTTACAGTCGTTCTTGCAGATGGCACAGTCATCAAAACAAGGCAACGACCCAAGAAATCTAGCGCGGGATACGACCTTACGAAACTCTTCATTGGCAGCGAGGGAACTCTAGGTCTAGTCACGGAGGCAACTTTGAAGCTAACCGTGAAACCCAGAAGCGAGAGCGTGGCTGTGGCTAGCTTCCCTACCGTCCAACACGCCGCTGACTGCGCGCGTAAGGTTGTCGAGGAAGGGATACAGGTTGCTGGAATCGAAATCTTGGACGACGTGCAGATGAAATGTATAAATGCAAGCAAAACAACCCGCCGCGAGTGGGCTGAAGCACCAACGTTATTCTTCAGATTCGCCGGCACTCCATCCGGGGTCAAAGAGCAGATCAATACGGTCCATAAACTGTCCAAGAGCACGGGTGGAAAGACATTTGAATTTGCTCGCGACCCTGCCGAAATGAGCGAGCTTTGGAGCGCTCGTAAGGCCGCGCTGTGGAGTGTAATTGCCATGAAACAAGCACCCGGCGATCACGTATGGACCACAGATGTTGCGGTCCCTATTAGCAGATTGCCAGATATCGTGGAAAGGACAAAACAAGACCTGACGCAGAGTGGATTACTGGCCGGTATCTGTGGTCATGTGGGAGACGGCAATTTTCATGGTAATTCTCTCGTTCCCTTTACTTGGTTTTGGCGTGCCAGTTTATTTCACATACTGACATATTGGATGCGAAGCTATTATTCTTTTCAACGATACGCAGAAGCCTTTGGCCAAAGAAGTGGTTCATCGCATGGTAGTCAATGCAGTGGAAATGGAAGGTACAGTGACGGGAGAGCATGGAGTCGGACTCATTAAACGAGACTATCTGCCTCACGAACTAGGCGAGACGACTGTAGATGTTATGCGAAAGGTTTGTCAAATATCTTTTTTCCCTTGTCTTTTCGACCTTCGGCGTTCAAATCAGATGGACTAACGAGCTGCGTAGCTGAAATTTGCGCTTGATCCTTTGTGTCTACTCAATTGCGATAAGGTCGTCAGAGTGCAACCGGCGGCTGCGGGAGAAATTCAGGAGTGGTAGGCCATACAATCAGGATAATATATGTACATTTGACACAATCAGAACGAGTATATAACCTTGTTACGGGTTGTCTGAATTAGATAAATGAGAAAATGGGTTTATATCCTCGAAACTGCAAAAAGTAGCTAATGATCGTCTCTCGAGACTATATTCATCGAAGTGACATGTAGAATGTATGCAAAAACGCTATCATTGTCTCTTCTTTATATACAAGCAATCTTTATATACCGCGAATCTAAATAGCAACACCTTGTCGCTTGTCTTGTCCTTGTACACCGGGTACAGGTACAAAAGGGCGATAAGCTGCCAGATTGGAGTAGAGAGTTAGAAGTTCTTTTACCTGCCGATTGATACAGGCACAGAAACCTTTCTTTTAGCCTTGTAATAGCGTGTTTTCCCCCACGTCAGAAATTTGTTCCAATTGTGTTTTGTTGCTGCGGGTAAAGTTGGCGGATTCCTCGCTGATGAATGTGGTGCGGTTAAACCAGGCACAGAAGGAACAGGGACTGTCTGGCTAGGGGGAGCAGCCATGTCGGCCTCGAGATCGATAAATGATTCTCGCACGTGCTGCGATCCTCCACCACCACCAGTTCGATTTGAATGGACGTACGCCTCGCTGATTGTACGTCGATGTCGGTCTGTTGACTCGGTGACCGCGACAATGGGTCTGGGTTTCACCATATGACTTACTGATCGCTGGTGACGGTAGTCGTCTCGCACTTGAGACTTTTTCTTTTGTTGTTGTTCTTCGATTTTACGCGCTTTGGAAGCCTCCTTTTCGGCAAAGGCTATTCGTGCAGCACGTACCGCGGCGGCATGCGATGTTAATTCGCTTGACGAGAGAAATTCGGATTCTTTCCACGATGAAGTCCTGCTCAGCACGGTATCTGTTTGCGCGCGATGTAATATCAGGGGCGTCGACCGTCTGAGCTCAAGTGATGTTGTGGTTGGGGTTTCTGCTTCGTCAAAGGAGTTTCGTTCGCTGTCCTCTGGTTCGTCGTCTGGGATCGATAGTGTAGGACTTGTGAATCCAGTGGAACTGCGGTTTAAAGTCGAAAAATACCCTCCATCCACGGAATGACGTTGCGGCATGCCCAGCGGACTGCTTGGTGTGGGCAACTGACGTCGTGGATGCACATATGATTGACCCTGTCTGACAGTCGGACCGGGTGTGAGTTCACTTGTTGAGCGGTGGAGATTCGAGAAACTATGTCTGCTACTTTGGAATCTCAAGTCTCGTTCAAGGTTGGTGTAAATGCCCAACCCCTCAAGCTCAATCGACGACCTCGAAAGGTCGATAGATGTCGAGGTTCGTTCATCACGAGACGGCTTGCGGATCTGGGCGGGTTTGCTGCTCGGTTTGCCTGGTTGTTGATGGGCGCCGCGACGCTTCGGCAGCACAAGGAAAGGAACGTCTGCCGGCGTCGCAGGCTCTGAGTAGGGCGTGGTGTCGAGCGCAATCTGAGAGCTCGGACTGGAGGAATACCTGTAGGAGTCAGGAGATGACTTTCCAGAGTGGTGGTCCCGCCATGGCTTGTGAGCTGTGTTTGCGAACATTACAAGCTGATAATAAGTATCTGATATCCACCAAGATGATATTAATATATGACTTTCAATACCGATGCTGGCGAGTCCCGGAAACATGCATCGTCACAGTCGGTCCGAACGCATGCTTGAAATTGCAATATAATATATAAGTAAATGTATATATAATCTTGCAGGCAGTGCGAGTACACGAGACTTGAGGAGCAGGAGAAAAAGGGCTTGCTCAGCCGTGGAACTCCGTCGGTCCCTATCGCGATAGTTAATAGCGCAGCCCCCTCCCCCTAAAAGAACTAGTGCCGCTAGTTCGCGTTGGGGGTTAATTAGGGAGGTGAACGCCCGCGCAGTTCGCGCTATTCTTGGAACTTATGATCCGTCCGCTGCGGCTCTTGCTGTCCAATCCGACAGTGAACCGACTGGGTTGGAAGTAAAGATGGACTCTTACTGCGTCGAATATATTAAGTAGACGAGCTGAGATAAATATGAGATGAGATGGAGATTGCTCTGTAGATGATGAGAAACAGAGGGAAAGAGAAAAAGGTCTGGGCTAACGCGATTTGGTGAGCGAAACAAACAATCTCCCTTTTAGGCATGGTTTCAGGCACGTGATGTTTCCCCCAGGCAACTCCTGACTAAGCCAAGCCAAGCCTGCTCTAAGTTAATTAAGCAAGAACAAAACTGCATCTCTGGTTTCTTCTCCGCAGTTAACCACTACGGTAGCCCGTTTCTATCACCAAGCTATCAAGCTCCAGCTCTAGCTTCAGCTCCAGTGGTCGTATGATAATCTCGGTCTGGCCAAGACAACAAATTAATTACTCAGTCATAACAATGTGACGCGTGACAAGACGTCGAATCGTCGTGTCTCATTTTTTGGGCTTCATCTTTCTCGACTCTGAGCTGATATCCGCCGAGGCTGGCCTGGCAAGATGGTGTACGAGTGGGAAGGAAAGCGAGAGCTTTGTTATCAGATGTACATCGTCGATAAGAAGGGTTTAGAAGAGATTATGCAATACATGAAGGATACCTACCAATTTGCTCCGAGGTAAGCAAGCCTTTCTCTCATAGTTTCTTTTGAGAAATGAATACGAGCGAAGGACCATTCGTATGTATGGCTCTGATACTAACTTGCATCTTTTAGTAAACGTGCCTTTCAGACGCAATTCAAACGATGGGGATTCCCCTCGAAACAGAATCCGGCTCACAAAAACACTCAACTCGTTGCCCGCGTCAAGGAACTGTGGGAACATAACGTATGCCAACGCGACATGCTAAAGATCTTAAATGACGAAGGCTACGAGATCAAGGAAAGAGAGCTTATGCGTGTCCGCGCTAAAAATCGATGGCTTCTCCGGGTCCCCAACGGTACGAAACCGCAGGTATCGCTACAATCCTCCGAGGAGGAGAAGTCCGTGGAAGATGGAGTTCTCGCTTTGCAGCAGCACGAAATGTACAACGGCCACGAGAATGCCTTTACCGGCGACGACGACGATGACGATCGTCACGATGCTAATTCATCTCTTCTCACGACGCCCTTCTCTTCGACGCCGGGTTTGGCTCCCGAGGTAGTGGCGAAACGAAAAGAACGCCTTGAACGGTTACAAGTTGAAAGTGCCGAACGCTGGGCAACGAAAAAGCGTCGCCGTCGCACGCGTGGCTGGGCAGGGTTACCAGCTGATCCGCCGGGTCCTCCGCGATTCCCGTCGGAAACTACTCTCGACGAAAGCAAGCAATATCTCAATCTGGATGCAACCATGTATCGCCAGATCCGCGACGAATTCCAGAGGATATGTCAGGAGGCCGGGTTCCTGAAGAAGACAATTGCCGGACCGGAGCGGTGGCAGGAAGCCAAAAATAGGCTGATTCGTGAATCGCCGCACTTGAGGAGTGTCTTCTACGTGGACCCGAGCATGCCTGACGACACGCTCCTGGAGGCCAAGAACCTCGCATTAGACGTGGTGTGCACCGACGTCACCAAGCGGATGAGAACGTTGGAAAGTCGAATGACGATTGCAGAGGCCAAAAACGCACTGGGCATAAACCCAGAACAGAGTCGGCAGATTCGACATGCGTTTTACAGTACTTTAAAGGCTGACCATTTCACTAGCAAGCTGGAAGCGGGAGATGAACATTGGAATGAATTGAAGCAGCAGTGGATTCAAGGGTCAGATTTACTACAGCGGATTTTAGCGCCGGGCTCTTCAGACCCAAACCATCAGCTCAAAGTCAAGGCTATCGAGGTTTTGTGTCGTGATGTTATGAAACGCCTTCGAGATGATCAGGCCAAACAAGACCCTTCGAAAAGGAAAAATTCTAGCTCCAAGCAGAACAAGACACAACGAAATCACAACAATTCAGAGAACAGCGCTGCCACTTCCCAAGCATATAACCGGGGCATCAGCACCCTGGCCTCCGAGGCGCTTGCTAGTGCTTCTATGGCAGCAAACGAGCTCGGAGACATGCAAATAGACCCATCCTTACTCCAAGCAGCAAACGATACCACACTGGTCCAAGCATTACAGCATGGACCCGATCCAAATTTCATTTACGACGACGCTTTGCTTCAACCTCCATCGATACCCGTCTATTTTCGAATCAGTCCAGAGAGTCCCGGGCATACCGCGTCTAGGGTGTGGATCGAAAAGATAAGTTCCACGTCCCTGATAGACCTTCATAATTTGGTGCAAGCAAAGTATCCCGATTCCGTCGTGACTAGGGTCGAGGGTATTGAAAAGGACGAAAGCGGATGCGACGTGCCGTTGTTGATCGAAGAAGACGACGAATTGAGCGCGTATTTAAGTCACATGCAGGGCAAAAAGGTATCTTTTCTGATAACGTTGACTCCGCGGATGTAATCAGATGTAATAGGCAAGAGAAAAAAAAGGGCAAATAAGGCTCTTATCGAGAGACCATTCGAGAGACCATTTGAGACAATAAATTTTAATACATTTCGAAATTCGTAAAAGATTCGTGATCGCGCTCGCGCTCGTATGGAATTTAAGCTTGAGTCTTGGCTTTTTCTCTCTCGGAAGAGTTGTACCTAATCGTCAAAGTCAGTAATTAATGTCCCTCACTCCTAAGACTACTGTCTCATCGTACCGTAGAAGTTTCTCAATTAAATCGACGTGAGTCATGACCATTCTGCGACAGCAATATCGTTTACAACCAAGCTGGTCCATAGCGTCACTGACGAAATCATCAGCAACCAAAATCAATCAATCCAAAAGAATTTCCATCTTGCCACTGAGAGTCTCAGATACTTACCCATCAGGAACTCCATCGTCAAGAAGTTGCAGATATCGCTCCCATAAATCGCCGACAACCTGTAATCCCGGACCCATGTGTATTAGCTTCTTACACCCCGTCAAAGCATGAGATTATTGCTCATTCGTACCTTGCCGCAAGAGAAGCAGCGAACGGGGATAATCATCTTGTCGGAAAAATTGAATAGACAGTAGAATAGACAGCAGTTGACGATGTGTGAAGAATACTGGATATCTTCGGCCTGCGGATATGAGAAAAAGTAAATTTGCCGAACGATGAAAAAATACACCGCCTTCCCATAAAGGTAAGCTTAGTTCTGCTTATGTAATCAAGCGATATCAAAAAATTGGTTTTCTCGAGACTTCTTGCAAGGTTAATTTGGTCTACACTGATGCTGTCAAAATGCTGTTTACAGTAGCGTTCGAAATTATCTGCACAATAATAAGAGCAAATGTTTTATATACCAAGAACAACATTCATAATCTATCTAGAATAATACTGTCATATCCCATACATGCAAGTCTATAACTAAAGTCGGGTTTAAAGACATAACAAATCGAATTCGATGTGACCTCTTTAGGCCAACTTGGAAGCATTCTTCTCTTCATCAGAGGGCGGCGTGCCGGCATTAGTAGTAGTAGCAAGATCTTCGCTATGCGCCGAGCTCTTTTCCTGCTGATAATCCACCGAATCAGCAGAGCCAAATCCGTATTGAATAGCCATACGCTCCACCTCTTCGTCAGAGAGATACGGAAGTTCGCGCGCGGCACGAACGTAGCTGATTTTCTCAGTGTAGCCTTTCGCAAAGATAATGTCAATCTCCTCGAGAGATCGACGGGCCGTCTCCGGGTACCAGAAGTAAATCACGGGTAAGAAACAGGCGTTCACCACGGCGAAGAAGAGATAGGTTCCCCATCCGATATTGCTGATCATGACCGGAGTGACCATGACAATCAAGAAGTTGAATAGCCAGTTGGTACAGGTCGAGAGAGCGTTGGCTTTGGCGCGGGTTTTGATTGGGGAGATTTCAGCGGGATACAGCCAGGGTAGAGGGAGCCAGGTAGCGCCGAAACTAGCGATGTAGGTGAAGAGGCCCACGGCGGCGCCTTTGGCGGCACTGGGGGTTCCGGGGATCAAGCAGGCGAATGTGATGATCATAGAACCACATTGGCCAACGGTGCCCCAGAGGAAAAGTTTCCGACGGCCAACTCGCTCGATCAAGAACCAAGACATGGTAGCGAAAATGGAGTAGACAATCATGTTAACACCGCCCAGGAGCAGGGACATAGTGTGAGTCTGGCCAATGGACGACTGGAAGAGAATAGGGAAATAGTAGATGACGGCATTACAACCGCCAATCTGCTGCATGAACTGCGACGATGCACCGAGCAACATGCGGCGGAAATGTTGACTCTTACCACCCGTGAAAACAGCAGAAATGGGAGTAGACGAGCCCAGTTGACCAGAGGCGCGAATCGAGTCTAAGACCAGAGTCTTCTGGAGCTGAACGTGGTGAGAGTTGGGTTCCTCGTTCAAGAGTGCGGCAATGACCGACTCTCCTTCGGGGTAACGCTCTCTCATCATGAGCCATCGCGGGGACTCGGGAAGGAAAAACATGCCGGCAATGATTCCGAGGCCAAAGACGACTTGGAAAGCAATGGGGAACCGCCACGTCAGGTCATCTGGACCGTAGGAGGCGCCAAAGTCAATCCAGTACGCAATCAGTGTGCCAAAGGCAATCACACCACCTTCGATACAGATAAGAAGACCACGATTGGTAGTACGAGAGCATTCGGCCTGGTAGGTGGGGATCGTCGAGGTATTGATTCCGTTGCCGACACCAGTGATGACTCGTCCAACAATGAATTGAGCCAGGGGCACATGGCCCGGGTATGCGGTGACTTGAATCACAACGCCCAGAATCATGATTGAGGCGCCCAACATGATGGACTTACGACGGCCCAGCCAATCGCCAAACCAGAGAATAAACATGGCGCCAAACAAACAGCCTGAACAGAGGTCTTGTTAATCTTACTGAAGCTTGCTAAAGAGATATATCCGGCAACGTACCAATTTCGTAGATTGCAGTGACTGTTCCTTGCATGGTAGAGTTACCGTCTGTAGCGGTAAAGACTGTATTGAACGGTTTTGCACTGATAATGCCGCTCATAACACCCTCTGTCGACCAAGTCAGTCGCTACTCCGATGGGACTGGGGACAAAACAACTTACGATCATAACCGAACAACAAGAAGCCCATGGTCGCAATGGTCGAGATTGACCACGACAGCTTCTTGCCGGACATGCCAGCGTACTGCGGGACAGCCATGATGGAATTGAAATCGCGTAGGTCACTTTTTTCTTGTTCTCTTTTTACTTCAGGAATTCACTCGAAGTGAAGGATACCTCTTTCCGATTTCAGGTCCCGTTTTGATTCCTCCGAGAACCAGCCCTGGGAAGAATAACAGAAAAATCCAGGCAAGATGGAAAAAACACACGTGCGAAAGAATATGTACGAATCCGAAAATGTTCCGGGGGAATGTGGAGGTTTAAATAGACAGCCTACGTTTTTTTCTTTTTCCCCTCCTCTCCCCAGGCACATGTACCCATGCACGGCGCAAGACTACGGTACCATGCTGCACATGCTTGATTCCCACCGGTTATTCTCCACAAGCAGCCGTGCGATATTCTCTCCTCTTGCGCAAGTGGGAATGATGCATGGAACATTAATCCACCAGCCAGGTACGTGCCAAGCAGGCGAAGTGGGATGATTGGGATATGTCTAGAAAAAAATAGTGGTCCCGTTGAATGTCAAGAGACTCGGCCGGTGCTTTCTTCGCTGCTCACCAACAGGAAAAAAGATAGAAGTTGAAGATGGCTGCAAAACAAGATGAGGGAATGAGGGAGTGGACCCTGAACCACATGCTGATAGACCCAGTGAGCCTATTCATTGGCTGAACCAGCATGAGCTGCATGACGGAGGAGGCAACCTGGTGGGGTAAAAGCACCAATCACCATGAACTGATCTCCGCGATAATCACGCCCTAACCTTGATTCCACGCATTTTGATTGGTGGGCCTAGTGAGGGTGCTCGGAAGACTGCCAGATTAGGAGATGCCGAAGACCGCATCTTTTGTGATTGGACCAGCCAGAATGGATCTACCCGCAATTACTCGATGCGGCTGTTCTCCATAAGCGGGGATGGGATACGTAAAAAAAAAATTTGCAAAACAGACCATCAGCTATGTACAGAGTACAGAGTACAGAGTACTTGGATGAGAGTGACTGGACACTGTGCGGTGCAATTGCAAATTTTTTATTACAAAATACTTCGTACTCCCGTTTCGATTGCCGAATTGATTGTGGACTGCCAAAAGTGCGAAGACTCTGGGTCGTCCGTCTTATTCCATACAGGATAAGACTCGGAATCCGCCAGCCGTGTGGGATGGAGTTTCCCCCCGTACTTTTCTTTGATGCGGGTGAAACATATGGAGAGACTCTCACTCGGCTTACCGAGTATACTTGATAGAACCTTAGCATGACGGCACAGACGCCAAAAGTTCGGAAAGAATAAGAAAATTTTAGATTTTAAACTTTACACATACGTAAATAGAAAAAAAATTTAATTGAAAATAAGTTCACAACCCGAGAAGTTTTTTTTTTTGTAACTTTTATAAAATACGTCATGCTTAGATGAACGAACGGCCCGTGGGAAATTAATTATGGAGAGCCGAGAAAACCATCTTTGCCCTGACTCGAAGACTTTTGTTGGTAACACCGTACTCCTTACAACTAGAAGACGACAGGATTTATTAGTGTGGGTTACCCTACCAGCCTTGGTTCCACAACTGTTGCAACGTCGAACTCTCCGAGTGGCATGTTCGGGATGATGAAAGTTGAATAGCCGATGAACGAAGGGGATTTAATAGTTCTTGCCGAGAATTTTTCGGTAACTTAAGGAGGTTATTCGGCTATGAGAAATAACTCATGTCGGACATCTGAGATCCGATTTAGTTCATGTGTCGAATCAGACGAGATGGAAAATAGCTTCGAGCTTTTTGAGATCAGTAGCGTATTCAAGTATTTTCAGCATAGCGAGATTTTCTACATAACGTTGGAACATCTCAGATATTGGAATATTGGAAATCTGTTGAATATCAAATCAAGCCTTGCGTGTAATCTTCGATAATGAAGGTCAGAGCACAAGCATTCTTTGCGAGCCACCTGCAATCCGAATTGTGAAGTACCTAGCATCTACTAATAAAACCTCGCGCGCACGCTTGGTTCTGTCTGCGGAGGCCGGAGGCTAGGTGAGCGAATTCGGCTAGATAGCATGCATTGTTTCAAGACTTACGCCCTGGGAACGGCTATATTCACCAATAACATAACCCAAATAACGTTGGTATAAAATCTGGCATTGGACGGGGAGAATGCTTAGATTGATCGATCATCGTTTTTGGGATCAGTTTGCTATACGATATACCGAGAAATCTACGGCAAGCGGCATTTAGCTCTGTGGATGATTCTTGATGCTCAAGGATATCCGATACCTTACATTGACTAAAGCAGGGATGCTTTCGTAGGCATCCAACAGGTGGTCGACACTGATCAGGTGTAATATGTCATTCTGCTCACGAATTGTACTGTCTCAATAGATCTCCGGAGATGAATTTCATGTGATCATTAAATGTGGCTATGTTCTTTTAACTTCCAGCTCAAACTCCGGGGATAACCCCATACCGAAGCTCGACGACTTCTCACCGATAGACTAGGAAAGGTATCATCATCAAAAAGACATGAAAGAGATGCCACCGACAATTCCAACCAGGCAAAATAGCCAAATAAATACACGGGTCAAGTCTGTATTGTCACATTACGTCGACCAGCAGCTTCTTCCACATGAAACCCAAATACCAGTCGATACAAATCTCGAAGCCAAGTATATTGCCCACCTTGAACCATCGATAAGACCGCACGCGCCACATCTACAGCTCCCGCCAGGCCGGGCGCTGCAATAACTTTGAATGCAGGATCCGTGGTGACTAGTTTCTTGTATTGCTCCAGAAGCGAGACTTGCCACGGTAACGGTCCAAATGAGTCAGACGAAAGTGACTTGCTAAATGAAGCCAGTGTCTGGTTGCCGCCCCGTTGGTATCCCGTATCCATGGCCGCTTTCGTGATGAGAAGCTTCAGTCGGATGATGTTGGGATCTTCCGCTGACGTTACCACTGTGTTGGTCGAAGATGTGTGTTCCGATGTCCGCGATCGACCTGATAATGTGGACGAGTTGGAAGACCATTTAGTTTGACTGGCTTGAGCGGCCTGTGCATGTCCGAGAACAAGAATATTAGGTATAGGTGCGTCGTCAGGCGAGATGGTTGCTGTATCATCAAAGATCGTGGTTGGTGTCTCTGGGTTCAACTGTGATGCCGTCTCTTCATCTAACATCATTACGGGGGATTCTTTGGCATTCTGCATCGCTTCGGCAAAACTGATTTGGCTCGGTCGAGGAGTCCCTCGATCTGGTCGGATTTGCGTCCAGCCTTCACGAAAGAGATCGCACAATTCCCAACATGCTTGGATAGCCGATCCTAATAATTCCTCGTCAGGATTCTTGCCTTCTCTTTTACTCTGCCGTATACTAAATAGCATTTCGGCCAGCGACCAACAAGCGTGCAAAAGCGAGTCAGTCTCTTCTTCCAAATGCATTCGCTGCTTCATGAGACGATGGCATAGCGTAATATAGAAATCAAGCGTTCGCTCGCGGAACATGGGCGGTAGATTATGGTCGCTAGCATTGTATAGATGATTGTTGAGTTCAAAGCTGACTCGCAAAACAGAATCGGCATCCTCGTTCTCTCGGGCACGAACTTCGAACAATGCTTGACAAAAGTCTCGACACAAATCTAAAGTGGGGTCAATTTGCGCAGTGTAATCGTCCTCTCGGCCTTCGTATAATTTGCGACACAACTTCCAGCATGATTTCCATGCCAACTCCTGCATGTCGCCTTTGCTTGTTGAGTTGAAGAGACGCTCTCGGTGATTGGAACTTAAATTAGCAAGAGTGTTACAAAAGGTCCAACACTCATCTAATGCTGTCCACAAGGCAACAGTCTCATCTTTCTGGGTCTGAGCGAGAGGATTAGGAAAGGAAAACCTTTTCCGGGGAGTGGGATCTGCATTGATGGTGATCATTGCTCTTGGTGAACTAGACATGCCTGACTGGGGAGGTTGGTCGGCATCGTTGCCCTCGGGTATATCTGTCTCGTCGGTCAATTGAAAGTCAATTTTGAAATTTTGTGGTGTGCTCACCTTCAAGGCTACTGGAGTGCCGTCGATCAAGATCTTCTATCTCCTGCCGAGTTTGTGCCCGAGGCGTGGCTCTCTCTGACCAATCGTTTATTGGAGGAATGGCAGTACTGATAGGAGGAGGAGAAGCAGGGCTATTGACAGATTTCTGACATGAAGCAGTAGGATGAGTTTACGACGTCAAAAGGAAATTGATTTCTAGCATTGCTGACCTTTTCTCTCTCTCTAACGTCGTTCACTATCGTCTCTTTGATATCCGCAGGATCTTCAGCGATTGGAGCCTCCTGTGTCTCGTTCTGACGATGGGATGAATGATTCAGGGCGCTCTTCTTGATTGACATTAGCATTCGGTATCGAGGTCAAGCCTGGGTGGTACATACGCCGATGAAGTCCCCAAAGCCTGGAGGAGCATGAATGACGGATTGTGGAGCGTCTTCATCAGAGCGCGGCATCGAGCCGAAGAACGGGTTACTGGGCGTTCTGATCTACACGGCAGCATAGCATGGTCAGCACAAGTAACACAGCCGATCGCGACCATTTGCTTTCTCAAGGATCATTGTCTTTCCCGTACCGTAAGATCCGGCTGCATTCCCGTCAAAACTCGCCTTCCAGCTGCGGCCTCTGGTGGTGTGGATGACCCCGGCCTTGGGGCCTCTGCCGGAAGCTCGTCAACATTACCGACATCGGCTCGTTGATCCTTTTCGGGGGCGGCATTGGTGTCATTTGAGGAATCGTTGTCCATTGTTACCACAGAGGACGGCACTTGATCGCTCGATGTTATGCTGAATCTATAAGCAGCAACTATTAGCCAAGGAACAATTGAATCCTATCGCCTCCCGACTGGGCCATTACGTTGATCTTTCCGAAACCGAAGAGCTGGATTGTCCGGATTGTCGTCGATGCGCTCGCGATGACCCCAGCTTACTCAACGATCCAGGGATCAATGGAGATTTGAGAGAGATCATTGCACACGTTTATGGCTTTTCGGACAGTACTTGGTCCTTGACAATACCGGTATTATGTATTATTCCCCCGCTGATCCCTCACCATAACCCGACGCTCGCAGATGGTCCCAGACAACAAAGCAAGCTTTCGACGACCTCGAGGTAGGATCGACCAATAATTGCACAGAAATTCTCCTCGGTAGGAGACACGCGTTTTGTCGGTGTCACTAAATTATATTGTATCGATGGTATTGAATTGATTGGAAGACGGAAATCAGTGCAAAGCCATGCCTTTGAATAAGTTTATACGAGCGCAAAGCATGAATTGCATCGTCCGAGGCTGCGCATAGTATATATAAATATATGTATATAGATAGACAACGACGATCGTGGTGTTTGCGGATGACGAGGTTCGGCTGAGTGGGGAGAAGATATAGCTTTGACTTTCTGCCTTGCGCAGCCTCCACCAGGATAAGAGAGAAAGGACTGATTGTTTTCTATGTCAGACGAAAACGAACATTCTCAGCCAATCCCTCTAGAAAAGGGTCTGTCCAGGTGGAAGTGGACGTTGGTTGAAGGATGAAGAGAGAGAGAGAGAGAGAGAAGAAGAGAAGAAAGAAAGGGAGAGAGAGAGAGAGGAGGTCTTCTCTGATAATGGAGAGAGCGGAGATCCGATGGAAACTGGAGAGAATGGAAGGAACGAACGAACCCTTGGAAGCAAAAAGGACGGAAGGAAGGGAAGGGGAAGGAAGGAAAGAGGGGATGGGATGGAGTCAGCCAGGCGCCTGCTGCGTGACGGCCGCAACAGCTGCTGCAGCTCAAAGTACGCCTATTGGCTGGAAGGTCCCAGGGCGGTGGTTAGCCCGTCCCTTAGCGTATTTTAGCCTCTTTCGGTGGTTATTCCTCCGCGTTGATTGGCTGCTGCGTCCAATCAAGGCACATGCTTAAGCGCCACTAAGGCTGGCGTGTTTTCCTATTGGTTCACTGATTCATGCCATGATTATCTAAGTCTAAGTTCAAAGAAAACTAACTTGGTTAAGCTAACTAACTGACTAAGTAGTTATGCTTTCATGCGCACTACTCTAGCTTCAAATTCCTCTTACCAACGCTACTAATAAAGCCTCCAACACATACGGATTATGGTATGGACTCGCAAAGACTCATTGTCCGGTCTGCTAGACTGCTTATAGTTTGATTTTTATTGTCCCTTTCGGGTACTACTCACGATACACCTGTCCCTACTAGTCCCAACTCCTCATGCTAGAACCAACAACTATCCGAAATTGCGATAGCGGCGTGATTGATCAACATCGAGGAAACAACTAGAAGAGAGGGAGAAAAAAAAAAGGAGAAACACGTCAAGTCCCGGGACCATGGAACCAGCCCAACTAAACCAAACTGCATATAGTTCCATCCTCTGGCGCGTGTCGGCGCGTGTTGCTGATGGTTAATTGACCTAGCTGACTTGCCGCGTCCCATCAGACAAAAAAAAAGCGGTCTAGACCTGGGACGTCCGCCCAAGCCAACACTACTGTGGCGTGTCAACGCACCACGAATGCTTTACATGACTCAAGAAACATTTGGAGCACCAGTTACTCCGTAGTTATGAACTGGATACAATAGCATGGACCACGTCTTGGAACAGCGCAGTCGCAGGCGGCAATGCAAAGGGCGGTGCATGGTTGAAAATAGCGCCCAATGTCTCCCCTTTGAGTGTGGATGTCCTGCTGGTTGGTGGTTGTGGTACGGGCAAAAGTTGACGTGTATCTTGGGCTGAAGTTAAGCTCGCGCGACCAAAGACGTTGTCGAGTCCTGCGCTTGCGGCTGATTCTCGCGTCGTGGCAGTCTCCGCCACCACGGAAACTACATGACTCGTTCGGGAAGGATCATGGTATCGCCATAAATTCTCCGCACTGTCAACTGTCAGATAACCGCCATGATTGGGGTCGGCAAGAAGCTTAATTGGTGCTTTCTCCAGAACAGACTCGGAGATTGGAACTGCTGTGGGTGTGTCGTAAATCGCGATGCGATAAATCGGCTTACGACTGGATTGACCCGGTAGATTTGACCCCTTTGTCTGCGTCACCACTGCAAAAGTTTGAGAAGAATCATCGACGGCCAAAGCAATGTTCTTGGACGAGTTCGAACCTGAAGGGGCTGACGTCGTTGGAGTTTGGATCACATCATCAACCACATTCCACGCGACAAGTGACTGGTCAGAGAGAACAATCAAAAACCGGTCCTGGAACTGGACGCTTTGAATGCTGTCCGCAGCAAATAGTTGGCGGCGGCATTTCACCGTCAAAGTTCGATAGTCGATAAGGTACACTGTATTATGCACGCCAACAGCAAGAATCGACCCGTCTTTGGAGAATGCCACGCTGGCAGTCAATACACCGCGGCCGGCGTACGACAGATCTATTGATGTGAGAGTTTTCCACGTAAATTCCATCAGGTTCGCTCGATGTGAAGACTTGGACGAAGTGATATGACGAGCCAAGGGTTGCCAGATTTTGAGATTCAGATCAGCCCCAAGCGTTACAAATTCACTTCTATCAGGCCTTGCTGCGAGGCAAAGAATGTGAGCTGCGCTACCGGATGCAGCTAGATGAGGTGACTCAATGCGAGTCGCCAGTTCCCAGTTGCCTTGCGTTTCATTCCATTTCCAGAATTTCAAAAATATCTCGTTTTGCTTGGACGCATATGATTCATCGGGAAGTTGCAATGGGCTCGTATAAGCCTCAATGTCCTGCCGTGGTTGAGTCCACAAGTCTACAGTTGCTAACCACTGCCCATTTCCACTGATGTCCATCAACTGCACATCTGGAGTCGAGATGGGTGTTCCCTCCGGTCCTTTATTCAGTATTGTAACGTTCGTGCGTGTTAAAGCTTGTCGAGAAACAATAAGACCAGTCTCGATGTTGAGGATCTGAAGAGCCGATAAATGTGATGAATCGGCTCCAGGGCCTGCGAGGAGCAATTGTTCAGGATAAAGGGGATGAAATACAGCAGGTGTCTTCCGACGTTGAGGCGAATCAACTGAAGATGGCAGGCGAAGGATTTCTATGGTGGCCACCGATTTCAGCTCGGTAGCAGAAATAATGTTGATGGATTTGTCCGCCAATCGAACCGCGTACAAGGCTCCAATCGAGGATAATGTAATCTGACGGATAGGAGAAGATAGATGTGGTAAGAAGTTGCGGCGTCCAGTGTCCAATTGCCAGAAGACGATGACCGACTCCTTGCCTCCTGAAATGATATAATTACCTACTTCGTGTCAGTGATCTCAAGCTTCAAAATATTATGGCCAAGATATAATGGCCAAGGGAAGGACAAATATGGAACATACCATCTCGTGACCAAGAAATTGAAGCGACGGCTTCACGGTGCCAGTGTAGTCTTTGAAGGAGAGGGAGACCCGACGTATTCTCGAGGTTGATGGAGCTCAAGACATCGTTGTATACAAGGATAGCGCCCGATAGGTCACCAACAGCAATATCAAATGACGCCTCCTCGGGTGTATCGAGATTCCTTTCAAAAACATCCAAAGAGGTAATTTGCTTCACCGGAAGCCTATACTCTCTCCACTCGTAGTCGTTGTAGACTCCTTGCTCTTTCGCATCCCCGCGCAGCATTCCAACGATGAGTTGCTGACGACCACAAGCAACGATTATCCGGCCACTGTGCACGACTTTTAAATGGCTGATAGGACTTTTGTGCTCCAACACTGTGTGCTCCACCGAGTCTTTGCGGTTGGCCCAATCCATGTTGACAGTGACGCAGTTGTGAGGGCCTTTTGTTTTCAATGAGAAGCACACCATACGTTGGCTTTGCTCGTCCGAACCAGATACGGCGACAATTTGGTAAAGAGACGTTTTGCCAAACTGCTCCCGGTTAACGACTTCTCGGTCTTCCACCCAATCCCACTGAATAAGACTTCCAGATACAGTCGAGATAAAGAGACATTGAGGGTGTGAAGGAACAAGGTAAAGCCCTGTTATATTTGACGTATCCTTCATTGCCAGTGTTTTGGTGACTCGCTGCATTGCAATTGAGTAGACTTGGACGACGTTTCCTCGGCTTAGGAAAAGGTACCTAGAAATGGACAACCACCGTGAGTAAATTTCTTACATGAGAGAATAAGACCGCTCAGTCATAACGTACTTCTCGTCCGCAGAAAAAACAGGATCAACAGTTGATATAGATCCTCGAGACATCAGCTTCAAGGACCACTCGGAGGCCCTCTTTTGCTCGTCAGACCCAGCAACTGCAGAAGGGCTTCGCTGCAGCGCTGCAACTTCGGTTTTTAGACGTTTAATTGGGCCGGTCTTCGCGTCTTGGCTAACTTCAGCAGGACGCTGCCGCTTTGTTGTTTTTCCTGACGAAGACATGGCTGAAATCTATAGGAAGAACAGAAAAACAACGCCGCGCATTGGACGAGGAACCACAGAAGGCAGATATAAAAATCGAAGATTGTTGCCGATAAAAAAAAATTAATGTGGAGACATGAAGGCGGATGTATCGGGACTAGCGTCTTGGCAGCACTGCTTACATCAACATCTCTCCGCGACACCAATCCGCAACTACAAGTTACAGTCAAGCTGTAACTTGGTCAATCAGTGCGACGACAACTTTCGATGAGAAGATGATGTTCGTCGTCTCATTCCTCAGGTGATTTTTCACCTCTTCCAACATTGCCCTCACTGGTGTCTAATGAAGTTCGGGTGGGTGCACCATACACTAGCTGCTGGGCATAATGCTGCTGCTGTCTTAGATTGACAGTCAGAGCGAGTCCGGAAGGAAATATAGTAATTGCATGAAGTGAGACTTAATTCAAGATATGAAGACCTGCTACTGTGACTTTTCGTTCCGTTTCCAAGTCAGGAACTTCCACCAACCCATGGAGGTCTTATAATCAGCAATATCCTCTGGATCATGTTCAATGTTCACAATTCAGGGGCCCAATAAGCATACTTTATGAGACAGAAAGGCTATTGCAAGCGCTGCATCTCTCTGTGTTTTCCAGAAAGATATGTGGTTACCCCATTAAAATACACCAAGTGAAACTCCATAGACTTCCTAATTCGGCAGCTGGAGCGCCGCCTCCACGGACAGCTCTGGGTGGACCCATAGCGTGCTGGGAAACAATAAAATATATAAGGAGTCATGATATAATGCAATTATATCTCCAGATTAATATGAGTAAGTTGTCGTGCATGGCTTAGATTTTGACAACTTATTTTGCATTAGGGAATTTATTGCATCTGATGTATAACAACGGTGTTGCAAGATACTTGTATATCTCGCTTTTATATCATTCCGTTCCAGCTTTCAACATACCACCAGGACATAACACCTCCAGGGCTACTCACGACTCGATCGGCACCGGTGAGGATGACCTGACCCATCAGCCAATCGCCCTGGCAGCTTTATACAAAGCAATGTTCAATATACTTTACATTCATTTCTGTGACAGCGAAGAGACAGCAGGGGCATTCATTTCGGCGCTTGAAGCAACTATTTCCCCAACAATTATCTCTCTTTCTCGTCAAAATTTAGAACAATATCCTCAATAGTCGTGTCGAGAGAAGGCACAAAAGGCCGCATATGTCTTCGTTGAAGAAGAAAATGCTGATGTGGCATTAATAGGCGTTTATGCAGAGATGGTCTTTGCTATGCGTACAAGAATTCTTCTGAAAAAAAAGTTTCAGCTCAAGGATCGACTTGTCAGCTTCCCTTGTCAACGGCTCTTTGAGAGCCAGGGTATTGATTATAAGCGAAGTATCGGGCAACGCCCCGTGTCGTTAATGAGGCCTCCCTCTGCTGTAAACGGATGGGAACGTCATGCAGATGCTAGATACTCTATGTCATCTTTCGGGCATCCTTTGCCTGGTCCAGCGGCATACAAATATATCGGCTTTGATGAGCAAGTGATCGCCCCTGAAATAGCTCAATCTGTGAGAGCGATGTCAAGCGAAATGGGCTTGATTCTCTCAGAGGGGAATTTCGGGACTTGAATCCAGGTCGACATTAACATTTAGTGTCATTCAATCCTGCAAATACCATGATGGGTTCTCGTGCATGGTTGTGACCAACTCGATGTGTATTTCTATGGCTGTCGTTGTCGATATGAATATGCTCATTTACACGAAGCATTAGAATCACACCCGATCAACCCACCCTAAAGCTACCGAGATACTCGTATATTAGAGAATAGAGAGGTAAAAATGGTAGGTCTTTCTCTTTCTCACCAACACAAAGACGTCAATACGAAATTCATTTTAACAGACAAGCAGAAATTGAGTCAGTCGCAAGACGCTATAATCAACCTCGAAAAAAGACAATTTCCATGGTACAATGTTCCCTTGATGATGGTCGATGAAGACATTACCCTGGCAACATAGTAAGTAATCCTACAAAACGTGGCTAGCATAAAATGACATTTAGACCAATCCCCAGAACTCCTTGAGGTCGTCCGCTCTCCATTGCGTGGGCCAGCCGCTTTCCTCCTCGATCCGTGCCAACAAGTCCAAAATCTTTTGATGCTCACTTTGGTGACTCATCCATTGTCCTGAAATCCACAGGGGCTGGATAGCATTGGTCCACGCTCCATGGTGATGATTACTGATGGATATGCCACAAGCCAATCGGGCATGCCAAAGAGCCGAGCGAGGTCTTGGTTCCAGCTGTAAGCTTTGCGGACGTGCTTGTAACATCAGTAAGGAAGCGGTATGGTACAGTTGATTACCAGATGTCGCGGCAGGATTAGCAAATAGTATTTTGGGAAAAGAGCTGCTTGGTGAAGAATACTCCATCACTGGCTGCATTTCTCCGGGACGTTTGAGATACCAATCTTGAATGAGAAACCATAATTTAGACCAGTGCTCGGAAAATGCGTGATCAATGAGGCCGCTATGTCGCTGACCTCCAAGTCGTCCAAAGCTGTGGTGACACGGAGCAAGAAGATCCAATACTTGGGCACATAGATATACCATATAGTTTGCAAACATGTCGAATGTATGTGTTGAAAGAAAAAGACGAGCGTCGGCCGCGAGATTGCCTGATGCCCACTGATTAACTGGTATCAGAGTTTTCGTGCACGAGATCAATCCTCCACAGACGTCCATTCTAGCAAAGCACCAAAATAAGGCTTGCTCAGTTCCTCCGGAGAATCCATTGATTCCTACCGCTTCCATCAAACCTGCGCAACCATCTAGATGTCGCTGCCAGGCTTTGGGAGCACAGCTCAGCATCTCTAGAACACAAAGTACTACGCAAGAACCTATTAGCGCAGTGCTTCGAGTCGGCAATAGAGGGAGAAGGACATGGATAGAATGGTGATAGAACTCCAAACTCCGTTCCTTATGGTCAGCGGCGCCCTTTCGTTCCAACTGACGTGCTGAAAGGGCGAACATTGCATATCGAAGATGGTCATGAGAACGCGCCATCTTCAACAGGGTATTCTGAAAATGGCATTGAATGTCAAATTTATCAAGCCAAGGTGCAACTTCTTCCAGCCAATTCTTCCACAACACAAACTCTTCCTCCTTGGGAACGAGGATGCGCGTATTCGCATAATCCGCGGGTAATAAATTCTCTTCTCCCTGCACTGAGGTGCAATTCCTTGAAGGTACACTCGACTTGGCTTCTAGAATTAGGTGGTTCCTCAAGGTTGAATGAAGCTGAAGATATTCAGAACCTGGAACAAAAATTCCGTCCTGAACGTGAAACTCAGGCATCGAAATTAAAGGCCTGCAATAACTAGTTGGGGCTGTTTTTGATAGAGGTGAGTATACCGCGCTGCATTCAGACTCATTCTCAATCGACACCTGATCACGCTGTAGCATTTGTTGTAACCAGATATTATTTGAAGAGAATCCACCGGTTGTACCTGCAGACGATCGTCTGTGCCTTGCGCCATTACAGTCCACTTGTCCCTGAGGTTGCGCGATTGCTGTTCTTGACAGTTCCAGATCGACTTGGTTTGTGAAATTAGAAGAAACCTGCCTGTTCGCTTCGGAACTTGCAAAGATCTTTAAATTTTCCGAGCCTTTGAACCAGTCTTGTCCGCCTGCTTCTACGTCAGGATCAACTGCATGCTCGTCATACTCTTTCTGGGCTGATTTCTTCACTCTATGCTGCCCATTTAGGCGGTTCGACGTTTTCAAGGGACACGAACGCACATCATCCTGCATGAAAGAATCTTCTTCCGGTACATTTTGATGGTAGTCACGAATGACCTCGGATGCAATATCCAGTATCTGGAAACGCTTTGGTGTCCGAGCTATTACCAGCATTTGGACCGTTTGTGAGTTCTCGGCGCGAAATGAAATACGCATACCCCATTTACACTGCTCCCGGCTATTCTGGCAGTGACGACAATGAGGCTTTCCTTCATCGCATTTTCGGCGCTTACGTCTGCAATTCAGACACCCTGATCTGGTCCCTTTCCAGGACTTCTCGCCATTCTTTCGACTTTCTTGGCTGTCTTTCATATTTGAGGGCAATAATTCAGTTTTACATTTGAGATAGAGTAGTCTTACAGACTATAATATTTGCTCCTCAACACACTTATTGCATATCAACCTTGTCCGGGGTAAGAAGCGGGATGATGTGAGTAATTGCAACAGAGAGTGGGGGGCCCTTATCATCCCTCGCCCTATGCTGGTACGCTCAATCACTTGTGATGCATGAGTCAGGGAGAAAACAATTCGACTATGGTTGTTCACTACAGTATATGAATTGGATTGGCAAAATACAAAAAGGCCATTGAGTATTGCTAGCCGCTAGGCGTAAATCAATACCGGATTGATCGAGCTACATACGATCATGAACTTACACTTTGATATATTCCAAGAATACCGATATCCCGACCTTGGGCCCTTCATTTGCCGGCCAATTACAGCCAGACTAAAGCACAGACTAAAGACCAGAGAAGAGAAAACCGGACGCAGAGTGGAGCTTACCCCAGTCGCGAGCATTTGCTGTTGGCGATCTTTTACCCTATGGACCAAAGAGTATCTCTAAGAGTCGATGATTTTTGGCATTCGGAATAGGAAGTGAAACACATCTTCTCCCCCGCAACGTTATCCCGGTATTTTCTGCTTGTTCAATTGAACTTTCTTCGTCAGACTTGAAATGACCCGTCTTCATGGTCGACCCTTGAATTGGGCCATTACAGCCACTGCAGGATCTGGATTCCTGCTTTTTGGTTATGATCAAAGTGTCATGTCAGGACTCCTTACGGGAGACGCATTTACTAGAGTATTCCCATCGATAGATACAACACGCGGTGGAAGCTCGACTATTCAAGGAACTGTTGTTGCCATTTATGAAATCGGTTGCTTTTTTGGTGCACTCATCTGCATGCTTTTTGGAGAATACTTCGGGCGAAAGAAGTGCATTGCAATAGGCTGTCTCGTTTTGAGCATTGGCGCTGCTCTTCAGGCATCTTCAAAGAGTCTCGCACAGCTTATTGCTGGCCGAATAGTTGCTGGTCTTGGAAATGGCATGAATACAAGTACCATTCGTGAGTGCACACTACAATCTAGACCGGGAAGGGACAACCAAACTGATATCTGACCAGCGGTCTGGCATTCTGAATTGATGAGCGCACATAATCGTGGCAAAGGTCTTTGTATTGAGCTTGCAATTAACATTTTTGGGGTTGCCCTATCCTACTGGATTGGTTACAGCATGAGTTTTGTTAGCAACGAGTCTCAATTCCGCTTTCCTTTGGCCTTCCAAGTGTTTTTCGCTCTCCTGACCTTGATTGGAATCCTTTGGCTCCCCGGGTCACCGAGATGGTTGATCGCTCACGATCGCCACGACGAGGCTAGACGGATTATCTGGGCCGTGCAGCCGAATGCCAACCAGATCGATGTAAATGATTCCAGGGTGGCACGAGATCTCCACGAAATTCAGCATGCAATCACTGAAGAGAGAGAAGCCGCATCGACTGGTAGCTACCAAGCTTTATTGACCAACGGCAAACAAAAATTTTTCTACCGGACAATGTTGGGTGTGGGTGGTCAGTTTATGCAGCAGCTCTCCGGAATCAACCTCATCACTTATGTATGATTAATCACCTTTTCTATTTTTCACCGTGCGATTAGAGATATCAATGCTCTGACACGCCATTGTTTCCACAGTATGCCCCAGTCATTTTCCAGCAATCCGTCGGCATGTCACATAATCTCTCTCTTTTGCTAGCTGGTTTTAACGGAATCGCTTATTGGATTTCCTCGCCGATTCCAATCTGGATTATTGATCGACTTGGTCGTCGTAAGTTGATGCTGTTTGCTGCAGCTGGCCAATGTGCCTGCATGGCAGTTCTTGCCGGTACTGTACACGATGGTGGGAGAGCTGCAGGCATTGTTGCCATAATCATGCTCTTCCTCTTCAACTTCTTCTTTGCCGTCGGTCTTTTGGCTATACCCTGGCTATGTAGGTCTCTCTTCTCAAGGCGTGGATTCAAAAATTGACAATTCTATCTCAATCAACAGTACCTGCTGAGTACGCTCCTCTGGCCATTCGTACGCGAGCTGCCTCCCTCGCTACCGCCTCGTATTGGATCTTCACTTTCCTAGTTGTTGAAACCACACCCGTCAGCATCAACAGCATCGGTTACAAGACGTACGTCCATTTCTGTATTTTCAATTTTGCTTCCTCCCCATCATATACTTCTTCTACCCCGAAACGAGAAATCTTTCTTTAGAGCAAATCGATGTGCTGTTCACAGGCGATAAGATTATCCTGCATGCCCAACCCAGCTTTGGTACAGAAGTCGCTTCCGAGAAGTCTGCAAGCGAAGCCGTCTTCGACAAGACTGAAAACATTGAACAGCTGGAGAAGGTCTAAAGATAGGATTCCTCCCTGTGTATCATGGAGCGACTAGGTTTGGGGATTAGTTTGCGTGTCTAAATGAAACATGTGAAGATATATATCAATGACACATTTGCTTATTCCATTGCAAGTACTTTCATGGTCTATATGATTTGTTGTCCAGAGATAGCCAAATGACAGGTCACAGCAAAGTACCAAAAGTCAAAGTTATTGGTGGACAAACGCGAATGAGGAAGAAGAAAACATACACGCACACATTAGAAAGGCAAAATTTACTTTGGAATTATTTTTATTATTTTTTAATCTATTGATTTTGGTTGTAAAGATCAGTAGATTTTTCATAATTTTTTTTGGATTATTATTAATGGATAGACATGGCAAAACCCAACCCATGAACCCAAACCCACACCTGTTAGGTTGGGTTAGGTTTAAATAAGCTGTTTAGTAAGCAGGTTAAGATTGGGCTAGATTTATATTTAAAACTTATTAGATTTAATCCAAATGGCTATAATTTTCTAATTATATATAGATTATAAATTTTATAATTTATTCTTTTTATAAAAAAACCTCTCACATATTCAACCTAGGCACCCAAAGGTGCTGCATATATCAGAAATCTTGAAAAAAATTAAATCTAATCTCTTTCTAAAGCTTTCTATAATATCTCAATCTAAGGAAACCAATAATAATAATATTATTATTAAAAAAAAGATATTTAATATATTAAAATACTTTTATAATAATTAAAAATAAAAAAAAAACCTAAAAAACTTTAATAAAAAATGAAAAATATCTTCAAAGATATAAATATAATAAATCTATTAAAAAAATTAATATAAAACATAATAGTATAAAAAAAAATTTAGAATATTATTTAAAATACTAAAGATAAAGCTAATTAAAAAATTTATATTAATTATAATAAATATAACAACTGATTATAAAATATAAAAATATAAAAATTTATAATAAAATATAAATAAATTAATAAAATCTAATATTATTAAAATTTAAAAAATCTTTAATTAAATTTAAAAAAAAAATTATTTATTAAATATCTAAATCTTATAAAAAGAATTAAAAAAATATTAATAAATTAATAAAAATTAAAAAAAATATAGACTATTTAAAAAATTTTTAATAATAAAATTATATTTATTATTAATATATTAATATATAAATAAAAAATGAAATATAAAAATAATAATTAGCTTTTTATATTTAATAATAAAGTAAAGATTAAGCAGAAAGTCTATATAATAATAATATATAATATATAAATAGCTAACTTCTAAAAAAAAAATATATTAATTATATTCTATTTAAATATTATTACAATTAATTTTTATTAATATATTTTTCAGTATAATAAAATTAGAAATTTTTTAATTATTAAAGTTTTTTATTCTAATATAATAAATTATTTAATTAAAAATAAAATTCTAATAAAAAATAAATTATTAAAATAAAATTATTTAATTTATTAATTTTATTTACAAGATATTATACATGTTAAAAATATAAATATAAAAAAAAATATAAAAATCAGCTAATCTAGAAAATAAAAAATAAAAAAATATAAAGCTTTAGAATATAATTTATTATATATATTAAAAAAAATAAAAAAAAACAAAAACTATATGAAAATAAATCTAAAATATATAAAATATAATAATTATAATAAAAAATATAAATAATTAAAATATAAGTACAGAGATTTTAATAAAATCTAGATATTTAGAATTTTAAATTCATATTATAATATTGTAATAACAGTCTTAAATCTAAATTTAAATCTAAAAATAATAAAAAATTCAGAAAAAAAAATAAAAAAAAATAAAAAAAATAAAGACATTAAAATTAATTTATAAATTAAAAAAAATAGATTAAAAAATTAATTAATTATATTAAAAAATGGAAATCTAGAATTTAATATTATTAATACTATTCTTATTTTATAATATAGAATTTATTAAACTATATAATACTAGATAGATAAAAATTATTAAAAAAAGATTTATAAATGATATTTATATTATAATATAAGAAATATTAATCTAAAATATATATAAAAAATATATAAATTAAATATAATAATACAGAATAAAATTTAAATTAATATATTTTTTAGATAATAAGCACACTTTTAATATTATAAAAATAAAAATTCTAAAATTATATATAAATTTAAAACTTAATTAAAAAACCCACAGAAAAAAAATAAAAGTTAAAATAAAAAAATATATAAAAATTTTAATTAAAAATTTTAATTTAATATAAAGTCTGTTAATAATAAAAATAAAAAAATATATATATAATAGATTAAATAATCTATTAAATATATTATTTCATTAATATATTCAGTAAATTATATTTTAAAATTTTATATTTTTTATAGATTAATATTGTAAATTAATATTTATTAAAATAATAAATTAAAAATTAGATATATAATAATAAATATTTTTGTATATTTATATTTTATTATAATAATTATCTTAATTACTATGTATATTATACTAATTTTTTTTTATATCAGATTATATTAATATTATAATCTATTATAATATCTGAATTTTAAAATTATAAATAATTTTTTCTTTTATTATATATTAATTTTTATAATTTTTAGTTAGATTTTTTAGTTATAATATCCTTAATGTTCTGATAATTCTTTTTTCTGGAAACTAATTATTTTAATAATATAATAAATAATATATATTTCTCTGCTATATTATAAATAAAATTTATTTTCTAAAATATTTATATTATCATAATAGACTAATCATATTTTTAAAATTAAATATTTAAAATAATTTATATGAATAGATTAAATAATTAAATATTATTTTAATTATTTTTTATCATTATTTAATCTTTTTTAAAAAAAATATTTATTCTAAGATTAATTATTATTTATTTATTTAATCTTTACTCTATATATTAAATTTTATAGTATTAAAACTCTAAGATTTTTAACTGTTTAATATAAAAAAAAACTGTATTTCTTTTTTAGAAATTTTTTTTATAAAAATAATTTATATAGTAATTTGTATAGAGTATTATTTTTTTATAAAAAAAATTTCTAAAAAGGAAACACAGTTTTTTTTATATTAAATAAAATTGCTAGACTATAGTAATTATTTTAATAAAAATCAAGATTTATTAAATAAATATATAGATATAGATTAATTATATAATTATATTAATATAAAAATTAATAATTTAAACTTTTATATATTTTCTTATAGATTTAAGTATATAGATTTTTTTTATTTTATATAAAGTTCTTTTTTAGATATAGAAAATGTTTATTTTTTATATATATATTTTTTATAATATAGTCTGATATAGAATTTAAATCCATAGACTTCTAGTTAATAGATTATTAATCTATTATTTAGATACTATCTAGATAGTGCATTATTACTCTATTATCTAAACCTTTTAGTTATTATAATAAATATATTTATATAAATTATTATAAATATATTAATAAAATTTTATTAACTTTTATATAAAAAAAAAATTATTAAAATATAATAAAAGATTAATAAAGACAAAGAAAAAACTTTTATTAAGATTTTTTATTTATAAAAATAATGAAAATTGTTCTAAAAATATACTAGTCAATTTAGATAGATATAGAAAATATTAAAAAATTAAAAAGATTAAAACAAATAGAAAATAATAGAAAAATATATAAAATAAAAAATAATATATAAAAAAAAATATTATTTATATTCCCTATTTAACTCTAATAATATTAATATTTTAATTATAATTTATTTTTTTTAAAAAAATTAATCATTATTTTAATATTTCTAAATTTTATTTTAATAATTTAAATTTATAATAGATATTTATAAATTGGTTTTTAATAAATAATTTTTTATTTAACTAAGTAATAGATCTGATTATTTTTTTATTTTTGTAGAATTTTTTTATTCTTGTATTTTTTATTGTCTGTTTTATTATTTTTATTTTTAAAATTTTTTATAGATTCTAATAATAATATATAAAATATTAAATATATTTATATTTTTATCAGTAGCTGAAGTTGATAATTATTATTTATAATTTTTTTTATAATTTTAAACAATTTGTATTTAATTATATTAAATTTATTATTTAATCTTTTAATTCTAATATTAAAAATTTTTGATTTTGATATTTATTATAAAAGATAATTTTTTTAAAGATTAAAATATTTTTATATTTTATATTATAATATTATTTTATTTTTTTATTCTATTTGTTATATATCTTTAGATATTATATTATATATATGTATTATTTATAAAATTATTTTATTAAATATTTTATTAATACAGAAATCTATATTATGTTTAAAAATTTATTTAAATTAATAAAATATAATATTTTTTTTCTAATTACGATATCTTTTGTATTATTTAATATAAATAATAATATAAATAATATTTAATTATCTATATTTTTTGATTTATTTATTTATTGATAATTTATAGTTAATAAATTATATTCTATGTTATATATTTTAATAATTATTTGCTAGTATTTAGATCTGAATAATTTATTTTAATTTAAAATAATTTTAATTAGTAATCCAGTCTAATTAGATATTTTTATAATATAAATAGTATATATTTCTTAACTATTAATTCTTTTAATATTAATTATATAATAATATATTTTATGAAATTAATAAATAATTAGTTTACTTTTGTTATAACTATTATATTTTTTAATATAATCTATAATAAATTATTTTATTCTTAAGAAGTAATAAGTTTATTATATTTTTTTAATAATTTAATTAAATTTTTTAATATTTTTGTAATAGTGGATTGTGATATATTTTAATAATTTTTTATAATTATTATTAATAATATTAATATTAATTTATTTTATAGTATAGTCTTTTTATTATATAATTATAATATGATTATAATATTTTTGTCTTATTATATTGTTTGTATTATTTTTTAACATAATTTTATTTTATTAATAGTGATTATAATAATAAACAATATTTTATTATTATATTATATTTCATCTTTTTTAAATAAATATATTGATTTTTGATTATTTAAAATCTATAATATAATATAGTTTTTCGTGAAAAGTATTTATAATAATATTCTTTTTTTAATATATTTAATTTGAAATTTAAGGTTTAATAAATATTCTTTTCATTTAATTTGTTAATAAATTTTTTTATAATTATAAAGTATTTAAGATTATAATTATCATTATTTTTTTTATTTTTTCTAGATAATATCTTTATTATTTAAATATTTTAATTATTATAAATAATTTTTTATTATAAATATTACAATTTCTTTTTATAATAATAAATTTTTTTAAAAAATAATTCATTTTTATTTTTATTATTATCTGATCATTTAAGAATAATTTTTAATATATATCTTTTTTAATATAAATATTGATTTATTTAAACTAGTTTTTATTTTTTATATATATATTTTATAGAAATTTTTCAATAAATTTATGTTTTAATTTAAATTAGTCTTGTTGATTTATACTGTTATTTAATTAATAATAATATAAATCTTGATTTTAATAATACTTATATCTTATCTTTTTTTTTATATTTTAATAATCAATATTCCTTTTTAACAAATAATTTAATAAAATTATAATCCTTTCTAAATAATTTTATAAATATCTTTATTAATTCTTATTTATATTATTCTTTTGATTTTTATGTATATTTATATGTATATTTATTTTCTTTTTTTAAAAAAATTGTCTATTTTTATTTCTTATTAATGTATTTTGTAATTATCTTTATTATAACATAAAAATATAACAAAGTTATATTTTAAATATACTAGATTATTATATTATTCTTAATATTCTATTTTATATAAAAAAATTTTTATTTTATTTAATATTTTTAAAAATTGTATTATTTTTTATATTTTATTATTTTTTATATTTTATTATTATTATTATTATTATTATTACTATTTTTTATTATATATTAAATAGACTTTTTTATTTTTTATTAATTATTATTTTTTATATTTTTATTTTTATTTATTATTTTATTTGGGATTACTTAATTAGTAGGATTTTTAATATAGAATAATTACTAATTTATTTATATATATTAAAATTAATCTTAATTTATAATATCATATTTTATTTAATAAATAATATTTATTTTCTTATTTTTATTATTTTTTATTAGCTCTTTTAAGATTTATTTAATCATTCTATTAATTTTAAATATTTTTTTATCATTATTATTATTTTTATTATAGATTTTTTATTACTATTTTCTGTGCTATTAATCAGCAGAAAAATAATAATAATAATAATAATAATAATAAAGAAAAGTATATTATTTTATTAATAATATTTAAAAACATTTTATTTTTAATACTCTGATATTACTATATTTATATATTATAAATATTATCTATATTTGTTATTACAGTTTTAAAAAAACTATTAATGATTATATTTTTATATTTTTTTAAATTTTTCTTTAATTTTTTTTAAGATATTTATTTATTTTTTTATATTTATTATTCAGTTTTTTTTTTGTATTTTATTAATTATTTTTATTTGTTTTGCTAATGTTTGTCTGAATTAAAAGATTTTATTTATTAAATAATTAAATAAGCTACTGCTGATATAATTAAATAATAAAAATTAATAAAAAATTTTATTTATCTTGTAAAATAAAAGCTTTTAATTAAATTAATATTTATTATTTAAATTATTTTCCTTTATTATAAAGATTAAAGATATTTCTAAAATTAATATTAACTTAAAATTTTCTAAAAAATTTAAATATAGATATAATATTATAAATATTTATTTTAGATTTTTAAACATTCTTTTTTTATTAATTAATTTTATTAATAGAGATTTTTATTATTAAATTTATTCTAATTTTTTTATTTTATATCTGATAAATATTTTTTAAAAATATCTAATATCATAGTTAAATAAAGAATATTGAATTATAATTTATTTTTTAAGATTTTTTAGATAAAAATCTAGTAGATATATTTAATATTTATTAAAATTATTTTATATATTAATAGACTTAAATTTATGTTTAAATATATAAAAAAAATAGTATTACAGAATAAATTTTATTAATTATTATAATATTTTTTTTAAAACAGATTTTAGATTTCTATGTATTATAATACTTATTTATTTTTAATTTTATTTAATAATTTTAATTAATATTTTAATATATATATATATATATATCTGTCGGGATGGCGGAGCGGTTAGCTGCCCTATCTGGACAGCGCCTGAATAACAGATTGATGACCTGTCGGCCGGGGGCCTGTGGGTTCGAATCCCGCACCGAACCAGGTCATAAAAATATATATAAAAGAGAATAAGCGCTTTCCATATCTAAAAAAATCTATATAGATTAAAAACTTATATACTTAAAAATTGTGTAGGAAAATATATAAAAGCTTAGATTGTTGACTTTTATTATAACATAATTATATAATTAATCTATATCTATGTATTTGCTCAGCAAAGACTTTAATTCTAAATAAGAAAAAATTATTCCAGTTCAGCAATCTATAATATAAGAGATTTTTTATCTAGTTTTTATAAAGAAATAATACGCCATACAAATTACTATGTAAATTATTTTTTATGAAGAAATTTTTAAAGAAATATAGTTTTTCTTCTATATCGCAGTCAAAGACTCTGAAAGAGCTCTGATATCCCACCGTTGGATATACAGAGTAGAAGACAATAAATAATAAGAATGTATATATATATCTTTTATCATTAAATTTTTAATTTAATTTTAATATCTGGTTTTTAAATGTTTTAATTAATTTTTATTAAATAAGTCTCTCTATTAATTTGAATTATAATAATATTATTATATTTAATTATTATTATATGACTTTTAATTTCTTTTGAATTAATTAAAATTATCTTTATATTTAAAAATCTTTTTTTTATTAAGATTTTTTTATAATTTTAAATCTTATATAGTGTATTATTATATATTTTAATATTTTATTTATAAATTTATATATACATCTTAAGCTAAAAAATTCTAAAATCTTTATTTAATATAAAAAATCTGTTAATTCTATTTTTCTAATTATATTTATTTATATATAAAGTTCTTTTATATAATTTTTTATAGATATTTATATTTTTATAATAAGATTTAAGACTGGTTATTTTTAATAATATTAATTAATTTATTATTATTATTTTTTTTTATTTTTTTAGAGTTGTTTTTTATCTATAATCTTTATAATTTTTAATTATTTTTTATTAGATATAGATATAGTATTTTATTACTAAACTTAAATTTAGATTTATTTAATATAATAAAAATCTATTTACAATTAATATTTTTAAATTTTTTAAGAATTTCTAGAAGCTTCTCAGTTCTAATCAATTCTATAAAAATATCCAGAGAGTCTTTTAAAAGCTTTAGTTCTCTAAAAACTAGAAAAATGATATAGGAAATTAATAAAGATTAATCTTTTCAAGTATAAATTATAAATATTCTGAAGTTTTTTAAACAATTTTTTAAATTTAATAAGAATTAAAGTAAATTTACAAAATTAAATAAATATATTTTTAATATACTAATAAATAATATAAAAATATTAAAAACTAAAAAGTCTAAAAATAAAGAAAAAGTTTAAAAATCTAAAAAAATTATTATAATAATTTTAAATAAGTTAGTAAATTTATTATTAATTAAATTAATCAGTGTTTAGAGTAAAAAATAAAAATTAATTTTTTAAATATAAATATTTTAAAATCTTCAGAGCTATTAAAATTAATATTTTATTAAAAATAAATTAAATTTTAGCTAAAATAAACTTTTTTTAAATTTTTATAAAAATAATTAATATAAAATATATAATTTTAAAAATATTTATTATATTAATAAAATAAAAAATATTTAATTAAGCTTTAATATCAGTTTATAAAAATATATTTTTAAAAATTATTTATAAAACTAACTTAGAAATTATAATAAAAATTATTAAATAATAATATTAAATAAAAATTTATATAATATTTATTAATTATTATTATATATATATAAAATAAAATTTAAAACTAATTTAAAAAAAGATCAAATTAAATATAATTTATAAATTTAAAAGACTAATATAATTTAAAAATTTTAAAAAACTAAAAGTAAGTAATTAAAATTTTATAATTATAATAATTAATAATAATTTTAGATTTAAAGATAGATATTATTATATAAAATAATATTAAAAATTTAATTTTAAAATATATACTCTAAATATTATAAAATTAATTATATAAATTATAAAATCTATATGATTTTTTAAATATATTATCATCTATTTTAAAGATTGTAAAATTTTAAAGTATTTATATTTAATATTAAAATTAATTTAATAAAAATCTTTTAACAGTAATAAATATTAAAAAAATAATATTAATATTTTATACTTAATCTAATATTTTATATATCTAATAATAGAATACTAAAATTTTATAGAATTTTTAACTGCTTAATACAGAAAAAAATTATTATTTTTTTTAAAAAATTTTTTATAGAAATAATTTATATAATAATTTATAAAGTATTATTCTTTTATAAAAATTAAATAAAAATTTTTTATTATTAAATAAAGTTGCTTTACTGTAATAATTTTATATTTAAAATTAAAGTTTTTACTAAGTAAATATATAAATAATTATAAATTAATTATATAATTATACTAATATAAAAATTAATAATCTAAACTTTTATATATTTTTTTATAAAATTAAAAATATACAGATTTTTATTTTATATAAGATTTTTTTCTAAATATAAAAAGTGCTTATTTTTTTATGTATATTTTTATAATATAATTTAATATAGAATTTAAATCTATAAATTTCTAATTAATAAATTATTAATTTATTATTTAGATATTATTTAAATAGTATATTATTATTTTATTATTTAAATATAATATTTATATTACATTATATTCTAAATTTATTTAAAAATATTATTTTTTTTATTTTTAATTAAGTTTTTTTTATATAACTGATTATTTATAATTCTTAATAAATTTTATAAATAATATTATAATTTGAAAATATTCTTTAATAAATTAATAAAAATTATTTTATAATTCTTATAAAATCTTTTTGAAAATTTTTTTATATGTTTAATTTAAATATCTAAAGATGCTGTATATGTTAAAAAATTTAAAAAAAATTACATTTTTTTTAAATTTTTAATGATATCTTAATCTAAGAAAATTAATAATAATAATAATAATATTAAAAAAAGATATTTAATATATTAAAATAATCTTATAATAATTAAAAATAAAAAAAATAAAAAACTCTAATAAAAAAATGTTTAAATATAAAAAAATATAATAAATATATTAAAAAAATTAATATAAAACTTAATAATATAAAAAAACTCAAGATATTATTTAGAATATTAAAAACAAAATTAATTAAGAAATTTATATTAATTATAACAAATATAATAATTAACTATAAAATATAAAAATATAGAAATCTATAATAAAATATAAATAAATTAATAACATTTAATATTATTAAAAACCTAAAAGATTTTTAATTAAATTTAAGAAAAAAATATTAAGATATTAATAAAAATTAAAAAAATATAGATTATTTAAAAAAAATTTTAATAATAAAATTATATTCTAAATTTTAATATATAAATATAAATAACAGCAAGATATTAATTTGATAAATAAAATAATATATTAAAAAGAACATAGTACTTATAAAAGACTTTTATATATGTTATATTATTTTATATAAAATTCTTAGAATAATAATAAAAATAATATTATAATATAACTTATAGAAATTATAGATTTTAAAAAAATAAAACTTATAATTTTTTTAAAAATATTAATATAAAAATAAGTCAGTGGAAGTGTAATAATATTTATAATAGATTTAATATTTATAATATAAAAACTTTATTAGAATAGAATAAAATATTAAATAAAATCTAATTTTAATTATAAATTAAATTATATATTAATATTATTAATTTTTAATATATAAAATACAGAAGATTAATAAAAAATAATAATATAAAAAAAATAGATTCTGAAGTTATAAATAATATAAAATATTTAATAATATTAGAAAGCTTTAATAACTTAAAAAAATTAATATTTATATCTAATATATTTAAAGATTCTATAAAATACTGACTGAAATAATAGTTCTAAAAACAATAAAAATATCAGAAGAAAAAATCTAATAATAAATAAATCAAATAACAGAGACAGTAAAAAAAATTATATAAAAATAATAAAAATAATAAAAAGATCTAACATCTATAGAATATTAAAAAAATTAATAAAAACAAAAAAAATTAAATACTAAAAATAACTTTTTTATAAAATTAAAAATAAATTAAAAAACGTCTAAGATATAGTAAAATAAATAAAAAATAATAATAATAAATTTTAAAATTTATTAAAAATCTTATCATTAATTTTAAAAGATAAAATTAAAAATTTTTTTTTATAAAATCTAAATATTAATAATATATTTTTTTAAAAATAGATTTATTAGATATATATAAAAATAAGAAAATATAAAAAATATATACAGTAAATAAAAATAAAAAAATCTAAAAGATAATGTAAAGAATTATAATATATAAAGTTCTAGAATTAAATACTATTTTAAATAATCTACTAAAAGTATAAAAAAATTAATAATTATTATTTTAAAAATACTGATCTAGACAATATAAAAATCAAAATATTATTTAATATTATATAAAATAATAAAAATCATAATTATAAAAAATTAAATAAAAATATTATATCTATTTAAAAATATAAAAATTAACTATATTATCAAATATTATTAAAAAAAATAATTAAGTTTACTATAATAAATAGATTTTAGATTATTATAAAAATATTAAATATACTATTAAAATATTAAATAAAAAAATAAAAAAATAAAAAAGAAAATTAATAAATCTTGAATTATTTTATAAATTAAATTAAAACAGTATAAAAAAATAATATTAATATTATTATTAAATATAATATCTTTAATAAAATAATTTAATAAAGACTTCTGTATATATTTTAAAAAAAAATCACTAAATTTTTAATATTCTAAATAACTAGTTTTATTATAAATGAATAAATAATATTATTATTTAATATAAAAAAAACAGATCTAATATTAATTAAAATTAATATTTTTAAAAATTTTTTAATATTATTAATACTATTCTTATTTTATAATATAGAACTTATTAAACTGTGTAATATCAGATAAATAAAGACTATTAAAAAAATTTATAAACAATATTTATATTATAATGTAAAAAATATTAATCCAGAGCATATATTATATCATAAAACATATATAAAAAATATATAGATTAGAATAATTTAAAATAAAATATAAATTAATATATTTTTTAAATAATAAACACACTTTTAATATTATAAAAATAATAAGAATTAATAAAATAAAAATTCATTTATTTATAAAGATAAAAATTTTAAAATTATATATAAATTTAAAACTCAACTAAAAAATCTATAAAAAAAAATTAAAACTAAAATAAAAATATAAAAAAAAATTTAATTAAATAATTTAATTTAATATAAAATCTATTAATAGTAAAAATAAGAAAAATATATATAATAATTATAAAATTAATAAGTATTTATAAATCTAACTGCTGGCATTAACCAAAGTTAAAAAAATAATTAAAAACTAATAATAATTAAAATAATATTAAAGTCTGGATGGATCGCGGAGTAATAACGTGCTGTCTGGACAGCGCCTGAATGACAGATTGATGATCTATTAATCAGGAGTCTATAGATTTAAATCTCACATCAGACCATGTTCTAAAAATATATATAAAAAAGATAAACACTCTTTATATCTAGAAAAAAAAAACTATATAGAATAAAATCTATGTACTTAAAAATCTATAAAAAAATATATATAAAAGTTTAGATTATAGATTTTTATATTGATATAATTATATAGTTAATCTCTATCTGCTCTGACATCCCACTGTTGGATATATAGAGTATTAGATCAAATAATAAATAAATAATATTAAAAATTTAAAACAGAAACTTAAAAGTAATATTAAAAATATATTATTATTATTATCTTCTATCCACTATATCTAACTATAGACTGTTTAGGATACTAATATTAATTATTAAGAGAGAAACTATTTAACTATTTTAAAAAATAATTATTAAATAAAAAATCTTTTTTAAATATTATTTTGTTATTATGATTTATATTTTAAAATCTAGAATTAGATAATTCTAAGTTTAGTAATATAGATTTTAATAAATTTTATATTTTTTTATTTTTTTTCTGTGTTATAATAATATATTATTATTATTTATTAATATTATATTAATTAGAAGTATTTTTTTATATTTTAATTATAATTATTTATAATAATTATAGTTTAAAAATAACTATTATTATATATATTTCTAAATTTAGTATTTAAGATTTTTATTTTAATAAATATTAATATTTTAATAAATATTAATATTTTAGATTTCTTTTAATTTCTTACTAGTTGTATATTTAATATAATTTAAATCTATTTTCTATACTATTAGTTATATAAATAATTTTTTTATTCTATTATTGGTCTTTTTATTATTTACTTGTTTATTACTGTTATTATTATTATTTTTATTACTGACTTTCTACTATATATTAAATAAACTTTTAACTTATTAATTATTATTATTATTTATTTTTATTTATTATTTTATTTCGGATTATTTAATTAGTAAGATTTCTGATATAGAATAGTTACTGATTATTTATATATATTAGAATTAATTTTAATTTATAATACTTTGTATTTTATTTTATAAATAAGTTTTTATAGAATAAGTGACTGCTATTTGTGTAATTAAAATAATATTTAATAAGTAATATTTATTTTTTTGTTTTTACTAACTTTTATTAGCTTTTTTAAGATTTATTTAATTATTTTATTAATTTTATTTTAGATTCTTTTTTTGCTATTACTGTTGTTTTTATTATAAAATCTTTTTTTCTTCCTTTACTACTGTTTTCTCTACTATTAATTAATAAAAGAAGATAATAATAATAAAAAAAAGTATATTATTCTATTAATAGTATTTAAGAAATTTTATTTCTGATATTTTAATATTATTGTATATAAAATTATATATTATAGATATTATTTATATTTATTATTATGATTTTAAAAAAGTTATTAATAATTATATTTTTATATCTTTTTTGTTTTTTTTTTAAGATGTTTATCTGTTCTTTTATATTTTATTAACTGTTTTTATTTTTTTATTAGTGTCTGTTTGAGCAGAAAGATTTTATTTATTAAATAATTAAATAAGCTGCTGTTAATATAACTAGATAAAAAAATCAAAATTTTTTTAATTATATTATAAAATAAAAGGTTTTAGTTAAGGTAATATTTATTATTAAATTATTTTTTATTATAAAGATTGAAGATGTTTCTAAAATTAATATTAATTTAGAATTCTCTGAAAATTTTAAATGTGAATATAGTGTTGTAAAATATTTATTTTAGATTTTTTAAGAGAAAAATTTTATTAATAAAGATTTTTATTATTAGATTTATTTTAATTTTTTTATTTTATATCTAAGGAATGCTTTTTTAAAAATATTTAATATCACAGCTAAATAAAGAATATTAGATTATAATTTATTTTTTAAGATTTTCTATATAGAAATCTAGTAGGTATATTTAATATTTTTTAAAATTATTTTATATATTACCAGACTTAAGTCTATATTTAAATATATTAAAAAGAAATATTATTATAAAATAGATTTTATTAATTATTATAATATTTATTTTATTTATTTTTAATTTTATTTAATAGTTTCAGCTGTTGTTTTAATATTTATATATATATCTTTTATTTTTAAAATTTTAGTTTAATTTTAATATTTAATTTTTAGATTTTTTTAATCTCTTTTTTTTTATATTGTTTATATATAATTTTTATATATAATTTTTATTAGATAAATCTCTCTGTTAGTTTAAATTATAATAATATTTTTATATTTAATTATTATTATATAAGATTTTTACTTTTTTTTTAAATTAATGAAAGCTGTTTTTATAAAAATATTGTTTTTTAATTCTGAATCTTATATAATATATTAATTATTATATATTTTAATATCTTATTTATAAATCTATATATATTTTAGATTAAGAAACTCTAAGATTTTTATTTAATATAAAAGATCTACTAATTTTATTTTTCTAAATTATATTTATATATATATAGAGTTTCTGCTTTATATAGTTTTTTATAGATATTTATATTTTTATAATAAGATTTAAGGCTGGTTATTTTTAATAATATTAAATCAACTTTTTACTTATTTTTTTATTTATTTCTGATATTCTCTTCGCTTTGCTGAATATAGATATAATATCTTATTAATAGATTTAAATTTAAATTTATTTAATATAATAAAGATCTGTTTATAATTTTCTTAAATTATTTTTTTAAATTATAAATTATTAAACTTTTTTTAATACTTAATTATTTTTATAGTGCAAAAGATATTTAGTAATATTATATAAAAATAGCTTTTTAAAAGTTTAATTAATATAGTTTTATATATTTTTAATATTATTTTAATTATTATTAGTTTTTAATTATTTTTCAGCTCTGATTGATGTTTATAATTATTATATATATATTTCTTATTTTTATTATTAATAGATTTTATATTAAATTAAATATTCTAATTAGAATCTTTTTATAATTTTTTATTTTAATTTTAATTCTTTTTCTATGAATTTTTAATTGAGTTTTAGATCTATATATAATCTTTATTTTTATAAATAAATCTCTATTTTATTAATTCTTATTATTTTTATAATATTAAAAGTGTGTTTATTATCTGAAAAATATATTAATTTATATTTTATTAATTTGAATTTTATTTTATATTATTATATTTAATTTATACACTTTTTATATATCTTTTTTAAGATATGATATATGTTTTAGATTAATATTTTTTAATATTATAATATAGATATTATTTATAATAATTTTTTAATAATTTTTACTTATCTGGTGTTATATAGTTTAATAAATTCTATATTTTAAAATAAAAATAATATTAATAATATTAAAAATCTTTAAAAGATATTAATTTTAACTGATATTAGATCTGTTGTTTTTTATATTAAATAATAATGCTATTTATTAATTTATAATAATGCTAATTATTTAGAATATTAAAAATTTAAAAACTCTTTTCTTTTAGAATATATATAAAAGTTTTTATTAGATTATTCTATTAAAAATATTTATATTTAATAATAATATTGATATTATTTTTTTTTATATTATTTTAATTTGATTTATAAAATAATTTAAAAATTTTTTTTATTATTTTTTTTTAATTTAGATTTAGATTTAAGACTGCTATTATGATATTATAATATTAATTTGAAATTTGAAATATTTAAATTTTATTTATAAAGATTTTTATATTTTTATTCTAGCTGTTTATATTTTTTATTATAATTATTATATTTTTTATATATTTTAGATTTATTATTTTATATAGCTTTTATTTTTTTATTTTTTTTTAATATATATAATAGATTATATGGTCTATTAGATATATTTTAATATAATTAATATATTTAACTGATATATTCTTTAATAGATTATATTTTAAAAATTTTTATTTTTATTCTATATTTTTTATAAATTAATTATCTTTTATATCTTTTTTTATATATCTGTATTTTTAGTATATATAATATTTTATAAGTAAAGTTAATAAATTAAATAATTTTATCTTTAAGAACTTATTTTTCATTAAAATTCTATTTTTAATTAGATGATTTGGTGTATTAGAGTAAAAAATTTTAATAAAAATTAACTTTAATAATATTTAAATAAAATATGATTGATATATTTAATTTTATAATATATTATATATTTATTTTTTTTCTGAAAGTTAGCTATTTATATATTATATATGATTATTATATAGATTTTTTATTTAATCTCTGCTTTGTTATTAAATATAAAAAACTAGTTATTATTTTTATATTTTATATTTTATTTATATGTTAATATGTTAATAATAAATACAATTTTATTATTAAAATTCTTTTAAATAATCTATACTTTCTGATTTTTATATATAAAAAGATTATTTTAATTTTTATTAATATATTAAGATTTTTTTTATTTTTTTCTTTATAAGATTTTAATATTTGATAAATATCTTTTTTTAGATTTAATTAAAGACTTTTAAATTTTAATAATATTAGATTTTGCTGATTTATTTATATTTTACTATAGATTTTTATATTTTTAATATTTTAAATAATATTTTAAATAATATTTTAAGTTTTTTTTATATTATTAAATTTTGTATTGATTTTTTTTAATAAATCTATTATATTTATATCTTTGAAAAAAAAAATTTTATTTTCTTTTTATTTTTAATTATTACAGAAGTGTTTTAATATATTAAATATTTTTTAATAATAATACTGTTATTATTGATTTTTCTGGATTGAGACATCACAGGGAGCTTTAGAGAAAGATTAAATTTAATTTTTTTTAAAGTTTTTAATATATGCAGCACCTTTGGGTGCCTGGGTTGAATATGCGAAAGGGTTTTTTTTTATTAAAAACATATAAAATTATATTAATTAAATTTTTAAGTTATTTCTATATAATATTACTGAATATTTTTTTTTATTATAAAAATAATTAAATATTAAAAAAATTTAATAACTTACAGCTCAGAGAGATAATTTAAAAAATTATAAATCTTTATTATATTAAATAAATTTAAATTTAAATTTATTAATAAAATACTGTATCTATATCTAATAAAAAAATAATATTAAAAATAATAAAAAAAACAATTAAAGATTATAAAAATTATAAATAATAAAATCTTGAAATAATAAAAAAAGATAATAAAAAATTAATTTAATATTATTAAAAATAAGTAGTTTTAAATCTTATTATATAAATATAATTTAGAAAAATAGAATTAACATATTTTCTTATATTAAATAAAGATTTTTGAATTTTTGAGCTTAAGATGTATATATAAGTTTGTAAATAAAATATTAAAATATATAATAATACACTATATAAGATTTAAAATTAAAAAAAATGTTTATAAAAAAAGATTTTTAAATATAAAAACAATTTTAATTAATGTAAAAGAAATTAAAAGTCATAATAATAATTAAATATAATAATATTATTATATTTCAAATTAATAGAGAGACTTATTTAATAAAAATTATATATAAAGAAAAAATAAATTTTAAAAAGAAATAAATTAAAAAATCTATAAATTAGATATTAAAATTAAATTAAAAATTTAAACATAAAAGATATATATATATATATACAAGTTTTAAAATATTAATCAAAATTATTAAATAAAATTAGAAATAAACAAAATAAATATTATAATATATAAAAATTTAAAATCTATTTAGAAAAAAGAATTATAATAATTAATAAAATCTATTTTATAATAATATTTTTTTAATATTTTAAATATAAACTTGCATTTATTAATATATAAAATAATTTTAATAAATATTAAACATATCTATTAAATTTTTATATAAAAAATTTAATATAATTTCTGTTTTTTATCTAATTTATTAAAATTATTTTTTTAAATTATTATTATGTTATTATAGTTCAGTTTTAACCAATTTTAAAAATATAAAATAAAAATTTTAAATTTATTATTATTTCATATATTATTTTGATATTTATTTTTTTATTATTATAAATATAATATAAATTGAATTATAATTTATTATTTTTTTAAACTATTTAATTATATTTGTTATATATATTAATGTGGATATTTTACAAACCTCTTTGCATATTCAATCTAGGCACTCAAAGATGCTGCATATATCAGAAATCTTGAAAAAATTAAATCTAATCTTTCTCTGAAGCTCTTTGTAATATTTTAATCTAGGAAAATTAATAATGATGATAGTCTTATAAAAAAAAATATTTAATATACTAAAATACTTCCATGATACTTAACAATAAAAAAATTAAAAATTTTTTAAATATAAATATAATAAATCTATTAAAGAAAATGTTTATAAAATTTAATAATATATAAAAAAATATAAAATATTATTTAAAATACTAGATAAAATTAATTAAAAAATTTATATTAGTTATAGTGAATATAATAATTAATTATAAAATATAAAAATACAGAAATTTATAACAAAATATAAATAAATTAATAAAATCTACTATTACTAAAATTGAAAGTTTTTTAATTAAATTTAAAAAAAGATATTTATTAAATATCTGAATTTTACAAAGAAACTAGAAAAGAAAATATTATAATATATATTAATAAAAATCAAGATAGTTTTTTTAAATATAAAAATTAAAAGAGTGTAAGCTATTTAAAAAATTTTTAATAATAAAATTATATTTATTATTAATATATTAATATATAAATAAAAAATAATATATAAAATAATAACTAGTTTTTTATATTTAATAATAGAGTAAAAATTAAGTAGAAAATCTATATAATAATAATTAATTAATTTTTAGAAAAAAAATAAATATATAATATATTATAAAACTAAATATATTAATTATATTTTATTTAAATATTATTAAAATTAATTTCTGCAGATATATTTTTTAATATAATAAAATCAGAAGTTTTTGTATTATTATAATCTTTTATTCTGATATAATAAATTATCTAATTAAAAATAGAATTCTAATAAAAAAATAAGTTATTAAAGATAGAATTATTTAATTTATTAGCTCTATTTATAAGATATTATATATATTAAAAATATAAATATATAAAAAGAAAATACAAAATTAATTAATCTATAAAATCTATAAAATATATAAAATAAAAGAATATAAAACGTAAAGATATAATAAATCTAAAATATATAAGAATATAATAACTGTAATAAAAAAATATAAATAATTAAAATATATAAAAATCTTTATAAATAGAATTTAAATATTTAAAATTTAAAATTTACATTATAATATTATATATAATAATAATTTTAAATCTAAATCTAAATTTAGAGATAATAAAAAATTCAGAATAACTAAGTAATAAAAATATAAAAAAATATAAGAACAGAAAATATTAAAAATAATTTATAAATTAAAAAAACTAGATTAAAAGATTAATTAATTATATTAATAAATAAAAATCTAAAATTCTACTTTATTATAATCCAAAAAAATAAGATTTAACTCTAAAGAAAATATAGATGAAAAAAATATATTTAAAAAATAATATAAATATTAATTTTTAAAATATTGAATAATATAAATACTAAATCTGCTATAATATAATATTAAAAAATCAAAAAAGATTATATTTAATTTAATAATTAATTTTATAATTAAAAAATTAGATATAATTATAATATAAAAAATTATTATATATTTAAATATATATATAATATATTATACTTCTATCGTATTTTTGGTATTAATTTATTTAATAAATTAATATATAAAAGTATATTTTTTTATAAAAAAATATCAATATATAAAGATAGAATATATATTTTAAAAATCATTATATAATTATTTTTACCTTAATATCTAATAAAAAGAATTATAATTATTATAAATATATATTCTAAATTTTAATATATAAATATAAATAATAATAATATATTAATCTGATAAATAAAATAATTTATTAAAAAAAAATTAATACTTTTAGAAGACTTTAATATATATTATTTTATATAGAATTTTTAAAATAATAGAAATAATAAACCTGTAATATAATTTATAAAAATTATAAATAGTAAAAAAATAAAGCTTATAACTCTTTTAAAAATATTAATATAAAAATAAACTAATAAAAATATAATAATATTTATAATATAAGAATTTTATTAAAATAGAATAAAATATTAAACAAAATCTGATTTTAATTGTAGATTAGATTATATACTGATATTATTAATTTTTAATCTAAAAAAATATTTAATAATATTAAAGTCTTAATAATCCAAAAAAAATTAATATTTATATTTAGTATATTTAAAGATTCTGTAAAATACTAGCTGAAATACTAATTCTGAAAATATTAAAAATATTAAAAAAATCCAATAATAAATAAATTAAATAATAAAGATACGAAAAAAGAAAAAATTTATAAAAAAATATTGATAAAAAAAGATTAAATATTAAAAATATTTTTTTTATAAGATTAAAATAAACTGAAAAATATATAAAATATAATAAAATAAATAAAAAATAAAAATAATAAATTTTAAAATCTATTAGTCTCATTAATTATAAAAAATAGAATTCAAAAAAGAATTTTTACAAATAAAATTTAAATATTAATAGAATATTTCTTTTTTTTCCTTTTAAATAGATTTATTAAATATATATAAAGATAAGAAAATACAGAAAATATATATAGCAAATAAAATAATTTAAAATAATTAAAAATAATTTAAAAAGTTATAATATATAAAGTTTTAAAATAAGATAATATTTTAAATAACTAGTTTTATTATAAATTAATAAATCATATTATTATTTAATATAAAAAAATAGATCTAATATTAGTTAAGATTAATATCTTTTAAAAATTCTTAATATTATTAATATTATTTTTATTTTATAATATAGAATTTATTAAACTATATAATACTAGATAAATAAAAATTATTGAAAAAAAATTATAATATTTATATTATAATATAAAAAATATTAATCTGAAATATATATCATATTTTAAAAAATATATAGACTAAATATAGTAATATAAAAATAAAATATAAATTAATATATTTTTTAGATAATAGATACACTTTTAATATTATAAAAATAATAAAAATTAATAAAGATTTATCTGTTCATAGAAATAAAAATTCTAAGATTCTATATAAATCTAAAACTTAATTAAAAAGTTTATAAAAAAAATTAAAATTAAGATCAAAAAATATAAAAATATTTTCATTAAAATATTTATTTAACTTAATATAAAATCTATTAATAATAGAAATAAAAAATATATATATAATAATTATCTATAGATTTAATTATTAATATTATTAATCAGAGCTGAGAAATAATTAAAAATTAATAATAATTAAAATAATATTAAAGATTTAAAACAGAAATTTAAAAATAGTATTAAAAATATATACAATTATATTAATTAAATTTTTAAAAAATTATTTCTATATAATATTATTGAATATTTTTTTTACTATAGAAGCAGCTAAGTATTAAAAAAATTTAAGAATTTATAATTTAAAGAAACAATTTAAAAAGATTATAAATAAACTTTTATTATATTAAATAAATCTAAATCTATTAATAAGATGCTGTATCTATATCTAATAAAAAATAATATTAAAAATTAAAAAAAATAAATAAAAATAAATAAAAATTATAAAAATTATAGATAAAGTTCTAAAAAAAAAACAAAGAAAAAATAATAAGAAATTAATTTAATATTATAAAATAATTAATTTTAAATTTTATTATAAAAATATAACCATCTATAAAAAATTATATAAAATAAAAACTTTATATATATAAATATAATTAAAAAAAACAGAATTAATAAACTTTTTATATTAAAAATCTTAAAACTTTTTAATCTAAGATATATATACAGATTTATAAATAAAATATTAAAATATATAATAATGCATTATATAAAATGTAAAACTAAAAAAGAAAATCTTTATAAAAAAATCTTTAAATATAAAAAAAGCTCTAATTAATCTAAAAAAAATTAAAAATTTTATATAATAATAATTTAATTTAAAAATATTATTATAATTTAAATTAGCAGAGAGATCTATCTAATACAAATCATATATAAAAAAATATAAAAAAATAAATTAAAAAATCTAAAAATTAAATATTAAAATTAAATTAAAAATAAATACTATAATATATAAAAATCTAAAATTTATTTAAAAAAAATTATAATAATAAAATCTATTTTATAATAATATTTTTTAAATATATTTATACAGATTTAAGTTTATTAATATATAAAATAATTTTAAAGATACTAAATATATCTATTAAATTTTCATATAAAAAATTTTAAAGAATAAATTATAATTTAATACTTTTTATTTAATTATAATATTAAATACCTCTAAGAGATATCTATCAGATATAAAATAAAAAAGCTAGAATAAATTTAATAATAAAAATCTTTATTAGTAAGATTAATTAATAAAAAAACAATTTTTAAAAATTCAAAATAAATATTTTATAATACTATATTTATATTTAAATTTTGTAAAAGATTTTAAATTAGTATTAATTTTGAGAATATCTTTGATATTTATAATAAATATTAATTTAATTAAAAAATTTTATTTTATAATATAATTAAAAGTTTTTATTAGCCTTTTTTTTATCTAATTATATTAATAATAGCTTATTTAATTATTTAATAAATAAAATCTTTCTGCTCAGACAGATACTAACAAAAAATAAAAATAATTAATCAAATATAAAAAAAATAAATTAATATTTTTAAAAAAAAATTGAAAGAAAAAAGATTAGAAATATATAAAAATATAGTTATCAATAGCTTTTTTAAAATTATAATAATAAATATAGATAATATCTATGACATAAATATAATAATATTAAAATATTAAAAATAAGATTTTTTAAATATTATTAATAAAATAGTATATTCTTTTATTATTATTATTATTATTATTTTTTCTTCTGCTGGCTAATAATAGAGAGAGTAATAATAATAATAAAGTATCTAAAATAAAATAAGTAAATAGGCTTTAAAAGAGTTAATAAAAATTAATAAAAATAAAAAAATAAATATTATTTATTAGATATTATTCTAGTTATATAAACAGTAATTATTTATTTTATAAAAACTTGTTTATAAGATAAGATATAAAATATTATAAATTAAGATCAATTCTAGTATATATGAATAAGTCAGTAATTATTCTATATCAGAAATCTTACTAATCAAATAATTCTAAATAAAATAAATAAAAATATAAAAAATAATAATTAATAAATTAAAAAAAAATCTATTTAATATATAATATAAGATTAATAGCAGAAGTAATAATAGTAATAGCAGTAATAATAATAATAAATAAATAATAATTAAAAAAAATTAAAAAAAATTATTTATATAATTAATAGTATAGAAAATAGATCTTAAATTATACTAAATATATAATTAATAAAAAATTAAAATAAAATTAAAATATTAGTATTTATTGAAATTAAAATCTTAAATATTTATATTTAAAAATATAGATAATAATAATTATTTTTAAATTATAATTAGTATAAATAGTTATAATTAAAATATTAAAAAATGCTTTTAATTATTATAATATTAATAAATAATAATAATATATTATTACAGCATAAAAAAAGAATAAAAACAGAATAAAAAAATATAAAATTTATTAAAATCTATATTATTAAATTTAGAATTATCTAGCTCTAGATTTTAAAATATAAATTATAATAATAAAATAATATTTAAAAAAGATTTTTTATTTAATAATTATTTTTTAAAGTAGTAGAATAGTTTTTTTTAATAATTAATATTAGTATCTTAAATATCCCATAGTTGGATATAATAGATAGAAGATAATAATAATAATAATTACTAGATTATTATAAAATAATTTAATTATGGTATTTTATTATTATAATTTATTTCTTATAATTAATAAAAAAAACTATTTATTATTTTTCTAAGAATCTATAGATTATAATTTATTTATATAATTTATCATACAATTTATTTGTTAACTTAGTAACTGACTTAATAAACTACTATTTATATATCTTTATAAAATAATTTCTAAATTTTTATTTTACAGTTTAAATTATATAACAGATTTTAAAATTTAATTAATAATTATCTCAGATTTAATATATAATAATAGACGATTTATAGTTTTTATTTTAATATATTTTAATTTAATATTTATATTATTAGGATTAAGATTATATAATTTTTAATTTTTATAATTTTAATTTGTTTTTAATTTGTTTATTAAGCAATAGGACATCTAGAAAAACATATAATAATTTTTTTTTAAAAATTATTTTTAAAGTTAAAAGATTTAATTTTAAAATTAAAATTTTTTTATATATAAAAGGATATATAATGATAATTAAATTATATTTATTAATAATAAAATTTAAATCTATAAATTTATATTAATAGAAATTAGAAAAAAAGTACATCTTTTATTATATATTAATATAACTTTATCTAATCTTGTATATAGAGATCGCCATGGGCTGGGTTGGGTTATTAAAAATAACCCAACCCAACATATTTTTTTGGGTTGGGTTTTATTTTCTAATCCAACCCATAAACCTAGCCCAATCCAATCCAAAAAAAAACAGGTTGGATTGGGTTGAATTAAATTGAATCTTTTTTAAATAAGCTTTAATTTATTATAATTTAATCCAATTTAATATAATAAAATAATACTAACTTTTTAGATTATAATTATATTAAAAAATAGTTATTAAAGCTTATTTAAAAAATTTTACGTTGAATTGGGTTGCCAAGCCTGGGTTTTGGGTCATTAAAAATAACCCAGCCCAAAAACCCAGCCCATGGCGATCTCTACTTGTATAAAAGAATATAAAATAAAATTTATATTCAATATTAAAAAATTAAAATAAGATTATTAAAAATAATTTTCTTTAAAAATATACTAATTAATTTATTTAGATAGATATAAAAGATATTAAAGAATAAAAAAACTAGAAAAAAAAGAGAAATAAAAAATAATATATAAAAAATAAAAGCTTTTTATATTTCTATTTGATTTTAATAATATTAATATTTAAATTATAAATAATTTTTTCTGATTTATTATATTTTTTAAAATTAATTATTATGTAGTATTCTTAAATATTAGTATAACAATTTCAATTTATAATAGATTTCTATAAATTATCTTTTAATAAATATCTTTTTTATCTAATTAAATAATAGATTTGATTATTTTTTTATTTTTAATTTAATATGTTTTTATTTTTATATTTTCCATTATCTGCTTATTTTTCTTAAATTTTTTAAATTTTTTTATAATTTCAAATAATTTATATTTAACTAAATTAAGTTTATTATTTAATTACTTATTTGTAATATTAAAATTTTTTAATTAAAATATTTTTTACATTATTTAATACAAATTATATTAGTAATAGTATTTTTATTTAATTATCTTAATTTCAATCTAAATAATATTATAAATATTACTTAATTATCTATATTATTTTTTAATTAGTTTATTTATTTATTAATAATTTATAATTAATAAGCTGATTAATAAGCTGTATTTAATTTCATATACTCTTATTGTTATTTATTAATATTTAGATTTAAATAATTTATTTTAATCTGATATAATTTTAATTAAGAATCTAATTTAATTAAATATTTTTTATAATATAAATATTATATATTATTCCGTTGTTAATTTTTTTAATATTAATTATATAATAATATATCTTAATTATTATAAATATTATAATTTTTTTCTATAATAATAAATCTTTTTTAAAAAAAATAACTAGCCTTTATTTTTTATTATTATTTAATTATTTAAAAATAATTTTTAGTATATACTTTGATATATCTGATTATATAATATAAATATTAATATTTTTTAAATTAATTTTTTAATATTATTAAATACTTTTCTTTTTCTTTTATCTATTTAAATTTAAAATTTCTTTTAAGAAATTCTGTTGATAATTAGATAACTTTAAGATAATTCTATAAATAATTCTATAAATAATATTAAATATAATCATTAGTTTTTAAAAATCTCTATATTTTTTTTAATATTAATTAATATAAATTAATCTAATATTATATTTATTTTTTCTGATTAAATCTTTAATCTTTTTAATATATAAACTATTTCTAAATAATTAATTGTAATAGTATTAAATTTATATTTTTTAATTTTAAAAATTAATTCTATTATAATTTTTTTTATTATAAATTATACATGCTTTTATATTCTGTAGATTTTAAAAAATATAATAATATTATTAAAATATAAAATATAAATCTTATAAATTTAATAACAATTTATTTTAATTCTATTCATATAATTATTTATTTAAATAATTTTATATTTATTAGAAATATAGTTTTTTAAATATCTTTTTTAATAATCTTGAGATTCTAATAATCTTATTATATATTAAAAACTATTATAATCTTTATTTTTCATAAAAAATTTTATTTATATTATTAATTATTTTATTATTTAATATTTAATATTTACTAATTAATAACTACTCATTCTATTTTATTTTTTTAATATAAATATTGATCTGTTTTAAAATTGATTTTTATTCTTTTTATATATATTCTGCAGCTAGAAATTTTTAATAAATTCATTTTTTAATTTAAGCTGTTATTTAATTAATAATAATATAAAAATTAATTTTAATAATATTTATATTTTATATTTTTTTAATATTTTAATAATCCGTATTCGTCTGGATGGTAGAGCAGTAACATGCTGTTACGAAACCAACCTGCATGACACTAAAGGAATCTAGTACTATATGGGAAAGCATCATGGCAGAAAATCTTACAACCATGATTAGTCATTATCACAACCAGATACACAGACAGTTAAATAAGAATATAGATTTATAATTAATATAAGCAAGAAACACATGACTATATATATTTATATATACAGAAAAATGTAAAAAGATTATATATAATAAAAAGAAAAATTATTAGATATACACTGACTACTATACTCCAGTATAAAAAAAAATATAAAAAATATAATCTATATAAACATGCTTATTTATTATTATATATATAGTTCTTTATAGCTCTTTAATATAAGTTATTTAAATATAACAGTAAGAATCAGTAAGATATTCTAACTTATATAAATATTAGACTATATAAAGAATCTCTTTTATTTTAATTATATTTAAGATTTCTAATATCTATTTAACTATTATTATATTATTTAATTAAATAACTAGTAATCAGAGTACTTTAATAAAATCTTTATATAATTTAATCAAGCTTAATATATCTTAATATAATATTATTTAACTAAAATAAATCTAGATTTATAACAAAAAAACTATCATTTTAACTTTAGAATATAATAGAAGTGAAGTACTATTTAAATAAAAAAATTATTACTTAATTAGAAAAATATTATCTAATAAGAAAATTAATATAATAAATAATAATATAATAATTAATATTATTAGTATATTAATATAATCATCAATTTAAATTATATAAAAACTGATAGAATATATTAAATAATTTAAAACCTAGATAATCTCTAAAAAAAAAAAAGATTTAAAATTAATAAATTAATATTATTTAAGAGAGAATAAAAAATACTACAGTTCTTCTTAATATAAATAAATCTATATTTCTTAATTAACTCTTCAAGTATCTTAATTAAAGTGAATAAAGTTCTGGCTATAGTTATATTCTTTAAAAAAAAATACTAATATGATTTAAGTCATATTTAAGAATATAATTTAAAAAAATTAAAAATAAAAGAGATAATAAAATTATTAAAATATTCTAAATATACTCAAATTTTGTAAACAAGTTAAAATTAATATTTAAAAAAATTGATAAAAAGAATCATATTATATTATAAATAATAAAATTATAATAGATAATATCAGTATTAGAATATTATATTAAATATTAATAGATTAATTTATATTTAAAGTAAAATAATAAAACACTAGCAGATAATATATACTAAAAATTAAAAAACAAGATAAAGAATAAAATTATCAAAATATTTAAAAAATCTAACTTATATCTTTAAATAATTAAGATAATAATATAAATTAACAACAGACTATATAAATAAAAAATAAAAAAAAAATACAGAGATATATAAAGATTATTAATATTATATTATTAATAATGAGTTAATTAGAGAGTTCAACAATATAATCTGTATAGATTAATATCTATAAAATTAAATATCACAGCTGAAATAAAGAATAATTAAAAAAAATCAACTGATAAAAGCAGAATTAAATGCTATAATTATAGAAAAATAAAGAATACAAGAATATTAAAGAAAAATAAATCAAGATAATCTATAATAATAATATTAATAAAAAAATGTATTATAATAATAATTAAATAATCTATAATATTATAGATTATACAGAAAATAAAGATCTCTATAAGATTAAAAAATATCAAAATATTTATAATAAACAAAACATAGAATCAAAAAATCAAAAAAAAATTAAAACTTAAGATTAAATAAACAGACTAAAAAACACACACTTAGAATAATTTAAAAAACCAGAAGAAATAAATAATAAAGAATTTAAAAACCAATATTAAAATATTTAAAAGATATAAATTAAGAACATCCTTATTAATAATAAATAGAAAAATATCAGATTCAAAATAAATCACAGATATAAATCAGAATATATAGAATTATATAATAATTTTAAGCATCTAGAATATAGATTTATTATATTCAGTTTTTATAATAATACATAATGCAATATGCATCTAAGAATAAAATAAAAGAATAAATACTTTCTAAAATCACTAAGAAATATAAAGCCAAATTAATACAAATAATTAAAAACTAAATAAAAAAAACTAATCTAAGAATATATTATAATATTTAAAAAAATAAAACAGCAGACAGAGACTAAAAATATATAAAATATTTAAATAATTAATTAACTTAAATAAAGAACTAGATAAAAAATAATATTTAAAAATAAAAATCTAAAATTAAATAAAAGAAGCTCAACAGATATTAATAAAAAAATTAAAAAATTAATATAAAAATAAATAATAATATTAAAAAAAAAAATTAAGATTATAGCATATAGATAGCACTTAAAGATTAAAACTAATATTCTAAAAATAAAAATACAAGTCATGATTAACTTAAAAATAATTAAAAATTATATAAATCTAAGAACAAAAAAGAAACTAAAGATAATAAAATAATAAAAATCTATATCTATATTATTAACAGAATTTAATAAAAAAAAACTCATAGAAAAAGAAATTATTAAAAAAATTAGATAATTATTTATAACTATTAACAAATATACAAAAATAATTAATTTTAATATAATAAAATTAAAATAAGATAACATTATTCTAGAAATATCATGATTAAGAAAATATAATCCAGAGATTTACTAAGACAAGGAATAATTATAATTAATAAAATATAATTATAAGATAATCTAAGCAATTAAAGTCTCTAAAATAAAGAAAAATCTAAAAATTATTATTAAAAAAATAATAAATACTTTTAAACAGAACAAGATTAAGAGTAAAATTATTATTAATATTATAAAAAAGAAATAATAACTAGCAAGCAGCATAAATATTATATTATTTAAAGAATATAAATAATTCAGAGATTTATTTAATAGAATATATAAAATCTTATCTAAATATAATAAGTAGAATTATATCATTCCTCTTAAAAAAAAAAGAAATTAATATCTTAAAAAATATACTTAGTATTAAAAAATAAAAAAAAATCTCTGAAGAAATATATTAAAAAAAATCTAGAAAAAGAATATATAAGATTATTAACATTATTAATAGAATATCCAGTATTATTCATTAAAAAAAAAGAAATAATAGAATTAAGAATATATATTAATTTTTAATAATTTAATAATATTATAATGAAAAATAGCTATTTTTTATCATTGATTATAGAAATATAAGATAAAATTAAGAATAAAAAATAGTTTATTAAACTTGATATTACTGACATGTATAATCATCTTAAAATTAAAAAAAAAAAAGAATAGAAAATAATATTCAAAATTAAATTCAGACATTTTAAGTATTTAATTATATTATTTAAATTTATTAATGTATTAGTAATATTCTAAAGATATATTAATAATATTATATTATTATATCTATATAATTTTATCATTATATATTTAGATAATATTTTAATATTTTTTAATAATCTTAAAGAATATATATAATATATTAAAATAATACTACAGAAACTACAAATTACAAAATTATAAATTAAATTAAAGAAATATAAATTTCATATACAAAAAATAAATTTTTTGAGATATAGAATTACACAAGAAAGCATATAAATAGAAAAAAAAAATACAAGTAATATAAGATTAGCTAATACTAAAAAATATCAAAGAATTATAATCATTTATTAGATTAATTAATTACTACTGATATTATATTAAAAGCTATACAAAGATTATAAAACCAATATTCAGATTATTAAAAAAAAATAAATTCTATGAATAAAAATAAGAACAGAAAAGAGTATTTAAAAAAATTAAATATTAAATAATAATAATATTTATATTAATATAATATAATCTAAAATTATTAATAATAATAAAAATAAACACATCAGACTTTATAATTAAAATAATAATAATATAATTAAAAATAGATAAAAAACTAAAATTAGTTATATATTATTTAAGAAAGCTGATAGCAGTGAAACTAAATTATAAAATTTATAATAAAAAATTATTAATAATAGTCAATGCACTATGATATTGAAGAGTATATTTAGAAAAAATTAAATATCTAGTATAAATTATTATAGATTATAAGAACCTTATCTATTTTATAATAATAAAGATATTGATTAGAAAATAAACAAAATAATTAAAATTATTAATAAATTATTATTTCATAATCAAATATTATAAAGAAAAGAAAAATAAAAGAATAAATACTCTCAGCAGATAATCAGATTATAAAAAAGAAATTAAAAAATCAGAATCAATACTGCTATAAATAAATAAAAAAAATAATTTAAAATATAATTTATAAATCACTATTTTAGCAGTAATTATAGAAATTATTATTAATTTAAAACTACAAGATCAGATTATTAAAGAAATAATTAAAAATAATATAATTTAATCTTTAATTAAGAATGAAGATAACAAGATTATATTAATAAAAACAGAACTAGTATTTTAATATAGTTTAATCTATATTCCAAAACCACTATAAAATGAGATTATTAGAAAAAGAATTATCAGAAACTATTACTAATCATAAATAATAAAAGATATTAAAACATACATTAAAGAATATAATATATATTAATTAAATAAGATTAAAAGGCACTAACTATATAGATTATTATAAGAATTATAAACATTAGAATATCTATAGTAATAGATTATAATAAATCATATTATAAAATTATTAAAATCAGAGGATTATAATGCTATCCTTATAATAGTAAATAAAATAATAAAATATATATATTTTATAATAATATCAGAAGAACTGAATACTGAAAGATTAATTTATAAATTAGTTAATAAGATATTTAAACATCATAAGATATTAGAAATAATAATATTAAACAGAAAATTAACATTCTTATTAAAATTATAAAAATTAATAATGAATTTAATAGAAGAAGAATATCAACTATCTATAATATATTATTTATAGATTAATAAATAAATTAAGAAAATAAATCAGATTTTAATATAATACTTAAGATATTATATTAATAATTATTAAAATAATTAAATATTTTTTTTATTAATAATGCAATTAGCCTATAATACCACAGAATAAGTAATTATTAAAATAACATCATTCTTCATAAATTATAGAAGAAAAGCAAGACTATTAGAATAATTAAAATTCAAAGAATTAATAAATAACATAGTGGATAAATTTATTAATAATATAAAGATAATATATTTCTATATATAAATAGAAATTATCAATTAAAATAAAATAAATAAAAAATATTATAATACAAAATATCTAAAAAGATTAGATTTTAAAAAAGAGAAGAAAGTATACTTTTTATAAAAAAATTTATAAATTATAAAACTAAATAATAAATTAGATTATCTACAGATTAAACTATTCAAAATTAAAAAAAAAATTAATAAAATTAATTTTAAACTTAAATTACTAGACATAATAAAGATATATCTAATATTTTATATTTTACTACTTAAACCAGCACCACAGAATATTAAAATATTAAAAGATATTATCATTAAATAAGAAATCTATAAAGTTAAAAAGATATTAGCTATAATAATAATAAAAAACTAAAAAAGATATCTGATTAAATAAAAAAAATATAATAATTTAAAAAATATCTGAAAAGTTATTAAAAATCTCACAGACACATAATAGATGATTAAAAATTTTTATATATTATAAAAAAATCTCAGAATATAAACTTATCATTCAAAAAAAATAATTTAGAATTAGTAAATAATATCTTAATATTCAAGAATTATTTAGAAATAACATTTAATTACTGTTTATAAAAAAAAATTAATAATAAAATATTTTTAGAATTTTTTTTATTAAGAATATCTATAATATTTAAATTATAATCTAACATTTTGGATCTATATTCTTTGAGAAATTATTACTGCTAAAAAAGATGATTTATCTTAACAGAAAAAATAGTTTATTTTTTTAAAATCTTTTTCAGTTTCTTGTTAATTATATTTTTAATTTTTTAAAAATTAAGCTATTTCTTTTTATTATAAAATTATTTTTCATATTTTTAATTATAATAAATGTATAATATATAATTATAATTCTTTAAATTTATTATATATATTTCATTTTTTGATTTATAATATTTATAAAGGTTATTAATAGAGAAGCTGTTCTTTTAGATTTATTTAAACTGCATAATATAATAAGCAAGATAATTATACTAGAAAGATATATTAATATATTTTAAATACTTATTAAAGAAGAAAACAGGATTATATTAAGAATAAAAATAAATCTTTCTATTTAAAATCTTTGAAACAAAGATCTTGAAGAGAAAAAATAATATTATAAAATTAATCTATATAACACTAAAGAAATCTAGTATTATATAAAAAAATATTATAATAAAAAATCTTATAATTATAACCAATTATTACTATAACTGAACACGCAGATGATTAAATAAAAACACAAACTTATAGCTGACATAAATAAGAAACATATAATTATATATATTCATATATACAGAAAAATGTAGAGAGATTGTATACAATAAAAAAAAAATTATTAAATATATATCAGCTATTATATTTTAATATAGAAAAAAATATAGAAAACATAATTTATATAAATATGCTTATTTATTATTATATATATAATTTTTTATAGCTCTTTGACATAAGTTATTTAAATATAACAATAAAAATTAATAAGGTATTCTAACTTGTATAAATATCAGACTATACAAGAAATCTTTTTTATCTTAATTATATTTAAGACTTTTAATATCTGTTTAATTATTATTATATTATTTAATTAAATAATCAATAATCAGAATACTTTAACAGGATTTTTATATGATTTAATCAAGTCTAATATATCTCAACACAACGCTGTTTAACTAAGGTGGATCCAGGTCCATGACACATGCTGCCTGGATAGCATCTAAATAATAGATTAACAATCTATTAGCTAGGAGTTTATAGATTTAAATCCTGTACTAGACTATATTATAAAAAATATATATATAAAAAACAAGCACTTTTTATATCTAAAAAAAAATCTATATAGAATAAAATCTATATATTTAAAAATCTATGAAAAAATAAATAGAAGCTTAGATTATTGATTTTTATATTAATATAATTATATAATTAAATAATTATATAATTAATCTATATCTATATATTTACTCAGCAAATTCTAATTCTTATTAAAAAAAATTATTACAGTCCAGTAATCTTATTTTTTATTATTATTATTATTAATCAGGCTTAACGTCTATATGGAGCCCTGTAGGCTATGACAGACCGGTGCGTAGCGTTGGTGAGCCCCCTAGAGCCCCTAGGGCTCCGGGGGCTGCACTCCTAACAGATCCCTGCAGCTTTGATTCCTGGCTCTTGCCTCGTCTCTGTATGATCTTTCTGTCGGGGGCCTTCGGGCTTGCTTGTAGGCCTAGGCCTTATAAAGGTCTCTTCTAATTTCTTGCTGGTAGGTATGTCTAGTAGAGGTCTCACGCCTTTAAGCTAGAATACTCTTATCTCTATTTCTTTCTCAAGTTTATATCTCTGGCTTCTTTTTCTAGTGTCTGTTTTCACCCTCAGACATTATTTTCTTCGGTCTCATGTAGCGTCTTCTTATTGTTCTTAAATAGGTTGGCCTTAGCCATGAACACCAGTAAGCTCTCGGTGGCCCTAGGCTCACTGAGTAGCCTAGCCTCCAGGTTCTCCTCAGCTGCCATTGGTAAGGGGATTCCGGCCCTTTCTAGGGCTCTGTACAGGGCTCTCCGGGGCCTACGGCGCCCCCAGCACTCGAACAGCACGTGCTGCACCGTCTCATGGGGCTCCCCGCAGGCTGGGCACTCCGGGGAGTCCCTCCAGTAATCTTATTTAATATAAAAGATTTTTTATTTAGTTTTTATAAAAGAATAATATTTTATATAAATTACTGTATAAATTGTTTCTATAAAGAAATTTTTAAAGAAATATGCTTTTCCTTCTGTATTAAGTAATTAAAGATCTTAAAAAGCTCTGACATCCCACTGTTGGATATATAGAGTATTAGATCAAATAATAATAATGATTGTCTAATTAAATTAAAAATTTATTCAAAGCATGCAATATGTTCATCATGTGGGATGCAGGTTTGAGGGGAACTCCAAGTTGATGTGCTTAAGCCTCGAATCAGTAGGCTGTGCTTCTATTCACTATTGGTTAGTATTGGTACGGTTTGCTGGACCTGCACCTCAAGTCACATGGCATCGACTTATCATATCTACGGAAGGATCCAATGTTCACTTTGATTATAGGTCCCATTCGGCCCGCCGTTCTTCGCTTCTTGGCGGTCGTAAAACTCTACTTTCCATTCACTAGGATTGAGTCACTCCGTCGCACACTTCTGTCACTATTAGGTGTGAGGCAAAGTGGATGAACCATCCAATTAACAATAGTCTGATTCATGTTTACAGAGTTTTAACATAGCTGTTACGAAATCAACCTGCATGACACTAGGGGGAGCTAATACTATATGGGAAAGCATCATGGCAGAAAAGCTTACAACCATGACCAGTCATTACCGCAATCAGACACACAGACAATCAAGTAGAAATATGAACTTATAATTAATATAAGTAAAGAACACATAACTGTATACATTTATATATACAGAAAAAAATATAAAAAGATTATATATAAAAGAAAATAATTATTAGATATATACTCTTATCTATAAGAAAAAATATAAAAAAAGTATAGAAAATATAATTTATATAAATATATTTATTTACTATTATATATTTAGTTCTTTATAATTTTTTAATATAAATTATTTAAATATAATAATAAAAATTAGCAAAATATTCTAACTTATATAAATACTAGATTATATAAGAAATTTCTTCTATCTTAGTTATATTTAAAATTTTTAAATATTTATTTGATTATTATTACTCTAATTATTTAATCTTCTATTAATTAAGTATTTTAAAGAAATCTTTATATAATTTAATTAAATCTAATATATCTTAATATAATGCTATTTAATTAAAATAAATCTAGATTTATAATAAAAAAGCTATTATCTTAACTTTAAAATATAATAAAAGTGAAGTACTATTTAGATAAAAAGATTATTATTTAATTCAAAAAATAATTATCTGATAAGAAAATTAATATAATAAATAATAATATAATAACTAGTATTATTAGTATATTAATAATATTATCAGTCTAAATAATATAGAAATTAATAGAATATATAAAATAATTTAAAGTCTAGATAATCTCTAGAAAAAAAAAAGATTTAAAATCAATAAATTAATATTATTTAAAGAAAAATAAAGAATATTATAATCTTTTTTAATATAAATAAATCTATATTTCTTAATTAATTTTTTAAATATTTTAATTAAAGCAGATAAAGTTTTAGCTATAATTATATTTTTTAAAAAAAAAACTTTAATATAATTTAAATTATATTTAAAAAAATAAAAAAGAAATATAAAGATATATAAAAATTATTAATATAATATCATTAATAATAAGTTAATTAAAAAATTCAATAACATAATTTATATAAATTAATATCTATAAAATTGAATATTACAGTTAAAATAAAAAATAATTAAAAAAAATCAATTAATAAAAACAGAATTAAATATTATAATTATAGAAAAATAAAACACTTCAAAAAAGAATATAAAAATATTAAAAAAAAATAAATTAAAACAATCTATAATAATAATATTAATAAGAAGATATACTATAATAATAATTAAATAATTTATAATATTATAAATCATACAAAAAATAAAAATCTCTATAAAATTAAAAAATATTAAAAGATTTATAATAAACAAAATACAGAATCAAAAAATTAAAAAAAAATTAAAACTTAAGATTAAATAAATAAGCTAAAAAACATACATTTGAAATAATTCTAAGAATCAGAAAAATTAAATAATAAAGAATCTAAAAGCTAATATTAAAATATTTAAGAAATATAAATCAAAAAGATTCTTACTAATAATAAATAAAAAAATATCAGATTTAAGACAGAATATAGATATAAATTAAAATATATAAAATGATATAATAATTTTAAATATTTAGAATATAGATTTATTATATTTAATTTCTGTGATAATATATGATGCAATATACATCTAAAAATAAAATAAAAGAATAAATACTTTTCAAAATCATTAAGAAATATAAAATCAAATCAATATAAATAATTAAAGACTAAATAAAAAAAATTAATTCAGAAATATATTATAATATCTAAAAAAATAAAGCAACAGACAGAAATTAAAAATATATAAAATATTTAAATAACTGACCAACCTGAACAAAAAACTAGACAAAAATAATATTTAAAAACAAAACTTTAGAATTAAATAAAAAAAGCTTAACAGATATTAATAAAAAAATTAAAAAACTAAGATAAAAATAGATAATAATATTAAAAAAAAAAATTAAAATTACAGTATATAAATAATATTTAAAGATTAAAATCAACATTCTAAAATCAGAAATATAAATTATAATTAACTCAGAAATAATCAGAAATTATATAAATCTAAAAATAAAAATAAAAATTAAAGATAATAAAATAATAAAAATTATTATCTATACTATTAACAGAACTCAATAAAAAAAATTTATAAAAAAATTATTAAAGAAATTAAATAATTATCTATAACTATTAATAAATATATAAAAATAATTAATTTTAATATAATAAGACTAGAATAAAATAATGTTATTCTAGAAATATTATAGCTAAAAAAATATAATCTAAAAATCTATTAAAATAAAAAATAATTATAACTAATAAGATATAATTATAAAATAATCTAAGCAATTAAAATCTCTAAGATAAAAAAAAATCTGAAGATTATTATTAAGAAAATAATAAATATTTTTAAATAAAATAAAATTAAGAATAGAACTGTTATTAATATTATAAAAAAAATAATAAATAGCAAACAGCACAAATATTATATTATTTAAAAAATATAAATAATTCAAAGATCTGTTTATAAAATCTTATTTAAATATAATAAATAAAATCATATTATTTCTCTTAAAAAAGAAAAAAAAACTGATATCTTAAAAAATATACTCAGTATTAAAAAAATAAAAAAAAAGCTCTGAAGAAATATATTAAAAAAAATCTAGAAAAGAGATATATAAGACCATTAATATTATTAATAGAATATCTAATATTATTTATTAAAAAAAAAATAATAGAATTAAGAATATATATTAATTTCTAACAATTTAATAATATTATAATAAAAAAATAGCTATTTTTTACTATTAATTATAGAAATACAAGATAAAATCAGAAATAAGAAATAGTTTATTAAATTTAATATTACTGACACATATAATCACTTTAAAATTAAAAAAAAAGAATAAAAAATAGTATTTAAAACTAAATTTAGATATTTTAAATATTTAATTATACTGTTTAGATTTATTAATATATTAATAATATTTCAAAAATATATCAATAATATAATATCATTATATCTATATAATTTTATTATTACTTATTTAGATAATATTTTAATATTCTTTAATAACTTTGAGAAATATATATAATATATTAAAATAATACTATAAAAACTATAAATCACAAAATTACAAGTTAAACTAAAGAAATATGAATTTTATATATAAAAAATAGATTTCTTAGAATATAAGATCATGCAGAAAGACATATAAACAGAAAAAAAAAAATATAAATAATATAAAATTAATTAATATTAAAAAATATTAAGAAATTACAATTATTTATTAAAATAATTAATTATTACTGATATTATATCAAAGACTATATAAAGATTATAAAATCAATATTCAGACTACTAAAAAAACAAACTCTATAAATAAAAACAAAAATAAAAAAAAATATTTAAAAAAGCTAAATATTAAATAATATTTAAAAAAAACTAATCACAATAGAATTAAATTAAAAAATCTATAATAAAGAATTACTAATAATAATTAATATATTATAATACTAGAAAATATATTTAAAAAAAATCAAATATTCAGTATAAATTATTATAGATTATAAAAATCTTACTTACTTCACAATAATAAAAATATTAATTAAAAGATAAACAAGATAATTAAAATTATTAATAAATTATTATTTCATAATTAAACACTGTAAAGAAAAAAAAAATAAATAAATATTCTTAACAAATAATTAGACCATAAAAAAGAAATTAAAAAATCTAAACTAGCATTATTATAAATAAATAAAAAAAACAATTTAAAATATAATCTATAAATTACTATTTTAATAATAATTATAGAAATTACTATCAATTCAAAATTATAAGATTGAATCATTAAAGAAATGATTAAGAATAAAATAATCTAAATTTTAATTAAAAATAAAGATAATAAGATTATAACAACAGAAATAAGACTAGTATTTTAATATAATTTAATTTATATTTCAAAATCACTACAGACTAAGATTATCAGAATTAATTATAATATTATTATTAATAAATATCTGAGACAAATCAATATAATAAAAAAAATTATTAAAAATTATTATTAGTTATAGATAATAAAAAATATTAAAATATATATCAAAAAATGCAATATATGCTAGATAAATAAAATTAAAAAATATTAACTATATAAACTACTATAAGAATTATAAATATTAAAATATCTATAATAATAGATTACAATGAATTATATTATAAAGTTATTAAAATTAAAGGATTATAATATTATTCTTATAATAATAAACAAAATAATAAAGTATATATACTTTATAATAATATCAGAAGAATTAAATACTAAGAGATTAATCTATGAACTAGTTAATAAGATATTCAAACATCACAGAATATTAGAAATAATAATATTAAATAAAGAGCTCATATTTTTATTAAAATTATAAAAATTAATAATAAATTTAATAAAAAAAGAATATTGATTTTTTATAATATATCACTCACAGATAAATAAATAAATAAAAAAAATAAATTAGATTTTAATACAGTATCTAAGATATTATATTAATAATTATTAAAATAACTAAATATTTTTTTTACTAATAATATAATTAATTTATAACATCACAGAATAAATAATTATTAGAATAATACTGTTTTTTATAAACTACAGAAAAAAAATAAGACTATTAGAATAATTAAAATTTAAAAAATTAATAAATAACACAGCAGATATATTTATTAATAATATAAAAATATTATATTTCTATATATAAACAGAAATCATTAATCAAAATAAAATAAATAAAAGATATTATAATATAAAATATCTAAAAAAACCAGATTTTAAAAAAAAAATATATCTTTTATAAAAAAATTTACAAATTACAAAATCAAGTAATAAATTAGATTATCTATAAATTAAATTATTCAAAATTAAGAAAAAAATCAATAAAATTAATTTTAAATTTAAATTATTAGATATAATAAAGATATATCTAATATTCTATATTTTATTACTTAAATTAGTATTATAAAACATTAAAACATTAAAAAACATTATTATTAAATAAAAAATCTATAAAATTAAAAAAATATTAGTCATAATAATAATAAAAAACTAGAAAAGATATTTGATTAAATAAAAAAAATATAATAACTCAGAAAATATCTAGAAAATTATTAAAAATCTTATAGATATATAATAAATGATTAAGAACTTCTATATAATATAAAAAAATTTTAAGATAAAAATTTATTATTTAAAAAAAACAGTTCAGAATTAATGAATAATATCTTAATATCTAAAAATTATTTAAAAATAACATTTAATTACTACTTATAAAAAAAGATTATTAATAAAATATCTTCAAAATTCTTTTTATCAAGAATATTTATAATATTTAAATTATAATCTAACATTTTAGATTTATATTTTTTAAAAAACTGCTATTACTTACAGAAATAATAAATCTTAATAAATAATTTTTATTATATCTTTATTATTTTTTTAAGCTAATATTTAATAAATTTAAGATTAGATTTAATTCTATTTTTTTTTCTCTAGTTTTGTCTATTTATTTATATTATAAAATTATTTTTTATATTTCTGATTATAATAAGTGTATAATATATAATTATAACTTTTTAAATCTATTATATATATTTTGTTTTTAGATTTATAATATTTATAAGGATTATTAATAGAAAAACTGTTTTTTTAAATTTATTTAGACTATATAATATAATAAATAAAATAATTACACTAAAAAAGCATGTTAACATATTTTAAATATTTATTAAAAAAAAAACAGGGTTACACTAAAAATAAAAATAAATCTTTCTATTTAAACCTTTAGAACAAAGATTCTAAAAAGAAAAAATAATATTATAAAATTAATCTATATAATATTAGAAAAAATTAATACTATATAAAAAAATATTATAATAAAAAAATTTATAATTATAATTAATTATTACTATAATTAGATATATAGATAATCAGATAGAAACATAGATTTATAATTAATATAAATAAAGAATATATAATTATATACACTCATATATATAGAAAAAAATATAGAAAGATTATATATAAAAGAAAAATAATTATTAAATATATACTCTTATCTATAAGAAAAAATGTAAAAAAAATATAAAAAATATAATCTATATAAATATATTTATTTATTATTATATATTTAATTCTTTATAGCTCTTTGATATAAATTTTTTGAATATAATAGTAAAAATTAGTAAAGTATTCTAATTTATATAGATATTAGATTATATAAAAAATCTCTTCTATCTTAATTATATTTAAGACTTCTAGATATTTATTTAATTATTATTATTCTAATTACTTAATCTCCTATTAATCAAATACTTTAAAGGAATCTTTATGTGATTCAACCAAGCCTAACGTATCTCAACACAACGCTGTTTAACTAAGGTGGATCCAGGTCCGTGACAATAGCTGATTGTTAAAATGTGCTGTTCTGTGTAGCTAAGCTACTATAGTAAGCTAACTGCCAACTGTGCTGATCCCTTTACAGAGGTCACATGACTCTCGGATCATAGTTGATCCGCGCCGGAGGGAGATCCACTGATATCACATGATAAATAGAAACGGAATAGTGGCATATTTGTAAGCTGTAGGCACAATCTCCATTGTCCAACATTCGGCGCCTGAGTCATGTGATACTGACAACGTGTTGGAACTAAGCCTTGGCAATACTCGGCAACGTACAAATAAGGCTTAGTTGGCTGGAAAAAGAGCATTCAAATATATAAAAATCAAAGCTCTACAACTACATTAAAAACAACTGTCTTACTTAAAGATTCATAAATATTTAATTATATTCATTATAATCTTATTTATATAAGAATTTATAATATAAAAAAATCAGATATATTCTATATCTATAGAAAAAAATCAAGCAATTAGATATTAAAAATATGATATATTTAATTTTATTATTTTTATCTTATAATCTTATTAAATTATTAATTATATATTAACTGTTTATATTCTTATTAAATCTCTTAGATCTAATAATTATAAATCTAGAATTTTTATAAAAGAATTGAAGCTATTTATAATATCTTTTCTTAATAAATTCTGTTTAAAGATATTAAAATATATTATATTAAATTATTATAATTACAGTCAGCTATTTATTAATAATTTAAATTAAATTTTATTAAAAAAATTATTCATTAATAATAAACAGTAAAAAGAATATTATTAAATTAAAAATAATAGATAATTAAAAAAAATAATTTAAATAATTAGAAATATAAATAATAAATAATAAAATATAAAATTATATTAATTTTAATAATAATTAAATAATACTTGAAGCTATTTTAATTAAATTTATATTATTATCTTAATCTATATTAATTAAAAAAATAATAAAAATTTAAATAATAATAATAATAATTTATAATTATAATATAAATTATAATAAATATAAATATAATCTTCTTAGATAAAAAAATTTTAATAAATATATAAGAAAGATATATATCTTTATTCTAAAAATTATTAATATAGAATATAAATCAATAACCAAAATATTAAAAATATAAAAATCTTAATTAAGATTTTAAAAGAAAAACTTACTCTAAAAAAAAACTTAAAAATAATTAAATTTAATTATTATTATAAAAAATTAAGAATCTAAAAATATAAAATAAAATTAAAAGTTTTTTTTTAAAAATAAAAAGAACTCTTAACAGATATAATATAATTTAATAATATTAATAAGATTATATAAATAAAAGACTTTATAAATACTATTAAATATATTATACTAAACTTTTATTTATATTAAAAGATTAAATTAAATAATTTAGATCTAAGATATAATATTAGACTTGAAAATAAATTATTAAATGTAAATAAATTATTAAATAACTTTAATATATAAATTAAGAAAACAAAGAAAAATATTATTTTATTAAAAAATAATATTATTATAACTATATTAAATAATAAATTAAATCAGTCAGAAAAATCATTTAATTATAAAAAATCTAAAAGATTTAATAAAAGATCTGTTTTAATAATAAAAAATATCTGTTGCAAACCGATGCTTGTCAAGCGTCTAGATCAGAGTAAACTTGTCACTGAACAGCGGTCCAATGGTATTCTGATATCAAAAAAACTGATGCCTTAAGTAATAAATAAAATAGTCTAATTTACTGAGATTATGAGTAATAGTATATTTAAAATTAAATAATTAATTCAAGACAGTAGATTAGAATCTAAATATATAATAATAAGCATTTTTATATATTTAACTGTTAGTATAGTGAACATAGTTTTAGTATGCAGACTATATCTATTTTAATATAATAAGACTATGTCAATTATATTACTCTAACTTTAAAGCTGTGGATAATCTTTTGTTTTATTATGTATTAATTTTCTATAGTCTTTGTTTAATCTATTGATTATGATATTTTTAATCTTTTAATAATCTTCTTTTCTAAAGGCTGATTATTTTAATAGTATAATAAATAGTCTATATTCTCCTGCTGTGCTGTAAATAAAATCTATTTCTTAAAATTTTTATTTATTATTATAGTGATGAGCTAATTATATTTTCTAAGATAAATATTGATAAGAATAACCTTGTTTTTCAGATTAAAGAGATTAAAGTTTAGTTATTTATTTTCTGTTAACATTGCTCTTCTTTTAATAAATGGTGTATAAAATCAGAAATCTTGAAATGCTGTAGTGAGTGTGTTTAAAATAGTTATTATCATTATATTAATATATCTTTATTAGATATTGTATAAAAGAAGTTAATTACTATGCAAAAAAAAACTTGTAGAGAATAAAAAAATTATTTTTATTAAACTTCTCTAACTGAAGAAGTAGTAAAAGTTTTTTTAAAAGTATGCTGATCAATTTATTTAAATAGATATAAAGAATATTAAGGAGTTGAAAAAATTAGAAAAGAAAAAAGAATAAAAAATGATAAAGAAATATATAAAATAAAAGATAATATGCAAAGAGTAAAAGCTGATTATATTATTATTTAATTTTAATAATATTATTATTTTAGTTATGAATAATTCTTTCTAGCTTACTGCTTTTTCTTTTCTAAATCAATCATTATTTAGTATTTCTGAATTTTATTGTAGTAATTTAAATTTATAATAGATTCTTATAAATTGTCTTCTAGTAAGTATTCTTTTTATTAGATTAAGTAATAGATTTAATTATTTTTTTATTTTTAATCTAGTATCTTTTTAATTTTATATTTTTTATTATCTGCTTTATTATTTCTGTTTTTTAAATTTTTTATAGATTCTAGCAGTGATATATAGAATATTAAGTATATTTATATTCTTATTAGTAACTGAAGTTAATAATTATTATATTCAAGTTTTTTTATAATTTTAAATAATTTATATTTGACTGTGTCAAGTTTATTATTTAATTATTTACTTTTAATATTAAAATTTTTTAAATCTGGTATTTATTATAAAAAATAAATTCTTTTTTTTTTTTAAAGATTGACATGTTCTTGTGTTTATTATTATAATATTATTTTATTTATTATTCTATCTATTATATATCTTTAAATATTATATTATATATTTATTGTATATATATTGTTTATAAAATTATTTTATTAAATCTTTTTTCTGATGATATAGAAGTTTATATTATTTTTAAAAATCTATTTAGATTAATAAAGTATAATATTTCTTTAATTAAGATATTTTTTATATTATTTAATATAAACTGTGTTAATAATAATATTTCTACTTAATTGTCTTAGTTTTAATCTAAATAATATTATAAGTATTGTTTAATTATCTGTATTATTCTTTTAATTGGTTTATTTATTTGTTAATGATTTATTGTAAATAAATTATATTTAATTCTACTTACTTTAATAATTATTTGTTAATATTTAGATCTGAATAATTTATCTTAATCTAAAATAATCTTAATTAATAATCTAGTCTAATTAAATATTTTTTATAATATAAATATTATATATTATTCTATTATTAATTCTTTTAATATTAATTGTATAATAATATATTTTATTAATCTGTTAATAATAATAATTATATCAGTGTATTAAATTTTTATAATTAGATCTTTTAATTCTGATAATCTTTGTATAAAATTAATTATAATATTTTCTTATAATTTATTTGATATTTCTGGTAATTGTATTTTTTTATAAAATTGATGATTAATAGGTTTATTCTTATTATAATTATTATATTTATTAATATAGTCTGTAACCAATTGTTTTATTTGTAGAAAATAATATATTTATTATATTTTTTCTATAGTTTAATTAATTCTTTAATGTTTTTATAATAATGGGTTATGATATATCTTAATAATTTCTATAATTATTGCTGATGATATTAATATTAATCTATTTTATAATATTAAATTATTTTATAGTGTTATTTTTTTATTATATAATACTGTTATAATATTTTAATTTTGTTATATTGCTTATATTATTTATTTATATAATTCTATTTTACTAATAGTGATTATTGCTGTAAATAATATTTTATTATTATATTATATTCTATTCTTATCTTTAATAAATATATTAGTTTTTAATTGTTTAAGATTTATAGTGTAGTTTGATCTTTTATTAAGAATATTTATAATGATATTCTCTTTTCTCTTGATATGTTTAATTTGAAATTTAAATTTTAATAAATATTCAGTCTATCTGATTTGTCTTTTAATTAACTTTTTTATTATTATAAAATATTTTAGGTTATAATAGTCACTTTTTATAACTGTTTTTTTTTTAATTTCTTGTAGATAATGTCTTTATTATTTAAATGTTTTAATAATTATAAATAATTCTTAGTTGTGGATATTATAATTTCTTTCTACAGTGGTAAATTTTTTTGAAAAAAAGATAACTGGTCTCTATTTTCTATTATTATTTAATTATTTAAGAATAATTTTTAATGTATATTTTAATGCATCTAATTGTATAAGATATAATCTATTTAGATTATATAATATAAATATTAATATTTTTTTAATTAATTTTTTGATATTATTAAACATTTTTTCTTTTTTTTTTATCTATTTGAATTTAAGGTCTTTTTTAAGAAGTTTTGTTAATAGTCAGACAACTTCAGAATAATTCTATAGATAATATTAAATATAACTACTTATTTTTAGAAATCTTTGCATTTTCTTGATATTATTTAATATAAATCAATTTATAATTATATTTATTTTTTCTAATTAAATTTTCAATCTTTCTGATATATAAATTATTTCTAAATAGTTAACTATGATAGTATTAAATTTATATTTTTTAATTTTCAGTATTAATCTTATATTTATAAGTTTTTTTATTATAAGTTATATATGCTTATTATATTCATCTGGATTTTTAGAAAATATAATAATATTATTAAAGTATATTGTAATAAACTTATTAAGATATTTTATTAAAACATAAATTATAAATCTTGTAAATTTAATAGAAAGTTATTTTAAATTTATAAATATAATTATCTATTTAAATAATCTTATATTTATGAGGAATGTGGTTTTTTAGATATTTTTTTTAGCAGTTTTAAGGTTGTAATAATCTTATTGAATATTAAAAATTATCATAATCTTTGTCCTTTACAAAAAATCTTTTTTTTATTTTTAATATGATGCTTTATTTATATTATTAATTATTCTGTTATTTAATGCTTTATAATTAATAATTATTTATTCTATTTTATTTTTTTTTAATATGAATATTGATCTGTTTAATGTCAGTCTTTATTTTTCTTAAATATATTCTGCAGTTAGAAATTCTCTAATAAATTTATTTTTTAATTTAACCTAATTTTATGATTTATGCTGCTGCTTAATCAAGAATAGCATAAATCTTAATTTTAATAAAATTCATGCTTTATATTCCTTTTCATGTTTCAGTAATTAGTATTCTTTCTTAACAAATAACTTAATGAAATCATGATATTTTTTAGATAATTTTATAAGTATCTTTTTTAATTTTTATTTATACTATTTCTTTAGCTTTAGTCTAATTATATTCTTTTTACTGCTTTATGTGGTTATATTAATTTCTATTTTTTTAATATTTTTATTTCTTTTTCTGTTATATTTTTCCTGTTTTTTGGATTGCTCTTATTTTTATTTATATTTATAAATTTTCTCTTATCTTTTTTTTCTTGAGAAGTATCTGCTTCTATCTTTTACTTATTAATAGATTATGCAATTATCTTTAATGCAAAAGAAAAATGTGATTGTCTTATATTCTAGATATTTCAGATTATTATATAATTCTGAGTATTCTATTTCATATAGATTTATCTATTTTGTTTCATTTCTCTGTATTAAATGTTATATTATCTTCTGTGCTTCATTTTTACTGAAGTCTATTTCTCTTTGCTTCTTTATTAAGAGGTTGTTTTTTAATCCTTCTCACAGACTCGCAATTTCTTCATATTTCTCTAGTTTAGTCTCTAGAATCTGATCATTGACTGACACTGTTCCAGTCATCCAGTCTATTACAGGGTTCTGGTCCTGTAACCATGGCATTCCCAATTATCTTTTTAAAGATTATCTATATATTAATTCTAGAAAAACAAATACTGATTAAAAATCTAATCTAAAAATAATAACTAAATTTAAAAAAAAATATATAAAAAATAGACTAATTTAAAAAATATTAATAAAAATAATAATCATTAAGAATAATCTAATTATATTAATTATTATAGAATAATAATATTAATTATAATAATATTCTTAGCAAATAATTCTATAATTTAATAATTTATATAATAAATAATTAAATAAAAATTAGAAATCTTGATAATAATTAAAAAAAGATTTTTATTAATAATATAATAATTACTGCAATCAGATTAAAAGAATTAACTTTATAACTGACTAATTCTATTAATAATATAATTAAACAAAAATCAAGCTTTTAAAAATTTAATTTATAAAAAAGATATATATCAATGTATTATCAATAAAAAAACTTTAGTAATATAAAATTATATATAATAATATAAATAAGATATTATATAATAAACATATAAAAAAAGATTTATATAATATAAAATTTAATAATAAATTATTGTATATAGAATAATAGCTGAATTTAAATACTAAAAATAATTAACAAAAAGACTTAATAATAAATTTATACAAGTATATAATATTTAAGAATTCTGTTATAATATAATATAAATATTATAAGCATATCTTAGCTTAAATAATTAAACATTTAGAAAAAAACTATTAAAAAAATAATTATAATAATAAAACAATAGTTAATAAAAATAAAAAAAGATTTTAAGAATAATATAAAATTTATAAATTTACTAATATATACAGATAAATCAGTAGAATTTTAATATTTAAATCTGACTGATTATTTTAGATTATATTTATTAATATTATTATTATAAGTTTTATAATAAATAATAATTTATATGCTTTTTATATAGTTAATCTATATATTAAATTTTATATACTGATAATAATAAAAATTAAATTAATAAATTATGATCTAGAATTAATAATTAAAAAAAATAGAATATATTTTTAAAATTAATACAGAAGACATTTATATAAATAAAAAATCTTATTTAAAGAATATTATAAATAAAAAAAATATTTAAATTACTATGACTATATTATATATATCTAAATAAAACAGCTCTATTAAAAAGATTAATTATATTATTAATAAAAAAAACAAAAAGCATAATTTAAAAAACTAATCTATATAAAGATTTATATTATAATTAAAAGCCATAAAAGTTATAATATATATAATAAATTATATTCTAATTAAAACTCTAGAATATAAAATACTTTATAAGATAATATACAGTAAAAAATTATATATTAAAAATCTTTTTTTATTCAATTTTAAAGTATATGTGAGAATTAATACTAAAAAAATAAAAAAATAAAATTAAAAGTCTAGATTAATTATTTAATAAAATATAAAACTTATAATATTTAAAAAATCTAAATAACTAGCTTAAATAATTTCAAGATTATTTATATAAAAGATATGATATTTGATAAAATAAAAAAAGATAACCCTGATTATTTATTTACTAAAAAAATTATTAAAAATAATATTTTAACAGTTTATAAGAATATTTATATACTAAATATTAAAAATGCTTAAAAAATTAAATTTTTAATTTTATTAATAATAAAATAAGGCTTTAATATAGAATTAAATTATTATTAATAATTTTCAGAGTTTTCAATTTTTATATTTTTTAAAAGTAGAAGAATATTCTGAAAATCTTAATAATAATATCTATAAATAAAAGATTTAAAGATATTAATAAGAATTGAATAAATATAATTATATCTTTTATTATTTTTAAAAATATTAATATATTTTTAATAATTTTTAATAATTTAATTTTATTATCTTTATTACTTGCTATAATAATTAACTATACTATGAAACTATAAATCTTTTTTCCAAAAAAGAAAATTAAAAATAAACTTAAAAAGATTATAAAAAATAAAAATAATAATATTATAATAGAAAATAATTTATAAAAATAAAATAATCTTATTATAAAAACTATAATATTAATTATAAAAATATTCTATATAATAATTATATTAATAAAAAAATATATATCTATTTTTTAAATAGATTCTATAATAAAAACAATATTTTAAAGCTTAAATAAATTTTATATAGATTATAGAGAAGCTTTAGATTATAATAAAAAAAATTAATAAAAATCTTACTGATATTAGAATTTTAATAAATTCTAAATAAAGAATATTTATTTATATAAAATAATATTATTTTATTTTTTTTATTAATAATATCTTGATTTTTTATAATAAAGACAAAAATTAGAAATTTTTTAAATAAATAAAAAAAAGTTTTATAAATTAATATAAATTATAAAAAATAGAAAAACTTAAATAATTTCTAAATATCTAAATATTAAGAAATAAAGTATAAAGAAAAATTTAATTTATTAAAATTTATATATTTTTAAGATTACTAACAGATTTAAGATTAATATTAAAAAAAATATTATAATACTGATTTCTACTAATATTAAAACTTTAATTAAAAAAATAATAAATATTAAAATCTATATATTCTAGAAACTTATAAAATTAATATTATATATAAAAATTATACATTTATTTAGATATAATAAAAGCTATAAATAAATTTATTAAATACTATAAAAATCTTTTAAAATCTTACTAATATAGAAATCTAAGATAGATATTTTTATATATATATTAAATACTTTATTTAAAAATAATACTAACTAGATCAGTTCTAAAAAATATTTAATTATATTATATAAAGAATTAATTAATTAATATATTATTAAGCAGTATCTAATTATTATATTAATTATTAAAACTGAATTATATATTATTATAAAAATAATAAAAAGATTTTAAATCTGAAAATTTTTTTTTAAATAGATTTACTTTATTTTTAATTATGAATTTTTAATTATATATAATAATAAGCAAACTATTCTCTTACTAATTAATAAAGATTTTTAATTTAAAATAAGCCTTTGATATATTAATATATATTATTATTAATTTTAATAAAAAGTTCAAGCTTGTCATCTATATATTAAATAAATTAATATTAAAAAAATAATTGTAAATAGTTTTATTAAGATTCTATAAAATCAGTAATTTCTAAAATAAAGAAAATATTAAGAATTAATAAATATAGTTTATTTAATATAAAAATAATTATTTTATAAGTTTTTATTTCTAAAAGGGTATATTAGAATTAAATCTTAATAATATTTAATAATATATAAATAAAGCTTAATTGACTGAAAAAAAGCATTTAAATATATAAGAATCAGAACTCTATAACTACATTAAAAATAACTATTTTATTTAAAGATTTATAAAGATTTGATTATATTTATTATGATCTCATTTATATAGAAATTTATAATATAAAAGAATCAGATATGTTCTATATCTATAAAAAAGGATTAAGTAATTAAACATCAAGAATATGACGCATTTGATCCTATTATTCCTACCTTGTAGCCCACCAAGCTGTTAACCACGCGCTAGCCGTTTACGTTCTTGCCAAGCCCCTTGGATCCAATACAACGTATAGACCCCTTGACTTCTATCTATACATTTCAACCCTCTTCCTGAACCCTCTACCTGTTCCCTCTTCCTCCTTCAACATGTTGTCATACTTTTGGCTTTTGGTGTCCAACATACAAAACGCACTTTCTCACTTCATACACCGCGCATTAAGCTTCTTTGCTTACTCAACCCTTCCATTTAATAAGGCACGATTTGTCTACCCCTAATGCCCCTTACGATACTCCTTCAGACACTTCCATATGCGAAAATTACACTGTACGACTCGTGCCTCAGAAGAATTTGGACATAGTGGGTGTCGGAGCTTCTGGCTAAGTCTATAATGTTAATGATCAAGTTATTCTTAAAACTTGTTGAATTTTCGAACTATCTGGTGACAATGCCTTTTAAAGCGACTACTGGCATTATGCTTCAGACATCATATTTCACTTCAATCTGCTGAAAGATAAGCAGACTGTTCTGCAATTGCTTCAAAATAGATCATATCGTCATATAATAACAGCTGTCAATACTGAGCAGTCTGAGAGTCTGTATTTCTGCAATATTGACATCTAACTGTGGATATGATTTCTGCTCAGTTTCTCTGAATCAGACTTTACTGTGACATTACTGATGCTTTGCACCATTTCTACATCCTCAGCATTGTACATGCAGATGTATAGATTAACAATGTCCTTTTTGACGAGCAGAATATGGCCATCCTTTATGATTTTAGTGCCGCAAGTCCTTGTGGAGAACCAAACCCGGTTTTCCCAGATCTCCCGCTTCCACTTAATGGGCCTTCGGCGACTTTGTCCGAGGCGTCAGATATGTTTGCCATGGCTTCACTTATTTTTCAAATAGAACACGGAGCCGCTTCTGGGCTGTCTTTTGCAAATGGGGCACTGCGTCTGCCTGAGATAAGGTCGGGTAATCGAGACCTTGATGAAGTCATTCAGAAAGCTTGGCTCGGGGATTATAGCCGCACATCGGAGATGCTACAGCAACTAATTCTCATTGATGCTCAAACGAGTACCTGCTCTAAAAGTACTCAACCCCTCAACGAACCTTTGGAGCATTTAAAGGATCAAGGCCAAGGATGGAGGCGCAGCAGAGAAAAAAGTTTCGGTAAGGTCTCTTCGCTAAACAAAACGATAGACAGTTCATTTTCAATGACTAACAAGGTTTGAAGGCTGTGTCCTCGCAGGGGTACTCTCGAAGGATCAATTGGAAGCACTAGCGGATAGCTACGGTATGGATGTGGGTGCAGATCTACGTTTCGCTCACTACCACATGCCTTTGTAGAAGCCAAATGAGGGAGTGCATTCTCCACAGAGATGAAGAATATGCTAGAGACTGCGGGATTCGCTTTCTTTCTCATCTTCCAGAAGGGTATATAACAGGTGAAACCCATTCTTGTTTGAGTGATGGTGGGAATGTGTCGAGTCATACGGTATCTGTACATGCTAGTACTGAGGATTGCTCACGGAGATCAATAGATTCAATGATGCTTAGAAGACAATATTGGAGCGCTCTTGAAAGCGTCTCATGGCTCAAGGTCTTGTACAGCGTGTTACAACGCCGGTATTCGGAGGAATCCCTCTCGAACATTCAGAAACAGAGCGGGCTTGAATCCTCCATGAATTCTCCAGTCCTTGGTGGTAAAAAATCACTGCCCAATTCGACCGAATGTGCTGTTCATAATTTCAGCCAAATCCCTATACGGACATCCTGGGAAAATGGAGGCACTTACTGGTGCTGACACTAATGCCCATTAGATGCCCCGCGGCATCTCGCGCATTTATCGCGTCGATTGTGGGAACTTCCCATGGACACCTCGGGCCAGGGCTCGGCATGGTTCTCAGAGCATGGATGCGGTTCTCGTCTCACCTCGCGGTGTCCGCAAACGAATACAGTTGTTGTTACTCAGGTTTGACACATGGTAAACCTCCTAGAAGAATTAGCTACGACTTGACATGATAGACTGGAAACAACCAACGATTTGGACGATTTGGGATAACGACAAGATCTATGGGGAGGTCAGGAAGAAGCAAATGGTGCTTGGAGGGAGAGGAGAGGTGCGGCTTGAAGATTTACGGTGGATGTATGCCGCGCTTTATAGTGGAATTTTGAAGCTCGATTTATTCCTCGGCTACAGCTAATTCGATAAGGCTTTGTTGCGCAATCTAAAAGTCGGCTTGCTCGACAGTTTGAGCTGGTGGCAATGTTTGTCGTTGTCAAACTGCGGCTCGAGGAAAGATCTACTCCAATAGAAGTATTCAGAGCCACATCCCTGCGGCATGAAAAGATTCACAAATGCCACCTATCACTGGTCAAACAACGCGGGGCTGGGAGAAGTCCATGTCGGAGAACAGAAGCAGCACAGAGTGAGCCGAAACTTCGGCAACAGGCAGGAATAGTAATCTGACAACTGATTACCATGACAGATAGCTGAGCCAAATGTTTTTGGAACTAGTATTCAATATTCGTACGTTCATGTGTGCTAAATAAGATGGCAACCAGGTGTGCCGATTATAGCCAATCAGCGAACAGCCAATAAATACCGGGAACAATGTCCTGATTGGCTTACTACGGCGCTGTCGAGGACTCATGAGAAAAATCAATATGCATTGCTAATCGCCTTGATGTCACAAACCTATTGTCTGCGGATCTTTACACGGATCGCTCAAGCGAATTCACATTAAGCCCCATTCGAATACTGACACAGAGTGGGATACAGCAGAAAGTCATTATCGTCTTTCAAGTCGCGCAATGAGCTGGAAATTGCCTGCAGCTCTACTATAGACGATAGAGGGATCCCGAATTGAATCATTATTGGGCTGCTCGAGAAAACGAGCGAGAGCTGGCGATGGTGCGTATGAAGATGGCATCGAAATACAACCTTCCATCGAAATGCCAAGTTATCAGAATTAACTTCAAAAGAGTGTCATCGCTTAGAGTTTGAGACAGAGGATCCAATATTCAGCATACTAGTTAGTACCAACATCGAAGGGGTTAAATCGCAATCAAGAAATGTTCTATACTCGGAGTATACCAATATTCCAAAGTCAGAAGCAGGAATCATCGACTGAATACCCTCTGACAATAATAATTGATGGCCGGCATTGTGATCAGGACAATCTAGTAGTATAAACAGTGGCCATATACTGGATCAGTCACCCCCCTCGCAGTCATGGAGGCGGTCTGGTCTGCATGTGCTAGCATAGTGTGCTCAGCTGAACATCCGGTTCACGGTCCTCCGGGATCGTTGGTGTGGTATGTGTCTTGTCATGCGGCAACTTGTTCTAGTTGATGCGTGAGTACTCCGAAGAGATCCAGTTCTCGGAAAGTAGATAGCATCATAACCGGTAATTTCTGGCTGTCTAATCTGCAACACTCTTCTATTTTCCCGATGTGGAGGTCTACCTATGCGGAGTATGATACCGTTGTATATATGGACTCGGGATCAAATAAACATAGAAGAGTGGACGACGTGCCTTAAATGAGATGTGGTGATTAAGGGTTAGGGCTAGAGAGGGGAAGGAATGTGGAGCCGACCTCGTGAGCTTCCGCGCGTTACGTAAACAAGCTAGCTGACTACTCAAATTGGCTAGTCGATCTGATCTATATTGAAGCTCTCCACCTCCAGCATTTTCTCAGACATGCAGGAAAACAACCGTTGGGCATCACTTCCCGACTAAGGACCTTCATCCGTCTACCCATTATGGTCGGTCAGAGCAGTCAGGACAGATTCACTTGATAGGGAATCTTGCTTTGAATCACGACACTGCAACATTGCCGGAGATTCCTGCAACGACTCTGAGACCGACTCACTCTCTCTGTTGATAACGTCTCTAGTCAGCCAGGAAAGTCGTCGATACTCGGCGATAAAACTCGAAGCATGGAGAATAACGATGCTTCGTCGTCCAGGGCACCTATCGCCCAGACCGAAGATAGGAATGAGGGGTCTGAGACGTTCCCAAGACCCAGGCAAGGCCGTGGTGGCTATGGTATGATTTCCCACCGAGAACGATCGAGGATTTCGAGCTCCATACTTAACCTGATGAATTTTAGGATCTATATCGCAGTCATATACACGAGAAACTTCGGTAGAGGATGATGTATCGCGCTCTGCGTCCGGTTGGCAGCAGTTCGCAAAATCTCCCAGTATTGGACCCCAATCCGAACGGACTCGGAAGCCGTCTACAATCCGCCGAATGTCCTCGAAGCCTTACCGCGGCCAGGAATTCTCTGTTGACGATGATGCGCAGGAAGTTGAGCAGGACAACGCCATGCAGCACCAACAGTCTACAAATACTCTGTTGTCTTCACCAAAAATACCACCCATGTCAAACAAGAATGCCACCCTACGACGAAGAACGAATGTTTCAGTCCCTCAGACTCGCCAAGCGACCTGGGAGAATGAAGATAACGATGACGATTTTTCGCTGCCTGAAGCAGGCCCGAGCGACTCCGGAGACAATAACGCAGATGATCCCACGGATAACGAAAATAATAACGACGATAATGAGGACGACGTAAGCGATGCGGAAAGCTTTACATTAAGAGACCGTCAAGCAGCGATCAATAAGACTCACCCCTTTGGTATTAGAATCTGGAAGCCTGCCCTGTACAAGAAATATCGGTCTGTAGAGAAGACGGTAGAGGGCGATATCCATTCGTCCCCCGGAGGGCGTGTGAGCAATGTCTTGTTTTGCGTTAACTTGATGTGGTCCGTCATATTTGGATGGTGGCTCGCGATAACGGTTCTGCTCGGCAGTATCGCTTGCTATGCTTGCATCTTTTCACCTCATTCCAGGGACTACGGCAAAGTTCTGCTTGGTTTGTCGCGATATCTCTTCTATCCCTTTGGCTCGTTTGTACGCCTTGAAAGCGATGAACACTACATAGATGAGGATGAAGGGGAAGGTCGCAGCATCAGTGAATACGAGCAATGGCAGAGCGGCGATCTTGAACATGGCCGATTATTCTTCGGCCCCACAAGCAGTCGGTCTTTAGTCGGTCGACGACGAAGCAGCATCGATTCTGGATTCAGTGAACACGACAGTCTTCTTGGACGCACTGGCAGAAACGGTCGGTTGGGAACAGGGTCGTCAAATCAGCCCAAGACAAGACTTTTTGGCCGTGGCGAATGGAGCTTGGCTAGAGTGGTTTTCTTTGCATTCTTCTACTTTATCGCAGGCCCTTTGATGCTATTGGTATCATTAGTCTGCTGGCTACTGGTCTTCTTCATTCCCATGGGCCGTGTAATGAATATCTTAGTCGACCATCTCCGCCGCCGTCCGCTTGCTTTATCTTTTCATTCTGATACTGCTTATACTCGCATATCATCTAGCCATTCATCCTCGATATTGTTGTGTACCTATCGGGCGGCTGGTCTCCGTTACTGGAAATACACGATTGACGGAACCAATATCTTCCTCTTCAACCTTTTGAGTGTTGTTGTTTTTGTGATATTCGACTACTTCGTTCTGGACGTGGCACTTGGCATAAAGTCATGGCTGACACACCCGGGCCTTGTTTTCACGCTGTCTTTGTTATCGATCACCCCTTTGGCATACTTCATCGGCCAAGCAGTTGCCTCTATTTCCGCCCAATCTTCGATGGGACTTGGTGCTGCCATCAATGCTTTTTTCTCAACAATTATTGAGGTTTTCCTCTATTGCGTCGCTCTCGGACAAGGCAAAGCACAGTTGGTTGAAGGAAGCCTGATCGGCAGTATATTCGCGGGAGTTCTATTTTTGCCTGGGCTGTCGATGTGTTTTGGTGCTATTCGACGCAAGACTCAAAGGTTTAACGTAAAATCTGCCGGCGTTACTTCTACCATGCTATTATTTGCAACAATTGCTGCATTTGGACCGACTTTGTTTTACCAGATATACGGAAGTGTAAGTCTTGATCTTATTTAGGCCCTCCCATTGGGTTATATTAGCTTGCTAACATTTATCAGCACGAGCTTAATTGTCGGTCATGCGCCAATTCGTTCGATGAACGCGATTGTCGCCGTTGTTATTTTTCACAGGCACCTTCCGTGAACGATGAATTTTTTCGTAAAGCTGTACAGCCATTTTGTTGGTTTTCGGCATTTTTCCTCTTTCTTTCATATATCATTGGACTCTGGTTCACTCTGAGAACGCATGCCGCTGTCATCTGGGCGACTGATGGTGACGAGAAGAAACACTCCGCGCCGGGCCTTGAAAGCTCTATGCACGATTCAAGACATACCCAACCATCTTCCGGTCTACCGGGTCTTGCTGGTGATATTCAAGCAAACAGTATCCGTGAGTCTCAATTATACCGACGCATATTAGGTCAATCTTTACAGCAGATTGGCATTTCTCAAGAGGCTTATGACTCGGCCTCTACGGATGGAGCACCACCGACAAACTCTGTTTCAGACTCGTCCAAAACTGCCAAAGACAAATATGGGCTACACTTGCGGGGGCTCACGGAGGAAGATAACGAGAGCCTTGCGCGTCAAGTAGCGGAAGTAGCAGCCACTGCCGCGACTGTTGCTGCCCGTGACTCTTCTCGTCATCTCAACCGCAAGAATTCCGCAAAACCACATGCCACTGCGCGGCCACAAGAAGGTCAGCAGGGTACAGGCCAGGCACATTCGGCGACCATCGCAGAGCAATCTGAGCCCACCGGTGTACCGGTCGAGGTCCATGGCGGCGGTGGTCACGATGCTCCAAACTGGAGCAAAACGAAGAGTGCAATTATCCTCCTGGGAGCTACGATTCTTTACGCGATTATTGCCGAAATTCTTGTCGACACCGTTGACGTTGTTTTGGAGAGCGTAGATATAGACGAGAAGTTCTTGGGAATCACTTTATTTGCTTTGGTGCCAAATACCACCGAGTTCCTGGTAAGCTTTTCATTGATATTAATATGATACTTTGTATTCGTATCTAACCGGAAAATGTGTCAAAAGAACGCCATCTCGTTTGCCATGAATGGGAACATCGCACTTTCAATGGAAATTGGGTCCGCATATGCTCTGCAAGTTTGTTTACTTCAGATTCCAGCTCTGGTACTTTACAGCGCTGTCAACGCACAATTCATTGATCCTGCCGATTTGATTAGCCACTCATTCAAGTGAGTCTCGAGACATCCCCCATTCTGATCAAAAGATACAGGTGAATATCACGTTCTAATGCATGTGCTAACCATGTCCTAGTCTCATATTTCCACAATGGGATATGATCACCGTGATTCTCTGCGTATTCCTGCTTTCGTATGTTTACGGAGAAGGCAAGAGTAATTACTTCAAGGGCTCCATCTTGGTCTTGACTTATTTAGTCGTGATCATGGGATTCTACCTTTCCGGATATAACGATCTAGAGACACTGGGTATTAACCGTTTCGATACATTGGCACTGGCATCATCTTCCTCGGCGTATTCTGCTAATGCTGCCGCCGTTGACGGGAACAAATTTTATACTGTTGGGAAGGGCAGAAGTGGTATCGCTTTCCCGGCTTCTTCACTGGCATAATGCTTGGTCCTTTTTACTTGTGAGATCGCGCTTTTGGCTTTATCATATGGCTTAACTCTTTTGCTCTGGCGTACAAGGCTGCTTGCGATACTGATTATTGGTCTTGCTCCATAAGCTTTCTACATCAGAAGCAATATATTAGACATTCAATATATTCCTTTAACTCGTTGACCTGAAGCGTATCCCGAAGGCTGCTGCATACTTGGCACCTTCAAAATAATTGGAAGCCTGTGCGAGTCTGGTATTTTAGTAGCTTGAAACACCGAATCCATCAAACGTCGTCATCCACTTAGATATTTGACATACTTCTCCATCGCCACTTTTCTACAGAATGAAATGTAAATGTCCAAAATAAGACCCTCGTTTGCCAGTATAGAGAAAAATTCAAACAGTATCAAAAGGCGCCAATTTCCGCACCAGCCCTAGCTAACGTCTCGTAGACCCTGGGTTGCAATTTGTATTTAATCATGCCGGCGAAAATCATCAGATCTTTGGCCATGGCCAACAATTCCTCGGCCAGAGTTTGGCGAATTTCATTCTCGTAAACACCCGAAAAGAGTCTTTCTCGCTCGCGGCCAACACAGGTTATACTCCAAATAATGAGTGGACCAATGTTGCGAGAGATTACACTAGGTAATGAAGCAAATGATTGAGCTGCGCTGCGAATGTACGAAACCGATCCTTTCGCTCTTAGTGGGAGAATCTGCAGGCCATTGATAGCCTATATGGACAACAAAGTTAGAGGAGTTCCATCAAGTACGAATTTCACTGTTACTTCTGGGAGAAGGGAGGGGGGATAGACTTACATCTAAAGCTTGAGCCCAATTGCCAGCTTCCACTTGACCTTTCGCTTCCAACATGCGAAGCAGCATCCCACAGGCATCGCGATTGATCTGGCGGATCTTCTGGTAATAGAGTGCGTTGCTATTGTAAAGGCTGATCATGTTCCTAGCCAATGTCATCGGGTCGTCTACTGTAGTGAGACTCAAGCTGCTACCCGCTTCTGATGTTGCGGACGCGCCTTGTTCAACTCTGGGCTTCAAAGGCTGAAAGTCCGATACCGATTGACCCAAGTCAAGCGAAACAGTGTTTGCAAGCGAGCGATTGATAATTTCTATGACATGGTCATAGTCCTCGGCAAGATGAAACAGAAGTACCGCGTCAGCTGTCAGACCCTTATCATCTGCAACCGTTGCTGCTTGCACTGTGATCGTGCGAAGAAATTCGTCTTGGTCGACCAGCTTGATGAGTTTAAGACGTCGTTCTATCGCACCCTTGATTCTCACTCCATCGGCTCGAATATCACCGAGCAATTTCGCAAAGTCCCTGGTCTCCAGGATGAATTCACGTAATGCTTCGTGACAGACTGATGCCTGGGACTTTCCAAGAGCCCCAGGAAGATCTGCGTTGAGACATATCAGAGCAAAATAATCAATGGTTGCTTCAACATTGCCCGTGCGGAATTCACGAGTGTATTGCGTAATGAGATAGGCGAAATTGATCTGAGGGAATTGTTTTGTTGTAAATGACACTGATATTTAAAGTCAGTATCTCCCTGAAGAAGTCAATTAACTCAAGAGAAAAACTTACAAATTTCCTCACCACCCGTGTAAAAGTCGGCGACGCGCAAGAGTCCATAGTAGTCCAATGCAATAGCGAAGTGTACGGCGCTGACCGGAGCGTGAGCCCCGAGATATGAAATCGCTTGCTCAAACATGCCACCTAAGATCTGCAACAGGAAGAAGGTTCCATAACCGCCGGGCGAATCTTGTCCTTTTGCAAAGACGCGTTGGCCAATTTCTGTTATATCGGTCTGAATGTCTTCGAGACCGAAGACATTTCCCGCAAATTCTTCGCCACGATCATCCTCTCTGGCTAGTGCAAATTGGAGCCACATCCAGTCCTCAACGCCTTGGCCAACACCATCCAATCGCCTGCGTGCCAGATCACAGCGACCAATGATTTTATAACAGGCCATCCGGTAAGGATCAATGGTATTTTCCGGAGCATTACGCAGTCGCTGCTGATACTCTCCATTTATCTTCTGCTGCATGTCTCTTGGTAGCCTTCTGTTCTGGGCGTATGTGGTCATATATGTGACGAATTTATGGTCAAGCGATCGGAATCCCAGATCTGTGCTGACGTACTCCGCGGCTTCGGTAACAAGACCGCACCTCAGGAGGAAGAAAATCAGAATCCAGCAGTAATCCTCACCTACCAATTGTAGCTCTGTCCCATCCGGTGCAAGATCTTTTCTGGCAGCACGAAGGCGAATATAGGCGCGAACTTTGTTGATGGTTGAAGGCACGCCGCCTAGCTGTGCTTCGCGTGGATTTTTCGCGATGGTAGCCTCGATTTCATTGTAGAACAACTTCTCCAGGTACAATCTGGAGCCTTCCACAATCCGTTTCCGAAGACTTGTGGCTCCTTTGGAAACATTCGATTCGTTTAGATAGTCGCTCAGAAACTGTCTCTCCTTCAGTGCGCCATTTTCTCCGAAGCTTACGGCATTACTGGCTTCACCGAACATGGATATCAAAGCGTGATAGGCACCTGACAATTGCTGCGGCACCTTTTTATGATAGTCAGACAAAGTATGAAAAGAGTAGAATAATGATTCGCGGGCACATACATCACCTCCCGGGAAAGCTTCCACGCTTCCAAACTCATGGAAAATGGCGTACGGCTTCTCCTCCAGCCGTGCCGCATTCAGGTCGCCAACTTTTCTTGCAAAGTGACCCATTTTCTCACGCACAAACCGAGTGTCAGGGCCGGACCCAACGGAGTCAGATTTCTCGCCCTGAGGCGCAAAAAGTTGAGAGCTAGAAAGCGAGCCTCCAGGTTGGCCTATCACTGATTTATCCAATCCTGACCGTCCAAACACACTTCGGGTAGCTGCTGGACCGCCCTGCTGTCTGGCTTGTGCGGTAGAACGACCAAACGAGCCCCGGCTCAATGTCTCACTTCCTGCTAGATCATCTCTCGACGATAGACCAAAGTGCTGGAAAATCTTCCGACGCTGTTCATCCCAATTCATGTTCACCTTCTCTTCTAAGAAAGCATCAAAGTCTCGGTGAACGCGTGCGAGGCTCTCTGCTACCATGGCTTGGCGGCCGCGTTGTTGTACACCTTTCAGAAATTTCTCATTATCGGGATCGAAGCTGTCGGTCTGCTTGAAAGGGCTTGGTATCGATGCTTGGGCGTCGAGGGCTTTGAGATCACGTAGAGCATTCGCTGGAGAGATGCCTGAAGCGGCGAGGAGGTAATGACTAAAAAAGGTCAGCCATCTCAATTTTCCTCGGAATGATAATCACCTGAAAGACATTCAATGGAGCTTCTATGACTTACGCCTTCTGGTCCCGGCCAGTCTGATTTGTTGCCTTTGGTAGCTGGCCACCAAGCTCTCTGGCCTTTTTGCGAATGTCTTCCAAACCCAGCTGCAGACTGGGGAGCTCCCCGAAACCATTGTCTTGAGAATCTGGAGCGAGGGATCGCTTCTTGCCGCGCTCGAGCAGGCTATTAAAGAATGCAGGTTGCGTAGCTTGAGCTGCTTGTGTAGACTGTGCCAATGGTGATTGCTGGTTCAGCGAGGTCTGTAGCGGTTGCGGCTGGGATTGCTGCTGCTGCTGCTGTTGTTGTTGCGGATTGGATAACCAATTCGTGGAAGTAGTTGGTGCAGGCTGATTCGATCCAAAAGCTGACGAGCCATTATTCGCCCCCAAAAACGAGCTACCAAATCCACCGGAAGCCATTTCGCTGGTCAGCTACTTCAGGGCAGGACAGTTGAAATTCTGGCCGGCAGTCTTCAAAAAGTCGTCTGTCTATTTGGGGTTGAGCGCGTCGCACCAGCCTCGTGAAATGATCTTACAGTCTATACATCCGAGAGAAGGATTTCAGAGTCAGATCAGACACAGCGCGACTGGTTGAACGAACGAGAATAGCGTGATGGTGGGCAATTGAAGTGCCGTGGGTTGTTTAAGAGACAAAAAACGCGCTTGTTCGTCCAGGTTGATTGATTTCTTTATTTCTTTCGTTGAGCTAGGGTTACTAGGGTAAATTAGTCCCCACATGGAAGGAGCAACTCAGTCAATCAGATGGCAGATCGCGCCTTCCCGTATTTGGCAGATAGACATTCGTTCCTTCTGTCAAGCAAAAGTTCGACTTCATCTTTTTTTTGTTGTTTCTATTCAGACCACATCCTCTATTTCCACCTTGTTAATGTGCCTGAATATATATCGGCATATCGTATATCTTGTACCCTATTCCGTATTCTGGTCCCTCCACTCGCATTACGATCGCTCAATTACTGGTAGCCATCAAACGAAGTTTCTAGACTCTCAGCTATCGGAAGACGATTAGACTCGTTCTCTGCAGGTTGAGAAAAACAAGAAAAAATGCCGGCGTTCGGGTCAAAGACATTTCGGAGAGCCACGACGGCATCGTCTACGCTGGGACAACGACTAGGAACAATATATCGAGCGACGTTACCCCGACATCCGTTCCTGCTTTTCGGGCTGCCTTTTATCACGGTCATCATCGCGGCATCCTTTGTGCTCACGCCAGCCACGGCTCTACGATATGAACGCCACGACCGCCGCGTACGACAGCTGGATCAAGAAGAGGCAATCGCCCTCGGCCTCAAGCGGGAGGACGGGACGGAATCAATAACAAGGAATCCCCGGAGGCATATTGTGGGGAGTGATCGGGAGGAATATTATGTACGTAAGCTGCATGTGCTGCCGCCACGACCCAGTGACCGGGATGCAGATGTTTCGTTTCTCAAAGAATGGATGTGGGATGCTAACTTTGTCTCAGAGATTGATGGCGAAGGATCTCGATAACTGGGAGCAGACGCGGGTGAAACGATTCAAAGGGGAACCGGATGGACGGATCGAATAAAAAAGACGAAGACGAAAGACGAATCACCGCTATGTACGAATAATCATACCCAGACGGCGAGTTTACAGATCTACAACTTGTAAATATAACCTGTACTATCCATTCCCTGATCTTCGTTTTGCATGTCCGCGATGACACTTGCGACGTCTAGACTGGACGTTCTTTGGCACGCGACCAAAGGTATCCACGCACAACCCTCGACGTATATACCGGTAATGCTCTCTGGCTCTCGGCCCCTTGATAAATTAATTTCTCCTACAATAGTACAATAGTACAATGCGAGCTATGTCAAAAGCGTGTCAGATATGACCAAACAACGTCGACATTGCGGGCCAGGCTCAATCAGCGATGGGAACGGTGATGATGTAGCGGTGGCGCAAAGCCCCCATCGTAGCGGGCAGTGTAAGGCATTCTACTCTGGTTCCCAGTCCGGATGCTAAGTTAATAATAATACTTGTCACAGTGGTCATATCATAAATAGAGAGTCATTGATGCTACAGTCAGTCCATGCAGTGTATAGCTTCTAGTCATGTCGAAATAGAAGAATATCTCGATTGTTAACAATAAAGATGTATAACTACTACGTATGTACTATGTATATTTAAGTGAAGTAGTGTACGGAGTATGGTTAACTAGTATGTATGATGTACCTTTAGTATGGAGAAAGACCTGAACCGAAGACGAACATCAAACGGTCCGGCCGGGCCTTTTTCAGTCCACCATAACGTCATCGCCCTGGCCCAATGTTTCTCCGGCGCCGAAAAAGTCGCACTCGGATTAGAAATGACCATCACCACCACCATCATCATCATCATCATCCTTTTGCTTCTCAGATACGCCGTGCCAGTGCCACTTTCGCTCCGTTTCTTTTTCTCCTTGGCCTAGCCGTCGCTGTTACTGTATTTCTCGACTGGTTCGCATTTCTCCTCGACTCCTACTCTCCTCGTTGAGCGCTCTCACCGCAATCAAGATCGAACCCACGACGTAACCAACCCTAAACACTTCCAAACTGACGCTGTGTTGTATGCGGAGAGAGCCTCTGGTCTTTTTGTGTGGGCTTCCTGGTTCTCCCAAAACACCATCTTTGTATACGCATTTGATTGTTTCAACCATGTCGTGTGCTCTTTGACGTTGCCGGATTGATGTGCAACATGGATGCGGGTTTTCCTACCATTTTCATTTGCTGCAATTACTTGTGGTGAGAAAAAAAGCTCCTTATAATGCAGGATCCAACCACTGGACAATCACCTTTGTCAACACCTTGGGTGGGAGATCATCAATCGCGCCAACTAGGTGACCCCAGAAACGACTCGCCCAACGCTATCGCCAGTAGTCACCATAACCATTTACTTTTCAAGCAATATTCAAATTCCAACGCCATGCCTTCACCATTTCTTTTCCCCAGAGAGTCATCCGATGGCGGCTCCGGCGGCTCTGCCGCGAGTACGAATTATTTCGGTCTCGCTATGGATTCGAACGGCAGTAATCCGCCAGGATCGGAGCCAGGTCCGCACGCAAAGAGAAACTGGGAATCGTCGTTACGACCGACATCGACTCCGGGCTCCCAGCAAATGTCCCCGAATGCAATTCCAAGACACATGATGACCCTGATAGGCTCGCAATCACCAACGAGTGATCAAAGAAGTTTTCCAAGTCCGGATCATCGAGATTCCTTGTCCAATTTCTCAACTTCGCAACCTCTTTCCGATTCATCTCCTTCATCGGGTATCGAGCACTCCGCGGGACTCCTTGGACCCCAGGTCAACAACAACAATAACGATATTATATTCACTCATGCCTCGCCGATGCAGATCTCGCCGATGGAAGATTCACGGCGTGCCACCTTTTCCTTGCCAGATTTCACTCAACTCCCACAGACATTCTCCCCGGATATGTACGATTCCAGCTCGTCAATAAATCCTATGGACAGGCTGAAAACTTCGGACTTCTCTCTGCCCGAGACTACCAACCGCCCTTCACCATTAGATACCTCTATTGGAGATTGCCGACGTTCAGAGACGGTGCCCTTGCCGCTCGATTCATCCGGAATCTGCTTCGCCTCCGCTGAAGAATGCCAGAGATTACTTCAAGCCGCACCCGAAACCGTTCTACTTCTCGATATTCGACCGTATCCTCAGTTCTCGCAAGGGAACATCATGGAATCGCTGAACCTTTGCATACCTACCACGCTTCTTAAAAGACCCTCATTCAACACCGACAAACTCAAGGACACATTTGTCAATGAAGCCGAAAAGAAGAAGTTTTTGACATGGAGGAAATGTGCTTATATTATCGTATACGATTCAAACACCGAGCAAATGCGGGATGCCGGACAAGCGGTAAATGTCTTGAAGAAATTTCGAGTAGAGGGCTGGCGTGGAGAGGGCAAGATTCTGCGCGGTGGATTTGCAGCCTTTTCCCAGCGCTTTCCGGACCGAATTCGACATCATCAGCCCAATCCATCGAGATCGACAGGCGCGCAATTCCGGCCAATGAGCTTGAACTTGGCTTCTACGGTTCCGGTAGCAGGAGGTTGTTCCATGCCAGACTCCGCTCCAGCGCAGCCGTTTTTCAATAATATTCGACAGAATATGGATCTTGTCGGGGGTGTTGGGCAGCTCCCAGTCAAGCTCCCGTATTCTCTGACGACCAAACAGGAACGGCACCTACCACAGTGGCTTCGCCGGGCGTCCGCACAGGAAGACCGTGGACGCGATGTTTCGCAGAAATTCTTGAAGATTGAACAACACGAGCTTCATCGCATGCGTGAGGCGCTGAATACAAATGTTAATTACGATGAAAAATCGTCGTCTCAATTCCGTGTTGCGGGTATCGAAAAGGGATCGAAGAATAGATACAACGACATTTACCCTTTCGATCACTCTCGAGTCCACCTCAAAGACATCCCGTCTGGCTCGTGCGACTATATCAATGCCAATCACGTCAGAGCGAAACATACAAACAAGACGTACATAGCAACTCAAGCTCCTATACCCGATACGTTTGCGGTAAGCAATATCCCTGAGCTATCGTCTGCGCTGAGCTAATTTCTAATGAATATTTCTAGGATTTCTGGCGCGTTATTTGGGAAAACGACGTTCGCGTGATTGTCGCGCTTACTGCTGAGGTTGAGCGGGGCCAAATAAAGTGCCATGCTTACTGGAACACCAACAGCTACGGTCCTTTTAAAGTGAAGGCACTTGGTGAACGACGTGTTTATCTGGATACGGAAGAAGAGGTTAGAAGTCCGCAGCAATCATCCGCGTCGGGCAAGAAGTCTCCGACAGAAGGTTTTTACAGCGCGGCCGAAGATCGACCTTTTGTTGTTGTGCGCCACTTCAGTCTGTCTCATTCTACCTATCCATTTAAGCCGATTCGAGAGATTACCCAGGTTCAATATTCATTCTGGCCCGATTTCGGAACGACTTCACAGCCAAGTCAATTACTGAAACTTGTCGAACAATGCAATAAGATTATGCGCAGGAGCAACGGTGTTAATATTAGTATTGAAGATGCTGAGCCGCCGGGCCTCCGACCTGTGGTGGTTCACTGCAGCGCTGGATGTGGCCGGACGGGAACATTCTGCACAGTTGACAGTGTGGTAGACATGCTGAAGCAACAGCGACGAAATAGACGGCAGAAAATCAATAACAACAACAACAACAACAACAACAACAACAACAACAACAACAACAACAACAACACGAACACGAACACGAACGACGGAAATGAGACATGGATTTACGACGACGCGACAGACTTGATTGCCAACACTGTTGAGGACTTTCGAACCCAACGTCCTAGCATGGTGCAAAATCTAAGTCAGTTTGTACTTTGTTACGAAACCGTTTTGGAATGGCTTGTATTGCATGAAACATAGGGAGGAAGCTGATCTGGATACGGGGAGGCCTATTTGGAGGCTTATTGGAAAGTCATAGGGAGGAGTCTGAGATCTTTACTGTATTTCCTACGAGGTATATAGCATTAGAGGATACCCTTTTTTTTTAGCCTGGGAAAACTTTAGACGTCAATGCTGTTGAATTCAATTGAGTTTGTCAGTCGATTCTTTTATAATATCTTGAATAATAAATAGTATAATATTGAGATTGGCTAAGGAATTTCTTATTAATAATCTCTTTCGGAAATGGCCATGTAAATTTCCCTTTGTTGCCCAGGTGTGCTCTTAAAGGCCAAAGTACAGTAAAGTAGTACATGTATCACGGGAAATTGCCGACAAGGAAATCAGCCTTACACGAGATGACCTGACGGGATATCTTCACGCCCAGGCAACAACAGCGCCATTTTAGCGCCATGGTCTGCTTTGCACACCCGTGGGCCTTTCCACGGAAAGAAATTGTTCCTCTGCGATCAAAGTCTTTGGAAGGATATTTAATGGAGATTTGAGACTGCTGGATACTTCCGATAGGACGGAGCTGGACTGAGCAGTCACGATAATCCGTTGGGAATCCTACCTAATAGGTTTTTGAGTGCTCAGATTCCAACGTCTACCATCAGCATCAGCAAGATACCTAGGTAGAAGGAACTATGCTGCTAGATCTTCCATCGGAGCTTCTACAGCTGATATTGAGACACTGCTGCACTTCAGCGTACATCCAAGCCGCACTGAGCTGTCGTGCTCTCTACATAGTCGCGTCAACCTCTCGCGGTCTTGTGCTGCATCATTTGAGAGCAAATCCTGGTCCTGGATTTAGAGATCACGATGGATCAAGGTCCAACGAAGACAACACAAATCGCTCAAGATTGACAACGCGAGAGCTGTTCTTACTGCTTCAACGAGGGGCCAGGGAACATCTTCTCGATGGAAGTCTCAATGCCGTCGTGACAAAATACACCTTCAACGACAAGGTGATTGAGACTACAGCGTCGTCGATGTGTGCCTTCAAATCACGAACTTCGTTCTTACTGGTTTTCAAGGGAGACGACAGAATCTTCCATTGCCCAGTTAGTGCCGACGGGCAGATCAGGATAGAGAGCGCTAGACGGTGCTCTGATGTCGTTCCGAGGAGCGCAGGACGTCTTAGGATAATTAGATCGTGCTACACCACAGATGTCGAAAATTTGGTAGCAGTCATAGTCCGAGGAGAAGAGACGAGTTCTTCACCTTCAATATCAGAAACAGGCAAAGAGTTTGACTCGGTTCCTGCGTTTTTCAACGAGGAACTAAATCGAGCGCAGCAGCAGTACCGCGATTCCTACATGCTTCTCTTCTTGGATGCGAACTCGGCACACTTTCCGAGAGCAGTCTGCGAGTTTGGTCATGACAATAACAATGTCGTTGCGTTGGCGGCCAAGTCCGCACAGGAATTTGCCATTTCATGGGAAAAGACAGATGGTACGGGTCATTCTGTCACTGTACATAGGTCGTACTTTGATCGCGAGAAAACCCAACCTTCGTATCATAACTGCGGTAAGTTGATTCCACAGTGTCATTTATTTTTAGGTATAAATCAGGAGCAAAGAAAACTCACGAGATGAAATAAGCAGTCCATTCCTACAGCGAGTGCGTGACACTCGACTTACGAGGCTTATGGGTACAAAGACGAGGGGGAGAACCTACCCTTTCGCACCATCACGAGGTTTCTTACCTTGGACCGGTTGCCAGTTTGAAATACAACGACTGTAACCAATTGCTTTACAGTCACCGAGGATCTACAATTTTTGGGTATTACCACAATCTCGCCTACAGCCGAGAGGACGACGGCGTGAGCTCAGTCATGGGCAGTACTGCACATAGGAATTACACGTCGGTGGCAGTTCCACGTCGAGGTACACCTGCTGCCATGGATATTATGACATTTGCTGTTGATCTTCCATTCTATGGCCTGCACGACTCGTACGAGACGACTACAATCGACCCCAACGGCAATACAATAAATGTCACGCGGTGCCGCATTACCTATCTAGCGTACGCCATAGGCGATGCTTCCATTTACGGTGGAAGTCACACAATTGCAGCCTTACTCACAAGACATGTCGACATCTCCGCGGACTCCTGCGATCATGAAGTCAGGCCAGAAACGGGTCGTCGGGGTCCGGGAATCTGGCATGCTGCAGCCATGTTGTGCGGCCACCCAGAAATGCCTCCAAGCACAATCGGTTGTATCTTTGCCGCTTCTCCACAAGGCAATCGCGTGGCCGTCGCAAGTTGGGATACCTTGTACGTATGGGCCTTGAATCCAGAAGAAGTCACGCGCGGCGCAGATAGCAATTATTATCCCGAGGAATGGCAATGGAGGAGCGAAGGGAATTGCGTTGCTCTGCGTCCCGTGGTGATTCGTATGAATGCGGTGTGTTTCAAGCTCATGTTTGCGGATAATGAGAATGTGCTTGTGGCTTTGACTGATCGAGGGTTAATGACCTGGGACTTGGGTCCGCGTACTCACGGGCGACGAAAAACTAAGAATCTCGATGCCGACGCTGCTCCTATCCTAAAGTTTGAACATTCCGAAACTTCAATTGACGGTTTGAGTTACTCGCCAGACAATGAAGAGGATGTGGACGAAGATATGGCAGTCGACTGAACAGGGGCTGCCACTTGATTTCAATCGTACGGAAGATGAAGGGAAATTTGGACATCATGCATAGTTGAAAGTTAGTGTACAAATACAAAGAATACCCTTGAAGTCATGGTATACACCCCGGTCAAATCGTATTGTAATCACATCTAGCGATCTCGACAGATAAAATCGTCCTGTATCGAGTCTAGAATATCCCCTTGTATTGAATCGTAACCTATTGTCCTTCCCCTCCACCACCTCCGGCTAGAGACAACAACATGAATATTCCCAACACCCACCAGTATCTGCAGGAGTTAGCAACACCTTCAAGAAATAACCACACCCACAGAATGACCTACTTCTGGAAAAAAGTCTTCTCAGGCTCGATAGGAGGACCTGTTCCATCCGGACTGACCACAACCGGTTTATTCAGCTCCGGCACTGCACCAGCGCCGGGATAGACAAGCTCCACGCCTATTGACTCGGGTGATGTGTCCGCATCAATATCGCGGCTCTTTGAAAGAGAGACATAGTATAGCTCATGGTGCTGCGACCCGCTAAGATGAAGCTGGAGAACACTTTTTTTCGTGCTCGGTACTGCCAACGCAGCTCGCGAAACTAGACTGCCCACCCACTGCTTCGAACCGTCAGCAGCAGTCCTGTAAAACCCGATCCGAGTGTGTTGCGTTTGATCATCCTTTTCCGAATCGACGTCCGGTGGCGTGTAGGCGAGCACTTTGGATTCGAGTGTGTCTCCATTATAGGCTATTTTGGCCAAGGGCGATGGTTGCGGCGCATTCACAGCCCAGTAATAGATCTCAGCAGATTCCGGCAGATTGTTGTCGTGGGTTGATGCTGCTGATGCTGTCGCCGTGTTCGGCAGCACGCTTAATAGTGTGGTCAATGAGACATGGAGTAATAAGGAGATGTTAATGCGCATTTTGGCGGCATTGAGGAGTATTCTCCAGCCTAACCACCAACAATTTTTGTTCGACAGGATTATTTTGATGTTGGATGTTGCTGTCAGATAATTAGCTAGTGTAGTTAACCTACTGAAAATAGACTAACCAATTAGTCAGTTAACTAAACTAATGTATTTCACTAGCACTCCGGCCAAACCACCACTCCGGTCAAAAAAAATGATATTTTAGATAAACACATACAATTTATATACAAAAATTAAAGATTTTGATTTTCCGCGGGCACGGTTAGATTTTTATAAAAATTACGCCGGTGCTCTACCTGTCAGCAATTTGTACACCTGGGGGCGGCGTGCTGATGTTGCTGCGAAGCCCTTGGCTCAGTGGCCTTATGGGGGGCTATTAAGGCTTTAAGAGCTGCTTGAGCCACCTTCTGGCTTTCGGAGACTGTTAAAACGCGCTTATTTTGAAGCCTTTGACTACGGTGTGAATGCTGTTTCTGTAATTGATTGACTGCATCTTGTAGATCATGTATTTCTTTATTTAAAAGAGCCTGTTCGTGCATAGTTAATAAGGAGCTCTTTACCAGCTGATTAAATGCTTGAATTGATGGGGCTTGCCCCGTTAAATCTGTTATATTAAATAATTTTCTGACGGACTTGGTCTGGTGTTTTAATGTATGTATGTTGTAGGGCGTTTTAGGGCTTCATGTGAGGCTGCTTGATGTGGAAGGCCGGCTCACCCCCGGAGTAGTTTTATGAACTGTTATTACAAGCTGTGACAGCACTTTTTCCGGCTCAAATGGCACAATATCGGAATGTGAAAAGCCGCTCTTAATATTTTGTATGGTGTATGTTTGAAGCTGTATAGAGTAAAGCATTTTCAAAAAAGTCATTTTGTCAATATGGTGAATTCTGATGTGAATCTGATTCTTTATGGCTGTCCCGTACAAATGCTTTAACACTGAAAAAACCCCTACATCTAAAGGTTGAAGTAGGTGAGAAGAATGAGGTGGCATGCAGCATGTAATAATATTGCTCTTTTTACATGTCTGATCAAATTTCGGTGTTAAATGGCTGCTATGACTATCAAGAATCAAAAGCCGGTGAGTGCCAGCTGTGATTGGCTGTGTATGAGGCTTAAAAATCTTTTCCAGCCACTGTAGGTTTAATTCATCGGACGTCCAGCCATTTGGTGAATGAGTAATTGATCAATCAGGTGGCAGATTTGAATCCGTATATTATTCAGAAAGGTTGCTGCTGTATTTGAATATAATTAGGGGTGGCATCATCTTGCTAGAAGCCTTTATGCATTCAACTATTGTTACTTATTCACGGTTATCAGGCTGTATAAGGTTTGGTTTACCAGAATGATCAGAACTGTATATAATTTTTGCTGTAGTGCTGATACTCATGGCAAAGCCCGTTTCATTAAAGTTGTATATATTGTCGTCGGCAATGCCGTACTCCAGCTTGAGAGTTAATAGGTTGTCAAAAAAGCTCTTAATAAGCACCGGATCCTCGCAGAGAGCTCGCGAATGAGTAAGATGACGTGAGAATTTGCATTTTAAATCGGGTTGCCGGTTGAGAAAGTGCGTAATCTAATTTATATTAATTTTTTTAGGTGTATGGGTGGGATCCCTTGCAGCCAGCAAACAATTCGCAATTTGACCTAGTATATGCGGTCTCGGGGGCATGCCATGTCGCTCCAAGCTCAATATTCAATTCTTCATTGTTTGCTTCTTAGTAGGAGAAAATTTTTGGTTTTGTAAGCTGTGCTCAGCAGCTGCGCGCGCCCCCTTGAGCTGATTCTGGATGGTGGTGTGTGACACGTCGTACAAGCGCGAGGCCTCGCGAATCTTCGTGATTTTTTCCGTGTTCAATGTGTTAATGGCAAGAAGAAGCCTTCCTTTATAAGAATAATCATTTTTGGCGCGTCTTTTAGCCATTTTTTATGTGGTGTGGTTGGTAGGAAGGTGGTGGTTGATAATTTGGATAGAAGTTTTGAGATGTTGGCCGGAGTGGTGGTTTGGCCGGAGTGCTAGTGAAATACGTTAACTAGTTAGTTAAGGAATTAGCCCGGATTACCTAAAGCGCCCTTTCCGCGGAACATCATGTGACCCATTTCGAGGTTTAGTTCTGCTTCGTGAAGATATAGACACACACTAGCATAAGTTACTTGAAATTTTGATGAGAGAGTTGGAAATAGTACATGTTGAATTAACCAGTTGCTAAAGACTTGAGAATCCACTATTGTCCAAAATAGTAGGTATTTGGAGTGCTAACTAGTTTCATTTGTCAGTCTGCTCAGATCCCGAGGTGACTAAGCTGATCTTCGGTGGTGGTTCCCTTATGTAAGCCGCCCCAAGCCAATGACGCAGTGCAGTGGATAAGCTGAGGGGAAACTTCGTTCTCAACACACCGCATTCTCTGCAGGAAAAAAAGGAAAGGGTCCACGAACAACGAACGAACTATTTGGGTGAGAGGCAAATCTGTTCAATTGTCTTTTTCTTCTTCTCGCTTGTTCAGTTTCTCTTTCAGTTATGCCCTACCACTTCGTCAAATTTCAGCAGCGTGGTGTAACTTGACCTAGTCTTTGGGAAGACCATCATCAAATCAATTGTTACCTTTCTCTCTTCTTCTGACCTACTAGAGCCTTCCGGCCAAGCCCGTACATTTCAAAATCTGCCAATTGTCATCGCTGTCAACAAATTCTGTACCACGGTGTGACAAGACAAGCTCAATCGCCATGTCTTCGTTACCTTATCGCCGTCAGCCGTCGCGACAGACGTCCCGACAGGCTTCAACGGACGACCGAGAAGCAGTGCAAGCTCAGATGGATTACTATATTGGAATTGACGTCGGCACTGGCAGCGCCCGTGCTTGTATTATCAACGACAAAGGCGATATCGTGGGATTGGCCTCGGAGAACATTGGCCTGTGGCAGCCGCAGCAGACCTACTACGTGAGTCAACGTCTGAAGCTGAGACCCGGCGCTGGTCTAGAGCGTCATTAAGAGGCCGGTTTTCGTATAAAAAGAACTTCACGCTGACTTGATCGTCGCATGTTAGGAGCAATCGACTACCGATATTTGGCGTTGTATCTGCATCTCCGTGCAGCGAGCTATTAGCCAGCACAATATCAATCCCGAGTTTGTGCGGGGTATCGGATTCGACGCAACATGCTCTCTGGCCGTTTTCTCTACCGAGACCGACGAGCCTGTATCGGTGACCGGTCCCAACTTCGATACAGATCGAAATGTGATTTTGTGGCTGGACCACCGCCCGGTCGAGGAGACTGATCGGATTAACGCCACGAATCACAACCTCCTGCGCTATGTCGGCGGCAAAATGTCAATTGAAATGGAGATCCCCAAGGTCTTATGGCTGAAGAACAACATGCCGAAGAAGCTGTTCGAAAAATGTAAATTCTATGATTTGGCAGATGCATTGACTCACATTGCAACTGGCAATGAGAAACGTAGCTTCTGCAGTGTGGTTTGCAAGCAGGGCTATGTTCCTGTTGGTGTTGACGGAAGCGTCAAAGGTTGGCAAGATGACTTTCTCCGAAAAATCGGTCTTGAAGACCTTGTCAACGAGGACTACAAGCGCATGGGCGGTGTCAATGGGGTGGTGAGCCTTTTTCTTTTCTTGCATTGCATTACTTCTTTATTCATCAGTTTCCTTCGAATGAATCGCTGTCATTCTGTTACTGACTCTCCACTCCTCTAGAACGGTGAATATTTAAGTGCAGGTGAACTTGTTGGAACCCTTTGCGACAAGGCAGCTGCTGATCTTGGGCTCCCTCCTGGCATTGCTATTGGGAGCGGAGTCATTGATGCATACGCCGGTTGGATCGGAACCGTCGGGGCCAAGGTCAACCTCAAGGGCGACGAGCTTGATGCAGACGTCGCCAAAAACGACCCTGCTCAGGCTTTCACCCGATTAGCCGCAGTTGCGGGAACATCGACTTGCCATCTAGCGATGTCCCCTAATCCGGTCTTTGTGCCCGGAGTTTGGGGTCCCTATCGAGATACAATCATTCCAAATTACTGGATGACTGAAGGTGGACAGTCCGCCACTGGAGAGCTGCTTAAGCATATTATCGAGACACATCCTGCATTCAACCAGGCCATTTCTATCGCGGAGTCATACCACACCAACATCTACGAATACCTGAATGAGCATCTCAAAGAAATGATGGAAGACCAGTCTGCCCCGAGTATTTCCTATCTCGGTCGTCATTTCTTCTTCTATGGAGACCTATTTGGCAATCGGTCACCCATTGCTGATCCCAGCATGACTGGCGCGATAGTCGGATTGACCAGCGACAAGACGGTCGACTCGCTCGCCATTCATTACTACGCTACCTTGGAGTTCATTGCCCTCCAGACAAAGCAGATTGTCGATACTTTGAATAAGGCTGGCCACAACATCAACTCCATTTTCATGTCCGGATCTCAATGCCAGAATGAAATCCTGGTCAAACTCATCGCTTCCGCTTGCAACATGCCTGTTCTCATACCCCGCTACGTTCAAGCTGCGGTCTGCCACGGCGCTGCCATGTTAGGTGCAAAGGCAGCCAGTGCGGATGGAGAGGGCAAGACTGAAGATCTCTGGTCCATTATGGACAAGATGAGCAAGCCTGGCCGAAAAGTAGGACCTTCTACTGACGAGACCGAAAAGGCGCTTCTTCAAGCTAAATACAAGGTTTTCCTGGAGCAGTGCTTCAAGCAAAAGGAATATCGCAAGCTTGTTGATGAGGCTATCGGGTCGTGGAACCAAAGTAGCTAGGTTTGGCTTGATCCAGAATCAGCTCGACATTTCATATAAACTTTATCTCCTGTTATTTATGTAGATTGTACGACAAATTTATTCTGCATTCAACCTAAAATTTATATCCGTAGAAATCCCGCTAAGGCTTTCCCATGATGCAATAATGCAGATGCTATTAGACATGACTTATTAAATTACTTGCCCGTCAACTGTTGAAAATCGACTTCCGGGTGGCTTGTTCACTCTGTATGATATTTTCGCTTTCGGCAAGTAACGATTCAAGGGCATCATCGTCCGGGGGCCCAGAGTCGTTGTGCATGGAGTTCGATTCCGTTGCAGCTTTATTTTTGAACGATTCGTTTGGCATATTGTCTTGAGCTTCGTCCAGAAGCATATCTAATTCGTCATCCGGCGGTGCGTCCTCATTCGTTGTCTTAGTCATATCTCTCGGTAAAGGGACGGTATTTATGGCTTCTGCCTCAGCCAGGAGCATATCCAAATCGTCATCGGGTGGCTTATCATCGTTTGTCTCGCGAGAAGAAATATTTGTCGTTTGCTGGGCATTTTTTCTGCTGACTGTATCAAAGAGTTCTTCCATCTCGTCGTCTTGTACCGCGTCGACAGCTGGTGTCGTCCTATTCATTGTCGCCGAGTCTCCTGACATCTCGTTCGGGCCCGCAGGTGTATCCATATTGATATCGTTGGTGTCGGAAGTCGGATCTTTCGAATAACCTGGACTCTCCCCTTTGATCCACTCCTTTCGCATGATTTGGATTCTTTTTGAATGGCCCAATTTCTCAATCATCGCCAGCCCGTCGGCGAATTTTGCGCGGGGATAGAGATCATCAAGCCAAAGTTGATAGAAATTGAGAAGACGGCCCAGATCAGAAAACTGTCGATATAATATGTTAGACTAATAAAGAAATTGCTTCAACAATGTTGGACGGAGTAGGACGAACCTCATGACCTTTGCCTTTGAATTTGAGCTTGGTTTTGGCATCTTTTCTCAGTTTCGGGATTCCTTTCTGTGATAGAAGCCTGGTTCGAGAAGGACTCAGCACAATTCACACAGAGAATACTTTGACTGGTATCTTACCGAACTTCATCGAGTTTCGCAGTTGGAGCTCTCTTTTTGGCGACTTTCAAGTCTGCATCCAAGCCTAGCACCTGTGTCGCGTCTTCATTGCCGTTGTTATTATTGTCTTGTCCTTGTGACGTCTCCTTATTCTGAGCCGAGGGAAGATTATTAAGAACATCGTCGAGGCCGGCATCATAGTCGAAAAGATCGTCAATGTCAGACATTTTGGCACAGCTGTGTTGGTTCGTGAATAATTGCAGCTTGAAATTGTTAAGTCGCGTCGGACGCGAGCTGCATTATCATTTATCCCAATTGGGAAGTACACGGCACACTAACCGTAACTGGCAAGGGATTTAAGGCTATACCAAGTACGGCTAGTGTATCATGCATCAGCAACGTCCAGAGACTCCAACTTCACCTTCCGAATCAATTCAACATCTTTGATTTTGTCCTTGATTAAGACCACACTCCTTCACCATGGCCGTTGAATCTACTAAGGCCATCGTTCCGCCAAAGGCGGTCAAGACCGATTATCCGGTAAGCGATGGTTGTGTCGCTTTGCAATGACTCAAAATTCCATGCTAACAGAAGATCTTTCTCGGTAAACAGTTGATTGATTCAGACCCGTACGATGACACCCAATTGTTCCCTACTGCGACAATTCTGCCGAGATATTCTCAATTGCGATTTCTGACATAGACTACAGTCACATCAAGAGAGTTTTCGGCTACGCTCGACCATCCGATTATGCAGTTGGTGGTGCTGCCGCGGCCGCATCCCCGCTCGCCTTCTGGTTGATGGAGAAGTTCAGCCCTTCTCACGTCGGAAAAGGAGGCTTCGCACCCGTCATGCGCTTGGCGACTGCCATTGGCGTGTTTGGAGGCATTCACATATTCTATCAGAGATCGATAAGTAAGCATATCCCCCACCAGCCCGGCTTCCAACACTTCAATTCGTCCGATCCGGTTATTTATCTTTTTCTCTCTTTCTTTTTTAGACCGCTTCTACGGATTCACAGAGAACTCTCGAGAGGTCGAGAAGGATATGCGGGAAATGGTCGAAAAAGTCAAAAAGGGCGAACCGCTTTATGGCACGTCGCAACTATCAGAACACATGCAAGGCGTTGCTGCCCGTAATTCGCGTTACACCGGCCTTTTCTCCCACGTTATTCCATGGTTCAATGTGGTCAATCATAACCAGGTACGTTTGAATTCTGCAATTCGTTCACCAAGCGTTTACTACTCGAGCTAATTCTCGTATGCAGCATGGTGTGGATACAGCCAAATATTACCAGCAGGCGGAAAGAGAGCTGGAGGCTGAGCGGGCGGGCAAATAAGAGGTTTCGTTCTTTTTTTATAAAGTCTAATCTTTTGCGTGTATTCTATATTTCGCTGAACATGTATTGAAAAAAAATATGGCGAAGCTCAAGATCAGATTCAACTGTCGCTGCTAAACTTTGTCTCGTGCGTAGCCCATTCGTAGAACCACAAGAGTGCGACTTATTAGGAAAGCCTTCATTCCAGAATTTCACAGCTCGGTATTCAATTCGCGGTTTCTCTTCGGCTTTGGATTTGGTGCTATCCCAGCATTAGCTCTAGTTTCCCACCAGGCGTCTCTTTGACAACTTACCATTTTCGTTTTCTTGTATGTAGAATCGTCGGAGTAGCATGATAGCCTCGTTTTTGAATATTCCGCCATGAACTGGATAGGGCGGGTCTATACATGGACTGCCACGTAAGAGGATGGTCAGCAAGCAGTTGGCTGATTAGTAGAATGGACTGGAAAGTGAAGAAAGGGCGACTAACTCGGAATGAAGTGATAAAACACTGCCGGTGCCTCCAAATCTTTCATTGGCACAACCGAAAAATACTTGGCGAATATGATACTGTCTTAGTAGCGAGGCGCACATCACACAGGGCTCAACCGTCACGTAGAGATCGGTCTCCTTCAAGACTGACTGGGGATAGCTTTGTAGGGCTTCTTCTATAGCAAGGAATTCTGCATGTCTTGTTCCCTATCGTTCCAGTTTCATTAGAGACCGCATTGGTTCTTCATGCAACAATTTTGAAGCTGAACAGAGTGACGGACATTCATCGACCGATTTGTATCATTCATTCCCGATCCTATTATTTGGCCATTCAGAACCAACACACAGCCAACTGGTGTCTCCCCGCTTGCAAGCGCTTTCTCTCCCTGTTTTATATCATCAGCTTTCAAGAATCTGGAAATATTCAAATAAGCTTGCGTGTTTTATTACCATGGAAAGGGCTTCTCTCATGAATTTCTCATGGGCACTCTGAGAAGAGTCCCCAGAATCTAGTTTTACACTACATTCTGAAGACATTATACCGGGTTTTTGGCTCAAGAAAAGGATTTTTCAAGCAGCTTGGAGTATGTTCGGGATAGAAGATTATTGAATGTATTGTAATTGAACTGTAAGGTATATTTTCATACTGAATTGTCATCAAATTACAAGCAGGGTTACTGTTGATGCAAAGCAAAAATTTGGGCTGTAATACCGGTATATTACAATACGATACTTACACTGTAACTTTTGCTGGCCTTGCAGCCTGAGATCGCGCGGGCAATGGCGTCAACCAATTAAATTCAGACTTTGTTTTGATATTCACTGCAATCATACAGTTGATTGTCCAGTTTAAGTCGCGCAGCAGCCTCAACTTATCCATGATATCGTCAATCTAATACATCATTCACGTGTCTTGAATTCCAGAGTTTCACCTGGCCACAGCCAACGACTCATGGACTCGGGCTGTCAGGGACAATGGCAGGGGACGAAGAGCTTCAGCCTCGGGGCATACAATCAACGAACGGCCGGTCTGGAGGACCAGACCCTTCCTCTTCGTCGTTGTTGATGAGCAATTTACCTCTAGGCCATCTATCTTCTGAAGCATTCCACACCATTTCACAGCTTCGTAAGGAGCTGACTGAGAAAGGATCTGGTGCATTTTCTCGAAATGTTGAAGATGTGAAGAACGCACAGGCTCTGATAGTGGTCGCTTTAAAAGTTGCATCCGAAGTCACTGCAGTAGAGAACCAAGGGCGTTACGATGAAACAGAAAGACGAGTTCTGGAGTGTCTTGATCTCATCCAGCTGCTCATAGAGAATTCCCTTCGAGCCCTTGATGGCGAAGGCACCGATGCCAATACAGTTGGCGAAAATCCGTCGGTGCCGTTTCATCTCTGGCTTATTATCGAATTGATAGAGTTCGCTTCCAATTCACGGCTCGATACGGTGGCAGCCAAAATCAAGGACATTCTGGTCATGGTTGCCCATGCCCAACATGATATGTTCCGGTCTCCCATCTGTCCTAGGAATTTCATTTCAGCGACTTTTAGTTGTATAGTTGCCGGTATGTGAAAATTGTTACAATTCCAGTCGCTCGATTAGGGCCATATCTGACGAAATATTTTTAGACATTGTAAGATCACTGGAGATTATGGACGTCTCCAAGCTTGCAAATTCGAGCATTTTCCTTCCTGGACCTGGAAGTACTCTTGAGAAGCAACTACAAGATACGATGAATTTCACAGGACGCATATTTCAGGCGCCAATACGTCTCGGAAATATGAGCAGCGCCATGCGACTGGCCCTTCACTTACTTGAGGCACTTGTTCAGCCGGCAAGATCAGAATCTGGTAACTCTTCGGTGGCTGGTATTGTGGCAGATTTTACGACTGCTTCGAAACTAGCTGGTCGTATTGGAAGATGTCTTGGTTCTATTATCCGAAGATGTACAGCCAATGCCAAGGCCAATATCGCTGGTTCCGTGGACCAATATATTGGCTTCGCTAGCCTGGTCCTTGTAAAATCTCTCGAGAGCAATAGCTACGGAGCGCTAGATGCTCAAGCTTGCAACACTCTCGTTGAGTTCCTGGGAGTAGTCGTGCCAGACTGCACGCTCATTCATCAATCTCAAGTTGAGTCGGCCTTGCATGCTTGTCTCGAATTACTCAAGGAAAGCCAGAAGTCTTCAAAGGTTATATATACGACAGTACAGAGTGTCCTGGTTCCACGATTGGTTGATGCTCAAGGGAAAGATGATCATTGGGCAGAGCATTCTCCATCGTTTCTAGTAAGTATTTGATCATCTACAGGATCAAGCTCTAAGCAGATCCATTCTCACATGATATAGGACACAATTAAAGACTTCATTGAGAACCAGCAAATCTTTCATTCTCATGGTACGACCTCATTTTCTTCTGGATACAATTTTTTCTCAATACTAATTTAACGGCAGTGAAAGAAGAAACTATTCGTGCGCCAAAGCGAATCCGACTCAATGATCCTGTTCCAGCGTCTACCGAGAACGACTCCATGCAAAGAATTCTGGACGATGCTTCCAGAATCATTGACTCTAATCATCTAGCAAGTTTCAAAGAGCTAGCACATGAAGTGAGGTATGTTCATCATTTCTTGCTCCCATGTTTAAATATCGTCAACGAGTAACTGAATTATATTGCAGGCAAAAGTACAATGATCTTACAGAAGAACAGAAATGCGAATTACTCGCAGTCCTTTCCATGTATCCATGTGCAACTGCATCAACTCAACTTATTCCATCGATACAAACGTCAACAGTACCGTTGGCAAATTCTCATTGCTCCCTCTGTGATAGCGAAAGACCTGCGTTATCGGCAAATTTGAGTTGGCACGGTAATGAAGCCGACGACTTTCGAAATCTGCTGGTGGAACTTGTACCCAAATCTACACGCAATTCTACCTTACGAATATCATATTTACTCGTTGTAAGACGATTTCTCTTGCATGATCCCGATATCACGGATCTTTCCGTCAAGTTCTCGGCATTTGGGGAAGTATGCCTTCATTCACTCAAGGTCACCTCGAGGGAGCAGCGGATCTTAAGCGGGTAAATTTCTCCCTCGACTCTTGGAACTTCAAAGTCTAACTGCCATGAAAAGACATATCTTACAATGCTTCCTCCGAAAAGGGGTTGGATTACAAGTTCGACGACAGAACTTTGTAATCATCATGGAGTATCTAAAAACGGTGTCTGACAAAGCGGACATACCTTCACAAGAGACGTGTATTTTTACGCTCTGTCGTCTAGCTGAGTGAGTTCGCCCACAGAATGAGAATACTTGGCGAAATCCTAACTCATACTTCTAGATTATGTGAGGATGAAGAATTGAATATTATACTTCTCCGGCTACTGGATTACCTGGGTCACACAAACCCTTATGTCTGTGCAGTAGCTTATACCGAGGTGAGCCACCAATAACTATCTTCACCCTTTTCAAAACTAAATCTGTTATAGCTCTTGAGATTAGCACAAGAATCATCGACAACGGTCGCCGGCCTACTTCGCCCTTTCTGGAGGTCTCTATCAATAACTGTGGTCAAAAATCTAAGGAATCGCCCTCACATGGCAGAACAGCTGTGTGATTTGCTAGGGATGTCAGTTGACAGCTTCCTACAGTTAACAGAAGTCCATACACTACCATATCTTGTCTACACACGTAGACGAGATACTATCTCAAAAATTGCGGCTGCTTATCCTTCCAAGTCAGTCTTCGAGCTTTGCATGGAACGCAAAAATTTTCCTTCGATAATAGCATACCTGTTGAGTCAACCAGAGGAAGATCACGAGGGTATGATCTATTCTCTTCTGGTCGAGATTGACCCGAAATTTAAGGAAACATCAGTTTCCATGCTACTGAAGACAGACCCTATTCCAATCACTCGAGAGCTTTTGAAAATCATGGGCGATTATGGAGAGAGTCACAATGGCAATGTTCGTTATCATTCCCAAAGCCCGTAAATCTAGCAAGTTTCACTAACATCAGTATAGTTTGATGGTGCATTACGTCTCCTCGCAAGGCTCGTATCCCCAAAGCGCTCTGGCGGAACATCGAGCACCAAGTCTCACCCAGAAATTGGACTCTTCATTGAAGAGCACCTTTTAGGGCTGATTACCGAGTTCTCCGATACTGTGAATGATGTTCGTATACGGTATTCAAATATGGAGAAAAAACGCAACATCATCGCCATTGGAGAGATGATTAAACTCGCTCGGGGCCATGTGAACGTTGCAATCCCACAGGCAAGTTTTTACCCACGATACGGTGAATGTCACTGTTTCTAATGGACATATTACACAGATATGCTCTTGTCTCAGATCGTCTCTTGAGGTTGAGGAACTGTGTGACCATGCATTTGCTGTCTGGTGCATCTTAATCACTCATCTCCAGCCCGATGAGGTAGAAGCACTCATTGATCAATCGATTGCAATTATTCTTCGGTATTGGCCAACGATTCAGGAGGGAAGCAGACAAATGGCGTTGGTTCTTGTGGACCATCTTTTTAAACATCATGCATACCAGTTGCGTGAAATATTCCAAACTCTGCCACCCTTACTGGCTATTCCAGAGATGGCGCAATTTGAGAGTCAGATTAACGAATTTAGGGATCCTATGGATATGAGTGAGCGCTTGACAGTTTTCAGTGCCCGCTGTCAAAGTGAAAGTCTTACTGTCGTCGAGCAGGCTCTACAAGAATTGATTCTCTTCTTAGAAGATAAGAACGAAATTCTACACAGGACTTTACTGAATCATCAGTCAAACAGTGGCATTTCACAGCTGACTCGGTCACTACTTGATTGTTGCGTGAAATTTCAATCAGAATCGGAAGTCGTTGCAATGCTGTCTGCACGAGCCCTGGGACTGGTAGGTTGTTTGGACCCAAACAGGTTTGAGATCACGAAGGAGAAGAAAGATATAGTTGTTCTTTCAAATTTTGCTCGTGCAGAAGAGACATTCGACTTCACCATGTTCTCCCTCCAGAATGTTCTCGTCGATGCATTTCTATCCGCCTCCAACACTCGAGCGCAAAGCTTTCTAGCGTACGGCATGCAGGCGCTGATGAGCGCAAGCCATATTACAACAGAGATCACAACACCATCCGACGATCTTGAAAAAGACGAAAAGCACCGGCGCTGGCTTAATTTGCCTGAAATTGTGAGAAATACGGTGACTCCTTTCTTGACATCAAGATATTCTATAACGTTGGGTGCCGCAAAAACAGAGTGCAGCTATCCTCTTTTCAAGTCGGACATGACCTACGGAAAATGGCTACGTACTTTTGTGATGGATCTACTTCAAAAGGCGTACAGTCCTAATGTCAAAATGATATTTTCCGTCTTTGCTAGGATTATCCGCGACCAGGATATCACAATTCCTGCATTTATTTTACCGTTTGCAGTACTGAATGTCGCAGCAGATGGTCGCGACCATCAAAGGCAAGAGATCCGTGAAGAGCTAGTCCGAGTGTTGTCTTATCCCTCTCCTGAAGGTTTAACGCATGTGAGGGAAAATATTCTGCTTTGCAGTGAAGTAAGTTTTTCCCATTACAAGTGAGGCAGTCAACTTCGTTTACTAATTATATTTCTAGAGCGTGTTCAGCATTCTTGACTACTTGATGCGATGGTTGCAAGGAAAGAAGAAACAGCATGCTATACTCGCAAACAACCAGTCCGGAAAAAGCACGCAAGCAGAAGTGATGCTCGATCTGTCATCGACTCAGATTAAGAATGTGGAGGAAATACTGTCATCCATACCGCCGGAAGTGATATCAAAGAGGGCTGTCGAGTGCAAGTCATTCTCCCGAGCACTCTTTCATTGGGAACAGTACATTCGACAGAGCAAAAGTTCCTTAGCGCAGCAAGAGCAAGATGAGGGTAATCTCGAACCTCTTTACCAAAGGCTGCAGGAGATCTATACCGAAATCGATGAGCCTGACGGTATCGAAGGTATTTCCACGTATCTTCATGTCCTTGACATTGACCAGCAAGTCATCGAGCACCGAAAGACTGGTAGGTGGGCAGCTGCTCAGAGCTGGTATGAACTGCAATTAGACGAAGATCCTCATAATACCGACACGCAGCTGAATCTGCTTACTTGTTTGAAAGAGTCCGGCCAGCAAGGTAACTTGGTCCTATTATTCATCGGGGAAATTCTTACTGACATTTAGCAGACGCGCTTCTAAGCAGATTTGAGACTTTTAATCATTCAGGGGCATACCCGTCAAGACTATTTCCGTTTGCGTTAGAAGCTTCTATCTCCACTGGCAAATGGCTTAAGCTCGAGAAATATCTCAGGGTATGCCCTGAAGAGCTTTCTACAGACTTCAATGTTGGAATTGCATCGGCACTGAATGCACTGCGCAACGGTGGGAAGATTGCTTTCAACGAGACAATTCAAAAACTACGGCTGAACACTACACGGTCTATGACAGCAAACTCAACGATGTCGTTGCAGGCGTGTCATGATATGCTACTTCAATTACACGCATTATCCGATGTTGAGGCTATCGTGAATGCAGAGTCCCAGACAGAAACAACAAACGCAGAGCTTATTAATACTCTGGATTATCGTCTTGATCTACTTGGGGTGTATGTCTCTGAAAAACAGTACCTTCTGGGACTCAGGCGCGCCGCCATGGAGCTCTCGTAAGTTTTGTCGCACTGTCCTCTTTCTACTGTTTCTGACTTAAGTTAGACCCCGATTTGGAGAGCCAGATATAGCCGCTGTATGGCTCAAAAGTGCTCGAATTTTTCGGAAAAATGGGCACTTTGGATCGGCGTACAATGCTGTGATGCATGCCGCACAGCTCAAGGCCAAATCAGCTACCGTTGAACATTCGCGATTGCTGTGGAGCGACGGGCATCATCGGAAAGCGATACAAACTTTGAAAGGTGCCATAGCTGCTGATGCTTTTGTTCCAGAAAAATCAGAGATGTCGGTGCGAGCTTCAGTATCGATGACGGGAGAAAAGCAAGGAACACAGAATATCCTTGCTGCAAAGGCAAGATTTTAATCAAGAAAGATGATTGGCCATGACTTGAGAGATAGGTTTACTGATTATTAAATAGGCTCAATTGTTACTTGCAAAATGGACGGACAGAGCTGGACAGACTCATTCAGAGGTCATTGTACAGAGATATCGAGAGGCCATCAAGCTTTTCAATAAGTATGTCTGACAACCTGATCGAAGAACAATTTATCTAATGTTTCGATCTGAAAACAGATGGGAGAAGGCACACTTCTATCTTGGAAAGCATTATAACAAGATCATTGAATCTGAAAAAGCAAAGCCTCCTAGCAAGCAGTCGCAAATATAGTCAGTCAGCCAAAGCTCTATAATTTTGATCTTTTCTATCCGAGCTGACCAAATTCCCAGTCTAAGCGGCGAAGCTTCTAAGCTCGCCATCGATAACTTCCTCCGGTCTTTGTACAGCGGCAACAAATTTGTCTTTCAAAGCTTACCGAAAGTTCTGACTCTATGGCTGGATCATGCCTCGAGCGTGGATCAAGTCTTGGATCCGAAAAAGGGAGACAACGTGTATGACCTCACAAACCAAATTATTGATTGATAAGCTGACGCCGTTGCCAGTGAATTCCAAAAGAAAATCAATGCGCAACGACAGAAGTGTCTTGATGAGATGCACATCCAATTGGAGAAGTACATAAGCAGAATACTCCCCGAAGTTGTAAGATGATTCCCCGCCCACATTTTTGAATTTTGCTATTGCCTAAATCTGCCTTTTTTATATTGCTAACACGTCAAAGTTTTTCACGATTCTATCTCAAGTCGTCGCCAGGATTTGTCATGCGAACAACACAGTACACGAACTGCTGAATTTGATTGTCGTCAAGGTTGTTTCCAATTTTCCACGTCAGAGTCTCTGGACTGTCCTGGCTCTGGTGAAATCATCTTCAAAAGACCGCGCATCAAGAGGCATAAGATGTCTCAAGAAACTAACTGTATATTTACCAAATCTTGACAATAGACTGAAGTCATTAGCTGACGACCTCTCAGGAAGCGACTAAAAAGGGCAACAAAAGCGGTTTTACACCCTCAGAAATAGGCTCCATGATCAAAAGCGGGCAGAAGTTCGGGGAGGAGCTTTTGAGTCTCTGCAACGCGCGAGTTGAAGAAAAAGGGACCACAAAAATAAGCTTGTCAAGGGACCTGGGATTCAATCACAAAGTTGCTCCCTGTCGCCTGGTTGTGCCGTTTCAAAGCATGCTGACCCCTAACCTTCCACCTTCTCATGAAACCGCGTTCATCAAGGTTTTCAATCCTTTTCCCGGGGATGTCGTCAGTGTAGAGAGTAAGTACCACCATCAAAGTTGTACCACTCTCGGAATGCATCGAAACTAACAACCTAACAGAAGTTCTGGATGAAGCTTTGGTCCTCAACTCGTTGCAAAAGCCACGCAAGATCAGCATTCTAGGTACTGATGGAAGAGTGTATAGTCTTCTATGCAAACCAAAGGATGATCTTCGAAAGGACCAACGTCTGATGGAATTCAACAATATGATCAACGGCTTTTTGAAGAAGGATGTCGACTCGATCAAACGGCGCATGTGTATGTATACCCGTGTCTGACAAGCACAATTACAGGCCCATGACTGATGACTCACAGACATCAAAACCTACGCCGTTACACCGCTCAATGAAGAGTGCGGACTCATAGAGTGGGTAGACAATCTTCGAACATTACGAGATATTGTCATGAAGCTGTTAAGAGAGAGGGGTGTGACTCCAAATGTAAGCATATGTGACACCGAGAGTCCTTAATGAACAGTGAGCTGACTTTACTTTGCGAATAGTTCAACGAGATTCGTCATTATCTCAATGAAGCATGCTCTAGTAATGAGAAGCTCCCAATTTTCACGACCATGATTTTAGCAAAGTAAGATCCTATTTGCTCGCCTTGTGGAGAAATAACTAAAAACTTACACTCACCCAGGCTTCCTCCCGTCCTACACGAATGGTTCGTGGAAATGTTCCCGGATCCAGGGGCATGGCTTGAAGCTCGGATGCGCTATACTCGGACAAGTGCTGTTATGTCCATGGTTGGTCATGTTCTTGGGTACGTATCTCGGTGCAGAAACAAAAAGACTGGAAAGAATTGGGATCTAACAAGAGTGCTAGACTCGGCGATCGTCATGGAGAAAACATCTCGTTCGAGGAGAGCACCGGAGGCATATTACACGTAGACTTCAACTGTCTGTTTGATAAGGTCTGTGACCTCTAAACTGCTGGTCCTTAGAACCATGCTGATAATTTCCAGGGCTTGACTTTCGAGAAACCAGAAGTGGTCCCGTTCCGCTTGACCCATAACATGGTGGATGCTTTTGGAGCTTACGGGTACAATGGTCAGTATCATCCTTCGACAGCCTTTCCTGGGGTGACTTTGCCTGACAGCTAAACAATGCAGGACCCTTTCGTCGAACATGTGAAATAACACTCGGGCTTCTACGACAAAATGAAGATGCTCTCATGAACATTATGGAAACTTTCTTGTACGATCCTACGACAGACTTCATTGGAAAAAAGGTATAGTGCTCCTTTTCAAGGGTTCGCTTTTGGTAATATTCATAGACACGCTGACTCGTTTTGTTAATAATACAGAGACGAACCCACAAAGACGTACCGGATTCACCAGAAGGGGTCATGGAAAGCATCAGAAATAAATTGAGAGGTCTGCTGCCACGTCAATCGGTACCACTCTCCGTGGATGGACATGTCGATGAGCTTATTTTACAAGCCACAGACAAGAGGAATCTGGCTGCGATGTATATTGGCTGGTGTCCATTCTTCTAAGGTACGACAAATGTCGACATTGTAGAAAATGGCGGAATATCAATTTTAGTATATCGTAAAACAGATGCCGATTGCGGTCTTCACAGACGTAGATCCGAACAGATTTAAATTGTGCAGCACTGTGAGAGGGCATCTTTAAATCGCAATTGCATAATGGGCAACCAATTTGTAGGCTCATCTCCATCGGTTATTTGGCCGAGCTGGTCTGTTTCGATTAGGACTCCGGCTTCTATCAGAATAGCTGCTGGCTCGAGAGCTATAGCTACTATAGCTTGGACTGCGGCGTCTGCGGTTCCTCGAGCGTCTTCTGGGCGGGCTCCTCCTTCTTGGAGGGGTCACTGAGCGAGAGTATGAACGAGCTCTTGAGCGTCGAGGAGAAACGGAACGTGACAGCGATCTTGGACGGTAAATATCATGTCGGTCTGAAGCAGCACCATTTGCTGGTCGTCTTGGTGATCGTCTCCTCGGTCCCGGTGATCCTCTGTGAGGATGGTTGTGGCCACCAGGGTGTCTGCGAGGCGAGGGAGATCTGTTATCTGGACCTGGCCTCCGAGCTGGCGGAGGACTTCTCGAGAACGCTCGTCGAGGAAGAACAATGGAGACTTTGAGCACAGCGCCGTCAATCTGAGCTTCGTGCATATTTGAAACAGCATTTTCTGCATCAGCAGCATCGTGATAGAGAATGTAAGCGGTGCCCCGATTCGTCATGACTATAGCGTAGACAATTGTCAGCAAATGACTTGCACGCATGAACATCGGATGCTTTCTCAGCTTTCGTACATGTCTTATTTAAGGGTAGATCAATATTTTGTATCGATCCAAAAGTGCCGAAAATATCGTATAGATGTCCCTCCGTGACGTTTTTCGTCAATTTCTCGACCACAATCTGGGCGAAAGTTAGCATCTTGTTATTTATATTTCGTGCCGCATAATCTCTGCTTCTTACTTTTGAACTTCGCTTCGGGCTATCGGGAGTGAGACTTCTGGTGTAGCTGCGATCACGTTGCCATCGACCTCCTCCTCGTTGTGGACTTGCCGAGTCTCTTCGATCCGATACAAATGATCTACTCCGCGATCTTCCCCGTCCATAACTGCGCGTTCTGCTCGGGCTGCGACTCATTTTGGGAGATCGTGACCGTGAGGCTGGTGAGACAGATTGTCGCGTTCGAGGTCGTGGAGACATCACTGGCGAATTGCCGGACATAGATGCGGCAATGCTTTCTTTCTTTCTTTCTTTCTTTCTTCCTTTCTTTTTTTGGAGAATTTCCAGATTCAATGCGAATGATGTACTTTTCTGAAGAAATGGTCGTTGCATCGAGAGGTGAACGGTAGAAGAATGGAAGGTAGGAAATAAATCAAAGCTCCAATAACGCATTAGGTAACTCAGAGAGAGCCGCCAAAATCCCCACATTCCGGTTCCGTGCGCGCTTAGCGGCAAACATCACCAAACCAGACGCGCTACGTCCATTTTAAGAGAACGACGTCTGGATTCTATCAGATTCGTTTACAATATATACGATTTGCAAGCCATCATGAAGACATTAAGAGCTCATATATATTGATGTTCATTGTGTGAATATTTTTGAGATCGGCCTCGGGCAAGTCAGCTGATGACTCGAATCGACTCTGTCAGTCAATCTGAGCACGATTCTAGATTTGTCTTCTGGTCTGTTTGATCTTCAAAGAGAAAATGCTTTTTCTGAAGAGACTATCGGATCTTAGTCGTAGTGCCAACGTGGCATGTTCTATTCTGCTGCCTCAGGGATATGCATGTGCTTGAACAGATGCCCGAATCAGCAGTAATGCGACTGACTTCGATATGGAAAATGTCTCCCTGAAACGATAGACCATGGTCTAACTTAAGGCAAGCTGGATAGCAATAGTGTCCTCATGAACATATTGTGCAGCGTGACTCAAGCGTCACGGGATGGATTCGTCATGCTCTATTCATCGACGTCCTCAGGAAGCAGCGTCACAAAGCAGATTTCTCTGCCCACTGCATGTACTCCGCTATCAATTCATGCGTCAACTGACTCTTCACTCGAGCGAATGCTATCTCAAAGTGCCGCGGGGCTATCTCTTGGGCTTCGTTTGTGTCATCTTCCTCATCCAAAGCCGCTTCTCCGGCCGTCTCACACAGACTGATAATCTCGGCTCCTGAATAACCCTCAGTCTTGGCCGCCAGACTATCTATGTTCAAGTCAGCACTAATGACGGACTTGCTTGTCCATATTGAGAAGATTTCCTTCCGCGAGTCGTAGTCCGGTGGGCCAACATATACGATGTTGTCCAAGCGACCAGGACGCATCAGAGCAGGGTCGAGGGTACCGGGTTTATTCGTTGCTGCTACCACTAATACGTTCTTGAGTTCTTCAATACCATCCATCTCATTTAGCAGTGTTGTTAGCACATTGACGCCGCCACTGGCGCCACTGCGCTTCGCTGCAATGGCATCGATTTCGTCAAAGAAAAGAATGCTGGGCCTGGCAGCACGTGCTTTCTGGAAAATCTCGCGGAGCTTCCGCTCCGACTCTCCAACGTACATACTTAGAATCTCAGCTCCTTTAACAGCTAAGAAATTCAGTCCGGCCTCGGTAGCGAGAGCCTTCACAACCAGAGTCTTCGAACAGCCGGGTGGGCCGTAGAGTAAAATACCTTTTCTGCTCTTGACGTTGAGTCTTTTCATCCTCTCGGGAAACTACCAACCACATATCAGTATTAGCACATGTCAAAGAGCAAGACATGTTTGAAAAAGAAGGTCAGGCAACGTACTTTTAACGGTCGTTCCACCATCTTCTGCAAATGTCGCTTAAGTGCATGCTGTCCTCCAATGTCCGTCCATTTCACTTGAGGTGTCTCTAAGAAAACTTCTCGCATAGCTGTGGGACGAACTTCTTGCATTGCAGCAACGACGTCTCCTTCGTTGATTCTGAGCCAATCAAAAGTGCTGTCTTTCTGAGTCTCATCATTTACGGGGACTTCTAGGCTTGCTGAATTGCCATCGGCAAGCTGTCGGTCCCGGGCTATGCGGCATATCGTTTGCAGAAGTGCGAATAGGTCCGCGCCCACATATCCATGTGTCTTCTCTGCAATGAAATCAATCAGAGGATCGCCCGGCTGTGACGACTCGCCACGTATAGCACAGAGAATCTGCTTTCGAGCCGTGGCAGTGGGAATCGAAACTTCAATTTCGACAGAGAGACGATTCGGTGTTCTGAGTGAATCGTCGACATCGTTAGGATGACGCGTCGCAGCCACAACGAGCACTTTCGCCGTACCCAGGGCGTCGATACTCTCGCATAGAGCATGAGCCAATGACGATATATCTGGAGAAGCTCGTTTCGGAGCAATGGAATCAATCTGATCGATGACAATTACGCTCGGCTGCGCCTGAGAAGCTTCCTTAAATATCTTGCGTAACTTCGCTTCACCGTCACCTGAATTTCGAGAGAGCACGTTTGTTCCAATGGTAAATTGTCTCTGCCAGCCAGCAGCCTCAATCCGGTGCAGCAATGAGGTCTTGCCCGTCCCCTTTTGCCCATGAATCAGAACGCCTCGGTTGAGTTTATAGTACTGTGGCATTTGAGCGCCGTGGGTTTGCAGGTTGAAGTCTACCAGCAATTTGTTCAATTGACAGATCTGATCCGAGAGTCCTCCAAGGCCGTCTTCAACGACTTTTAGAATTGTAGATTGTCTCTCTGCTGACGATTCACTGCCAATCCGCACGCGCGAACTGTCGGTGAATTGAGATATAGTATGATCAGTTGGACTCTGATTTGCGATAGCCACGACTTTAAATGACCTATTCTGTCCTTTGACGTTGGCTTCAATAGTGAGGCCGGTCGACAGAGTTTTCCATTGTTTTAGGGTATGTTCAAGCGCCCATTCCCAATGCGACAATTCTATTTTATCAGACAGAATCTCAAGCCCAGCTATACTCAGTCTTTCGGAATCAGTACATTCTTCAAGCTGGACGGTATCTATTTCATTTAGCAGCGATGAGGAGTCGTTGAGTTTTGAGACAATCAGCTTGTCGCCGAGTTTGATACCGTAGCATTCCTGCAAGACATTCGAAGCTTGGACGACTGCGTTCCTGACGTCGCCAACGGCGTTCCAGGCGATAGCTGTCTTTTCTACTCCATTCTCTAGACGTAAAGAGCATAGGTCGTTGGGACGTAATTTGAGATAGGCCAGAGAATTGGCGGAGAGATATATGCGGAAGGACTCGTCGTTTCGAGTTGGTTTGGGCAAGGGCCGCAAAGTGAAGATGCGAGAATCAGTCATCTTCCTTTGCGAGCACCTAGCAAGCACGTCTAGTGCAGGGAGAAGGATATAGAATAGTCACCTTGAAATAAGGGCCCAGGTGAGATGTTATCAGAGATTAATCTTGGTGTGTGGGACATCTAAAGCAGGGAAAAAAAGATTTCGGAGAATGCAAACCGCTGATTGGTTCATTTCATCTAAATGCCCATCTTGCAGTACGCGACGAATGAGAAATTAATTTCTAGAGTATTTGTATATTGTACTCATTTATAAAGCGCAGCGCATTTTGCACAACAGAATATACTCAGGTTCTACAAATTAAGTCTTCTTCCTCCATCGTACAACTTATCCCGCGGCATGAGATATCCCGTAAACCAAATCTGGATATTTGTCGCTTCGAGCTAGAGCTACAAACGAGCAGAGTAGAATCACAGGGTATGTGAAGCAATAACATGTAGGAATCGACAGAAGCGCTGCAAAAAAAGACCCCAATAATCACAGATAATAGAGAAATAAAACCACAGGGAAAAACATGTACACAAACAAGTAACGAACCTCGAAGAAGAAACGATAGCAGGTGCATGATTTCCTTATTCTTCTTGAAATTGTGAAGTGGAATCTAGATCAATCGAAGAGAGATACACAACATGAAGCAGCACGCGAGCAATACCAGGATACAGAAAACAGAGAGATAAAGAAAAAGAGGGAAAAAAAAAGAAAAAAGAAAGTCACGACCAAAGGGTTCGCAATCAAAGGATATTTCTCAAGGATATTTCTCCCCTTTAGCAGCACTTCCCACCCAGATTTCCACCTGAACCGGCATTATTCTGATCTATACTAACACCACCGGGCCCAGCCTGATCCGATTTCGTGCTATCCATGACCTTCTTAATATCCGAGGCAAGGCTATAGAATGCCTTGTCGACGTTGATATTGTTCTTTGCCGAGACCTCCAGAAACGGAATGCCGAGTTCGTCGGCCAATTTCTGTCCTTGCTCGGTCGTTACTGCGCGCTTTTCCTCCCAGTCGCATTTGTTACCGATGAGGATCTTATGTACGCCTTCGCTAGCGTGTTGCTCGACGTTGGAGAACCACGTTCGAATGTCTGCAATAGGAAAAGCGTAAGTATACAGGATCATCATATGTAATATGGAATATGACAGGATTGGTAACTCACTGTTAAAAGACCGCTCGTCTGTGACATCATACACCAGGAGAATGCCCATTGCGCCGCGATAATATGCGGTGGTAATAGTTCTGAATCGCTCCTGGCCCGCGGTATCCCATATTTGCAACTTGACGCGCTTACCGTCCAGCTCGATGGTGCGGATCTTGAAGTCGATTCCGATCGTGGTGATGAATGAAGGCGTAAACGAGTCTTCGCTGAAGCGGAGAAGGCAGCACGATTTACCCACCCCCGAATCTCCGATGAGCAGTAACTTGATCTAGAACATAGAAGATAATAGATCAGTAACAGTGACACTAATTATTGTACGAAGAAGTATAATTCCAGACGTACGAGGAAATCGTAATTTCTTGTGCCCGCCATGACCAACGACGACGACCGTGTGTATCTGCTGAGTTGATGTCGCCACGGAGGGAGTTGGTTGTTCCAAGGTTTGATTTGGTTGCACGAGATGAGAGGTGGGAGAGGGGCGAGACAAGGACAGACTGTCTAGACGGAGCAAAAAGGAACGTTTGTTCGACGTTCGAGTCAAGACCGACAAAGGAACAATCAAGCACGAGCTCCAGATGGTGGTAGTGCTAGACTGAGAGGTAAGTAACTATTAGCACCGAGTAATAAGTACAGTAGTTAGTTAAAAGCTGGAGTTGTTCGGGGGGTTTCCCAGTAAGGCCAGAAGCCAGCAGAAGACGGCCACCGCCAAACCAGCTTAGGGTGAACGATGCCGTCGGGTCCAATCACACACCGAGATCTTCTCTCTTATTCACTAGTATTGCTAACTTAGTATCTTCATGTCTCTTGTTTATTTATTTTATTTGGTTTTTTAACTAGGAGGAAAAAAGAAAGAAATTGAACACTACAGTCGTATTGCTCCGGCTTTTGATTGACGACTTTGATATGCTGCGTCGTACTGTCATCTACTGGACTAATTAACTAACTTAGTTAATACTATTCAAAAGACCACTCCCAGAAGTGGCATTCGGAGCATAACGACGCAAACCGGGCTAGTCTTCAAAGAAACAGAGATAAATAGTCTGCTTCGACCCTAAATCCACTTGGAATACGCCCATTGTATGCGATGCAAAGCGTTTCGCTGCCGCCTCACCCCGTGACTCAGATCTGTCAGGTCCATTAAATCCTGTTGGAAGCTAGACATGAAAAACCGCGGCAGGGTGTATTGAGCTCGTCGTTGGAGAATCTGTGCCTCATAAATACACAGCCCGTAGTCTCGATACGACAAGACACTATCTGGATGGGTGGAATATGCCCCAAGTATACGGTCGAGGTTTCTAATCCGGTTAGTAAAACGTAAGCAGACAATCGACACAAGACAGGATCCAGAACTTACCGCATAGAAGCTCGGAAATACTGTCTCTGCAACCCGGCCCTGAAGCCTTTTCGGCTATCGAAGAGGCCGGCAGTCCAGCGCATAGTGCTGTACGTGATCAACAAGCCTGGAGTCAAGCCGATAAACCTAGAAAGAAATCTTCAGCATTCTGCTGCGCTCAGCACCTCTGTCCAGGCAGGCCACTCACCCGAAAACGAGTTCTTGACTCTTCAGTAACGAGTCGATACCTCCCATAGCTACCTCGATGTCGACCTTGGTCTTTTGAATCTGAATGAGCAAGGCACGGACAAGGTCTCCTCGAACCGTTCCTAGGAACGGCTTGCGTAAATCTCTTTCGTAGGCCTTAAGAACTGGCGTTAAATCGCCCTCTCTGACTTGTGCTATCAGTGTCGCAGCGTCTGATTCGGGGCCTCCACTGGCGCGATGCGACGCATTGTCAGAGACAAAGTCCACCACCATTCTTTCAAGACTTTGCCTATCTGCCTCCAAGCTGCTGCGACTCATTATCGCGATTTCGCTCTGTTCGTCGTGTCGGATTGTGCCGATGATCTTTTGGATGGGCTGCAGGACCCAGTTCTGCCAGAAGTCGAGCGTCGTTTGGCCCAATTCGGAGATCCACTGTAATAACTCGGCCTGATGGTTGGTAATAAAACGGAGAGTGGTGCTGAGTGATAATAGTGTGGCTGCAGTCGGGAACCAATACCGAGCAAAGACAGACGGTCGACCGTGGATACGAACAAATTGCTGATTGTAGGCAAGGTATTCCGGAATAGAGACTTTCAACACATGAACAAGTCTCTCAACAACGTCGGTCGGAGCGATAGGATGTGCCTCCTCGGAGGTCCCCTGCTTATCTCGAACTGCGTTATTGGTCACAAGGAAAATCTGCTCTTCAACATTTTTGGAGGCATCTAACGATTGCGAAAGATTATCGATTGTTTTCTCAATCAGCAATGCGGTCCGGTACAGTGCGTAGCCGCGTTCTCGATTCGACTTCGCTGGGTTGGTATCAGAGGTACCGTCCAGAGTGGCGAACGTGAGGCACTCCTCCAACAATATTCCCACGGCTGTAGCATTGAGGTCCTTGAGTTCTTCGAGGGCCTGCCGACGCCTTCTCAGCTGTAATCTGCAGCGGGTGAAGGGGGACGAAAGCGTGTTTCTCGTGTTTTGCGTCAGACCTCTTCGAATATTATTTTGCACCAACTGATAGAAACGCTTCCAGTCGCGACTGATTGTAGTCATAGACGTCAAGTTCTGTTGCACGGACGCTGTTCTCACGTTTGCAAAGACTTCGGACATGCATTGCCAGACCGTCGACGGTGTCATTTGGACCGCATAATTTGCCGTGTACAGTCTTGAGTCCAGTGTCTCATTCCAGTATTCAATCTCGGAGCCTAGGAGCGAAGACTGCTCTAATAATATTTGAAGCACGGTACCCATTGTTTGAGTGGTAAATTTGGCCGCAAGGAACCAAGACTTGTCGTCGGGGTCTTCATGATGATCAATGCCTTGCCCTGTTGGAACAGCAAATAGTTTGTTTTCCTGAGATCGTCCAAGAACTCGTAGTAAATTACGCCGCGAGAGAACCCCGTGATTCTCTACAGACAAAGCTCGCACAGCGGATTGTAGATTCCGAGAATCGCGCGCGTTCACGTCTCGAATGCCGGTCGTATCGACTTCGGCAGCTTCCGTGGTATGAGAATAAAGTCGGTCGATATTAACGTCCACTCGCGAGACAACCCTGAAGAAGTCAGCCAGTCTGATACAATCTAGTATTTAGTATCATCGAGTGCAGACCTACTCATTGACTAGAGACATGGCTGCGATAGCGGAATACCGACTAATCCTGGACTGAGTCCTTCATTCACGCCCACGCCACCGCCAACCGAGTTGATCTCGAGCTCCTGAGCAGGTAGGAAGAAAGGATATGAGTGAACTCGACTGCGACAGAAGACAAGTTGATTCCAAGAGTTCGTTGAGTAAGAAATTAACTATTTTGGGCAATTACATCACCGGCAGCGGCGAGCCACTCCAAGTATCTAACCTGTTATGGTTAGCCGGTTATCATCCTCTGTGCTGGTGACTAAGCAGACAACGGCTCTTCTTGCTTCAGCCTCTTTATTTACCAGCGCAATCCATATTATATTATTCCAATATTGAAATATATTCATCTATCCTGCTATACTCAGAAAGTCATTTTAAAATCAGATGAAAGCTACTCTAGCGCGGAGCTGATCGTTTGACGCGTCTATTCTCCTGTGTTCGAGCTGTGTCTATTGGGAGACTACTGAGTGCTATTGTCAATAGCTCCGGGCTTCTGGGCGTGTCAATTGAACTATTTAGTTAATATACTGATCTAGTTAACTATAGCCTATCTAAGACTTGATGAAAAAGAGGCAATATTTAAAAGTTCCTAAGTTGGTTAGTTAGTTAGCTTCAGCCACGGATTAGCTAATTGACCTGTGGCTTGACCTGTGGCTAGTAGCGTCTGGTAGCTGTTCCGAGCTTGTTGCCTCTCCGACTCCGACAGTTGCTTCCTCATCTCACTATTTCTTGTTTACTACAACACTTTCTTCGCTCCAACCTCCTCATCATTACAATAATCTTCTCGACACCACTGGTCCGTACTAAAAATTTATAAAAGCTCAACTTCACAGAACACTCGGACGATCGCTCTTCCCAACGAGAGAATCGTCTCTCTTTAGTCAGCCATGGCGTTGGACAACTACTATCGAAATAAAATCGAGAGCATGAAGCTCGAGATCATACAGGGGCAGGCCGTTCTACGAAGATTGGAGGCGCAGCGAAACGACTACAACTCAAGAGTCCGGCTCTTACGGGAGGAGCTCGGTCTGCTGCAACAACCGGGCTCTTATGTTGGAGAGGTGGTCAAGGTGATGGGGACCAAGAAGGTGCTGGTCAAGGTACATCCAGAGGGCAAATATGGTCAGTCCATTCTTCTGCTGTCTTCAACAACCTACAAGACCTATTACTGGAGAGATGTGGTTGAAAAAAAGTGATGATTCCGGATGAACTAATAGTGTCTGTTTAGTGGTCGATATCGCCGACAACGTCGACGTCTCCAAACTTACCGTGGGCAAACGCGTTTCTCTGCTCTCCGACACATATAAATTAGAGAAAATGCTTCCGTCGTCTGTCGATCCCCTGGTGTCGCTGATGATGGTAGAAAAAGTGCCGGACAGCACCTACGATATGATCGGTGGGTTGGATCAGCAGATCAAGGAAATCAAGGAAGTCATCGAGCTTGGCTTGAAGCATCCGGAACTGTTTGAATCTCTGGGTATCGCCCAGCCTAAAGGTGTGCTGCTCTACGGGCCACCCGGAACGGGCAAGACCCTGCTGGCACGAGCTGTGGCGCATCACGCAGACTGCAAATTTATTCGAGTTAGTGGGTCGGAGCTGGTACAAAAATACATTGGTGAGGGAAGTCGCATGGTACGAGAATTATTCGTGATGGCTCGAGAGCACGCCCCCAGTATCATCTTCATGGACGAAATCGACAGTATTGGCTCGAGTCGAGTCGAGGGTAGCAGCGGTGGTGATTCTGAGGTGCAGCGAACGATGTTGGAACTGCTGAACCAGCTCGACGGTTTCGAACCCACCAAGAACATCAAGGTGATTATGGCCACAAATCGACTAGATATTCTTGATCCGGCACTTCTGCGGCCTGGACGAATTGACCGGAAGATCGAATTTCCTCCTCCAACGTATGTTCTTCAACACTATCGTGGACTCTGTCCCGTTTGGAAATATATGCTAACTTCTGGGTTTCTTTTGAAAATAGGGTGGAAGCTCGAGCAGACATTCTACGTATCCATTCGCGCTCGATGAATCTGACGCGCGGAATCAATCTGACCAAGATTGCAGAGAAGATGAACGGGTGTTCGGGTGCTGAGCTGAAGGGAGTCTGCACTGAGGCCGGAATGTACGCTCTGCGAGAAAGACGGGTGCATGTTACACAGGAAGATTTTGATTTGGCGACGGCCAAGATTCTGAACAAGCACGACGACAAGGAGGTCAGTCTGGGCAAGGTCTGGAAATAGATGCGTCGTCATGTGGTCAAATTGTCTGTTTTCATCGTACCTCATGAGGTACTCATCGACGCCTTTTGGTCAATACGATTGCCATTGATCGATGGGCCGAGTTTTGGCATAATGTTGGTGTGTACGAGAAGTTAGAATACAAGATATCTTCATTTCACAGATTCTAGCGAGCTTATCAAAGCCCTTTTTCCATGGTGCAATATTTTAAAAGAGTAATTTTTTTTTTCAGAAATGAATGTGTCGCCCTAGAATCCATTCTTGGACCTCGGGATCACTGGTATTTTCTTTGGGAAACCCAACAACACCTCAGATATTCTTCTATATTTATGCGAGCTACATATGAGCCGAATGATTTGTTTAATATTTAAAGCTTCAATTTACAAATTGACCATGAATTTCAATATTCTGTAAGAGCCTCGTGCCTTGAGAAGTAGCTAGTTTCAATTATTTGACATGAGCTTGAAAAAGACAGCATATACAGACCCAACAACCAACTATTTAATAACCATAAAGTCAGACATTACCAAATCAGTCAAGCAGTGTCCCGGAAATTCAACGTCAAGGTCATTGATGGATTAGCACAACTCTCAAAATCGCTGGGATGTAACAACTTTCCATCCAAGATCTTTCCGACATGAGTTTTGCCAACTTCCTGTCCATCTTTTCTCATCTGCGATATGAGAATCTTGAGACATTTAAGTGGACTTTTAGTGAATGTTTTTCTCGTGCATATCTTGTTATTGTTCGTCGCTATGATAAAGCCATCTGCAGCAGCGACACAGCCACTGGGTGTTTTTGTGGATAAAACACCAAGAAAGTCACACAATTGACGATATTCATCGTATGACGACAAATATAGCTGACCTGCAAACAGATTCAGCTGCGTTTTGAGAATTGGCGGTATGCCGAGTGCCGTCACAGTCTTTGAAATGGGATAGAGGTTCAAATCTTCCAGAGAGCGAAGACTTTGAATTTGTCTAGGTGCGTAGACATGCATTGTGACTACATTGGATCGTTGAACATCACAATGCAGTTTGTTTGCCTCGAAAGGGCTGATGATCAGCATGTCTTTCACAACCGAGGAGGAAGGATCGTGACTAGTAAGAACCCACTCGACTGGGCGTTGAAAATCATTCATATATGAGCGGTCCTTGGGTCTCAAGACGGTTTCAGCAAAGTCCCTAGTAACAAAAATCCCAGGAGGAAATTCGGAAAGATCCAGATGATCAGCGGCCGATGTATGCCGCAGAATCTCAAATGCAGGTAGAAAGACCGGGGCTGGCGCCAAAACCCCCGAATGTACAAACCTAACAACATGCCCGTCAAGTTGGTGTCTTTTGGGTGTGGCTGAAGGCGGTCTTTGAACCTCTCGTTCCCTCTCGATCTCGGGGGAGAGTTCCCGCTCCTGTTCCTCTTGGAGCTGTGCTGAGTTGAAATTTAGGCCGTTGAACAGACGGCATCTCTGTTGAATAAGGTGGAGATTTTCTGTTCGTGAGGGTTCAACCTCAGGCTCAACGTTAGATGAGCGGTGCGGCCGGTATCGTTGTTCAAGGGTCTGTGACTCTTCTTCGAGAAAATCTGTTGCCTGTTCAGATATTATCTCTTTTTGGTCACGATAAATCGACCACAACGCATTCTGGCGCTCGTATCGCTCTCCTTGAACCTTCCAAAGGGGAATGCTGCGATATATGTCACGCCATGTTTCGGTAAGAGCCCAGCGAAGTACATCTGGCACTCCAATGGATTCAGTTGATGTTCCAGGAAGAGAAGAAATCTTGGTCTTAATTTCTTCTGGAATACAGAAAACGATGGATTGTCCCTTGCCCAATTTTCGCATCCTCATGCACGCTTTAAATATAATCAGCGAGTGCGGCTGAAACGAGGATAAACACTTTACTTACCTTGCACTAACTTATCTTTTGTCATACCAGCCCCCAGGGTTACTGCTGCCCGATAATATGATGGTAATCGCAAATCAATTCCCCTGGTATGAGCTTCATCCAAGAAAATATAGCATGCCTCAAGCTGCTTCGCAAATGGCGATATCTGAAGTGGCTCGACGATTCCAGCGCGATCCACTACACTGATGACATCGAGTTCGTTTACAAAAACGACGGCCTGCTTTTGCTTGTTGTCCAATGTCATTTCCAGCCAGGCTTGTGCAACCTCCAGATTGTTGAGCTCTAATATCTGGGCACCCACATCGAGAATCACTTGTGTTGGCGGATCGAGACTCGCCACCATTTCCAACAGTATTTGTGCGTCTGACTTGGAGATGCTGGCTCGCGGGGGCGTGAATGCAATCGAGTTCTCAGGGCGTAGCAAGTACTCCAGGACCAAAGCGTTGGTGTGATTTTGCTCTGGAAGGTCCAATTGCGTTACACTCAGAGGGAGGGTCTCACGGGAGTCGTTAGTTCCACTGAAACCAACCGTTGGATTTGGCTTGAGCTCGCCGATATCCCATCCAGAGGCAGACAATTTATTTGGGAATTCCTTGATTTCTTTGGGAAACACAATGTGGCTGAGAAAGTAATCAATGGTACCTTTCGAAAACTTGAAGTGAGGGAAGACATGAGCCACACAGTGGAATTGATCCTGGAGATTGATGCCGCCTAAGTGGCGGTATGCTTGTGGGAGTGTCGGCGCATCGTTCACCCAGAGTTGGAAATCAATTTCCCTTTGATCTGATTTCACTAGATGGTTAAAGGCGAGAAGTAACTCTTCATCATCCAGCCCGCCGTAGTAATAGTTGAGGCATGTGAGGGCTATGATAACTTCCGGGTGACTGAATTCCGATCGTGGAGCTGGGTTGTCCTTTGCACGATACGGAACCGAAAGCCTGCTTGCTGGTTGTCTTGTCCGATCAGAACCGTAGTTGACCCTCCAACGCTTTTGCCCAAAGCAGAAAGCTAGGACGCCGCCAGCAAGAAGTCCTCTCAAGAGGAGAAGTGCATCCTTTGTGCTTTCAGTCCAAAAGCTAGAAGGGCCTCCGTTTTCAACGGCCTCAATGTCTTGTGCCGATAAGTCGGCATAGAGAACATATTTCAAAATGTCTCTTCTCGATTCCTCGGTCTGCCGTGAGATCGCTAAGGAGTCAATACCCTTCTCACAGATGTGTTGAGCCACGCGTCGGAGTAGCTCTTGTCCCGTGCTATCGTGCAGCAGCCGTATCCGAGGAAATCTTCCTGGCTGGTGTTCGTCAACTTCAATCAGACGCGCAAATTCCTCCTTCATGTCCACAGCATACTTCTTTACCAGCTCCAAGACTTGTTGAACGATAATCCATCTCTCTGGGCTGAATTCCAAAGGCTGCTGAGCACCCATCGTGTAAATAAGCTCAAACTTGACACTAAAATTCTCGTCGCTCTCATCCACAACGTCGCGCGACGAATTATGGAATAATTGAAGCGTTCGAAGAATGGATCTCCCAATCTCAACCTTGCCGGCAATGAAGGATTCAAGGCACATAAGTTTGAGGGATAGTATGTGTTCCGGTTGAACTAGGAGAATTCCCCCGGACTTCATGCAATCCAGACACATTCGCTCAATCTCCGTCGCCCCCGACTCGCTTATTCGGAGTGACCTTGATACAGGCAGCTGATAGATTCGTCGTCCCAGGAGACCTCCAAGCTTTGAAACGAGCATGTGAAGCATCTGACGCGATTGTGGTTTAGCAACAATAACACGGACTAAATGAGACCCGTCGGCTAAAGCAGCTGCAACAATAGGCACGATGACCGACGATTTGCCTTCGCCCATGTTGAGCTGCATGACTGCATTAGAACCCGATTCTAAAGTTCTCATCTTCCGCGCTATCTCTTCCTGGACGTCTCGAATTAAGAGTCCATTCTCGATTTCCAGCAGCAGCGATTCTGGATAATCGTACGGGTCCCAGTTGGAATGCCCCTGATTCTGGAGTTCTTGAACCAGATCCTCCGGGCGATCTATCAGAGTCACCAAACGCTTTGCGCGCTGCAGCGCCGTTATAGCAAGCCCGTAAGCGAGAAAGCAGCGTTTCCATTTCTCGGGTAGTCGTGTCCACCTTTCCCGTGTCAATTGCCGGAGCAAAAGGTCCGGGGATAGTCTCGGCCATGCATGCCCCTTTGACAAGGTTTGCCAAACCCTAAGAGAAGTTTTGGCATTTGAATTTGTAATATTTGTTGCAGTGAGCAATAGTGATAGTCGTGAATGAATGGCTCGGTAGGTTTCTTCTAAGTGATCTCGACATCGTTTCTCGTAAGACTGAATAACATTTCTGAGGTCGACGTCAGTCGACAAGGCAATTTTATGTTTTTGTTTTTGTTGTAAAGATTCAATGCTCGCTTCCAGTCGCTCGAGGTATTGCAATTCATATTTGGATCTTGGCTGAGACTTCAAGGCATTGATCACTGATACCAAACTTGGCACTTGCAGTTGAGAACTCGAAGAGGCATGTAAAAAATTGCTCAAGCAAGGCAGATCTGGCTGGAGGATAGGAACTGGACCGAGGTCCTCGCTGAGAACATTGTCAACCGAAACTGACCTGTGGCGTGGGCAGGCAGGATTCACACTGGGTTGGTGGGAAAGCATTGGCATGGCTATAGATTGCACTGGTTGTGTAACAATGACCGTTGCTACGCCCGTAAGATACTGCCTCAACTGCCTGTTATCGAACCAAATAGAAAACATCTGATTCACTTTGGACATCGCTCTGTTCAGGTCAAAGTAGTCAGCAAAGTTGGGATTGCCTGTGGCCGGAGGAGTGCTTGGGGAAGAAATTGGCCACTGTTGACGCAAGTCCCGCATAAAGCCATCCAATGCCTGTTTCCTATTATCTCTTGTGAGTCTTTTCCTGCGCGACTGAAATGCCGAGTAGCTTTCCGATTTTCCAGGAGATAATTTGGATTCCGGAGTCGTGGACTGGATGGCGAAGTTGATACCAGATCGTAAAGCCTGCTCATCCAATTCAAATCCTTCTTTTGGCTTGTATCTTGGTATGTTAGGTGGTGATAAGGACTCCATAACAGTGAGGGCATATATCGCCGCAAGGACTTTCAGAGCTACCATATCCGACTTCGTGGAGAATGCCAAGGTTGAAAGCCAAATCATGACCTGGTACTTGTTCGGGCGAGAGGGGTGGGTGTAGAACAAGCGATGAATACCACACCAGTTTGTGGCGATAACTTCAATTGGATCCAAAATGTAGCTGGCATCGTATCGGATATTGGCCAAATCCATCGAAACTTCAGGGCCATTTATACTGTTGTACTTGGCAAGAAGACTCCAGAGACGAGAGACAATGGCTCCAGCTTCCATCTCTTCCAGGGATCCATAGTTATAGTAAAGAGAATGGCAAAGATTGTAGACGCGACTGCACTCTTCGGACTGATAGTTTCTGTCACGACCAGAATAAAGGCGATCGTGAATAATTGTGAAATCTTCGGCTCCAAATTCTGAGACCCTAAAGGTCGATGAACGAATTCGAGCACGTTGCAGCAGATTGGGGTCTGACTTTGGCAATGCAGGCTGATTCGCTAGGATTCCAGGATAGAAAATATTCAGTCGACGGTCCTGGTCGAATATTTCTGCCACCTCCTTGCGAAAGTCCTCATGATGTGACAACGAATTAAGATCTCTCCGCCACTCAATGGTTTGCATTACTTTTTCATTGGCGGGATAGTACTCTCTTTGCGGAGTCAGTTCCGCCAGTACTTTCAGAATCGTGATGTTTCCCAATTGCAATTGCGTAAAAGAACGCAGAGACGCAGATCGGAGTATAGACAATGACTCTTCAGTTCCCGTCCTCCCAGTTAGAGGGTCTGGAATACAAAAGGAAGTGACAGCATGTAAATAGCACAGCAGGAGCTTGCTCTGTAGACTTCCGTTGTCGACCAGACGACCCAGCTGGTCATCTATTGAGTATGAATGAAGACTGGTAACCTGCTGCCACCCAATACTGACTGCGACGTGGCCTGCTTCACGTTTCCATGTCACCGGACCCTCGGGGATAAGTACGACGCGATCGTCAGTGACTTCACTCTTCAAAATTAGCCTATTGCGAAGACCAACGAGCGTTTCAAGCGATTGATTCTCCGCGATCACCATTCCAGGGTATTGGCGAGACCGCATAGCAGTCTGTCCCACCTGAAGAGTGAAGCTGATTCTCAGACGAGGTAGCTCAATTTCCACAATAGAGGAGTTAACAAGCACACATTGCAGCTTGGAGGCATTTTCCAAGGGGCTTAGGATGTCAGATATGTGTTTTGCCGTCTCGCTTTGCAAGCAAATCAAGCTGTTGTTATCTTTCACAAGACGCCAACCGCGCTGAGCGTCTCCCCTTAGAAGTTTCCAGTTATGCTTCGAAGAAAGCCATGGTTGATTGATGGGTCGAAATTCCACGTATCCTTGGTGCACATTAAACCAATGAGCGTAATCCTCCACGAAAGTGTCAGGGAACCACCCAGAAAATAACCTCGATGGAATGAATTCCAAAGTCTCACTCTCATTTCTCGCACGAATGCAGAGATCAAATCCTTTCGATCCAGATATCTGCTTTCTTCCAAAATGGATCGTATAGCCCATGTGTGTCCGCTGTCCCGAAAACTGCATTCCGGGAAGGTCACTGGGCATCACCTCAACCAATGACCGCCCAAACAAGGACTGATACGTATGATGGCGTTCGTAAATGGAAGGCAGCGAGGCGAGCGGACACCCATCAATCAGAAGCTCCCCCGTCAGGATATTGTAATGGACATACATGTCTCTCGTTTCCGTGGATTCGCAAAGCATTCGAGTGACTAGCCAGTAATCATTCTCTCTTGAGACAATAGACCAGGGAGATCCCTTGCGGTATGCGGCCCACGTCCGCGTAATAGCCTCATCTAGAGCGGCAGAGTGTTTAGGGAAAAGGGTCTGGTTCTCGTTTATGAGTCGATAGTAACGATAGGATAACGACTTCCATCGAAACATCAGGATTGGAAGGAGATCATTGGCTTGCATATCGAGTATACCTTTCCTGTCGTGAAGAATCATACAGCATTGGAAGAGAGTTGTTACCGCCGATGAGCTCCCCACGATCCGAGAAAGATGTGCTCCCTCCGCATCAAAGGTACATGCACAAATAAGGGCGATTTGAGCACTGTGCGCCATCAATGCGGTACGATGATTGCCGTCAACTGTACTGTTTGCCTTATCCCTAACAATGGTAACCCAGTGGAATGCAACGTCGCGCAGGTATGATAGGAGATCAAAACAGAGATCGTGTATTGCGGTGGAACCGGATAGGGCAAGCACTCTTTGGATAATCAGAATCAGTGCCAACAGCTCCTGAGCAGACTCCCAATTCTCTTTGATCCGTTCTGCTGACTTCCTGACCTCGGTCAACAGTGCCGCCGTAAATCGGTCATCTTTCAGAATGACATGTCCGGTCCTCAAAAAGGAGTCTCCAGTCGGACCTGCCTGGTTGATTATCTGCAAGAGGAAAATACATGTTTCCGTCTTCTTCCAAACGACGCTAGGCATAGCTAACTGCCGGAGAATATTTTCCCACTGTATGTGAGTACCCAGTGGCATTGCACAGAGTGCCCTGTATTCCGCAAGTGTCATGTCCTCCGGGCATGCATCTAGAGAGGCAATAACCGAATTAGGGGGTGGCCCATCACTGCTACCTGCTGGTCGAAATAAGAATTTCTGTAGCGAAGAGCTTCTTTTGGGTAGTTGATAGGTGCACAGTGTTGCAGTTGTCTCATCTCCAAGGTCCAAGTCCGCCACGAAGCAGCGAGCGAAGTTATCATAATAGTGAAAATACATGCCATTTATAAGACACACATCTTCATTAGTCACGTGAATAATCCTCTTTTCCCTCCTGTGTGTCCCAAGATGAGGTTTGACTTGTGAAAGAAGATGAATTCTCTCAGCGTCTTCAATATGCTTGTAAAAGGACGATAGTCCACGATAAGATTGAGGTCGGTAATCATCTATTGGTCGAGTCTCAATAGAGTACTCAACTTTGAGAATACTGAGAAAATTGAGCGTTGCTTCACGCCACCAGGCAAATGGCTGTGGTCTCCTCAATTCAAAGACAGTTGACTTCGCCTGCAGGGGATTATTCGACAAAGGCCATTCGTGAACCACGATACTAATTTCGCGCGCCTGTTTTTCATATAAACAACGTTGGCACGGTGAACTATGGCGGGACTCATGAATATCAAACTGATAATCCACTATAGTGTCAACGTATGTGCACTCCATTCCATTGACCTTGTCATACAGGTCTCGATACTGTTTTTGCTTGAGCTCAAGCTCGGATCGTTTAGCTGCTCTCTCGCGAGTGGCTTTTTCTTGGATCTCTGCCAATAATTTCTGATGTTCCGTAGATCTATCAAAGTACCGTACCGAGAAACAGGCTGAGGTACCGAAATCTTTGAAAATTCCTAACCCGTGATATCGTACGCGAGATTGTCGCTGCTTCATATATGTCTCTGCACGCTCCAACCGTATCAATTGAGATTGATAGGGCAACACGAGTGACAAATACATGGTCATCGGTATACCGCAATCATATTCCTGGAGCATAGGATGGAGGTGAATTGCCGACTTGTCACAAGCGATCCACAGCTCCAAGATTGTAAGAAGCATTGTTGAAACGGCTTCTGGATTTGTGGAATATACTGGCAGCGCAACTTTATGATAACGGTCGATCAGGTTTCTCAGCAGCTGACATGTTGTTTCCTGGGCTAAATGAATTTGAAGCCAGCTCGCAAGATGAGACTCGACCCAGCTCTCTACGGTGGCGAGGTTAAAGAATTCATACTCTGGGTCATCAAAGTGTAGATGTAAGGGAATATCCGTCGCCTGATAATGTTGCAGTTTTGGCCGCGGTTGAAACTCCTTGGATGCTGAAATGCGTTGACGTTGGTGAATACTTTCAAGCCATTCATCTAGACCTGGAGATAAACAATAGACGTCTTCTTTAAATTTCAAAAATTTCAGGCGACGCAGTCTGATGTTCCGTCTGTTTTGTAACAGAACTGTATCCCAATCCTGTTTAATACTGCTATTGGCCTGTCCAAGGGCATCTTCAACAGCGGAAAACCAAGGGGGAGCAGCAGCCAGATCAAGCTTGCGCAGTCGGCGAGCGATTTTAGCTGTCATGATGTATTTTTCCTCGGTGTCTATCTTCTCACTGAACTTTTGGAGAAGCATAGCCATGTAGAACACCATAAAATGCTTGTAAAGGTCTGTGGTCACTCCTTCTTGCACGCAAAGTCTTTGCATGATTAGTTGAAGAACCACTCGAATCAGAAGCCAAAAAGGGGATCGCCGCCAAGGCATTCGAGTTTTATACCACAGCACTTCTTCGCGAGTATTTTTCTGTATCTGTAGATTCTCCGAGGGAAGACATAAAGGTCGTAAAAAGGTGACGAAAAGCTCGGTTACCATGGTTGGCTTTGTAGTATCCCTCTCTTCTTCGTGTGACTGGCCAGCTTTTTTCACCTTCGGTGTGGTGCCAGCGACGGACTGATAGCTCATTCTGGATAGAGTCTGCGCAATCGTATGTTGCAGAGTTGATTCCTCAAAGGTGGCCCGATCTAGGCCAAAGGCTGGGCCAGGAAAGTGACGCTGTAGGCGGCCCACAGTGCTGTAGACTGATTTATTGCGAGGCGACAATTCGAATGCTTCAATTTGGATCTCACTCTTTGCTGCAGTCAATAGAACTGCGGCGTTCTGATTGTGAACATAGATGGGTAGAAAACCCCCTTGGAGATCGATCAGAATATCGCTTGATGAATTTCACTGAAGCAGCTTACCGTTTAGATGCAATTTCTGCAGATTCTGCAATAGTTGATTTTCATTCACGTCTCCGTGAAATCCTGCCTGGCTTTTCAAACGTGAAGCCATCTCGATGACAGAAGCGAGAATCCCATCCTGCTGCTCAGTCGCGTAGGTTTTGAACCTTTTTAAAGCTTGAATCACGCTATCAAGAAGCGCAAGCTCGTACACAGGATCATAGTCATCCTCTTGTGGAAGCTTGGGAGGAAGAAATACATGATGAAAGATGTATTCCATTGCCTTAGAGGATAAATCGGAATGCAAAAAGTATGTAGACATGATGCTAAGATGTTTGCGTATTTTCTTGTCAATACAGAGTCATCTCGAACTTGACAGAAGCCTAGTATTTAAAGAATTGGCATTTGGGAGTTTTGCGGAATATCATCGACCCCATCAGCCTCATTGCCCTCGTATTAAAAAGTGGCGTAGTTTGCCAAAGCCTGTTTGTCAACGCCCGTTTGTCTCATGATAGGTTCTCAAGGCCAAGGCCTCATTACCAACCCCTGTCCGGCGCTTACCGGTAGCAGCTTGTACAACGAAGGTGGCAAGCGTGGCTCCGTAGATTATCAACATCCTGCAACTGTCAGCCTCGCCGACCAAGAGTTTACCTGACTAGAGATGCAGGGCCATTGCAAAGTGCGTTTTCCGATGTGTTGGAGGTGACATTGGTTGGTCATGAAGGTCGTTGCCTCTGAGAAAACGTCAAATCATGCGCCTCGGGCAATTGGGATGCCCACAGAGCTCCAAGGCATAAACCCTGCATTTCTATCTTGCCAAAGCTGTTATTGGACATCGCTGCTCAAAGATAAGCAATGGCTTCTCAATTAGTCCCTCCTTCCCTCCTACGCCGCATGTACTTGTGATAGGGGTTGCTAGGCGCATGATTTGAATCACAACCGCCGCAGTGAGATTCAGCCTTGTCGAGGTCGGTCGGATACAAGGTGGTGCAAACTCGAGTGTGTAGTCTTCGATTGAACATTGTCCTTAGAAATGTTTGCCATGTAGAGAACTGTCGACCATTCTATATGGTATCCGTCGAGTTCAGTGACTGATCGGTCTCTGTGGTTTGAAAAAGTAAGAAAGAAGGAGATGTTTCTCATGGCGCATTTTAAGCTTCTTCGGCAGTGATGGCGCGCGCCATTCGACAAGGTAGACACCGTAATATTACTGTCCTGTACTGTAATGCAATTACCGACATCAGACTCCGAGGAAAATATAGACAATTTATTTAATAGAAGCTTAGCGATTGATAGATGGTATAATATCTTGTCGTATTTTCTGAAAGGCAAAACACAGGCTTGTTACCCTCTATTAGCTACTGGATCTACACTGATTGGAAAAATGATTGATATGGATATGCCTTATACGACTAGATACAAATTAGACGGTATTAACCCTAACCCTCACCCATCGTACAATCTAGAACTCTTAACTTAGAGGAACGTTGATTCAATATAATCCAAAAATTGGCAAAAACTTTATATTTACTTAGAAAAGAGGCTAGATATTCTTAACTAGTTACACGCCAAGCGACCGCGATCAATAAAGTACAACCATGAAAATCAATAGTCCGCATCACTCCTGTCTTGGCTTGCCATTGCAATGGAGGATTGGCATATCCGCCAAGGGTGCTGTGCTCCTGTCTACATCAGACCGCTTCCATCGGCCAGTTATGCACTCACTCATTCATTTACTTAGGTACTCGTGTATAGTATGCAAAGGATGTAGCTATTGTTCCAAAAAATCAGATGCTTTATAGATAATGTGCTTGGCGGCAACGCAGATCGATTTAATTTAGCCTCGCCACCGGGTTCGTCCTGACTGAATCCTTACTCCTTACTACTTAGTCCAACTCGGGACGTAGCGACTTAGCATTCTGTCTAATCAATCCAACAAAGCAGCATGGACAGTGGACACTTGCGTTGTAACTATTGGCTGCTCTGAGGAATGCCACTTTAGCTTACTTCCTCCATATGCCCGGCAGTGCTAGTTACAGTGTATGCTGCAGTTTACACTAGTCTCTTTTGCTTCACCTGGATCTACACTCTACTCTCCATTCTCCCGAGACCTTATATTCTAACACATCTTTGTTTTGGATCTTTCTGTCTTTCTTTCTTTTCATATCTCACACCTTTCACTATCCACGTCCTCTGACTCTTTTCTCGCCAATATTAACTAGTCAGATTATTCCGCATCTTACCACGGCACTGAGCTTACCTGTTGCCTCAGGCACTCAAAGAATTGTTGGCTTCCCCGCAACCCCGGATTTACTTCTTCGGGACTTTCCGTCCAAGGTATGTAAAACCATCGTTGTTGTCCATCACATCAACAAGTTTTGTCATTTGCAGACTTTTTATGTGACTCAACATGATGTCCCTCCAGCCAGTAGATGCTGATGACTATGCAGTTTGTTCGAATAGTTCGTTGAGGATGTCATTCTCCTGACTAGGAATGAGTCAGTGATAGTCTTGAGTAATATTCTGCAAGACTATATATTTCTCGAATACCTCCCAGCCTTGGAACCATATCGATCATTTCTGCAACTTGCAACATCAAGCCAAAAAGCAGCAGAAAGGTCTGAAGCTAAGCGAGATCATGTCTACTGCAGTGCAAACCTCCACTATTGACCTCTTGGAGACGGAGCTTTCGAGAGCCAGAAATGCTCTACACGAGATTCAACCAAAGCCTGTCCATCTAGTGTCTCTGGAAAACGTTACAGCAGGGGCGTTGGCTGCCCGGAAGAAGATATTGATAGGCTATAACCATGATTTTTTCGCGGGCAACACGCGTTTGACTCCCAAGGAACTGGGACTGGTTTCTCTCCAAGAAGTCACTCCGTCGACAGAAGAGGATGACAGTTCACCATCGTCAGATCGGCCAGCTGATTCAGTAGACATGTTCAGTCTTCTGGCCAACAGCGTAGTTCTCCATCATCTTCTTCCTCTACTACCAGTATCTTCATTGATGGCCCTCGCCGCCACCAATAAGGAAATCCGCTCCGTGCTTCTCGAGACTCCCTATGGATTCAGACATCTAGATCTCCGCACGTGCCGGAAAGCTCACATACCAGAGAGAAAGGCCATTGATGTCGGAGGTGAACGATGGAGAAGTCAACGAATGGACGAGTCTCTTACCGAAGACGAGTTTTACGCTGGACCTTTACGAGGAATATTTTCCCGTCTGTACAGTTTGTCCGTATTGACAAAGATTCGAACGCTAATTCTGGATGGTCTGTCTGTTCCGGCCGAACTCGTCACGGATATCCTTCTGAGTACTCGTTTCAACGTGAGCATTCTGTCGATACGTGGTTGCACTCATCTCAACGAGCGTATGTTGAGGCAGGCACTGGAATACGCAGTGCGTCCGAGTCGGCACGAGGGGTTCCCGAAAATCAAAGGCGTGTATTATTTCACTCCCTTGTCGTCAGCATTGGAAGGCCCGCCTTATCGTGGGATCGGGTCTCGTCGGGAATGGTGGCGGGCACAAGTAGATGCTCAGCCCGTGTCATCTGTTTCAGAGAGTCGACAACAAGAACACGACCAAATCACGCACAAGTGGTATACAGGCTCTGGGAAGGTGTTCAGATCTGGAATAGACCGCAACTGGGCCGAGACTCTGAAGAAATGCGAAGGCATTATTGCCTTTGACGCGGTCTTATGTCGTGGACCCAGGCATAATCCGGATTTGTACGTTGCATCGACGGGCGAGGATCAGATCAGAACAGCAGATTCTCTTCTACCAGCAGCCATTGCATCAATATCACTAGGATCGCATGGCTGCGATGGCTGTCATTCGGCACCCGAGGGACCTGCTATCTGGGGCCAGTCTCCAGAATCGTATTTCCCCCTGCTTACCCCTTCGCCTCTTTTCTCTTCTAACGCTCTCAATGCAAAACGACCTGTCTCGCGAGGCGAGACGGCCACGATGATAGCGCGTTGCGATGACTGTCTGGAAAGTCGATGGTGTCGTCAATGCCACAAATGGTTCTGCGAGAATTGTCTACCTAATCCTTCGGAAGCGACAGGTCGTCTCTCGCCTCATCAAACTGTTGTCCATAGAGCAGGGAGTCGACGCCAGCCAGCGGAACTTCTGCCGAATCTGGAAACTCTGGGAGTAAGCAGAGATTGCTGGGAATGTGGGCCAACAGTAAGTTTACTCGCAGAATAATATACGCAATTCAATTGTTATCAGACTAACAGGGTGCTATAGTGTGCAAGCTGCAAGAAGGAAAGTCAACGCCGATGTAATACCTGCTCTGGCGAGTACTGCCTCAAACACAACGACGGCTGCTCTCCCATCAAGGTGAGAAGTTGATGATTTTCGCAACTATCCCGAAAAAAATGCAAGGCTAACTCTTGTCTAGTGTGACTGGTGCAATACGAGCTCACGACGACTCGTAGGAGATCTCTATTAATTGACTAGCTAGTTCTTCAAACGAAGTAATGAGCCGACGAACTCTCTTCTCTTCTCATATCAAGTGCACATGGAGCTTCTTTTCTCGTAAATTCGAATGTGTGTTTTTCTCACCGACTAAGCCTTAACTCTCATGTCAATGCCACAGGGAGATCCCCGGTCACGGAAGTCAATTTCGGTTTATCACTTGGCCATGTTCGTAGTATAGTCTGATAGCGAGTCACTAATAGTTCACTTTTACCAGATTGTCCAATTTCAAATTTCGGTATGCTAGGTCGTACGACTCTAAAGAGGCCCATCTGCACCTATCTACACCCTACAGATGAATAGCACCCTCACCTAGCCAGATGAGAAGCTATACAACTTTCTGATAGGGGGAGAACGGCGAGCCGAACACCCGTTTGTAATTAAACTTTGGTTTATGTACTTATGTGAGCGAACCACTTATCCTGGAGAAGCTCCCTTGCCGATGGTCTGTCCCTTGGATCGAGTTTCGTTATTTTTAGAATGAACTCCTTATCCTCTCTAGATATCTCCTGTTCAGAAATCCTTGAGAATGGTTTCTTCTTTTCAGGAGGAATGCTTTTCATGACGTATGCCAGGATATTCAACGTATCTGGCGGGCAGATCTCGCGGTACATCAAAGGAAATGGTCCAAAGAATTCACACTGTCTCTGGAGGATTTTGAATTCGTAATCATCATGGTCCACGGGAACATCTGGCTTAAAAATGAAGAATTTATCTCCATAGAGCAAGGTTATAAGCTGGAGAACACGTTAGGTCCGTTCAGCAGTACAAAGTAATTGACATAAAACATACCAGGGTGCCAAAAGACCATATATCTGTAGGTATGCCCCAGCCAATTCGCAGATGTGCTTCAGGACTTCTCCAGATAGGTGCTCCGATCAGGTCACCGTCCTTAGCATACGCTGAATCCGCAGAAATAGTGCTTCCGAAATCTGAAAGCTGTACATCTGTAAATCGAATATCCCCAGGACCATAGTTCACAAGAATGTTGTCGGGCTTGATGTCTTAAAAAATGTATGAGCTAGCGTACTTAATCCAGGGGACAACAGCACTTACCTGTATGTACAAAATTATTCTCATGCAGGACCTTTAGCGCCTCTAAAATCCTTTTTGCAACGTATTTAATTTCTTGATTTGTAAGTCGTTTAGAGACAGAAGCATTCAGAAGGTGATCGTCCAGATGCTTTAAGACTATTGCCGGTGGATCAGCCGGCTCGACTATCTCGTCAATGAACGGACGTATGAATGGAGTGCGAGACTGGAAGCGGGTTAAAACATCACGCTCATTCTGAAGACGAAAATGAGGAACGCTTTTGACGATAACTTGTTGCTCGTCTCCGGTTCTGCAAAACAGATTTATAAGAGGGCTGAAACTACTGTTGGACTTGCATCATCTTCGTACCTTGCAAGCCAAACAGTCTCTTGTAACTGCATGCCAACGGTGTATAGTCCGCTGTGACCGCGAAGGCATTGACCTAATCGGAGGGAAGAAGCCATTGCGAGTGGTTCAAAATCTGAAAAACGGATTGTTCCGTTGTCAGTAATCAAAACTATACATAGTACACTAATAGAGGACTGTTGCAACCTCATATAACTACTAGTTCTACCTGTTTTGACTGACAGAAGTATCGCCTTAGGCTTCAAGTATGATTAGGGTTAAGTTATATGATTAGGGTAAGGTGATTTCCGCGGGGGCGAAATCGATTAGATAAGATAAGTCCGATTAGCAATGCAGCGTCAGAGTAGCTTCCAGAACATCGACAACTCTCTCTTTCTACATAATCTTCTTTTAATTCAGTCAACTACAATATAAGGCATATTCTATCCATTTGACTATCTGCATGGAGTAGATTCTGTGACTATCTACTTGACCAGCTATGGCGGACACACAACTACCTCCGACACTGAAATGGTCCTCACAACTCATCCTTTCTCCATCCGCGCACATCTCACGATCACTATCAGGCGACAAGATCCTTTTACCTCCCTCTGCGCTTGAGGAACTTCTCTCTGCAGCTCCCATCGTGCAAATCAACGACGCCGCGCCACGCGGAAACAGTCGACAGCATACATCGACATTCGATCCATTTAATCCATACACATTTGCAGCCGAATCGAGAGCACGGGCTTACGATTCATACAACCTGAGTAACGGGAGTTATCAAGCGCAGCCTCAATTACCGCATCCGCTTACATTTCGACTTGTCAATCCGCAGAATGGCCGAATTGTCTTTGCAGGGATTAGAGAATTCTCGGCTGACGAAGGTCATGTTTCGTTAAGCAGGTTTTTGAAATATGCGCTGGGGCTGGACGAAAAAGAGAAAGATCAAGTAGAGGGTAGTGGTAATGGCGATGGTGAAATCAAAATTACGGTTCATTCACAGCAACTCCCCAAAGGCACCTACGTGCGTCTCCGCCCTTTGGAAGCAGGGTACGACCCGGATGATTGGAAAGCATTGCTGGAACGATATTTGAGGGAGAATTTCACGACTTTGACAGTCGGTGAAATGCTGACCGTACCCGCGGGACGTGGTGGCCGAACTTTTGAGTTTTTGGTCGACAAAGTGGCACCTGCAGACGAGCAGGAAGGTAGAGTCACTGGAGTATGTATAGTCGATACGGATCTGGAAGTCGATATTGAGCCGTTGAACGAGGAACAAGCTAGAGAAACACTCCGGAGACTCTCGCAAAAGGCAGCGCGAAAACTGGGCTCGGAAAATGAGACTTCCTCTGGAGGACCGGTTAGCGTGGGCCAGCAGGTTCGGGGTAGGGTCAGAAGGGGCGATTATGTGGATTATGAATTGGCTACGACAGAGTCATTCTTGAGAAACGGTGGATCAATAACGCTGGAGCTGGAGGCTTTCGACGGGGCCGATTTGGATATATTCGTCAGTCCCTTGTCGGCATACCAAAGAGCACAACCCAGAAGCGACGAGCATATCTTTGCTGATATGTCAACGACACCTATCAAGGTCCTGAAATTCGACCTGTCGTCACCAGAGCTGGCCGGCATGGAGAAGCTTTGCATCTCGGTACATGGGTTTTCGCTCCCCGGATCTGATGCCGATGGCCACACAGAAGTCCCAGTTGAATACGTTCTGCGCGTGTCTGACGCCATGCAAATAGAAAACGACAGACCAAGCACAAATGAGCATGAGCACGGTACTGATGAAGTTCAGTGTAAAAACTGTCAACAGTGGGTGCCACAGCGTACATTATTTTTGCACGAAAACTTTTGTCTCCGAAACAATATCCTGTGTCCCAAGTGCAAGAATGTCTTTCAGAAATCCTCGAGTGAATGGCTCAAGCATTGGCACTGCGAGCACGACGACGCCCACGGTAACGACGAATTGAGTAGAGACAAACACAATTACATTTTCCACCAACCTCATACCTGCACAACATGCGACACTACCACAACTGATCTACCATCTCTTGCACATCACCGAACAAGTCGATGTCCCGGAAAGTTGATTTTGTGTCAATTCTGCCATCTCATCGTCCCTCAACAGGGCGATTCTGACCCAGACATGAACGACCCAGAAGTCTTATTATCCGGTCTCACTCCGCATGAACTTGTTGACGGCGGAAGAACAACAGAATGTCACTTGTGTAACAAAATCATCCGACTTCGCGACATGAAAACCCATCTACGCCATCACGATCTCGAGCGTTTGTCTCGACCAACACCTCCAATATGTCGCAACGTCAACTGTGGCCGTCCTCTCAAGACACGTAACACACCCTTAGGGCTGTGCAGTATCTGTTTTGCGCCTCTATACACAGACGCGCACGACCCGGAGGGCAAAGCGCTCAAACGACGTATTGAGCGGAGATATCTATCCCAAATGCTGACGGGATGCGGCAAAGCATGGTGTCGTAATATATACTGCAAAACAGGCCATTCGCAATCGAATTCGCTTTCTGCAACTTCCAATTCAGCGCTGCCGACGTCCTCAAAAGAGATTCTACAAACGATCAAACCTCTCATAGACGACCTCAATACGAAACCCCCCTTGACCGAAACTATCTCGGATGACGCGACTCCTTTCTATCTCTGTGCCGACGAGACCAGCCAACAGCGTCGTGTTCTAGGCGAAATGATTGCCGCGGAAGGAGATTATGATGTGAGATGGTGTCTCGCAGCGTTGGAAGGGACGAATGGCGATTTGGAGAAAGCGAGAGAGTGGCTAATCTCACGAGCACCGACGAGAAACGAACAAAGATGAATAGAAAGTATATAATATAGAGATCTAGAATATATCCGTCTGATACATGTAATTTAGCGCGCAAAGAGCTTGATGCTCATAGAAACGTGATTGTTTTTTTCTACATGGTCGTTTCAAGCCTAATCTAAAGTCCTGAAAAAATCGTGTAAGATTTATTCCCCCGCTAGGCATCTGAGATAGCTTCATTATCGTAGGAATCTTCTTTTTGCTTGTACGAGCGACACTCGCAATACAGCTTCTTGTGAAATGACAATTTAAGCACCGCCCGTCTTGGCTGCAAGAGTACCACTTCCTCGTGACGAAAAGATGCCCATGATTCCAAACACTATATAGAACAGAGCCAGCGGATAAGCTACCAAAAATCGCATTCCGCGCATTCTCCCCACAGCGCAAAACATGCCGGAACTGCTATAGGTGCACCACCCGACGGCGGCAGAGGTGAGGAGATATCCAAATAGCGTGTCCATGGGTATCAAAACACCGATCAGACTGGTTAGGACCAGCGGGAGAAAACAGTATCCAAGCACGCTGGCAGAGCGGGGGAAAGTCAATGTGGCCGAGAAATGGCCCGTCGATGATGGGCCACCCAGACCGCCTGCGATGTGGCTGGCAGGTTTCTGATGCGGATCGTAAGTGCTATGGTCGGCCACGTTGCCCATTGAGGACGATCCGTTGATTCCTCCCGCGTCGAGAGAAGGAGACATCAGACTCAAGATGAGGTGAAGCGCCAAGGTGCCGAAGACTGCTACGCCGTAGATGTAGCCATAGAAGACTTTGCCGGAGAAGAGCAAGAAGGTGCCGTAGAGCATTATATAAAGTATTGCCCCGTACAGATCGCTGTCGTCCATAAGATGCTGATCTATTCGTGCAAAGGGGTTGAGTACCGTGAGTGTCTGGAAACCAACATGTCTTCGTTAGCAAGTGATCTAAAAGAAAAGAAAGAAAAGAAAGCAGTCCAACAAAATCAAGCACAAAGCGCGACAAACCTTGGTCCGAATATGACCAAAATTCACACCCAGCTCCTCCAACAAAGGCGGTTCTCCATCGTAGCCTTCGGTGCCAAACGCAGCTAACCATCCTGTTCTTAACCCTCCCTGCTCACCCATCCGGCCCGATACGCCGCTTGAAGCTGCTGCACCTCCAGCACCTCCAAATCCGCCGCCGCCATATCCAGGACCACTCGCTGACGAACCAGGATATGCCTGTGCGGACGCTTGACCGCCGTAACCTACACCGTACGCAGCTTGCGAGGGCGTAGTATGGCCCGAGACTGAATATGAAGATGGATAGAATTGGAGGTTTTGTGGTGATTGGGAGCCGTAGGCCGATTGCCCTGGTTGCGAGTAGTATTGTGCCATCGTTCGTGGCCTTTATTTATTTCGTTTTCGCAGTCGGTTGCGACGCTGTTCCAGCGGGAGCAGTTGCTGTGTGTGTATGGCAGTAAGGCTATTATGTTTGTTCAAAATAAAGTCTGTCGAAAATGAGCTGAATCTCTCTGTCTGTAGATGTAGGTTGCAACATTGAATTAAAGTGGTGATATGTTGGATGGATGGAATTTAGTGTGGCCGCCGAACTGATGGAGTAGACAGCTTGGCCGGAGCCCGCTGTTGTGATTGGTCGGATCCAGCTTGTAGTTATGTCTGCCCGTCATAGTCATCAATTGTTTACCTAGGTAGTTGAGTATTAAAAAATCAACAGGTTCACAAATTTTATATCGCAACTCGCTCTATAATCTACAGTATTCATTAATTTACAGAAAGTTAATGCCGATGCCCAGCTGAAACCCTTTCCTCCCCTCCTCTCCCTTGCGCTGATATATTGGAAGCGAAAAGTTCAGCTCAAATCGAGCCACAGGATGCGCATACACCAGTCCAATGCCGGCGGCAGTACTGGGCAGGGCGCTTGTTAGTTCCTGCACAGACGATAAAACCGCATCCCTGACCTGGTCGTTTGTTTTCGGACGCTCGTTCTCCGGTGTGCGCAGAGAGAGAACTCTTCCGGCGTTGACGAACCCTTGCAATCGTAAAGGCGTATCGCGACCAATTCGGGGGAGAGGAACAAAGAGATTAGCGCTTCCGGCGGCATATATGTCGCCTCCTACTGCATCGCTACCGTCACGGGGTCCCAGGCCTGCTTGTCGAAAGCCACGAACATCCGTAGGACCACCAAGTAAGAACCGATCGTTGATTCGCGACGGCTGCGGGGTTGCGTCGGACCCAAGACTGAGAGGATACAGCAGGCCTGCACGGAGGCCCGTGGTGAAGCTCACACCACTCGGGCCCTTGATGAAAGGGAGAGGAATAGGAACGGCACCCTGGGTTTCGACCTCGGACTTCCAAAAGGCAACGTCTCCCTTCAACGGCCCGATTCCAGCGAGTTCGTTGAGAGTTTTGACGTAGGTACCATGACTCGGCAGGAGTGGATGGTCTCTACCGTCACGGGTCCAGATGTGCGAGATACTGCTTTTGACACTATCGCCGGCATCACTTCGAACAGCCAGCGACGCATCGGGTGAAAGCCCCGTGATTTGTCGCCAGAATCCGTTATACGTCAATTCATGCCGCTGTCTCGATCCGTTCTGCCATCGTAGTCTTGTCCATCCTCCTTTCAAGACTTCTTCATGACTAGCCCAGAGTTTCTGCGTGGAACTGGCGACTCCGCCAAACTCCAAACGGAAGTTCGGGTCGCTGAGGATCGGTGTCTCAAAGGCAGCTTGATATGCGGATCTCGTCCGAGTACCCAGGGACGCATTCAAATTCAAGGATTCTGCACCGCCAAAGATATTCCGCCACAGTAGATTTCCATACGCCGAACCCTCGGCGTTGCCCAGATCAGTTCCGGTTTTGAGAATTATCCGCGACTTTTCTCGAACAGAAAGGTACACATCTAGATCCGTAGGAAGAGCGTTGGGATCGGTGGGCTTATCCAAAAATACCGAAATTGGCTCGTGAAATATGTCTGAAACGATGAAATCAGCTCCGGTTTCTTTTCTGATTCTATACTCACGTGCGCGAAGCCAACTACGTACCGAAAGCACTCAATTTGTTTGCTCCGTGCGACACTTGTTGAAGGGCCTCTGCTAGAGTATAAGGCTTTGTCTGATTCGCACTGAGTATGGGATTGAAAATGCGTTCCAGAAAGCCCTTCCGCGTGTGATTCGCGTTGAGTATCTGAATGCGGGATATGGTACACGGAAGTGTCGAGTTCTCATCGATCTAAAGCTCGGTCAGTCAATTTTTTTTTTCTCTTGTATCGTGTATATTCGTAGGGGCAGCAGCAATACCATTTCGGCAAGTCGGGCTTGCGCTTTCTGATAAATGGCATTAATTCGCTCGTTGACAGCTTGCTGCTGTTCCTCCAGTACCTGAGGATCGGCAGGTCGTTGGAGTCGGTTGAAGATCTGGAAATCGCAGCAAGACCAATCAATTAATTCCGTGATCAATTCGATCCAATGGGTTCGCGGATGGTCAACTTACGTCTTCATCGTCACCGGTCAGCGGGGAAGCCATCTTTCAAGCTGTCGCCGGACGATGTTGCCCTATGTGTTGGTGTGTAGTGTCTTGACGAGTGGACGAGAAGGAAATAAGAAGGAAATCAAAGAAATCCGGAATTGGCCGTGTTGACGTTCGTCACTTGCGGCAGTAGAGGGTTAGGGTTAGGGTAAATGGTTAGATTTCTTTCTCCAGCTTACATAATAATCCGGTATCATTGCAAAAAATTAGCGCGATGTCAAGATAGGCAATTCCGTTATTTCTCCTTTCTGATTGGCTGATAATAAGTTCAGGCATCGCTTTTCTTTTCGCGCACTGCCATACGTAACTTCCTAAGTATTGAGTAACTACTCCGAAACCAAGTCAGCTTTCTTTATCTTGCCGCCGTCTTACACTCTTCTTCTTCTTCTTCTTCTTCATCGTCACTCGCTCTTCCTTTATTCACACTTGCTAGTCTACTTCGTTGCATCACCTTCTGCTCTCTGGGTTTCTCTTCTCTTGTCTTCTGCTGTCTCTTGCTCGCGAACCGTCGACCAACACAGCCTCATCTGCAGCCAGGATGGCTACCAAGGCAGCACATAAAAGAGTGAGTCTACTTGCCATGATCGCGCTGAATATTGTTGAGTGGTTGACTGATCCGTGTTTTCTGCCACTTAGCTCACTAGAGAATATCAAAATATTCAAAAGAATCCGCCCCCTTATATCGTGGCGCATCCCTCCGAGTCCAACATATTAGAGTCAGTATTTCCTTGTTCGGTTCTCACCAACGCTTCGAAATATATTTTCTAACCTGTGAACTTTCAGATGGCACTACATCTTGACCGGCCCGCCTAAGACGCCCTACGAGAATGGACAATACTGGGGCACGCTGATATTCCCACCCGAATACCCATTTGCGCCTCCAGCGATTCGAATGCATACACCTAGCGGCAGATTCCAGCCATCGACAAGATTATGTCTTAGTATTAGCGATTTTCACCCAAAATCTTTCAATCCGGCATGGGAGGTATCGACCATCCTGATCGGGCTGTTGAGTTTCATGACTAGCGAGGAAATGACCACCGGTAGCGTGAGTGCCTCGGAGGGTGAACGCAGGTTATTTGCAGCACGTTCAAGATGGTGGAACTCGACGGGTGGAGGAACGCAGACCAATCTGCCGCCGGGAGTCACTACTTCAAGTAGGGGAATCAATAACGTCAAGGCTGGCGACGGCGGGCTGAAGTTCCGGACCGAATGGCCTGAGCTGGATCAGGAGAATTGGAAATGGATGAAAGATAATCGAATCGACGCCGCGACTGGCAGTATTATTCCAGACCCGAACGCGGGAAGCCTGAATAACTGCTCGCCCGAGACCTCGGCTTTTCGTCGACGGCCCGTGGGAAGTGGTCCACGACTAGGCACTGTGATGGAAGGCGGCCACGTTGCACGAGAGGCCAGTCAAGGATGGATACGGCGACATAAATTCTGGGTTGGATTGGCTGTAGTCTTTGGATACGTTCTTATTACGCGTCTATACCACGATATCCAGCGGTCATGACATTCCAGCAGGCCATGATTCGGAGGAATGGTCGAGAATAATAATTTTCCGTGCATTTTCTTACTTTTCGACAACATGGTGTTTTTCATATCATATCTCAGTGTATTACCAGTTTTACGAGCGACTCTCCGTAAGAATTCTATTTACACTATTCTCATCTAGCGCAGTAACTACCTGATTACTTAACCCTAGAAAATAAAGATAAAGATGCGGCCCGAGCTAATCCCGATTCATCGACTCCGGATCCGCCCGCGCCGATCGTCATTCTAAAGCCGGGAATTTCTTCGACGCAGATGGCAAAAAAAATATCTTTACTTTTATACTACTTACACATCCAATTTTTCGCGCACTTCTCAATCAGTTGTTGCATTTATTGCATTTTATACTACAGAAAAATCTATATTCATTTGAACTCTTCTCTTAGCAATCATGGGATGGTTCTGGGCAGACAATCAGCGACCCAACACCAACTCCGTCCAAAACGCTACCACCGCAACACCTCCGGTAAGTTGTTCTCTGTAGAGAATCTACCGAGACGACCATAGAGTTAGGGGACTGACTATGTATACAGCCCGGATGTCCCATGCATCAAGCAGGGTCTGGATCTTCATCTGAAGTACCCCTGCCAAGCTCGTGTCCAGTCAAAAAATCACCAAATTCACCATTCTTCTCTCCCCCGTCGTCATCAAATGCATCGCTACAAGAATCCTCGCCAGCAACAACAACAACAACAGACTCAAATGCAGCCAACAATCGATCAAAATTGAATCCCTTAAACTACATGTTCTCATTCATATCTCAAGAACGCGCTCCAAGCCAAACAGTCGATCTACCCGTCGAGCGCGAAATCTCATCTATTCCACGTGCCGACAGCGCCGGCGCAAAATGGGAGTATCCATCACCTCAACAGATGTATAACGCAATGCTCCGGAAGGGATATACCGATACGCCGCAGGATGCCGTTGAGTCGATGGTTGCAGTACACAATTTCTTGAACGAAGGAGCCTGGGCTGAGATTGTGGAATGGGAGCAAATCTTCGCAAAGGGGCTGGGTCGCGGATGGGAATTGTGTCGGAGAGGAAACGAGAACTTGTCAATGGAGTTGGCGCGAGAGAGAATGTTGAGTGAATTACGAGACGATCAGGATATACCGCAGCCTTCTCTGGTGAGGTTTCAGGGAAGACCGAAGGAATTAAGTCCCAAGGCTAGAATGATGCAGACTCTTGCATGGCTATATCCTGCTAAATTCGGGTAAGTCATTCCTTCTCATTGAGCTCGGAGAAATGGGAGAGATTCGTCTTTCTCCGGAATCCTCCATGTTTCACTTCATCGGTTCCTAACAGCACCTTAGAACGGAACCACCCTTCGATCGCCATGACTGGTACATTTCGCGCCAGACACCTTCCGGACCAAAAGAAGTTCGCTACGTTATCGATTACTATTCTGGACCTCCTGAACCAAGTGGCGAACCCGTGTTTTTCCTCGACATTCGTCCGGCTGTCGATACTCCCACGGCGGCCGTCGAGCGTCTAATGCGCTGGGGCGGCGACGTTTGGTATAAGGCCAGTGGCGCCCAAGTACGAGAGAAGCAGTGATTTTTCTTGATATATCGATATATATCGACATATATCAACCGGGTCAAAACTCTCTTCTCATTGTCTCGTTTTTTGGTCTTTTTCGGGTGTTCCGTTCCTGATCTTGGGCGCCTACTTCAGCATTATGGAGTTTATTGGCGTCGTTTTTATCCGTGTCTAGTATTGTGACCACCTGCACGGCTCAATGTTTTCATGCTTGTCTCTGTGTGTATGAATATGTCTATAATGCTGTCTTTTTCAATTGTAGTATATTACATAATTATAACCTCAATACATAATCCGAAATCACGTCTATTTTCGCAACTATTACAAGTCAAACTATGCAATTCTCCCAGCGCAAAGTCGCTTTTGATGTACCAGAGGATCAAATATAAGTAGAGTTTCGGTAGACTCTTTGAAAGATGAGAAGGAGAGGTGATATTGCTGGCAAAGTTGCCAGCCAGTTGATGTATGTACAAGATCGTTAACTAATGCATCAACGCCGCTTTCCAATGATGATCCGAGACTCGTATAAGTGTATAAGATAATATATGCAAAATACCAAGCACCAGCCCATCCCGCAGTAATTCAATCACAATCGGTCGCTCTAAGATTTCTATAAAGTGAAGTCTCAAATATTCGGCGCCAGCATATCGTATTTGACGCACATCTCTACACTCTCCAAGCTGGCTTGAAGAAATGTGCGTGCCTCAAGACCGACCCATACGCGAAGCATCGAAGTATCGCCCTGACGCATGGTCTGAAGTAAAGTTGAGCCTGAGCCGAGCTGGCGTAAGATTGGAAGGGCGCTATAAGAACGTATTAGAAGATATCCATGACTTGGGAAGCTTTTTGGGGGGGACGCACCTTTTGAACAAATCCAGGTTTGGATCTAGACTTCTTCCAATCCCTTCCAACAATAAAATCGAAATGACGACGTTGACAAAGTCGCCTTCAAGGCGGACATGGTGCTCCCGTACCATTTGCAGCACTTGACTCAAAACATCGCCGATTTTGATATTTCCCAACGCAAAAGTCCTCGATTTGACTCCCAGCACTAAATGCTGCATCTTTAATGCGAAAATCTCCGGTTCCAGCACCGCTTCGGGCTGGCGACAACGTTCAACCATTAGATGGCCTGCCTTGTATCCATCAAACTCGGCAACTGTGCGGAATAAATCCAAAAAATTCCGTCGATTCTTGTCGTTAAGTTGGGTCACGAGACCTGTGTCGATGAAAAGTAATTGAGGACGGTATCCCTCCTGGTCAAGCTCGGAAAGAGCTGTCTGCCACGCTTTTGAATCTCCAGTATGTGGTCGTAAACGTCGAAGGACCTCCTCGTTCACGTCCAACTCGGCAGTAGACGTGGCTTCAACCGCACGTTTAGGTGTTTTCAGAGAGATGTCAAGGTGAGAGGGTTTGTAGAAGCGGACCATGATGTTGCCGGGATGGAGATCGGCGTGAACAAAGTTGTCAAGAAGCAGCATACGTAGAAACGCGTCGAGTCCTTCGTCTGCAATTTCTTCTTGATACACTCCGCCACCTTTCTCAAGAAAGACGGATAAGGGTATTCCCTGCGCGAATTCCTCCACAAGGACTTCTCTCGTGGTGAATTCTGTATATGGATAAGGAAACCATGCGGTTGTCCGCGATTTGAAGTGCTGTCGGAATAAAACTAAATTGGTGGCTTCTATTCGCAGGTCGAGCTGAAGCTTCATCATCTCGCCAAATTGGTCGACTTCACCCGGCAGTGACAACCATTCCATCGTAGGTATGACATTAATAATGTTGGCAAATATGCTCATTATATTCAAGTCTCTTCTCACCGTCACGTCAACTCGGGGATGGAGGACCTTGATCGCGACATACGACGAGGGCACCCGCTGGGGGGAGCTTTTGACCAGCACATCGACATTTTTACGTACCCTTGCGGCGAGATCTTTCGGCAAGTCTTCCATTTCTTCTTGGTACTGTGCTGCAATATCTGGCCGTAATTTGGCCTTGTAAACCTGCGCAATGGCTCCGACACCCAGAGGCTCTTCTTGGAATTCTTCGAAAATTTCCTCAAAAGGCAGGCCATTGAATGCCTTGCTCAATATCCGCTTTGTGGCGCGTAGAGAGTGAGCCGGTGCATGTGAGTGGAGGGAGGACATTCGAGCGCATAATTCGGGAGGGAATATATCAGTTCGCGATGCAGCCCACTGACCAAGCTAAAGATAGAGCGAAATCACCAATGTCAGTGAGAAGAAAGAAAGGCTTTTATCCAGTACTAGGGAGCAAATACCTTGATGAAAGCCGGACCTGCTCTTTCCATAGACTTCACCAGCAAATCAAACCACCACAACGTCCCCGATCGCTGATGACCACGGTCCGGATTCCGTCGACCAATCCATATCACTGGAACAAGCACCAGGACAGGAAGGAAGATGACAGTTAAATGAAGAAATCGGAACCCCGTCGCAATTGGCTCGTAGACGTAACAATAGAGGAACACTCCAATTTCTTGTCTGAGTCGCGACAGACCCCGAGCATCCTTGGAGACCGTTTTGCGGATTTCCTGCCGCGATGCTTCCAACATTTGCAATTCTCCAGTTTCGGCCTCACTGGTTTTCTCGGCTAGTTCCATGAAGACCCCTGGGCCCAGGGCCGCGGCGAAGAGGGCAGAGCCTACGATTGGGACGCTGCCTTTGCCTATCGAGTTCCATTTCCGAGGTATTCGGCGACGCCATGTTTGGTGTTGTTGTTTTGATCGCGGGGTAGCATTGGTTAAGAATGTTCGTATAGACGTTCTTACGGGTGAAGTTGGAGTGACGGCCGCTTGGTTGGTTCCGCGCTGGAGACACAGCCGGCGCATCAACACGGTCACTTTCATATTTTGGCGGAAGAACGAGGTGATGCCATCAGAAATTCAGACAGCATGGCGCGACGACCAATTGGATAGATAGCCAGAGCCAGACAAGAAGATTGAAAAGAAGAATCACCCGAGAGAGCCGGAGCGAGAGAGATCCAACCTGGGAATGTATGCAGTTTCCAAATTTGCACGTGTTTATCGGCTCCAGCCAAGCCGGAAGGGAAACTGCGCGAAGACGTCATTCGGTGTCTAGGGTTAGGGTCGTACCTACTTAGTCTTGTTCTTTCGAGATCATCGCTTTGTCTGATTATCAATCTACATACAACTATTCTTGATATTATTATATTTCTTCACCTCCACCCTTTTGATCAGATGACAGAATGGCATTCGTCAGCATTTGGCCATTATTTTTCTTGGTATTGCCCCAGACATAACAATGATTTGATCGACGCAGATGACATGGCGCACATCTTCCGTCCGCATCCGGCATTTTCGCATCCGGCATTTTCGCATCCGCAGCCGGTTCGCAGCAGCAAAATATGGAATTTCTGCTATGAAGTAAGTAGCGAGAGGGACATATTTCACGCTGGGCTTGGATATATATATATATATCTAATCACCAGGTCTTGGAATGGGAAAAACATGTAACCGATTTTAGTTTCCTGTTTCTGACATGTAACGTGGTGGCCTGGTCTTAAGGGTCCAAAAAGGTGCTATATTCAGAAGCCCTCGAATATCGAAGCTTATAGACAATTTTGAAATATCTACTCATCCATTACCCTTCCAGAAATCGGCAAATTCCCTACGGACCGGAAACTTGGAAACCAAGCTTGACAAGGCCAAGTGCTCAAGAACCCAAAACACACAATATGATCAATAAAGCCGACGATCAATCAAACATCGAAGCAAACATTGAGAATGCACTCAAACCCAGACGCAAAAGCCATAGGTTGAGGATTCCACTTGCACTCGTCGGAGCCACCATTACATTCTACATGCTCCTGGCACTGGTGCTATTTTGTTGCTTTCCAGAAGTCGCCTTATTGGCGCTCATCACCGACTCTCGCTTCGAATATAAATACAACTACTTACGAAACCAATGGATTGAGGCAAAGCAAAGACATATGTTCAGAAAGCCGGAAAATGTCAATATCGTAGCTGTAGTGGCGTATCGGAATTGGGAGAGGAGCGCCATTCTGGACTGCTATTTGAGGGCAAGTTTTTCATCTCTATCCATATCTTGTACAGCACAAAGGAATCGAGTCGCTGATGATGCAAACCAGAGAAATCTCGTCGAGTATGGCGGTCTTTTGGATGAAGTTATATTCGTTCCCGAAACGAACGACCTGGAACACCTTAATTGGTTGCAGGGGATCGTGAACTCGACTCAGCACTACTCGACATATCCTTTTGTTCCTACTCCGAAGTCAAAGAGTATTATCATCAAGATTGACGGCGACGTCGTCTTCATTGAAGACGGTGTCATTCGGCATATACTAGAAACAAAATTCCACCATCCGGAGATCAACTTTATCTCTGCCAACGTCATTCAACAACATGCTGTCGTTGCCAGGTTTCACAACAGATCTGCCGCGACGGTTCCGCAATACGATGCCAATTCCAGGATTTCTCATCATAAACTCTTTCTCGCCCATCTCGAGCAAAACGATCTTCACAGCTACAAGTTTCCATTATGGGAAATTCCGGCCAGCGAGTTCTCAGACGTATTCGCAATTACATCCAATGAAATAATTGACGATGAGTCCACGCAGCTACGGCCTCTGTCACAGTTGTCAACTGTATTGATCAATGGGAAAGGTGTGGTCTCGCATTTCGATGAAAACGCCATGATGGACGGCTCGGATGTCTCCGATATACTCGATCGATATCACAATTACGCTGTAGAGCATGTGTGTTAATCTCACGCTGCGAATTGATAGTATTCGCTATACTTTGAAATTCAAGGAAGCCATAATTAGCGTACGACAATGAATTTGTTAGATAGTTAACAATTGGCTGACATAGTTAACTAACTAATGTATAGAGTAGACTACCCTAACCCGCTTAGTACTAACCCCAACTCTAACTTACCCACCTTAACAGAAATTATCCATCCAATCTTTATATTTCCCATCAATACCTAGTTGTTAAGAACAGACTTCAGACACTCGCGTACAGAGCGAGCCAAAAGACGCAATGACAAGCGCAACCACACCCAACGAAGCAGAAATCATATTCAACCGCGCCAACATCGCTTTAGCGCGCAGCCAACGACTCGTCGCATCTTGGCTTCCGCCGCCGCCGCCGCAGCAACAGTCATTAGAGACTTCCCAAGGCGGGAGAACTGATGGTGATGACGAGGACGAGATCTTTACTGCTGTTCCTGAACGGTGCGTCTAATCTCTTTCCCTTTTCCTTCTCCTCGATTCTGCATTTATTATATTGTGCAAAGCAAATAGCTGACGCACAAAATTGCAGACTCGGTCTTGGTGCTCCCGTACCTGTTAAAGATGCCTTTAATACTCTGGGCAGCGGTACTGTGACCTCTAACAAACTCGACGACAAATTGCGGCAGAGATTGTTAGGCCGAAACGCAAAGAAGTTCATGCAGCAACAACAACAGCAGCAAAAGCAACAGCAACAGCAACAACGGACAATCGCTCAGCGTACCGGCAAGGATGATGCGCATAAGAACGGATCAGTTACTAAACCCGTCGACGATTCAGACGACGATTCAGACGAAGGAAGGACGGCACTGGGAAAATCGAGATATGCCAAACCCAAGAAACTCAATCAAATGCACAAGATGGAATCGATGGAATCGAACGACACGGAAAATTTGTCTGCGGCCGAATCTGCCGCGGAGAATAAGAAAAGCAGCAATGAAAGCAGTCAAGAAAGAGACACAGGGCCTGCCGAAGTACAACATCTAGCGACTACATCGGCAGCTTCTCAGCCCAATAAACGCAAGAAGGTAGCCAAGGTCAGTTATCTAGACGAGTTATTACAGGATCGGAAGAAGAAAAAGAAGAGGCGGAATGAGTGAGATATAAACAAATATTACTATATGTTGCATTAATAGATGTCACAAATATTGCAAATATCGCAAATATCGCAAACGGCGTACAGGGACAGTACATGTTACGTATTTCAGACTGGAGAAATATGCAACGAGACAAGACTCCGTCGAATTCATGCATGCTAGGTACTGAAAATAAGACCAATGTAGAAAAATCATCTAGATCTCTCTTGCAGAAAAGAAAAAAAAATTTGCACAATCGCAACATGCATATAGAAGATTTATTTATTATACACAGCTGCAACTCATACCCATTCTCCAGTCACCCGATGTAATGGCATGAGTCGTCGATGCTGGCTCTCCGGCGGGGTATAAAGGTCGAGAGCCTCGAAATATAGGTTGTATAACGCGTTATTATTGTAGAGTTCCACCAAAAATGTCAAAAAATATAAATAGATCGTAGAGAGAAATCCGTACGCTGAATCGAGTAATGTTGAATATATCTATTGTATTCGTTTTCGTTTCCGATCTTCAAGAATCTGGTCGTCCTCTTCTAGTCGTTCACTGGTATCCGTGGGATTGAGTAGCGAGTGTACATTGCTCGCCATACTTGACCGCCGCGTCGCGGGTAATGAATTGTCGTAACGAGGGAATCGGGGTCCTCCGTTAGTGCTACCCCCCATCGACCACACCGGATCCACGGAGAGGTGATGTGATGATGCAGATGTAGTCAACGAGGGAGGTCCTGGCTGATCAGGCGGCGCCGAAGGCGGTGTCGCCTGCCGGGATAGCTGGGTTCGCCCTCGGGAACCTGTGATTTCATACTGGGCCAAAACATCTCGGACGTGCTGTTCGCTGGAAGACGGAAGTCGTCGTGGTGAAGAAGGCCAAGGTCCAGATGAATTCCCTGCTGGCCATCCGTGCTGACGAATATCTGCAGACGTGTGTCGACGGCCAAGCATTGCCGAGTCAGAGGGTGACGTGACTGTAGATAACGGCGGGGGAAAAGGTGGTGGAGGTTGCTGCTGCTGCTGCGGTTGTGCAGGTTGTTGCTGGGGAGGGAGTGGCGGCCGACTATAGCTTGGGGAAGGATTTCCTCCGCCAATCGATCCATACCGACGGGGAGAAACAGCCAAATGTTGCGAAATATGAGTTCTGAGTGGTTTGGTGGTATCTGCGAATGACGGACGTCGGCTATCGTCTTGCGGGACTTGACGTGGCGAGAGAGGAGGTCCTGGTTCCGTTACAGGACCGAGGTAAGCTTGTTGGCGGTTCAACAGGACATTCTCGTGGGGCGTCTCCAAAACTCGAGTACTGTCTAGATGTCTTTCAATGTCGTGTTGCAAGTCAGAAACTATAAAGTCATTAGTCAGGTAACACTACAACCATTCCCGCGTGATACAGTACCATCGCGAAGTAGCGCGCTGTCTCGGTTCTGGTTCATGGTTACCAGGACTTGCGAAATCGAATTCGTCCATTGGTGGCACCTGACCAGACATTCCGCCAGGGCCTGACACCGAGAGCTCAGCATATAGCTTGTCTCTTCAAATCGCAGCATCCGATTCTGCATCTCGTAGATCGAGTGTTCCAAAGAAAGTAATCGCATGTCGCCGGACTCGGGGATTGGTTCGGCTGGCGTTCCGGGCTGCGATACCGCCGGCTTGTTGTTGGAAAAGGAATCTCGATGTATCAGTGTGTGGCGGGACGCTCGTCGTTTGATTTCTCGAAGCCCCATGAGATCCCCTCTTTTGAAATTCCCGTTACCATGTTTGAATTCCCACAACGCCGAATCGGGCGAACTTGTATGAAACACATCACTGACTGTTTGTATCCGTCAGCAGCTGTCTGCAGACCCCGGAAGGTGAAATCTACCTTTATGGAATCCGTACATGTTCAATTGCCGAACGAAGGAAGAGATATTGGTATGTTTAAAGTATTGCCTGGGCGAGAATTAGGAACAATGTTCGCAAAGCGCAGTAGCATAGAGATCACCTACGCCAATACCTTGGAGAACTCGGAAGTCGGCGACATGACAAAACTATCGTTCGAGGTTGACCATGAGATCAGATGCTGAATACTCTGGTCTTCGAGCATACTGCGACAGACCTGCTCTTAGCATCACGCATGTAATTTTGGGGGTCAGTGGAAAGCGCCGTCTGTCTTACTTATATAGCTTGTGTATAAAAGCCGTCTGAACAACCTTTGGTTGTTGCGCAGCAGCAGCAGCTCCAAGCGATTGGTTCTGACCGGAAGATGTAACTTGATTGGCATTGTCTGAAGCATTATTTCCCCCATCGCCATCCGACGCGCCCGTTGTTACGTCCATCGGATCACCGCGATTGGTGTCAGCGGCGGGCACAGAGGAATTCAGCACAGGAATACTGCGCTGATTTTCCACGGCGCCAGGGAACGTTCGCGACGGGAGATCAGCAGTTCTATTCATCGTTTTTGCGCGCGTCAAGAATAGACCTTCAGTGGCGCTGGATGATCGTTCGGCGGCCCTCTTGGGATTTCGGGGGCGTCTTCCGCAGCCGGAGAGGCTCGAGCCGAAGCTGTAATTCTTCAATCCGACAACTATTTTCTCTTATTCACCCTCCTTACGTCTTCGGTATTTTTCTTTCTCTGCTCGGCAGCCCAATTATATTGATCTCCAATGTGGCGGGCGGTTGGATGATGTTGGGAAGCGTCGCAAAGGAGAACGAGATTATTCAAGGCTGAATGAGCTCTGCGAGCCAAAACATGGTGGTGCTATACGGTACTGGTGAAGCAGCGATAGAGCGAATCAAAGGCCGTGCGCGAGGGAGCTCGGTAGTAGTGCCAGGGATATTCGTTGTTCTGTACTTAATATAGTGTCCTCGAGATAGTCGTGCCAAGACAAGCTCATATAGTTAGAATTAATTGAAGAAATATAATGAAGAATGAATGAATCAATGATTGATTTGCAAGGGAAGAAGAAAAAGGGAGAAGAGAGAGAGAGAGAGAGAGGAAGAAAGGAAGAAGAAGAGGAAGAGAAGCAAGAAAGAAAGAGGAAGGAAGGAAGGAAGGACGAGAGGAGCTTTGCGGGGGAAAGTGACTTCCGGCGGAATTTCTCCTCGTGGAAGCTTCTCTGCCTCCTTCTCCTGCAGAAAATGCGAGTCTCCCTAAAACATTAACCACAACAACAATCATCACCACCATCACTATTATTAAATTGTTCTAGATTCTTATTCTCGAATCAATACCTCCTCTGTCAATGCACACTCTATCAATAACAGAGTTGATCTGTCTACTTTGTACTGTTTCTCCATGTTGTGCCCACTCTTCCACGCCCCCTTTATCTTAATTGATTGCTCGTGGCGAATCCTCGTCTTCACATCGGACCAATCGACTACTTTAGGATAACTGCGCAAACTGACTATAACTCGGCGACGAGAGCTGCACGAACCGGTTCATGTTACACTCAATAGCTAACTAACTACACTACGCGTACGTGGGGGCGGCGCATTACACTCAATTTGTACGGTAACTACTGTATCTACACGTTCAGAATCCACGCCGGTACTTCTTTGGCTTCGACGATTTATATCGCGAGGTCACTAGGCCTGGAACCAGGACTAGGTATAGGAAGGCACCGGCAGGAGCTCACAGCTGTATAGATCGCGGTATTATGATTGAACCGTGATACGGACTGGCAGTTTCAACTCAGGCCGCGTGGCGCAGTACGTCCTGATGCTCGGAGTCTGACAGGCTACAGCTGTATGCAGACTGTCGTCAGTAATTTCATGCCCCCTACTCTATGCAAGCTAACAGCACAGTACTATAGCAGAGTACGTGGAATGTACCTCTATCCATAGATTCCATACATACTGCTCTACGACTACTACATGCAGCATGTTTACTCCGTACCGAGGAAGACTGAAAATAGGTCAAGGATAGTGTCTCCGATGGACCCTAGGGTATCGAATCAAACACCCCAGTCCCTGATCATCGCGTTCTGGAAGACGCCCTGCCCGGCCCTAAGACAGAGGATCCCTGATCTCCGGCAGTCCTAATGCGCAATCGGCAACGCGAATGGCTAGAAAGCTCCGCGCTTTGGGCGAGAATCCGTGGAGCTGCCTTCAAGCCTTGTAACTTTGTAAGCGTCTGCATGAAACCGGGGATTGACTAGCTGGTGTCAAGACTCAAGTCAACCCAAATGAAACGGGGTTTGTCTTCTCAACAACTAAGTTATCTTGCAGTTCTCCTTGAAGAAATTGCTTCTCTGCTTCGAAGATTTGAGAAGAGGTATGTGGGCCTAGCCTGCAGCACTAACACGGAGCTCTACCAGGATTAGTAAATTAACCAACCAGTTAACTAGCGAATCGGGTGACGAGCGAAAGTCATATTGTGTCTCCCCGATTGCGCTTGACAAGCTACTAGCTAATAGCAGCCGTTCAACAGTCTTGTCCAGGTAGAAATGAAAGCAGACAAAATTTGTAGGTCACAAACCTGCTTGATCCTGAGGAAAAGCCGAAATTGATATTAGTCAGCCAGGCAATGAGTGTTCTGTTTGTCAGCGGATTATCGTGGATCCGAGCATACATACAGGCAACATCCTTCCTGATCCCATCATAGCCAGAGTCTCTTCACTCTTCCGTAAACTTGTTTCAGCAGAGATTCTTTTTGACTGCGACGATATTGAATCTGGCTAGCTAGCTATGGTCGCTCAACACGATAACCAGGACGAAGACAACCCCGTCCAGCGTCGTCTAATACATGACTTCCAGTCGTTATCAAGTAAACAAAGTCGCCGCGCTGCGTAAGCCGCCATCCTCTCTCATCCCATCTCCTTTACATCTTCCTGAAATGATGCTAACCTTGTCCATACAGACTGAACGCTATACTGGACAACTTGACTTTTGACGAGTGGCGCTTGATAAATCCTCGTTTGGATACAGCTTTGCGATATGATGTTTTTGGCAATCTACCAGTTGAGCTTGTATTCGTGGTAGTGAGCTTTCTCGATCCCATCGAAGTCTGGAAACTGCGAGGAGTATGGAGACCCTCTGTTTAAAGAACCCTCTGATATCGCTGCTCATGAACTATTCGTTTAGGTGTCTAGGAAGTGGCGAGCTGTTATTACATCGCAAACAATCTATCGCACGATCTTCTTCCAACACTTTCCTCGTCCACTTTCTTCTAGTCATGCTGACCAGGTAACGGTGGCCGAACAAGACATTCTGCGCTGCAAATTCGGCAGACCCCGCTCAGAGAAAAACTTTCTGTATCCTACCAACCGGCCTCTCTTGTCCTATCCAGCAAGGCCACTGGAAGAGACATTCACCTATTGTTCCGGTAGAATTGCTTGGTTAACGGCTGAACTCAGACTCGTGTGTGTTCGAGATCTGAAAACGGGAGCTCTCACTGAATTTGTGACTGAGACTCGGGGTCTCATCGATCTCATCCATCTGTCAGAGCATTATCTCTTTGCCTCAGCTTCAGGGTACGACCACCGAAAACATCAACGTCTAGTATAGCTTACAAAAAGCTGACATTTTATAGATATTGCACTGCTTGGAACTTGGAGACACAGCGTTCACATAGCATTCGTCTCCCGTCTCAGAACATCATTGAAATAAACGCTCGTCACGATCGAGCTGTCGTCATCATTGGAAGGGTGGAGGATCCTATTCTAATCCTAAGTTGGCATTTTGACAGTAACAGCGTCAGGTCAGCATGTCTAGATGGCGTACCTATTTTGACTAGCTGGAGTCAAGGTAGCAACGTCCTATCTGTTGTCCAAGCCGAGCGTGAGGCTAGGCTAGAAGGGACTCGGTTATTCAGACAAAATTTTGCTATTGACGATTATGAAATCACCACTCTTGATAGAAGAACCCTGTTCAACGCCTGCGATTTCATGTTTGACTTTCATGGATGGTTGAGAATCTCACGTTTCAATCAATTCATGTGTCGATATGGCACCACGACGTCGCAGATTTTGCCGGTAAAATCGGTCGACAACTTACATCTCTTCATCCATTATTCCACTGAGACGGATACCCTGAAACTCTCTGGGTTGACGAATCAACCTTTCGACGAATCTTACACAATGCGCTCGCTAACAGTGGACGGGACAGTCTATGGTGTACATGCATCACTATGGGCGGTGGGGCTGTCAGATATAATGATCGGCAACTTTCAACATATCGACGATCGTTTCCTCAGTTGGGATTATTCAAAAGCAATGAACATTCCTTCGGGGATCAGAGATGATTCATGGTTCATTCCTTTTGGTGATCACAGACTATTCGGTGCTGCGCACTCCACAGGCATCGTCGTCTGGCTCTTTGATGGGGAGCTGAGACTTTCTTCCGACGAGGACCTGATATCCGAACAACAGGAATTGATCCCTGAACCATAGTCTTGCTGACTCGTGCATCCCGCCGTAATCTCCAACATATACTAATGTCTAGTCTTGTAACTGAAACAGTCTGACCAGTTTAATGACTACATCCAGGTTTAGAACGGTATCACCACTAACCATTCTGCTCCCTAGGTCGGGTACTTGGGAGATACAGAAACTTGCCCCCTCCTCAAGTATGAGCCTTCAAAAAGTACTGAAAAGCGTCGTGAATATCACCATAGTTATAAGTAACTATCTCAGGTCTCATTAAGTATTCAAAATAAGACTATCAAATTCAATATAAACCTCGCAAAGTCCAAATCTTCCAAACCTCCCTATATCCTGCCCAGGTGGCCTTGGAACTATTTAAATAATATACAAGTCTTGAAAGAACCTACTTACCTACAGCAGGAACAACTAGGTACCATCTTCGCATCCATGAATACCTTGGATCCCGAGGTCGGACCATAATCAATCCCCGGCGGTAATCTTGGAATCTAGCCTTATCTCCCTTTTTGATTTTATAGAAAGACAGTAATGTCAAGATACTGATCGTCACAGAAGCGTCACGGGTCCAAACGGGATACCGACCCGTGGACACCATGGCAAGCGGTTAGTTATATACTTTTTAAACATCAACCCCTGAATCATAGCAGACGGGAAAAAAAAAAAAAAAAAACAGCGAAAAGGAAGGTAAAACAGGGTTTGATAGGAGAAAATAATCCAGCATTTAAAATCATTGAACATTATATTCCAAAAAGTCTAAAGCGTTGATCGATATTGAGAGAACAAGAAAAGTGTAATAAATAGTAAAACGATATCGCAGGACATATATGTAGTTCTAAAACACGGTGTAGGAAAAGATGCTTTCTCTTTTTTTCTGGAAGGTTTGTTTTTGTTTCCAAAGTTTATTCCTTGAAAAAAAGCTGTTGTTTGATAGAAAGGGGGTGTAGGAAGTCTCGCTATAACACATACACTCGAACGCGATAATACACACTCACACAGATGGAAGGTGATAGATAGGTTTCTAAATACCGAGAGTGAATTCAACGCCGACATCGATGTCGCGAGCCATTTTCACGACTTTGGAGAATTGTACGGATTTCTCTGCGGCGCTTTGTAGGTCTTCAATACAGAAGATTTTCAGGCCGGATTCGTCAATCTGTCGCGATTATTAGAAACTTTTTTCCAGACATCGCAGATAAAAAAAAGGGAAATAGTGGCGTAACTCACCAGCTTGCGGGCTTGTTCCATATTGGTACCCTGAAGACGAGCAATGACGGGAGTACGGAGACCCATGTCACGGACAACGTTGATCAGACCCTGGGCAATGGCATCGCATCGGACAATACCACCAAAGATATTGACAAAGATGGCAGTAACCTTGGGGTCGCTGGTGATCAGGTCAAAGGCAGACTTGATGGCTGCAGGTGTAGCACCACCGCCAACATCCAGGAAATTAGCGGGGCTGCCACCGTTCAGCTTGATGATATCCATGGTCGCCATGGCAAGACCGGCACCGTTGACTAGGATTGAAATTAGTTCTCTGTCGGTCTGTCGCAACGACAAGTAATAAACATACCCAAGCAACCAATATCACCATCCAACTTGATGAAGTTCAGACCGTGTCTGAAGATGAAAATTAGTATACCACTTCCCAAAACATACTTTGTTCGTCCTCTAAACATACTCGGCAGCCTTGACCTCATCGGCATCCTCCTGGGTAGTGTCTCGCCATGAAAAGACTTCCTTCTGTCTGAAGTCGGCGTTGTCGTCGAAACCAAGCTTGGCATCCATGGCCAGGACTTGGTGATCAGAGGTCTCGGAAAGAGGGTTAATTTCGATTTGAGTAGCATCCTTCTCGATGAAAACCTTGTACAGGTTCTGAATAGTGGTTTTGGCGTCCTCAATGCACTGAGCAGAGAATCCCAAATCGGTGGCAATGCTTCGGGCAATGTCGTCTGTAACACCGGTCTTGATGTCGATGGGAGTAGTACGAATGGCGTCGGGGGTCTCCTTTGCGACGGTCTCGATGTCCATACCGCCTTGAGACGAAGAGACAATGACGGGCGACTGGGTTTGGCGATCCATGAGAATCGCGAGGTAGAATTCGCGACGAGCGAACTTGCGTTCGACAATGTAAACTGCGTTACAGAGACGGCCACGGGCACCGGTTTGTTTGGTGATCAATTTGTGTCCAATCATCTGGTCGGCAAACATCTTTGCTTCCGTCGGGCTGTGTCGAGAGACAATTACGAGATTAGCGAAAGGACGTCTTCTTTCTGGGACAGTAGACAACAGTCGACTTACGAGTAGATGACACGAACACCTCCTTTCAATCCATTGTCGAAAGAACCTTTGCCTCGACCACCGGCCAAAACCTGTGCCTTGATAACCATGTCATCACCGCCTTGGAACGCACGTCAGTAATTGGAGCTGGTTGAAAAATTCCGAACCAAGCATGTAAATATATACCGATGGATTTTGCAACAGCTTCGGCCTCTTCTGCAGTACGAGCAACTTGGCCCTTGGGAACTCCGACACCGTACTAGCATTCATTTATTAGACAAATTGACAAAGTTTAACCCAGCACCAATAAGAGTGCTGGTCAGCGGATATGTGGCTGCTCACGGATTTCAGGAGATCTGCCGAGAGGTATTCGTGGATAGACAAATGTCTCTTCTGTTGAGCGGCAAGTCGGGACTGGACAGAGGGCTCCTATAATCCCAGAACATCAATTAGAAACAATCAAGATACAGCGCAGAAAGTTGGAAGCTTTCTGTCTAGAGAACGAGAATGAATCTCAATTCCGTGGGCACTGGACTCACAACTGTGGCTCTCAGAGCGGTCGCTACGGACCTGCTTCGCGCAAATCTGAACATTTTGAAGATGATAGATTATAGCACTGAAGCTAGTAGTTGAGAAGGAGAAAAGAAGAAATACGGGGGAAGAAAGAGAGGAGAGATGGTTGCAGCGAGAGGTGTAATGGTCGGCGGTTGCTTTTGGAGACGAAGAAAGAACAAATCTTCGGGAGCAGCGCGTATTTCGGGATATTCCGTCACCTGACGGGCCAAGCGTCCAGCCAGCGTTATCCGCCCGATACGTGCCGATATCAAAAAAAGTCACTACAAATATTGCTCAAGACAAACACAATACTTCGTTATTTGATATTACAACATCCGTTCCATATTTAAATTCATCATATCAAACCAGCAGAGCGAGACTTGCCTCCATACTAAATATCAGGAAAAACACACTACACAAGCAGCTCTCCACCAGCTCAGGGTCGTCTCTTGACATCAATCGCTGCGTCTTCTCAACTTCCACAGCGCAAACATATTGGTAAAGACCCTATCGAAGAAACCATTCCAGAACCATCCTCCCATTATAAGCTTTATGAGACCGCTCCGGTTACCCTCCCAGATGTACTTCCTATAAGTTGGCCAGAGCCATCTCCACGGCGCAGGTCCATAGAGGACTTGCGAGACGACGCTGCGTGCGTAGACTTCATTCGGCATTGCGCCTTCCTGGCTATGTTTGGTGCGTCGCTGATACTCAGGATCGATCGGTCGATATAGAGAGCCCGGAGGAAGATCACGATCTGTACGCGCGATGCGTGATTTGACGCCGCCGGTGATTACGGTGGTAACCTTGACGCTGCGAGGGTCGTTAGTCATGATGCAATAAGGACGGTGTGAGTATAGATAGGGGCATGAAATCTCACCCGAATGGAGCGAGCTCAACTCGTAATGTGTCGCTCCAAGAATGGAGAGCAGCCTTGCTTGCATTGTAGACCGATCCAAAGACGTACGGAATAATCTAAACGCGACTGTCAGTATTGGAGAAAAAAAGGAATGTAATCAGACGGGCTGTGCTCACTCCAGCAATCGATCCAATCTGCACAATAGTGCCTTTTGCCTTTATGAGGAGCGGCAGGAAGGTCTGACATATACGTATCACGGAGAAGAAATTTGTTTCGAATGTATATCGAGCTTCTTGAAGATCGACATCCATGGCCGGCACGGTATAATCTATTATCTCGCGTCAGCATTCACTAGGGGAAAAAAATCAGACGCGTCCATAAAGAAGGAATAAATTACTTCGTCCTCTATCCATGAAATGTCAGCACGACCATCCATCGTCGTTAGAAGTACAAAAAAAATCAGCGAGAGAACCCACGCATTATTAACCAAATAATCCAATCCCTTCGTATCCAATTTCTTGGAAACTTCCTCAAAGCAACTCTTGACACTATCCTCGGAATCGACGACCAGACTCAACGTTTCGATACCTATCGCCGCTAAATCCTGGATATGCTGAGCATCGCGCGCGGTGGCAAAGACGCGCAACCCATTACGATGGAATTCGCGCGCCAGGGAATTTCCGATGCCGCCTGGTGAACATCTGAAATATCACAGTAAGCAAAGGAAATGAGAATTAGAGATGGGACTCAATCATCTGAGCTTCTTTTTGTTTTTCGAATCGATACAAAATTGATAGCTGCTTTGAGTGGGGCGGGGAGGGCCATCGAGCTCAATAGATAGACGGAACGACTTAACTTACCCTGTTATAAGAACTGATTTTCGATTGTCTTCGGTAGCCGCCATGGTCATTGGATCTTGTTCGGTAAAAGTATGGAGCTGATAGGTGATGATGGTTAATGAAAGATCTACTTGAACATTCGATTCCTGATGCAAACGATCAAAAGGTTGAAGCTAACTGGGTATGTCGATCTGAGAAAGGAAACTGAGCCTCGGCTCAACTGCAACATCCCAAAATGGAAAGGTTTACGATCATGGCAAGCAAGCACATCGAAGGTCTGACATCGATTCCGCTACATAACTAACTTTTAATTAAGCTACATCTGTTCGTGCATCTGAAATAGATCAATTCATTCTCATTATTGAAAACATCATCACATCACGCATAGATATCATAGACCGGTCGTTAAGTGTAGTACAATTCAGACAATGCGGAAAACAGCAAAAAATCAATATAATAGAAACTTCGTAAAAGGAAAAAATCCATCTATACCACCCGGAACGTAGGACGTTGCGTTCGACCGTTTGCGAATATGCCATTTAACAGATGATCGAGTGGGTCCGCGAGTAGATCGTCTTCTTCTGGTAACTTCCTTCCCTGCTCATCAAACCGGGGAGGCAATTCTATGGTCGCTTCAGAATCAGACGAATCCCTTGTCGCAGATCGCGTAGGAGGAACACCATCAGACTTCGAGCTTTGCTGGTGATGTCGATGGTGATGATGGCTATCATGGGAAGACGAAGGTTGCTGTGCAGTAGTGGGCGGGGAATTCCCAAATGGTGGAGGCGCATGACGATGGCGATGGTCCCGACTGCGATCGTTTCCATCGATGGTAGAGTCGCTGTCATCCGTTTCGTACCCTTGTGCCAGGGTGGAAGTATTTGCTTGGGATTTTCCTTTTCTTTTTTCGGCCTTTGTTCGGCCGTCTAGATCGAAAGAAACTGACTTGGAATGAGACGGTAAATCAGGTTGACTAACAGATCTTCGTCTAGAAGACATCTGAGGCTCATCGCGAGATGAATCTACCCGGGACGGTTGTGAAGACAGTCCTCTTACACCTACAGCAATATATCAGTCAGTTTGACTCAAACCGCAAGTGCAGACTCGACTTAAAAAGAACCCACCATCTGCTCTGTGATGTGATTCAAGAAAAGGGTCACTCACATTCTCATCGGCTCTGCGTGGTTGCGGGGCATAGGGCTCGTTGCCAGGAGGTGCTCCTGGAGGAGGTGGATATCCGTGAACTGGCGGGGGAATACCACCAGTCGCTGTAGGAGGCGGTGGGTACTCACTAGGGTTGTGGCGTCCTGGAGGAGGATTTGGCGTAGATCCAGGGGGTGGAGGAAAGCTGTTTGTGTAAGGGTAGTAGCCTTCTGTAGGCATAGGAGCTCCTGGTGATGGCGGAGGCATGTACGGAGCTGGATCGTACGGTTCTTCGTACGAATCATGCTCGTGGTCATAACCTGAAATTCCGAAATTAGCCTTGGAACTTTGAAGGCTAGTTGAGCCTCGATTTTACTTACGTCGGCTTTCTCGTTCGCGGCTGCGACGGTTCTTTTCCTTCTGTTTACCAGAAATCTTAGATGCCGCTTGACTGAAACCAGCCGCTGCGAGACCAGCTTCTGCAAGATCACGAATCCGACTGCTGCTACGTTCTTTCTTCTCCCGTCGACGATGTCGTCGGCGGTGACTCCGGTCAGATCCTGAGCTAGAGGTACTATATCCTCTGTTGCGGCCGTCCCGAACAGGAACGACGGCTTCATTGTAATAACCTTGCTGGCTGGCTGGACGACCGTAGTAGTCAGCGGCTGGGATGTTGCCATAGACAGGGTCATGGCCGTATTCGATAAGCCCTGCCGATTCTTTCGCGGGATCAGGTAAGATAGGGCCGCGGCCTCTACTCACTGACCGCGACCTTGAACGACCTCGGTCTCCGTGGGCACTCTGCTCCCGCTTTGCTTTGAAATTCTCATACAACCCTGCAGCAGCAGCCGTTCCAAGACCTGCAGCCACAATAGGAAGCCCTTGTCGAAGACGACTTTTAGATCTGGTTCGCGAGTGGCTGCGAACCCTCTCGATAACGCCTGCGGCAGCAGCTCCCGCAAGGCCTGCAGCAGCCATAGCCCTATTTCGACTCTTCGATCTGCCAGCAGTGGTATTGTCCGCGCGAGATTGCGAGCTCCGGCGATGGCGCGATCGGCTTCGTCTGTCGTTTTGCGACTTGTTTCTAGCCAGTGCTACAACCCCTGCAAGAGCAGCAGCACCCAGCCCGACTTCAGCTAGAGTCTTGACTCGAGGATGAGAAGATGAACGACTGCGACTGTGGCGGCGATGGTGCCGATGACGACGATCATCATCGTCTACTGACGACGAACGGCGGCGGCTCTTGCTTCGATAGTGTTCCACAGCATTGGCAGCAATTGCTCCCAAAGCTGCTGCTCCAACACCTTTACCAATTCGACCGACTCCGCCGGAGACTTCACGACCCTGGCTCTTACTTCGGTGCCGAAGGAGTTCTGCGGCTCCTACTCCTAGAAGTGCGCCTTCTGCAAGATGGCGTCTGTGATGGTGAGGTTCATCGTCGTATTCACGCGTCTCTTTGCGGATATAGACCATGCTATCGTCACTGCTGTAATCGCGGTTTCGATCTCGATCACGATGCCGTCTTGTGCTGACTTGAGAAACCGAGTCGTGCGGACTGATTTCGCGCCGCACGCGGTCTCGGTCGTCTTCATACTCACGGACACGTCTCTGGTAGTAATACTCAACGTCCCTTGGGTCTCGTTCCACTGCATCTGAACGGTGAACAACCTGGTACTCGGGTTCATGAATCGATCGTGCTGGAATATGGTGTTAGTGAAATTCGCCAAGATGTTGAAATTGCAAGAAACGTAGCGTATCAAAATCATGATAGCAGGTTTGAGCAGGCAAGCCTGGCCGAGGAATCACTTACGTTCGAGCTCACGATACTCGCGGCGCACCTCATAATCGGTTTCGTAGGGTTCTACTCGCCGCCGCACCACCAACTCCCGCTCACCAACGCCGGAGTCATCGCGACGGAAGAAATCACGTTCCCGTTCCCGCTCTCGCACGTCGTCCTTTGACACGACGTAGCGTTTGACGGTATACGAGTTACGTTGGTCCGAGGGTCTTGAGTATTCATCCCATTCTCGGTCTCGCTCTTTGTATACGTAAGACATTTTGACGCAAGATCAGCGTCAGCGCAGACCCAAGTATTCCGATGGACTGCAGCAGGGTCCTGTGAAAACTGCACCAGTCGTGGTCTATCGCTGAGACGAGTAGTGAGAGTAACGACACTTGATATCCGCTTAAAATAGTCGACTGATCTGTTTATAATGGCAGTCAATCAAGACGTGGTCTCACTCTTAAACAGAGACAAGATGAAGAAAAAATTTATCTCGCTGATTTCCAGTCGCACTGATGATGTCGATGAGTATCAGGGCGGGTCTGGAATGAGAATGAGGGATGGTTGGTTGGAGTCAACGGACAGTAGCAAATGGAGGGGTAGGCAAAGGCAGAAGAAGGAAGAAGTGTGGCGTGGTCTATAAGCAAGCCAGACCAGGCTGACAGACAACAGTCAAGCAGGTAGGGCAAAGCGGGGGGGGCGCAGCCTGACCAGACTGGTAATCAGCAGACTAGCTGATGCCAAATGGTCATAAGTTGGCCACTGGCCAGTAGGCCGACGAGACGGTGGCTGGGCACTAAGTCTGCACGACGAAGGGTCTAGTGCGGATTCCGTAGTGTATTCGAATTTTGATTAGAAGAGATGTAGAAGCCGTGGGATGACCTAACTTCGATGAGTGAGGATGAAAAGAGATGATCTGAAATAAAAAAGAAGAAGAGAAATGAGGATAGAAGAAAGAAGAGAAGAGAAGAGAAAGAAAGAAAACAAAAGAAGTCGAGGTCAGCACGTGAGATCCCAATAACATCGTGCCTGCCCAAAGCTGACGATGACGTACCCAAGTCAGCCGCACCGCAGAGCAGCAGAACTTCTCTTAGTAATCTCAGGCAGTAACTAACTAGTTAGTTAACTCATTATTAAGCCGTTAAGAGACTAACTACAGAATAAAGACCTTTTTGTTGATTGACTGCTCAGAATACGAACTAGTTTCTACCTTCTTTCTTCTAGAAAAGTACGATCTTGCAGATGGTACGATAAGCTCTCGAATCGGAGTCCAGTGCATGCTTGATATGAGTAGTTACCTGTATGCGGCTCAGCCACGAGGCCGAAAATTAGGGAATCTCGGTATCCCTGCGACGTGTACGCTCGTACAGAAGAGACTGGTCTATCATTGCATAGTCTCTTACTTGCAAAAACTCAAAAAGTCTCCCCGGGCTTCAATCAGACAGGACATCCATCTGCAGTACAGTAGTTGCTGCGGATAGATGCGGCACAAGAACTGCCAAGAGCAAGTCCCTAAGACTGTCCTTGCTTGCCCAGACATGACGACCTTGATTACAGCCGAAGCAGCCTTGGGCAGCCTTATCAAAACCGTAAATACAATTTCTAGAAATTTTATAGTTAAGTCGCAAAATATCAAACGGGATGGCCCGTCGGAGCCATGGAACGACCACACGTGGTTCCGTGGGCATTCTAGGGCGGCGCCGCATCAAGTTTCTGATATCAAGCACAGCCACATTTCATTTACCCTTACTGCGTCCTCAGTAAGACTAATCGTATTACGCTGCCCACGCAGGAAAAATCAGGAAAAATCCTTCTCGTCGGTAAAACATCGAACGATTAGGACTCAGGTCTATTACGAAAAATCTCCGTGAGATTGCTGATTATATTGGCAGGATGAAGTCTCCGATGTATTGGAATTCCAGTCTGGTCTATATGACTATTCCTTCCAAAGCCGACATCTTTTGACCAACCTCGGTCAGAGGCAAGGATCGGAGCGTAAAGAAACTCGTTGGTCGTTTCTGATTCATACTTTGGTCGTAGCTATCTTTCTTCCCTTCCTTGACTTTTTTGTTTAATTTCTTCTTTCCAGAGCGGGCAAGTAGGATGAGACGAAAATTATGTTAAAATTCTGACTTTGAATTGCAGAAAGACCCAAACACCAAGTAAAACCCACTCCCTGCTTTCGTGCAGTCTCGAATTCGCAACTGTGCATTTAGAAAACAAGGGCAGCACCCTTAGTCTTCTTGTCACCACTATTAAAAAGGAAATCAGTTAGTTTAAACGTCGCCTTACTTCGTCGTTGTGTAAAAGTCAAAAACGTACCCCAACTCAAAGTGCTTGCATCGCTTCAAAGCCAGCTGAGCCTTGGTTTTGCACTGCGTGCACTCCAATCGGAGCACAACCTTCTTGGTGGTCTTGGCCTTCTTGTGGAAGACGGGTTTGGTTTGACCACCGTAACCGCTCTGCTTCCTGTCGTAACGGCGCTTACCCTGGGCGAAGAGGGAAGCCTAAATGATTGTTAGTCACTGGAGGGGAATTACGACGATGGTTGTCCTGGACGTGTCCACGTGTCCACATGTTCACAGAAGGGTAGCAGGTCTAACCTTTCCGGCCTTGTACTGAGTGACTTTGTGCTGGGTGTGCTTCTTGCAATCCTTGCCCTTGCAGTAGGTGCGGCGAGTCTTGGGAACGTTGACCTGGATTGAAAAGGGTCAGTAACGAGTACATATTCCGTCTGTGCACAACTGTCTTCGCGTTGGTCTCTCGGGTGGATGGCCGAGCGTTTCGTGTTGTCATGAGGTTATCGGAGGCTAGCTCGTTATTCGACGTGAGTGCGTTGTATGGGCAGAAAGACCCTTATTGTCGATCGCTCCAAGGCATAATATTTCCATATCCTCGCGCAACCCGCAAGACGTTCAAATCGACCTATGATTCTTTTTCTCATATTCTGCTTTGCATTTTCCTCGAAGTCGTAGCAGTCGGTAGGACCCAGCGACAGTCCGACCTCATCCTGAGCGCAGTTCGAGATTGACGAGCATAGTCCGTTATCTAGAAAAACATCGCAATCCGTACGCACTCCCCTCGGTCGGTATGATTTTCGATTGACAAGGTCGTCGTCATCCGTAACGTATCGTCCATTTGCACCCGAGAGACCATTTCAAATCCCCTCTTTTCAAAAAATCGAACGACATGACTTTCTTACCATTTTTGCGGTATTGACCGGAGCGCAGCTTCGTGATGGTCGTGGTTGGTGGTTGTCGAGTAAAAGCTATCAGACCGAAATGTCGCAGGTTTTCCTTCTATTGTGGGATTGTTCCTCCGGGGGCTAATGCCCTACCCGAGCAAGCACTAATCCTAAAATAGCGAAATTAGGAGGAACAAATCACGTGAAGAGACTTGGCCCATATTACATAATACATTGCTTGGCCCGTGCGTCTTTAATGCTACGAACCGAAAGAAGCAGTAAGAACGACCTTTTAAACATCAACTCGACACGCCTGGGCATACAGACTTGTCGGAATTAATCATCTGGATTACCAAGGTGCTGCCTCAGCTTAGTGTACCTAGAAGAACATAATACGAATGCAAATTGAGTCACCGATTGACAATGAAATGTGACATTCGTATCGCAAAGCTGCGAAGGTGAACTTGACGAACCTCCGCCATGAGCAGCTGTCAAGTAAAAGTCTATGACGACCTAGGTCAAATCGCCCTTGTTCTCGCTTTTTTCTCCTGGCGGTAACAGAAGGGATGTGATTGCCAACCTGGGTAACAGTGGTAAGCTCTAATGCAAATGAGGGATAGTCATAATCACGAGGGATGGTTTCTTTGTTCAAAGGGTAAGGACGGCGACAAATGTATGGCTAGTGTTTCGAGGGCCTCAGCGCATGATTCCTGCAAGCTCTGTAGCTAAAGACGGAGATATTTTTCTTGATATGGTGTCTTGTTGAGAGAGTAGTACACAAGATGGATTCTTCCTGCATCATCTTTATCCATGTCCTTTTTATCAATTGCATAGAACATCAATCCGGGCAGATTCTCATAAAACGCACACTCTTTCTCATTAGATCGAAAGGGATAGCAAAATGCCCAACACCGGTCGTCCTAGCCGTGATTGTCAATCCTGCCGGAAGAGACGCATCAAGGTGCGCAAGTCCGACGGCAAATACCTGCACAATTTGAAGATTGGATGCTGATTTCCACCAGTGTGACTTGAACTATCCAGAGTGTAATCAATGTCTACGAAAGGGGTGGCAGTGTCAAGGCTATAGAGACGAGACAGATGTTCGTTTCCGGAAAGAAACAATCACTTCATTCCCGAAAAGCCTGCAACGGGATCATTGCAAAGCCAATAGACCGCGGAACGAAGATAAAGAGACTCCTGCTGGGACAGAAACCAAAATCTCGCCGTCGTCTCACCCGCAGCGTGTCAGAATTTGCAAATCCGTGACGGAAAATGTCGAAAATCACTTGATACCTGTTGCTGTGAATACAATACGGATTTCAGGGGTTATGTCGTCGATGATACTTGAAAAGATATCCCAGGTAGCGTTGCGAGAGAAAGATGGATCGGCTCTGAATAGAGCATTCAATGCTTTGGGATGTGCTCATTTGGCCAAGATACATCGTTCTCAGAGTGCTTTGACTTGTCGTATTAGACTTTATAGAAGCGCTCTTACAGAATTGAACGCTACGATTCGCGATCCAAACCAGAGCCACACGGACAGCACGCTTCTGGCCGTTTGGATGCTTTGTTTATACGAGGTATATGCTGCATGTATTGTCAAATACGAAGGGATTATTCGATCTAATCATTGTCGAAGGCTGCGGTGATTCCCACAACGGCTGGATGGCAAATTCATAGTGAAGCTCTTTCCAAGCTCTTTCGGTTCCGGGGTTCACTTAATTATGCTACGGAATGTGCGAGGATCCTATTTCTGATCGTCTTCAACATTCTTGTAAGTTGGTTTCCCCAAAGCCTGGATTTGATACAAACTAACCATTTTTCCAGCACGTACAAACTGTGCGCATGCGCACAGGTCAAGAAAGCTACATTGCTGACGCCGTCAGTCTACTGCGAGGGTTTGCTGATAATTGCAACGCCTCTGAACACATTCCTCTTCGCTCTTGCGTTTTTGCTTATCAATGTGCTCTGATATGTAGTCGAATTCAAAGGTTGCTAAGCAAAGCCAACGAATCAGAAATTCTCTACAGCTCAGCTTCTATACTTTACGATATGGAAACAGTGGAAGGGAAAACGTATCCCTTGAGTCACAAAGAGTTCGTCACAAACGATATTATAAAGCCACCTCATCGAAAACCTTACAACTACGACAATAGCTCTAAAGAAGACAATGATCTTTCAAATGTCGATGCCCTGCATCGCGGCTCCATACTGTATCGGACAAGCTGGCGAATTCGGTTGTCGTTACATGTCCTCCGGTTTTTGCAATGTCTGTCCTCTATTGAGAGCTGTGAACCAAATCAGTTGAATTTTTTTAATCAGTACCAGCTTCGATGTATTGATGAGGTTCGTATGCTAGTTGAAAGAGCCTCTGCATTTCTTGGACCGCCCCCTTATAGTACCAACTCTCCATCTGAGCTCGTGTCTCATATCATAAATGTCCTGTTATCGAAGACTGGACCGGTGGATGACATTCAAGATCTTGTGATAAGAGATTGAGCAGTTTTTGAATATTTGTTTCTTATTCATATGGTCGTCAGACCAGGAGAAGTTCTGATTTTTGAGTGGGACACGCGCTTCATCGACCCAGTCGATTTAAAGTGGTTACTCAAAGATATCCCCAGACTTTACTTTATTTTCATGTTGAGGATCTTACTATCATTGAAAGATTTGAGAGAAGAATGCGACAGATTACCTGCAGGTTGTCAAGTTTTCGACCGATGCAGAATCTATTCGTCATTCACCCTGGCTTTGCGACATCTGTTTAGCCTGTCCTTCGAGCTATACGAAATCACTACCGAGTGATTTGATGCTCATTTTTTGACCACCGGCGAGGCCCTTTAGCCCTTATCAAACGGTCTTGAGGCTGCTATAGGTCGAGCAAGCTACTGGAAAGGTTGGCGCTTTTGACTCGTGCTGACAGAATCACCGGTACAACCCGGTAAATCTTCTCTCGCTGAAACATTCTATGGAGAAAGTATTCTTTGGGAAGTCCATTGTATGCACACCAAGCATGACCCGCCCACTGCCTTTCTCTTCTTGTGGTCGGAAATTTCCAATAATGCGAATGACTTTCAAGCACTCCACATGCTAGCATCCGGTTCTATGATGTTTGCTAGTTTTGTCTTGTGCAATATATAACTTCTAATTTCTTCTCCCAGATTCGTCTTTTTCATGCCATGGATATCAAGCCATACTTGACCTGAGGCATCCTAAACCGGCCGATAAAAGCGAACGAATAGCCTGAAGACCAACCGTGAAAACCTATCCATTCGTTGTGAAAGTACCGTTACCTCAAAATGGACGAAGACTTGGAAGTGGTAAGTTGAGGATACTAACCTGATGAATTCGAAGCTAACTCATCACCAGCAATCCAAACTCCCCTACCCAGAGGAAGACTCACATGTCTTTTCTGACTCTTCTAGCAATGCCGAGATCATGGGTCCTAGTAGCCCTTTCCTTTCGCCCATTCACGGAGGAGGAGAAGGGGAGAAGAAAGAAATCGACTCAATTCTCTTTACAGAGGCTCTGGCAGAATGTCTGGTGCAGGTGGTGAAGCATCTCCATGGAGCAGATCTTGCAGAACTCTCGGAACGCTTGGGAGCAACATCTCTCCGGGCCAAGGAGATCGTTGACAACAGCGAGACGCTGTTTCCGACTGATGACGCTGGACCCTCAAAGCCTACTCGTGCATCTCTCCCATGTAAAGATCGCAACTCCTTCGCCATTGAAGAAACAGCAGCTATCTTTCAGACCATGTTTGAAGCAATGATTCAGAACTCTGCGCATATGAAGGACCTAGTTTCTGGCGCAATCAAGTCTGTGTCTAAAGAGACAAATACAGACTTACATGCCGATGCCCAGAAGGAGATTGAGCGTAGTTTCGACAAGATGAGAGAAGCTCTACACTTGGTCAAAACTGAACAAAACGATCAGGCCCAGACAACAACAAAAGGGTCGTTGGAGGGTACGCCCAAAGATTTTCAAGAACGATATCATGCCAAATTGCGAGAGTCTTTGGATAAGGTGCCCGGGACACCGGAGACACGGCGGAACTCTTTCTCGTTCCGTTCTCGAGCGGCGGAGCGGGAACAGTTGGATTCGTTGAAAAAGGACGTTCTCGATATCAAAGCCATTCTGACGCGGGTCAATGCTCGCGAAGAGGCTATGGTGGCTCGTATCAATGATGACCATCGGAAAATCAAGGTCCTAGTAAACGAAGACTCAACGCGGCGTCGACAGATGGAGACTTTTGACGACGTGCTTACTGAGACCCGCAACATTCTCTCAAAGATTGTCGATGTTGTGCAGCTGCAAGTCGATACAGTCACTCAGCCTTCCGATGTTAAGGGCCAGGATGAAAACACTACAAATCAAGACGACAAAGATACCTAAATTATTCACTCGTTACACTTGATGGCCAGAAGCTTGATTCAGATGACCTGGTTTTTTTGCGGCCTGGATTTAGCAATATTTGGTCTATTACGGTGGCTCAATTCAAGTACTATAATTTGCCAATTAGTCATTCTTTCTATAACATAGATTTTAGAGTAGTTAAGATATTGATCTGTTCCCGAGGTCAGCTTAAGCCTCTTTGACCGCATGTGGACTTAACACCTAGGTATTTAGCAAGAAAACATTCTATTTCTATATCTAGAATACCTAGGTAATCGGTGTTGTAACCAAGGGCCGAATCTAATGTCCCTGTCCAAGCACCACTGTCTCTCCATCACCATACCACAACTTGCCCTTACGAAAATCCAAACCCTTTTCTTGACCTATAGTCCATTCGCCCCCTTGCGGGACACCTCCTTCTGTAGGCCAGAACTGTTTCTGCAGTCGATCGTTAATCTCTTCGATCTTGTCGATGAATTCTTTTACTTTTTCATGATTAAAAACCGTTTCACCCGCGACGCCCTCCTTAGTAAAACCATTCTGATTAATGAACCGTCCAATCGTGAGATGAGCAGAAGGCACAGCATATCGCGATTGCGGCTTAAACCCAGCCTCGACGGCTTGAGTGTACACTTCTCTGCGTAGATGGTGGTAAGTGAAAGTATCGTCGTTGATGTTACCATTAGGTTTCCCTTCTCCGGCAGCAGGCACAAAACTCAATGCTAGAGCTGCGGCATCGAAACTGATCATAGGTTTGATAAGGCGGGGTCTGTGTTTGAGAGTAATATTTGCAATTCTCTCGGCGGCTCCGTTCTTGACTAGATTCGAGACGATCTCGTTGACTTCTGGCTCAGTGACGGAGAAGATGAGTTCTAGTACTGTAATGTGCAGATTTTGTACTGGCATGAGCCATAGATCTGTAAAAGTTAGTAGGACAGGTCAGACAGGACAGGGATTTTATTAATTGTGTGACTGCTGACTAACCGGGAGCAACACTGAGTAATTCCTGTTGAACATCTCTGATCATATTCCGGATATGCTGGGGCGGCCGGCCCCAAAACACAATACAGTGCCTGGGGTCTTCGAAAGACGGGTCTCTATTCGGACCATCCAATTTGGCGAGAATGGGATCAATAGTCCAGGCCGGGAACGACGGGTCTAAGATCTTAGACTTTTGCATTGCATTCCTAGTCGTCCGATGAGTGGTGTACTTGGCCTGTATCTCGCGCTGTACAAAAGGAAAGCTCGTATGTCAATTGAGAACAGTCAAACATAGTATTTCAGAGAATGAAATAACCTGGAACGATAGATTTCAATTGAATTCCACATACAGGATCGTCATTTGCCGCATCTATTAATGGCTGATATGGATTATCGCTTTCAGAAACGAGACTGGCCGTGCCTGACAAATCTTCAAATACAACTGCCGCCATAACTATTGGATATCGGGACTGTACCGGTGAAAAGCTCAGAAACACTTCAAAATAACAAAATACTGCTGCAGAGGCACGAAAATAAAACAAAAGCAAAATGAAGATTGATATTTATATAAAGGTGACTCACTAAAAGGGGAGTTCTAAACTGCAAGCGAATATTATACCTACCTTACCTAATCTGAGTCAGTCAGCCGCCCCGAGGCGCAGCCAAGATCCTCTTCCTCTTTTCTCTCCCGCATCCTGCCCGCATCGCTCGCCTCTTTTTCCAACCAGCAACTTCACGCCTCTCTATTCTACCGCTATTCCCTTCCTCTCCACTCGTTACCAGCTCGCTTAATACATCCAGATCAGGTCAAGATGTTAATCAAGTAAGACTCACCGATTCTTGTCCTCTTTCTCTCTCGCAGCCAACATTCATCTTTTGAAGTCGCAATTGCGGGGAAATTGTTATACCCGTGCCTATCAAGAAAAAGAAAAAGAAATGAAACGAAAGAATACACCAAGCCGAGCACTGACCTCATCACTTCTTTCTAGAGTACGCACCCTCACCGGTAAAGAGATCGAGCTCGATATAGAGTCAGACTACAAAGTATGCAAACCCACGTCTAATGTGCCGACAAAATCGGCGCGCCTTTCATCGATTTGCATATCGCTCACCATCCCCGCTTTTGATAGGTTTCGAGGATAAAAGAGCGCGTTGAGGAGAAGGAGGGTATTCCGCCGGTTCAACAACGTCTGATTTATGGCGGAAAGCAAATGTAGGTTTTCTGTTCACTGTGTTCACTGCGCGGTGAATAAGAATGAGTGGGAAGGAGAGGAAGAGGAGGGGAGAGGAGGAGAGAGAGAATTAAGACCTCAGAATGTGGAGATGGAGCTCTTGCTAATCAACGATTGCGAATAAACAGGGCCGACGACAAGACTGCAGCCGAATACAATCTAGAAGGAGGCGCAACACTGCATTTAGTTCTGGCTTTGCGGGGTGGATGCTGATTGTTGGTTGCGTTGTCTATAAGATGCTTTCTCTCCTCTTTTTCTCTCTCTCTCGCCAAATACCCGCATCGCTTGATATTATTTAGCATGTCGCCTGAATCGTGGATTTGCGGAGATTTCCCTCAGCTGGTCAAGTGCAGCATAGCAGTAGCGTCTTACGACCGCACTTTGCTTTCGACACGTCCAGCAAGCCTGTATTAGATAATTAATGACCATGATATGATCAATATCAAATTTCTAGAGCCTCGCAGCTTCTCACTCGTGTCAGCCACTAATCAGAAATCCGTGCCATACGGCACAGTCCCAGATGCAATCCAAGTCTACATAACGTGCTCTAATTAATCAAACTTCATATATCAACAATGCAATAGAACGCTCAGTCAAGATTCAATAAAACTCCCCGTATAAAGAAACCATTCACGCTCGATTTATACCGTAACACCGTACAATGCTGATAAACTCAAAAATAAAATCAAAGTTTCCGTTTCTTCTGCTGAATGAAAATATTCGGTTGGCTGGCAATAGGTCTCTTTCTGACTATTGCTTTCCCTGGAACAGTCGGCGACTGACGGACCGGTGATGATGTGCCAACTGTTGGTGTAGCAGTTGTGCTCGTTCGTGGTGTCGGAGTATCTTTGTCGAGACTCCTTTTTCGAGGCACGATGGGTCGACTGCCACGTGATACTTTGGCGGTATCATCCTTCGTTGATGCGGTTGGTCGAGCTGATGGCAGTCCTCGTGGAGCAGATACGCGAGTTGACGAGGACGAGGAAGCTCCAGAACTAGTAGTGGCGGCAGCTGTTTTTGACGCATGCTTGGATGCGGAGGGTACTGAAGGACCAGGCGGGCCGGTCTTATGCTCGTCTACCAACCATTGTGGGACATGGTTAATTCTCGATGCACCGCTGTGCAATTGGTGTGTCGGCACAGCCAAGATTTTGTTCCTTTTGGTGCTAAAGATGCCCATCTTCTTCGAGTCCGATCTACTACCGGCCCCAGCACCACCGGCATGATGAAATCGTCGTCGAGGCTTCGGCAATCGACTAGTATCCTTGACGAGGACCGCGGCGTGGCTGGCCTTTTCCGAATAGAACTTGTCGACTGCTTGCTTGAGTTGTAAGGCGCCTTCCTCGACTTCGCGCTGGACTTGCTCCAGTAAATCACAGTATATATCGTACCAGGAATCCGATTCGCGAGGAATATCGTACTGGTCCCACTGGGGAATGTCGCGCTTGATGAATTCTAGCCAAAGCTCTCTATCGTCGTTCATAATATGAGGAGAATTCTTCTCAATTTCCCGCTGTCGTTGTTTTTGAGTCAGTCTTTATCTTTGCGTCTTGAAGCTTGAATGTACCAAACGGCTTAGACCTGACTTACTAGTTGCTTTGGACTCTCGACTTTGAGCAGAAACGGTCTCGCCAAGGAGTACGGAATATTCCCGATATCCGTTAAACCTGAACAGTTAGCTGGGTTTCTGGAGGAAGAAATGAGTGGTAGAGTCCGAAGAGGCCTGAACGTACTTCTTACATTCTGCACTGCAACGCGAGTGCTCATGGCGAGGAGGGACCGTGCAGGCATATTTCATGGACACAAACTTCTTTTCCTCTTGTGCTAAATGAAGTACGGCACTGTAGGTGGGTATGGAAAGTTGCCGGAGCCGCAGCACAGGCAACAGTTTGAAACTCACGGGGGTCTACCGGTATTATGCGGGAACGAACGTCGAGACTTCAAATTTTGGAACATGAAATCCAATCCTTTATATAGCCTGAAGTAGAGGAGGACATCTGTAAGGATTGTCATGGGTCGACAAAGAACAAGGAGCTCGTCGATTAGGAGCAGCGACTATTGATCTCCATGACGGAGGCTTAAGTAAGACGGGACGGGCGGTCTGAAATGGCAGATTCGAGATAAGACGAGATAAGATCACGTTGAGATAACAACGACCGGTTTAGATAAAGATGAGTTTGCAATGTTTGTTCAAATTAATCCATATTGAAGCTTTCGAGAACACGCCAGCGACATGAATTCCCAGTATGAAACCAACGCCAGTAGCCAAATACAGCCTGAATCCGCTATAACCTCGGCTTGGAAGAACAAAACATTTCAGGGTATTGCCTTCGCCTGAAAAATGAAAAAAAAAAGTCTCAAGAGATTACAATTAAGTTGATTTCGGGTGTCCATTATTCGTTAGTAAAGAAAATGAAAGTCATTTGCTTGCGTGGAGCATCAATTCAACTCAGCCTTTAAGACTGATTTTCTAAGAGTTTTGCGGCGGAATTGGAACGCTTGGAACGCATAGCATGTTGCCCCACGAAGGCATTTCACGGCTATTAGGCGACGTAGCCCCCGTCTGAAAATCGGGCTCTCGGAAGATAGCAGTGGTGTTGAACGTCGTGGACGTCACGTCGTTCATAGTCGCTAGGCGACCGTGAGCAGCAGCGGCGGCAGAAGGGGGTGAATGACCGGAGGGTGCAGCGCCCATACCTTGCGTTGCTGATTGAGGCAATAGATTAGGACCGGTCATACTACCCTGATCTGGAAAGAAGCTCTGGTTCAAAGAACCACAAGAGGTGCAGGTGAACTCAATTTTGAAGCCTGCAAGCACAAGATGGGGGGCAGCCCCCGGAGCGGCTGAAGACTGAACTGGAGCTGCCGCTGATACTGACGCTCGAGGTCGTGAGTGAGAATGAGACTGTTGGCTGGGATGGGGATGTGAATGACGAAGAGGTGGGGTGGCGCCTTGGGTTTTCGGAGAACTTGCTGGAGGAAGAGGCAACTGTATTGGCTGAACAAACGACGCTTGCCCACTAGCTGCAAGCGATGCAATCTGAGAGGCATGGTGAGATATTGCCGAGACTGAAAGAGACCTGCCCGTATGAGGTACAGCCTGGACGTGGTGTGACATGGGCACTAGGGACGGATGGCCCTGCTGGACTCCCACCATTACCTCTGCGGAAGCATTTTCTGCATGACCGTCGTCCTGGCCAATCCGATTGTCATCCATCAAAGCGGATTGAAGGCCATTGTCAGACCAGCCGCGATCGTGATTCAAATGATCAAAAGCTGTTTCGCCGCCCATCTGTACAGACTCCTGTTCATGGGGGTCTGTAGGCGAGCTGTGGCTTTCATGTGCCATGGCGCCCTGAGCAGCATGATCACCCTTGGCTGGTCGAGGTTGTAGCTTGGTCAAAGCCCGCTGAGCTTGTCGCATGGAGATTTCGTACCCATGATAGCGTTTTACAGCATCGACAACATCCTGACCTTTAATCTTGCTCTTCATATCAAACAGCTTTGGTATTTCATTCAACAAAAACCGGACGTGAGAAGCCTCTGAGCGAGCGGAAGTTGAAGTGGGCGATCCCATGCTCCGCCGACAACTATGAGTATCCTGTAGACTTGTAATGTACGTTGCATTCTTATTCGCGCGACACACGACACGAAAGAAACAAGCAGGAGACGATCGACAGCCCAAAACAACACTTTTCTTGTTGCTACGCATTACGCGAAGGTCCCAATGCTGGCGAACAGAGATATTTCGTACGGCCGACTTGAAGTCTTCGAGCGAATCGAATCTTTGGCCCACTCCGAGCCTGGAGTCTACTACTTCGGCCATTTCTTTGCAGCCACGATGGGAAAATCGACAGACCTTGGTGTGTGTTCATCGGATTGACCTCTCAACCGACTTTTGCCAGGGCATAGCACTCTGCAGCCATTGATTAGAGACCACGACGCGCCCGAAACCAGTCGATATGTGTCTTTGTAGCTGCAACCATGCGCTCTCTCTGCATTTGGCGGGAGAATCTGGCAGGGTTGTATCAGATGAAAGAAGAGAAGCTAATCTCATCCGCAATTTTAATTAATCAAATTGAATAAAATCAATCAAATCGCCGTAATGAATGGGGAGCAAGCCCCGCGACTCTGGTTGTTGTTGTTGTTGTTGAAGTATTTGCTGCAAGTTAATAGTTGGGGTACTGAGCTTGGTTACATTCCGACTGGCCAAAGCGTGGTGGGGCGCCGACCTCCGTAAAACGAAACAGCGCAGACTGGAAAGAGTTAGCTCTTACAATGCATCATCTAACTAACAGACTAATCAACTCTTTCTACAAACTAACATTTGACAAACTACAGCTGCTACACTTCCTGGCAGTCTGTATAGTAAAAATGGCTGCTTATGAGCTACTGAATCAAGAAGAAGAAGGTCAGTATCATCCACTATCAGATAACAGTTCAAAGTCACATAGCTAAATGCTTCATAGATGGCCTTCACAAATCTCGTCTTCTCAACGTCGAGGAAAAGCCCTTCAAACGCATTACAAAACGATTACTGGCCAACGACTCCCTGATAACCACGCCCATATCTCTACCGATCACACCTCCCCCAGACGCGGGCGATGCAAGCGATCCCACAAACGAGTCCGTCAGCGCCGAAGTACAGCAACAAGAAAAAATCGAAAAATGGCGCCAATTCAAAGAAGCCGTTACTCTGGATTTTGCCGCATTCGAAAGCAGTATTGCCCGGATCCAATTTCTGCTTACCAACAACGAACGAGAGCGCGAGAGATATGCTGCGGAAAAGATCCGCATTCAATCCACCGCGCAGGACGTGCGCGACAACACCGTTGAGTTACGAGTGTCGTTGGAGGCGGCGCAGAAAACCTTGAATCTGCGCAAGACATACGACCAACTAACCGAGAAAATCACGAGTAATCGCCTACTTCGGCCGCGCGAAGATCAGAGATCGAATTTGGAAAAATTGCAAGCCGAGATTCTGGAGCTGGAGAAAGAAAGTAAAGAGTACGCAAAGACCTGGTCCGAGCGAAGGGAACAGTTTGGTCGGATTGTGGAGGAAGGAATGCAATTACGCCGACTTATCCGCGACGAAAAGGAAGAGGTCGAGCGGAGGGAAGGAATGCAGGAAGGTGACGGCGAAGGAGCAGACGACGACGAGGCGTCGACTAGAGGTGGACGTGCCAGTGGTGTGAATTCACCGCGTCCGGAATCTGAAGATTCGGTCCCGCCGCCATCGTCTGCGTCGTTGAAGCTGCAAGTCGACAAATTACAGTCAGAAACAACCGGCGCAGCATCGCCGTTACGACAAGCCGTTTCACTATCTGAGACCAAGGCAGGGGATGATGTGGACATGGAGGATGAAGGAGAGGTGGAAGAGTTAGAGGAAGGGGAAGCAGAAGAGCGAGATGAGCAGATGGACACTACCTAGCATATAGACTTTCTGGAGTTGGCTAGATTGTCTGGAATCAACGAAATTACTGCATATTTGCGTGCATCGGCCAATACAAGAGGTTAAATTATATCAAATTCATCTCATTCCACCGGAGGATATTTCTTTCTATCCATTGCATCATCTAGAATATTACGCAATTTCTCGCAATGCGGTTTTGGCAGACGAAACCGCCTCTTTGGCAGCAGTGAGTTGTTCGACGTTACTACTGTCTCCTTTGCTGCTCTCTTCGGTCTGTGATCATCATTCACGTCAGAAAATCAAACCATTTACAAAAGACGGAGGTCAACAGATACTTACAATCAGACTCTCAAGTTTCGCCACGGCGTCTGCGATTTTTTGTCTTATCGACGGCAACACAGCCTTGGTTTCTTCAACAGCTTGGCGCTAGAAGATTGATCATTAGCATGCCCGCAGCTTCGAAAATGAAAATATAAAAAAAAATAAAAAAAACGCGAGAGGAATAGTCTATATGGCGAACCTCTTGTCTCAGCATATATTCTGCATTACCGTCCTCATCGTCCTTGGGATCCCGAGCTTCGAGTTTCTGTACACGGCTCGTTTGTTGCTCAAGCTCGCGATGGTAGGATGCTTGCTCCTTGACGAGCCGTTGGACAGAGGCAGTCGCAATCGCTAGAGGAGATGCTGGCGGCATGATGTAGAATAGTCAGGATATCTGATTTGAGTCAGTGTTTTGTCACAAGTCAATAAAAAATCGTGGTTGCGAATTGCATAGCGGGCAATGAATGCGGTTGCCATAGAGTAGAGGAGAGCACTCAAAATCATACTATAAAACAGATAGAAACTTGAAGCTCAAAATTGGAAATTGGAAATTGAAGAGACTTGATTGACAGATTTACTACAGAAGGGGGGTTCCAGAAAACGCCCGCGCTTTCAATACCAAAATGTTTTTTTTTTTTTTTTTTTCCTTTTTGGAAATATCAGATATAGTGCGGGGAGTCGGAGATAGAGGATGTACATTCTCATGTCCAGTCCAGTAGGTCCATAAACACAAAACAAAGAAAAGCCACGCAAAAAACAATACTCACCTCGTTGAAAAACTGGACGAGACTTCCAGAGAGTAGTATGTATGTATGTATATCTGTTGAAGTGTAATGCGATTTGACGATGCAAAAGACAAAAGGAGAATAGCTTGGATGGTGGAGGGACTTTTGGACTGCATCGATTATGTAATACTCAGATTTGATGTGAATTGTTTGCACTGTTTGCATCTGGCTCCGCGGAGCATCATTTAAAGAAGGACAGAATCACATTTCCAGACAGGCACCTAGGTATGTTCAATTGCTATGGACAGAATGCTTCAACTAGCGCCTACTTCAACCGATAAACAAATTCCAGGGCCCTTTTGCGTTTCATACAATCCGACCGCATTCTCAACGCGCAGACATATCTCCTTCCATTCTACCTGCACGCGAACCACGCCTGCACGGAGAGGCTTGCGACTGTTGCTCGGGCTGGTTACGTTCTGGCTGCTTGGGTCGTCATGAGCAGCGCGCCAACCCAGCTTTTGGTCCACAATAGTAGCCTCAGATGGAGCCGTTGTTTCCCAGAGCGACATTGATTTCTCGGCCTTCTTGGGTTTCGGCTTGGTTCTAAACCAACCGCCTGATTTCTGCTCCTTGGCAGCAGCGGATGGAGTCGGGTTGGCGAGCGAACGAGAGGAGGCTTGTGATGTTGCTATTGTAGAGTCTCCACTTTGTTCTTGTCGTTCTTGTCGTTCTTCTGCGCCTTCCTCCTCGACACGATGACCACTGATTTTCAACCGCATGCGTAGATTCGTGGCCAGCTCCCTCATTACCGCGGGCTGTCTCCAGAACTCGACGGTATGTTCCTCTCCCTTGAGGTAGATGAGTTTGACGACATCTGTGGCTGCAAAGCCTATCACTTCGGGCTTCTTGGGCTGGGAATAGGCCGACGAGTATTCCGAGACAGAAGCATTGTTGTGCTGTTGTAGAGAGTCGACGTTGGACGGGACCAGTAAAAAGATGGTCTTGTACAGGCCCGAAGCTCCCTGCGTAGCCAGCAGAGGGTCGACGTAGGTCGACAGGATGTTGCGAACCCGAGTGAGTCGGGTCTCGTCGAGTTGTTGATGGAGTGTTGCGGGAGTCCATGTAGAAGATGTTATACTCTCTTCATACGAAGGGACGGGATCTTCATCCCCGAACGAAACTGCTGATTTCGACATTTCGAATTGTGATGAAGCTCTCTCTCTCTCTGTGTGTGTGTCTCGATGAACGGGTTCTCTATCCAGAATGCGGTATTTGTCTAGTAGATGGTTCAGTCATTTACTGTCATTGGGCAGATGAGCATTACAAGTTGGTATGTGCTTTCGCCAGGAAGCAACGTCGGATATGTCGGCATAGTCGAAGTAGAGCTCCTGGAATTCCATGGGACGATCCAGAGAGATATTTAGAGCAAGTCAGCCTTGCGACATTTTGGACGGGATGGACCATTGTAAGAATTACTATGTAACTACTTAGAGAGCGCCCCGTGGTAGAAGTAAGTGACTTAAAGTTCAGGCTGCAACCCTGCGCCCAGCTCCGGTCGGTCATCTGCTCATCCATTAACTACCATTACAAAGTAGTGATACATACACTTCCCTTTTTTTTTTCATCTTCTTTTACTCCAATTTCTCTCCATCCACAACATTGCGGAATAGTTTGCCACAGCCACTTGCGCTATTGAAAGCTCGTGTGGGGGCCGAACTGGCTTAGCTAGTGGCATCTTGGAACAGCTAGTGCGTTGCCCCATGACTTGCATGATAAACAAATTGCAATCCCCATGTTGGATTACCGTCTGAGGCATAATTGACCAATAGAGCCGGCTTCTTACCGACACAGTCGACCGTTGTCGCTGTGATACCATCTCAGACAAGAAATGCGATCTGAGCGGCGAATTGGAAGTTGGACCAGCATTCCTGAAACTGCAGGTTACAGAGTACAGAGACAGAAATACGAGAAAAAATGAGCCCAAAGGAGCGGGGAAATACGTACTACTCTGGCTTTCGACATGATAGTAGAGAAATGAGGCAGACCTGAGAAAATAATCAGTCTAGAGAAAGTTCCATGATGGTTAAACTTTGTACGCCCTGCCAAGTTGTTGTGGTCTATGAAAGTGATGATTAATCGATCGTCATTGTTAGACGTTCATCTATTGTTCATTCTCAGCCTCTTTTCACAGCCAAGCGAGCAACCTACTTTATCGGAAGTTGCCTTGTATGGAGCGTTGGTTCGCTACTTGGCGGTACGGTCCACCATTTCTGCTCCAGCTGTGTTGACAGTCTCGTCATGCATGTAGTTGCCTAAGTAAATGTAGGTATATAAAGGCAAAGCACCCCTTCCATCCGGCTTGTTCTTTCGTTGAGACAAAATCTACAAATCATCGTAAGGAAGAATATCTCTCCAGACATTATTCTCTCGTCAACCCTACCTGCCTACATCTCTATTCAAGTCAGAAATCGGACAAAATGAGGTACCACATTGCCAGCGCCAATGAATATCTGGTTATTACCGGTGCCGGTATTCCAGATCTACGCATCTGCAAGAAAGCACTGGTATACCCATGGCAGAAGGTGTGTGGCCCTACAGAGCTAATGAGAAGCATACGCTAGAGAAAATATCTACTGACGCAGAGAATTCTAGATCTCTCGGATCTCAGTGATGCCGTTTGATTTTTCACTTAATCTTCAGGCCATGACTATGGAAAAGCTTCAATTTGCTTTGCCGGCTGTCTTCACGATCGGTCCTGATAACGAGCTCGACGCTCTGAAGAAATACGCTCTTTTGTTGTCAGGAGATGCAGATGGAACTGGCGCGCGCAAGAACGAAGTTAATCAACCTGCTCGCCGCAATCATGTGCAGGATATCGTCAAGGGTATCATCGAGGGTGAAACTCGCGTCATTGTATCTAGTATGACGATGGAGGAGATCTTTAAGGAGCGTCAGATCTTCAAGGCAAAGGGTACGTTTTCACTGTTTTCTTGAATCGCTGTGTATTCATCGCTAATGCTTTATTTAGTTATTGAAAATGTCCAGAACGAATTGCAACAGTTTGGTCTACGAATGTACGCCGTCTTTTTTCTTCTTTCCCCTTTCAACTCTGTCCAAAACTGATTTGTAATATAGTTATAATGCAAACGTCAAGGAGTTACAGGATACTCCCGGCAGCGAATATTTTGCATTTCTCAGCCGCAAGGCACACGAAGGCGCATCCAATCAAGCCAAAATCGACGTTGCCGAAGCTCGCATGCGTGGTGAGATTGGCGAAGCCGAGAAAAAAGGTCGCACAAAGCAAGAAATTTCCAAGATCGATGCCGAGACCGCTGTACTCGAGACGAAGCGTAAGGCCGAGAAGGCTAAGGCCGACTCTGAGCTCACGAGTCGTCAGATTGAGCTCGAGCGAGATATTAAGATGGCAAAGATCGGGGCGCAGCGTCAGACGGAAATGCGAGATGCAGAGCTCCAGAAGAACGTGGAGACCAAGCGTGCCGAAACGGAGCTAGAGCGTCTGCGTGCGACAGACGTCATCAAGAGCAAGATTGCACGAGAGGCAGCCCAAGAAAAGGCAGATGCTGCTTTCTACACCGAACAACGGGCTGCGGATGCCCGATTCTATAAAGAAAAGCAGGAATCAGATGCATTCTGTACGTGATAGCCATTGCTGGCCATGTCCTATCCCAAAAGATAACTATCGAAACTAATGAGTATTGCAGACTACCGACAGAAACGAGAGGCAGAAGCTCTGCAAGAGACCGCAAAGGCCTACAAGGCCATGGTCGACACTCTAGGCGGACCGCAGGGATTCTTGCAATATAAGATGATTGAGTCCGGCACATACGAGCGCCTTGCCAGGGCCAATGCATCTGCCGTCAGCGGCATGCAGCCAAAGATCACCACGTGGAACACCGGTTCCGCCGCCGGCGAGGCAGATTCTACTGCGTCTATTCGCAACATTATGCAATCCCTACCTCCATTGCTGAGCACCATCCATGAACAGACTGGTATAGCGCCTCCTACTTGGTTCGCGCAGATGCCACAACAGCCAGGCCAGGCCACCAACGGCACCGTTGTCGCTCCAAAGCAGGCTAATGGTAAAGTGGATACATATATCTGATCATTCTCGATGATATTCATCTCGTCCGTTCGCTCTTAGCCTTGTTGCTTGATTTCATATGTATTCGTTGCTGTGATTTGTGATACCTTTTTCCGTGCTTTCTCCGTGCCCTTCCTCTTTGATGATACGCTATCGAATTCTTTTATTTATTTAGACTGCTTTTGAAATGTGATTTTTGCTCATCTTGATCAATCAACACATTTGATCCATGCTTTCGTCACAAGATAGTAAGAATGACCAGTCGAGAATCTACACTCAAATTTGCAACCGGGTAGATCTCTCTTCTACGACGGATCGGACCGCCACAGGATCGGGGAGATAACAACCCAAATTCGTACTTTGTAGCCGGTAATTTCCTCCTATTTGGGTAATAAATGGATCGAAATTTCTAGCCCAACCTCAACGTTTGTCGGCAAGAATGCCGAACTGCTTGGCGAAGAGTAATTGTAGTAGATTTTATCGGAAGCATTTCAACGTTCAATCGGCTTGAAGTGAAGATTTAATTTCGCTGTTGTTTGTGACCTTCATTCAGAAATTTGAGAAGTGAGTCTTTAGTCTTAATTCGAAAGGAGAAGCCACAGAGCAATCTTCACGGATACATTACCGATCAATACCTGTTTATCGGAACTTCCGTCGGACCTCCGATATAAAGGATCCACATCGGCTCTAACGGCAGCGTTACTTGCACAAAACTTGAAAAGCCATCTGAAAAGCCATCAACTCATGCGATGAATACATTGATATTGAATGAGGAATATACTTGAGTATCCTCAAGAATCAGCAGAGAAAATGGAGTGATCCATGCTGTAGCACATATTGATCATGAAATATACATCAATCTTCAATGAAGCTGCGACGAGGAAAACAGTGGATAAAAGCTGGTTAATTCGCTCTGTTATGGATGTAACCAGACCATAAAAAGGCTTGTTCTAGTTTTTTCTTTAGTTTCATTACTAGTTTGGCCACAACTATAATGAAAATTCCACCTTGTCGATCCCAAATGTGGTTCCTACATAAACATTGCTTGTGCCCACATTTGGTGTACTTTGCTTCATCCTGTGCTTATGCAATATTTTTTTTGTCGAAAAATAAACTTAATATACTTCATCAGACAGCTCCCAACAGGGAATGATGGTGAACAAATCCGACAATTGGTCAAACTATCTTTCGTGAAAACAGTACTTTCGCATCGATCGATCGTACAGCATTGATCGTTCCAAGGTTGCATTGATTGAGACACTCTTAATTAGCAAAGACACAAAATGGGCCGTCATGCCATCGCAGAGAAATCTTTACAAGATCAAAGAAACATTCTCCCCCAAGGCCAATTATTAGTCGTCTTTGCCGGACTTGCAGTCTCGTTACTGATCTGTTTTATCGACCAAAATGGCCTAAGTGTTGCTCTCCCCAACATCAGCAAGGATCTCAATGCTCAAGATACAATTTCCTGGGCCGGTACGTCTTCACTGATTGCCAACGCCGTCTGCACCGTTCTATACGGTCGACTGTCCGATATCTTTGGCAGAAAGAGTGTCTATATCAGTGTTTTGATCCTTCTCAGCGTCGCGGATTTGCTATGTGGTCTGGCTCGGAATCCGCCCATGCTCTACGTCTTTCGTGCCCTGGCCGGTATTGCCACGGGCGGTATCACCAATATGACCATGATTATTGTGAGCGATGTGGTGACCTTGGAAGATCGCGGAAAGTATCAGGGTATTCTGGGATCGTGCGTCGGCATCGGTAACGTAATCGGTCCATTTATTGCCGCAGCATTCGTACAAAATGCTTCTTGGAGAGATATCTTCTACCTTCTCACTCCTTTGGCGGCTGTCAGTGCCGTGGTAGCATGGTTCCTGCTACCGAGTAAGATGAGGCCAGAGTCGATGAAGAGTCAAGTTAAGAAAATTGATTTTGCAGGTGTCATCACCTCCACAATCGCTATCGTCTTTATCTTGATTCCCATCTCTGGCGGTGGTCTGTATTTTCAATGGAATTCCCCCCTGGTCATTAGCTTCTTGACCATTGGAGGCTGCTCTTTTGTGGCATTCCTCTTCACGCAATGGAAAATTGCTCTTCTTCCAATGATGCCTCGTAAGTGCTCCCGTTATCGAGCTAGCAACTCACGGATTCTTTAGCTGATTCTTAAAAAATAGTTTCGCTTTTCAAAAGTCCAGTCATTACCACCCTGTTCTTGCAAAGCTTTCTTCTCGGCGCGGCATATCAATCGCTACTTTACTATCTGCCGTTGTACATCCAGAACGCTCGTGGATGGTCGCCGATTCAATCTGCCATCTGCTCGTTGCCCATGGTTTGTTTCCAGTCCACTACATCCACTCTCTCGGGACTATACATGTCGCGAATGAATCGCTATCATGAAGTTATATTCACGGGGTTTTTCCTATGGTGCATGTAAGATCAAAGTCACAGTCTTACCGTTATTGTTACGACATGCTAACTGGTAGTATAGTGGAATCGGATTGACGTTGCTATGGGACGGAACCACTTCCAAAGGAGAAATATACGGCATTCTTATTTTGATTGGCGCCGGAGTAGGCTGTACTTTCCAACCCACCCTGGTCGCACTTCAAGCCCACAGCCCCGTCGCAAAGCGAGCAGTCGTGATCTCGATTCGCAATTTTTTCCGTTGTACCGGCGGTGCCGTGGGACTCGCAATATCAGCCGCAATCCTGCAGGCTGTTCTCAAGAAGAATCTTCCGAGCGAGTATCAATATTTGACGCATTCCAGCTACGCGCTTCCTGATCGAAACGATATTCCCGAAGCTGATTGGGACTCGATTGTGAGAGCTTACGTTAAGGCGTCTCATTCGGTCTTTCTTTTCCAGGTTCCTTTAGTGGGGGTTTGCGTACTGGCTTGTGTTTTCATCAGGGATAAGGGATTGCGTAAACAAGAAGATAGGAAGAAAGAGAATGTTCAAGAGCAACGATCCGAGAGTGGGCAGATTGTTTCGTCCCAAGCCACAACACAAGTCGATCATGAGGCGGGAGAGGAAGAAGATAATCGACATGATCTGGAGAATCAACTTGAGAAGGAGAATCTCGATAATACGGCTGTCCGAGATGAACATCCTCGGATCGATGCGCGTGCAGGATGATGCATCGACAACAAAACTATTACGACGCCACGATTGCATGATTTTGAAGGCATATTGCATGATACCAAAGAGTTCATAAAAGCGTGTTAGATTTTTGCTGTCATTTATGACTGATTATGTATATAATTTCAAGACTGGAAAATAGATATTGGTCAGGGAGTAATTAGAGAAGAGAAGAATTACAATATTTCATTGATTAGGGTTAGAATACGAGCCTGAGGCAGGATTCAGCCAATCGGCGACCGCCCGGCATGTGAGATCTCCTTCCATCTCCAATATCAATCGTCTTTTTTCCTCTCCTCTTGGGATTTTCCTAATTTTTGTAATAAGCTACCTGGAAAAGTGCATATCTGCACCCCATTCATTGCCTGTGGCGACTTCCACTGCTTAATGAAGCTAGGAATCACAACCAATCGAGGCTACCTAGGTATCTGAGAACATTTCATGCAAACTTCCGGACCTCCGATATAGGTGCCTATATTTATCGGAAACATCAACTGGATCATACCAGGTTTGGAAAATGTGAGCTATGAATATCAACCGTGCCTCCTCAACTGGCATTGAATCAAATCCGCGCAAGCGCGGTAGAACAGCTTGCACACGCTGCAAAACTCGCAAACAAAAAGTAGGCCTTCTTGAACCGAGGCCAATCACTATAACTATTGCAATATTAAACGCCAACGTTAGTGCGACAATGAGTATCCCAGCTGCACGAATTGCCGCAATTCAGGCGCCGAGTGTGACAAACGTTTAGTCGGCGTGGCTGCCGACAATGACCCGGGGTACGTACGCAAGTCTGCAAATTTCGAAATCCAAGCCCCCTCTGATCGTTGATTAGGTATACTCAGGCTTTGGAAGAGCGAGTGGCGTACCTAGAAGGAAAACTTTTGGAATTGACAACCAGAGAATCTGAAAACGTGCCAGTGTCCCGTGACGATGCGACCAGTATTCTCCATCCAATATCTGCTGCTTCTCAACAGACACCCGGCCATGGCCAGGCTGGTACAAATACAAGTACTTTGGGAGAGATTGCAGGCTTTATGTCTCTCAATCCATCTGAGTCGCCAGCCTATATCGGCTCCAGCTCAGGGCTGTCTTTGGCTGTCAATCTTGGCGAGATGGTGCGAGCAACTGTCATGAACAAAGCCTTTCCTGATTCCACATCCGGTCGAACCAATCAAGCAAGCGAAAGCAGCGCGGCGAGCTCAGCCAGTATACTTAATCGGTCACATAAAGCAATCAGTTCGGATGACCTGTTAAAGTACCGTGCTGACCCTCCAAGCGATGTAATGGGCGCGTACATCCTGGACGCGTACGCAGGCCGTGTTCAATTTCGGTATCCATTTCTTGACCTAGATCAAATAATGAGATTGCATCAAGACCGGTGGCGCATGGCCGAAAAACAACCGGAAAATCTAACTCAGACTGAACGCTACGACATCTTCAAACTTTATATGGTCTATGCTATTTCATCCACTTTGATCTCGTTGAGTGAAAAATACGAGTATACCCCTCCTGAGGTGAGCCATGGAATCAAGAAAGAGCAAGTAACGATACTAAACTAAAGCAGCGATTTTATATGACTGCCATTCAGCATGTGGCAGCTGCGTGTGAAACTCGATCAATCCAAAATATCGAAGCCATGCTCCTTCTTGTCATATATCATCTTCGATCGGCTACGAGCCACGGCTTGTGGTATATGATAGGGCTTGCCATGCGAACATGCATTGATCTTGGTCTTCACCGGAAAAGCACTACGGCGCGAATGGAACCATACACTGGTCAGCTGTGTCGGCGCTTGTTCTGGACGGTCTACTACCTTGAGAGGGCTATTGCACTGTCTTTAGGCCGGCCTTTTAGTATAAGTGACCGTCACATTGATGTCGAATTACCTTTGGAAGTGTTTGATCGCACAGACTCCTCTTCCACGAGCTCACAAACAAAGGCTCGAGCGACAGACCTTTCCCTCTTTTGCGCCATTGTGCGGATTCGCCAAATCGAGTCTAAGATTCAGCATACCATCTACCGAGCTGACAGGCCTCTACAGGAACTGCGGCCCAAAATTGATAAATTGTACGATCTGCTTGAAGAGTGGAAGGCCTCCATTACTTTGCGGTTTCCGCGGGATCTGGACTTCGCAATGATGCACTACAATAGAACCGTGCGACTTCTCATTCAACCGTTCTTACCCCTGCTTCCTCTGACGGATCCATACTATCACATCTGTCTCCGAGCATCGGGCCAGATTTGTCAAGTTCACAAGAAGTTACACCAAACTCTGGAGTATGGGCATTCGTTTCTCGCGGTGCAGACGGTATTTGTATCTGGAATAACAATGTTGTATGCACTATGGGCAAACACTGACAAAGTGTGGTCTATTCAAATAAGCAACGACATTCGAGCTTGTTCAACAGTGCTATTTGTGCTAACGGAGCGAGCTCCGTGGGTCAAAAGGTATCGCGATACGTTTGAATTATTGGTCAATGCGACAATGGAGAAATTACAAGGTAACGAAGCCGCGAAGACATCGGGGATGGTGGGAATGATGGCTGCGCAGGGATACGGTGATAGCTCGAACAATCGGGCAGACATCAACAATTATCAATACGGTGAGAAGCAAAGGATGCCGACGAGTACAGCGATGGCAGGCAGTAATGTGGCGTCAACGAACTCGTCCGAGAGTGCCGGGATACCTGAATCTGCGGCCTCGGGTTGGCAAGCAGAGCAGCAGCCATCGCAGATGCAATTTGATTTCGATATATCCGAAGAGGCTATGCGAATGGCCATGGAATTAGCACCGTGGATCGACCAAGAAACGGGTGAAGGGACGATCACTTCGCCTTTGTGGATGCCGGATTTTGATACATTACAGAATTTGACAGGGCCGTACCAGTTTTGATCTAATGCAAATGTCTACCTAGGTATTTTTGCATCCTCTTTAGGTGATGAGATGAAAACTTGTAAAAGTTTCTAACGATGAAGCTGAACGTCCTGGCCGAACCGAACGTCTTGCAAACGAATTGAAAAAATCAGAGTCTAATATTCTACAATTTACAATTCGTCCTTGGACCAATCCTTTTCCCTATCAAGGACAACAGAAGGCCTTCCGGAGTCCTGCAACAAGTCCACACCATTCTTCTTCCTCCATTTCTCCCATAGAGCATGAAAGTCCTTTTCCATACCACTCTCCATCTGATCCGGGAGAACCACAGTATACTCAACGTATAAGTTACCATGCCCTTCGTCGTGGTCATGGTCATCGTAATCGTGTAAATGGCCTTCGCGATAGATGGGCATCCCCTGACCTGGAACCGTCTCCACGGCCAACGGTTGCACGACCTGGCCTCTCTTTCGACTCAACTGGACCACATGGCCGTCCAAATGAGTCAGATTTCGAGTCCAATCACCCATCCACGCCTCTCGAAGAGATAGCACTTCCTTCCAAAACAAATCCTTGCCCTTGCGCCTGAAAAAAGTCCCATCCGTCCTCTCCCCATCGTTTGCGCCGAGAGTCGGCTCCTCTTCCTCAGCCAGGATCACAATCAGGTCGCCCGCAACCCAATCAGGACTTTCGTCCGCTTCATTCTCAAAAGTCAATCTTGCCCCTTTACTCATCCCCGGTTCTATCGTAGCAGATAACGTAGACGCCTTCCGCACGACGCGCTGTCCGTGACAGACTGGACAGGGAGTTTTGATTGATTTTCCTTTTCCGCCACATTTATCGCAATGAGATTGAACCTGCTGAAACATTCCCGGCGCAATCATATGTTTCTGAATAACGATTCCTCGACCACCACATTGATCGCAAGTCTCAACTTTGCCATCGGCGGAACCCGTACCTTCGCACGAATCACAAATCTCTTGCTTCTCAATACTAAACTCAAGATCTCGTCCCGTATAAAAGTCGCGTAGCGGAAGCGTCAATTTGACTTCCATATCGGGACCCTTTCTGTGTTGTCCGCCGCCATGACCAAAGTGGCCTCCACCGCCGAAGAAGCGCGAAAATAAATCAAAGGGGTCTCCACCACCGCGGCGGCTTCCGCCTTGTTTGTGTTGCTCAAGACCTTCGTGGCCGTACTGGTCGTAGATTTTCCGCGTGCTGGATGTCGAGAGTACTTCGTAGGCTTCGGCTATATCGACGAATTTCTTCTTGGCTGATTCATCGCCTCTGTTGCTGTCAGCATCCAGCAAATCAAAAAGAAAAAAAGAAACAAAAAGAGAGAAATCAGAAGAAAAGAAAGTGAGAAGAAGAGACGAACGGATTCTTATCAGGATGAAACTTCTTACTAAGCGTTCTATAAGCACGCTTAATATCTCGATCAGAAGCCGATTTGTCAACGCCCAGAATCTTATAGTAATCTTCCGCGCACAGCGTCAATGGTAAAATCAGCAGAATCGAAATGACGAAAAGGAAATGAAACGGAAGCATTTTTCCTGCATTCAGGGAAAATCCCCTTCCTTTCTAAAGCTGAAGCCGGCTGAATTTGTGGTATTGTTCTGATTCGAGGTACAATTCTGTTCGTACGGTTGTGTCTGAGAAAAGAATGACTTGCTTCTCCAGCCTAGCTAGATAGGCGAGTTATTGTATGAGCAGGAAAGATAGAAACAAATATAGTGAGAATTGCTCAGATGGTCTTTCAGCATGACAAAAATACATAGATGGCGAGCACCAGGTGCAATCCTGCTATCTGGTAAACTGTCTTCTAGAGGTAGAAAGAGCAAGTCAATAAATTAAATTCACGATAGTAAATAGCTTACTTAGGTGGCCGTATCTCCGCAGGATTATTGTTTTTCCGGTCCGCCACTGATAAGCTGGTTTGCTCTAATTGCAGAGCTAGAGTAGAGTACTGGTATTAACTATTATTCACTATTATAATATTATTTGAATCAATGTTAAGTGTAATAAGAAAATCATTAGTTATAACGCCGACATCGTATACGAACTCAATTCGCAGACGTAACATTAACATCAAAAATATCGTTCCGCCACGTCAAATGAAGACCGTCGTTATTTTGTCCTTCTTCGCCTTCTTCAATCACGTCGTGAGCTCTTTCTGCCTCGTCTCTCCATACCTTGACGATACTACCCGGCGTATAAATGTCCTTGAAGATTCCGGTCTTAGGCGGATACGCGCCGATCCTCTGATGGACTTCCGGATTCGCGTAGGCCTTCGGCCGTGCAAGTAACGCTCGAATAAACGTTGCGTAATCTTGCGGATTGGCAATGTTGACAGCTCGTAGACGCTCGCGAGCAAAGATCAATTCCCTGTTGATTGCCACGACCAACGAGACGACGAATTCGGCAATTTTCCGCTCCAACGTTCGGCGAATCAATTGTTTCAAGAACGGCTTGACAAGCCATAGTAAAAACTTCCATCGACTGCGTTGAATCTTATAGTCCAGTTTATGAATGTGCACTCGCACGCCTCTCAACGTCACCAAATGGGCGAGTCGGTCGCGGCCAACTTCCAAGTCGACACTAACGTCGATACCCCGTTCGTCAAGGAAGAAACTGCCAATACCTTCGTCGCCGAATCGGAAGAGGAATCCGCTATGAGCCCGGATCCAGTAGCCAAACTCCGCCGCACTGATATTCAATCCTTGTAGATTTACCGTAAGGATGGTTTTGATGTCCGTTTTGGCCTGCTTCGAATGCACTTTGGCCAGCTCCATCTTGGTCTTGGACGTCACGAGGACTTTGTAAGGGAAGAAAGAAGACTGGTTCACCGTTCGTCCGGGCTCGAGCACAAGATTTTCAATCAACAAGTCCATTTCCGGAGCCGATACCTCGAGTCTCGGTATAGGTATATATTGAATGCTGCGGATGAGCAAGGGCAAGAAGATGTGAGCTGCATCAGCCACAATCGTACTGGTTTGATTGGTGTATACGTTCGACACGTCTCGTATTATCTTCTTTGCTGCGGCATTCATCTTCGCAATTGTTGGATCAGCGGGAATAGATTTCAGAGTCTGTCTGACTTGTTGCAAGAAGGCCTCGATATCGTTCCGTAGACGGGATTCACCACTCAGGCTATTTGATTGTTCTTTCAGCTTGTCGAGTCTTTCCGGAGCCGAGTCAAAAAAGGCTGGGTCCGTCAACATTTCTTGGAGAGAATTGCCAATATCTCCCATCATGGCCTCGAATTCGGGATCCTTATTCGCATGTCGCATCACGTCATGGAACCTTTCTTCTAATTTCTCCCACTCTTGACTATCTCCAAACGACCGCGTCAACGTCCAGAAACTATCAAAGGCTTTTTTGAGATCTTTATTCATTTCAATATCTTCATTGACGGCACTTGCTGTTTCCTCGGCCGCATTTGCGTACAGCATTGCGTACCGCTGAACGAGCTTGGACAGTGTCGAAACCGAATCTGAATAATCATTTCGTTTCCGTAGTTTCAAAACAGCCTGTTTGAGTCGGTTGAGTAAAGCATCTCTTTGAGGGCCGGAGAAATTCTGTTCTGTGCTTTCCTTTGCCGTTTGCCCCGCATTAAGGATCCCCTGCTCAGCAGTGGCGGTAATCTGATTGACTTCTTTCTGCAAATCATCTTTGCTTGGTTGCTTGCTGTCGTCGGCGCCGGCACCGTCGACTTTATTCAGCTCCTCCTGGGATGGCTCGGCAGCTTCGGCAACCTCGTGGGCCGCATTCGAAAGAGTGTAAGTAGTATCGGCAAATACCTGACGACCAATTGTCGCGACGTCGTCGAGAAACACGCGGAAATCAGCATTAGTCAGAAGCAGACTTCCGACGGTACGCAAGCTATCGTAGGCTAGAGCGGGTCAGCGAGGTCATCATATCCTTCGCGGTCCAATTCAATGTACAAGAATTCGGATCAAATTATAAATTCGAATCAAATTATAAGATTAATAACGTACCGGCTCGTGTGTTAGCCTTTGAGGCTGCAGTTGAAGCCTGACTCGACAAGGCGGACGAATTGATCGAGACTCTAGACTGAGAAAGATGCCAAATAAATTCTTGAATTTGATCCTGGTCGTTTTTCTCCTTCAGCACCTCGATAAACGCTTTCATCAAGGTCTTCAAATCACGAGCTAATTGACGACCCGACTGACTCAGATCGTCACTACGCGGGTTGAGAATGTCGGCCGCTAGAAGCGTGCGCAAATTGGTGATGACTTGCTCGTTGGACGGCATGTATCCTTCCGATAGAGCCTTGAACATCTGGTACGAATGCAGCTTTTGCCGTAATTGGCGCTGGCGGGACGTGTCTTCCTCATAGCGAGGGAGGAGAGGTTCGGTGTCGTCTGCTCTGGCCCGTCTAGACTTTCGAGAGCCGCAGCAGGACGACATCTTGGATGCTGCCTGGCGGTGCCAATGAGAATTAAATACTAGGACGTGAAGGTGTGCCTTGACTACTGACCTGATAAGATGAAGGCTGAGATGAAGGCAAGAGAGGATGTAGAGGATAGAAAGAGAGAAAGAGAGAATGATGCAGAAGGTAATAACAGAGAGGGGAAGCTGCATGAGCAGGGATGACGTTGATCCCTTCCGGATTTCCTGGGTTGGCAGCAGCCCGCCCAACTCGAGCTTGCCATTGGTCAGTTTGGGAGAGTAACGTGATTGCTTATCTCAACAGAGAAGAATCTCAACTCTTCTCTTTGCATCAACTACCTAAGTAAGTTAACAAAATATACACAAGATGAACCAAATTCATCGTTGGCTGAATGCGATGCAAGATCTGTCTCTCTTTTGGGAGACAAGCTCCAGAAGAGCTTCAGAAGTGGAGCTTCAGCTCGGATGGGTGGGGCAGTATAGCTTCAACCTCCATCTCGACATGTGCTGCAGGGTTAATTGACTGTGACTTCGCACAGGATATAACTGGACAAAGATGCAGTCGACAGCAACCACATCGAGACAACAGGGCCTCAAGGATATATCCATCAGTAAAGACTCAAGTACACAACCTAGAGAAATCCGTTCTGCATCGAGGACCTCGCGGCTCTCAGCAAGCAGATATATCGGACTGCCTTTATTTGATATTTTATTTGAAAAGAGTCAAACAATACTAAGGATCTCGCAATACTTTCGACGACTTGACTGGTGAATAGCTGAATGAATGAGCGCTGCATGCCCGGAATGGAATTTAGATTTTCCGAGTCAAGCCATACTCTGCCAGTGACACTCAGGACCCCGGGACTGATCAAGATTGAAGACTCAAGATAGTCACATATGAGTCAGTCGTTCGACCATCCTTTAACTATTCATCTTGGTCTGTCTTGATGCCGAACTATTAGCCGTGCGGAGATGAAGGTCGGCACCATCTCCACCGACCCACAAACCAAACCCGCAAACCGCGACGTGCAACCCGTAAATATGGACCATGGAGCTATAGCTGCCTGACTTGGATTTGGACTTTGCACTTGAGGGTTGAGGGTTGAGGGTTAGGGTGACCAAGACTGACGACTACATTTTAATCCTAGTTTACAACCTTTGAGGCACGCATTACTGTCAAAAGCTGCAGACGAGAAGACGAGCTCAATATTGACGACTAGCAATCAGAAAAAATCTAGAATGAATTTATCTTGAGAATTAGTCTGGCGTTCGTACTAAGCAAGTCTAGAAGTCTGGATAGAACAGTCGGTCTCGGAGGTACAGACCAATCGGATCGGATTATCTCATTCGGGCCGCCTTTTTTTTGACGGCGACTTTTACGGCGACTTTACAAGTTTTACTTTGAGCTCTGGACTCACCCGAACGAACATTTCTGAGTCATCTACCCTGTACAACAATTGATCTGGTCGTGCTTGACAAGTAGTCGGTCGACTTGGTGCACACCTGGACGTCTGTCTAACCAGGCAATTAGTAAGTAGTAGTTAAGTACTGCGGAGTCAAGTGAAATTCCCGGAGTTTTATCTGGTGCATCGCCAAGATGGGCCACGCGAGTTGACTACCGGGTCCACCGTTGCTCGATTTCTGCCCAAGCAATAAGGACTAAGTAGTATTAAACAAGGAGCCGGGTCAATGAATGAATATGGCGGAGATCGTGATTGATCAGACGGAGGTCAACAATTGCAATTATGACTGCGACGACTACCGTATCGTACTAAAGAGAAATACTAAATAGGAACCGCCCGAAATATCCCGAGTTAGTTCTACGTTCGCTTCAAGATCGGGGATGCCCCCGTTCAGAGTCCACAAGTTCAGACCAAAGCAAGCATCCGGTCTGGAGTCTTCGTGCGTACTCCGGATTTCTTAACAATTGAACATTGAACAATTGACCGATTCAGAATCAGATCAGACTGAGATCAAGCTGAGATCAGACTCAGAATGCAGATCATCCGTCCCAACAATTCCGTTGCGGGCGAGGCAGTACGCAGTATTCAGCAGAACGGGCTGGCCTGAAATACATTGCTAACTTCACCTTAGTAGTACTCCGTACTCCAATTCCTTCTGTAACTAAGTAATCAGTATCAGCAAGGGCTTCGCCATTCCAACGCAATGCAATGCAAAGTGGTCTTGTTGTCCATGCGACAGTGTCAAATATCAATTGATCAATCGAATTGGTGATCGGCAGAGCACATAAATGCCTCATCAGGATTTCTTCACGACTATGTAGTATGTACACGCGACGACATTTAGTAGAGGAGTAGAAGTACCTTGTACCTACACCTAGTGAACTAGGATAGTGTCCCGGCTTCCCGGGCTACGAGCTCCGTCCGGCCCACCGCTCTGGACTAAGGACTCCATCTCCGTAATTACAGTAATTAATAATTTGTTCCTCCTGGAGCATCGCATCTCAACAATTAATCATACCGCTTGATCGTGAACAACGCATTCCACTTCACCTGCATATTTGATTCAATTGACGCTGGAAACCATTTACGCGTGCAGATTACAGACCAATTAATGATTTTTTCGGGTATGGACCTCAACAGCCAGCCTAACTTAACAAATTATGACTCGCCCTGCTACCCCCGGTCTTTGACCTGGGCTTGACCTTTGACCGACTCGGGAACTCCCCGTTGAGCTTGATGGACTAGTTAAGTTACGGAGTGGATTGATTAACCCCCGACTATTCCCGACAATTCTGGGCCTTGCAGCTTCAAGGCTGAGTGGATCCAGCTTTTCTGGGGTTGAAAATATCCCGTTGTACAGAGCCGTACGTGCGTACAGCCTGAAAGTACAAAGACTTCACATGTCCGGGAGCTAGAAAGGGGCAGAGTCTGGTCTGGCTAATTAATTAACTAAATTATCTTGTGATAATTTATTAATTAGTCAAATCAGATCAGTGAAACCGCAATTGCCGACGAGTCATTCCTTACTCCGTCGTGACAAGTCTGTTGTCACTCTCTAACAACCAAGCTTCAAACTTCCCACCCGAAATCTTCCAGCCTAAATCCTCTCTCTGTCAAAGTAAATAATAGCAAAGGAGAAACCCCTAGCTGCCGACTTTCTCCAGCTTTCCCAATCCGGAATACACCTCCGTTCATTCTCGCGAATTGATCCACGCCGGGAAAAGAGGCCATGTTCCGATATATACAGCGACGGTCCCGTCCAAAGTCTACTTCTGTCTTTGTCTCTTCGTCTGTTTCTTCGTCTGTATCTTCACCGCGTGGAGAAGCCTACATCTCAACTGCCTCGTCTCGCCCGGCTCCTGCACCGTCTGCTGTTAATCAAGCTTCGGAAGTATCTCTACCATCAACCACCACCGACGAGATGACTGTGTCAACTCGTCCGGGTCTCCCGACTTTGTCGACCACCCAGCTCCGCCCAGCTCATCATCTTCCCCAGCCCGGATACGGAGGACAATCGTAAGTCGAGTCTTCAGTCTTGCTGTCTCGAGTAGACGAACAGCAGAATGAAACCCATGCTAATTGATCCGTCACAGAGAAGGAACTTTCGACACCGCTAATCCTCCTTATATTCGAAAATATCTCCGCACCTACGGCCTCACGCCTCCACGGGCTGAATCGTACGAGACCCAGAAAGCAAGATGTGAGATTTTTTTCTGCTCCTCTCGAAGACATAAAACCATTGACATGACAATTCTCAGGTCTGGCACAGCTTGCTTTGAAGCAGACTCCTATTGAAAAGTATCTATATTTGAGCACCATTCGCAAGAATAATGTGCATCTTTTCTACCGTCTTGTGACGGACCATATTCGGGTGGGTTTTATTTTTATGTCCGCCTCGAATCAACTCGAATCAACCGACTGACTGCGTCTAGGAATTGACTCCCTTGATATACACTCCTGTTGTCGGCGAGGCCTGTCAGCGATGGTCCGAAATTTACCAGCAACCAGAGGGTGAGTCTTCATTGCCCCGAAGCTGATAATAGTGCAGTAAGCTAATTTTGTAGGAATGTATCTGAGTTACGAAGATAAAGGTAACCTGGCGGCAGTGATAGCCAATTGGCCGCAGCCCAACGTTGAAATCACCGTGATTACGGACGGATCCCGGATTCTCGGGCTGGGAGATCTCGGGATCAACGGCATGGGTATTCCTATCGGCAAACTCTCGTTGTATACGGCCTGTGCGGGCATTCGTCCCGAGGCAACCCTCCCACTCACTCTGGACTTGGGTACCAGCAATAAGGCCTTCCGCGAAGACCCTCTTTACATGGGTAGTCGTCGGGATAAGGTGTCTCCAGAAGAAGAGCAGGAATTCTTGGACGAATTAATGGCTGCGCTGACGGAGCGATGGCCGGGGATCGTCATCCAGTTTGAAGACTTCAAAAACCCGTTCCCAGCCCTAGAGCGATATCGTCATAGATATACCAGCTTCAACGACGACATTCAGGGAACCGGCGCCGTGATTCTGGGCGGCGTGATAAACGCGGTGAAGCGGTCGGGAATCCCTCCCCGAGACCAGCGCGCCGTATTTTTGGGAGCTGGCAGCGCGGGCGTCGGTGTAGCAAAACAGATCGTCGACTATTTTGTACGAGAAGGACTGACCGAGGACGAAGCCAAGGCTTGTTTCTACCTAGTCGATTCGCGAGGACTCGTCACCGCCGACCGCGGGGATCGATTAGCCAACCACAAAATATATTTTGCACGCAAGGACAACCAGGGACAACAATGGAAGACGCTCGACGAAGTGATTGATCACGTCCGCCCGACGATGTTAATTGGACTTTCTACAATGGGCGGCGTCTTTACGCCTACCATTCTCCAAAAGATGGCCTCATGGAACAAACAACCCATTATCTTCCCCTTGTCCAACCCATCCTCAAAATCCGAATGCGACTTGGAAACAGCCATCGTCAACACGGACGGACGCGCTCTGTTTGCTTCTGGATCACCTTTCTCACCCGTCTCATTCACCAATTCCGCCGGCGAAACCAAAATCTACTACGGCGGCCAGGGCAATAACATGTACGTATTTCCCGGCATTGGTCTCGGGACGATTCTCTCCAAAGCCGTCGAAGTCACAGATACCATGGTCTACGCCTCAGGCGAAGCATTGACCAAATGCATGCTACCGGAAGAAATCGAACGCGGATTCTTATACCCTGACATTACGCGGATTCGCGAAGTCAGCGTCGTGGTTGCGCGCGAAGTGATTCGTGCCGCTCAAGCAGCGCAAGTGGATCGCGAAACGGCTATTCGCGATTTGACCGATAGCGATTTAGATGCCTGGATTCGAGTGCGTATGTACAACGCGCATGCCGAAGTGGCTTCTCTCGAGCGCGAAGTGGGCGCTTTGTTGTCGTCGATTGGTCGCCCTTTTGCGCCTGTTGCGAGTCTAGGTGGGAGCAGTAGTACCAGTTCTTATCACGGTACTCCGAATGGGTACTTTGGAGATGCAACGATCATCGACGATAAGACGGCTAAATTATAAAAGTTCTCTCCCCTTTTCCCTTTTCGCTTTTCGCTTTTTGCTTTTTGCTTTTTGGCTCCCCTTGTTTGATTCATTCGATTGCATCTTTGGTGTATACACTTGATATCCCGTGTGCGTCATTTGTCGGAGTATTTGTCTGGTCTGATTGGCATGAATACAATATTTATAAAAGACACTAAGTTGCATATCATTTCAAATGTAGTATTAAATTTAGTAGTACCTAGGGAGAGTAGAGTAGTAGGGTGCCATACATATTTCACTCGTGAAGCCCTTCCCAAACTGGATCCTGGCACGCGTAAAATGTACAGTAATCAGATACTAGAGTGCTCCGTAGGTACTCTCTCTCGATGGTTAGAGCAACTCCGAGAATGAGAGATGGCTGAATATCTTTAACTGTGAAGTCAGGGTGCCTTGACGCCAGGAAAAGCTCACCCCGAGTCTGGTATCGTGTTCATTTACGGACGGGGAAGTGGTATGTTCACAATCCATGACATGAATCTGACGAGTATCGGAATACCCTTGAAGGGTATCATTGATGAACAATGTCCATGATACTGAGTCCCTGATATATTCAAATTAGTGGACCCCTAACCTTGGAACTAAATCAACCAAGTCCGGATGATTGAATTGATCAATTTTAGCGGTAGATGATGGAGGCTGAAAGGAGAAGTTTACCTAAGGTACTTCAAAATTTGGAAGTCAATCCATACCTATTGATTGCAATACAGTAATTAAAAGCTGCTAAAAACATAAATTTTGGTTCACTATATTGACTACACGTACTTTCAATGATTCCATCGGCGCGCCCCTTTCTTGATTTGTGAGTACTCCAACCAAAGTTCACAGCAATCCATTGCTCATATTGCTTTCATACCCGGCTCAAACAATTGACGAATGGGCAGTATTTATGGTATACAGAGAAGTGATAGGACGAACTAGCCTAATATACAGCTCTGTCACGAATAGTCAATGTAATGCTGTTTATTATTATATACTTATTTAAGGAGACTCAAAGCTATATCTAAGTCGCTGTCCCCAAGGACAGCAGCAAGGACCAGACGATCCAAAACCCCCAAGCAAGACTCCCCTGCTTGACGAATATAACCCCGGTCCGTTTCCCCCAGCGCCGGGAGAACTTTACCTGCCTTCGCTACTTCCCTCAATAGCCATCGAAAGTCTTCAATCTCACCATCACTCCCACGGTCTACCACCGTCACGGCCCTCAACCTTAACAAATCCGACACGGACGCGACAGAGCCCTCAAAAAAGGACTCTGTCTCGTGGATCGTTTCGATACAACCTTCGCCGATCTGTATAATGTCTAATCGGACTCGGAAGCCTTGCGGTGCATCGAAAGCAATCTTGCCGTCGGGTTCGATCGTAAAGTTGGGGGCGCCGGCCGTCACGCCCTCCCAGATATCGATTAGCACGCTGGGAGGCGCTGCAACATCCACGTCTTCTGTTCGTAATGAGGAAGAATGGGCAATGCTAGCAGTGCCGCCTACTAGAATTAGTTGGCGGCGTCGTTCGGGTCGGACTAGGCGGGTGGCTGCTCGAAAGGTCTCAAAGAGACCTTCTCGCAGTGGTGCAGCGATGGTGGAATTGGACTTCGGCATATCTGGAAGTAGAAGACGAAGGCAGTATGGCGGAATACCTGTCAATTACAGCAGAGATCAGTCATCGGTGCTCCTCCAGACTGATTATGGAATTTGCATGATAGCCTATTGAATGCCCTCGCAATACCAGATACTTACTGAAGCATATGATTTGAAATCAAGATAGGGGGGGCCCGGGGCGTCTTGAACCGTCCTGTTCCATCATATTCGTATCCATTGACTCCGTATCTGATTCTTGATTCTCAACTTACTGGTTATATAAAACGGAATATTTATACATCTGTACAGTCGGGTCACTACAGTTAGCTGTTCGGTTCTTAGATTGCCAACGCCTGGAATCACTTACCCAATTTGATGCAATATCGTAATACTCTATTGTATATGAAAAGAAGAATCTTACATCTACTCTCTACGTCGTTTCTACATTATGTTGGCAACATCCACTCGCAAAGTGCTTTGGGAAGGAGCAGCCACTGCCCATCCGGTATCTAGTACCTACAGCTTTACTTGTATATTTGAATCATATATTGAAAATTGATCAAGTATGATGGGTAAAGCTGCGTTAAGATCAAGAATATCTTTTTATTAAATAGTGTTTTTTGATAGGTTCTGGATAGTTTATTCTCAAAAGCAGATTTTATAGCCCTAAATTGTTCACAGTATACTGTATCATTACCAATACACAATTACAAATCTTATACCGATGCAGTACTTTTATACAATACAATTTTTTTTTGTATGAAAATGATAATTTATTCTTGTTTAAACCTAGTCTGTACTCAACAGAACCAGTCAGATAGACAGAAATTCGGGATTATTCATCAAAATCACCATAACTAATTCACCAGATCAAACACCAATCAGTAAAAAATAACATACAAAATAAGAGACCTCGGGAGGATTTTGAGAGATTCACAGTATGAGCAAGAGCTTTCACAGGACCATATAGAAATTCTATCATCCTAAAGCCTTCCAAGTCCTTCATTTCCTATCAGTGCAATTTGTAAAAGTCTTCGCGAAAGTCTTATGGTACGGCACTGCCTTATGATTAGATAATCTGTTCAAAGTAGACTGGAACCTTCGTGACCAATCAATTTGGATTCTTTCGAGGTCTTCCATGTCTTCGACATCTTTGATGGCTTGCTTGATGCTTAGACTCGCGCGATACCGTGGTATCATCGATGTTTCAGATCGTTGGAGGAAAAGCGAAACCGGAAAAAGAACCAACTGCACCAAAACGGAGCCCCTTTAGGGGGGAGGTCTTGGTTTGGTATATATGGCCTGATTTTCCGGCTGGCAAAAAGCTTCAAAGCTCAAAAAAATACCCCTAGGCATTTTATCTGCTCTTCAAGTACGAGGAAGTGGAATGTTGACAATCCACGGTACCTGGGCAATATCGTCAATTCCCTGAAGCGCGGCGTTGACGAACAGAGTCCTTGACTCTGAGTCAACTAAATCATACTTGGCGGAGAAGTAGCTCACGTCACTGGTTGAACGCGCAGTCTCAAGCTGTGAGATGTTGCCCAAAACACTCGACTTTGAATTATCGATATGTGTAAAATGAGAAGCCACCGAATCGGCTGGTAGGTTATCGTCTCGCCAGTTCACCAATTTTGCGCCCCAGCCCTCGTGGATATGTCCAAAGCAGTGTAGAAGAGGCTGCGCGCGAGCAACAGCTTGAAATAAGCCAGGGCAGCCAGCCCTTCTCCCATCTGTGTAATCCAGAATACCCTTCGGAGGACCATGGGTAATTACCACGTCCACAGTCTCCGGAATTTGAAAACCATGCCCTTCGTTTGGATGGTACTGAAATCCCCAATCGCCACTTAGAGATGGTGTGAAGGGACTGGCGTAGACTCGCAGTAAGGCACCGTTACGGAGTCTGAATTCATATGAGCCTTCATCCAGAAAGGCGATATTACTTGTTTCCGTACTGGAGCATAAGAGCTCTCTGCTTTCTCCGTAGGCCCCGTACGTCTTCCGTACCAACTCAGGCTCTAAAGGCTGCTTCGCGTTGGCGACCAAATTTTTGAACGCTGTCGTATCTAATGTAAAATCATGGTTGCCTGCAATTACTAACTTGAGATCTGCGTCGATTTCTTGGAGATATTGCAGTGTCTTCCGGAACTCCTCGATCTTTGACTCGTCTGTGAGATCTCCGCAGTGAATGGCAACGTCGATGTGATCAGTCAACGGATTCGTCGGAAGTTGATGTCCATGAGAATCCGAAATGACCAAGAAACTCGTTTCGATGTGTTCTGGCATTTTTGTTTTTGTTTTTGTTTTTTCTTGCGAAAATGAAATATCTGTTCTTCTTTCGTTCAGTGAAAAGTATACCGATCAATACCGAGTGTTTGAAAAATATTCAAGGATATTGTTGGGGTGTCGAGTGGAAAGGATGAAGATATATACTGCAACCTAGAATGGTTGCCTGCACAGCAAAATAGTCACATGATGTAAGATGTAGGTAACCAAACCCTAAGACCGATATCTATAGACCACTGCAACCTGGGCGTTCTAGGCAGCATTTTCCAACATGACGGTTCTTCCAATTGTCAAATTCTATGCGTCTTTGGTGAGTATAGCAGGTACTTATTTAGCCAGATTATGATAGATTGCCGCAGGGTAGTTGAGAACGAATGTGTTGATTCAACATCTGGAGTTGTACAGCATGCAAGTTCCCTATCCTATCACTGATTCTTTATGAACTTGATCCTGCTCGTCCAACATGACCATCCGCAGTAACAACGATTTTGAAGAGTTCCAAAGCTCACAGATTTCCCAAAAACCTCATTTTCATTCTACCAAATTTGCAGCGTAAACTACCAAATTCAAACCTGACTCATCCGAACTATTTTGACTAATTGCCAAAATCAGCTCCCTTACTCAGTTGCTCTCGGATTGAGGGTTGCCAGCATGAACCTCCCGAGGAATCACTTTCACCATGAGAGGTACTTTTAACCATAGATTAGTCGTCTGCTGCTTAGCTGGCCAATTGAGACTTTGAGGCTGGAGTTCGACATCAAAGTTCCAAAAGAATTTGCAAGTTATCAAGCGCAATTCGGCGTATGCAAGACTAAACGGTGGAATTAGCGCCTTTTCATTGTTTTTGTTTTGATAGTTGGAATTTTGCTTTTATGGAGGAAGAGGAAGAAAAAACAGAAAGGAAAGAGAATAAAAGAAATAGATGGATGCCGCCGTAAACCTACTTTTTACCCAAACAGTTCCGGGGACCGTGAGAGAAGGGATGAAAAGCATCTTTATCATCATGCGCAAACCGTGCATCCGCTCCCTCGAGCCATCGCTCTGGATGGAATCCCTCCGGATCGAAGAAGTTTCGAGACGAGTGATAGCTAGACCAATGGTGACAGGCCACGGAAGTACCAGCAGGAACAAATCTATCGCATATCATCTGGCCTGGTTGCGGAGTAGCCCGTGGAAGAGCTGAAGGGACCGGTGGATAGATTCGTAACGACTCCTCAAGCACTCCATGTAGATAGGGTAGCTTGATTGTACTGTTCAGGTCAATCTCAGACTCTGAATTAAAAGATGAACGAATCTCTTGCTTCAGAAGTTCTAGACATGCCGGTGCCTGAAGTAGATGATACAACATGCCAGACAACGCCGTGGCGGTGGTCTCACTGCCGGCAAGCATCAGAATCTCGGCCATCGCTTTCATTTCTGGCATCGAGAGACCATCAGGGCCGATGGCTTCTTTGGATCCTTTGAGCATGTAATAAACTGATGGCACGAACCGATGTCAGCGCGAACATATACAAATTTTGAGGTGTCATTTTAAACAAAGATTAGGTCGGGATTTTACCAAAGTCCATTTTCTCCATATCGGTCTGAAGACGTTCATCCAGTCTCTCCGCTGCAACCTGACTCATGTAAAGTCGGTCTTCTTGAATCTTTGCCGGCGTGATCATCTTCACCATCTTTAAAGCCCACGGGCCCGGGAATGTGGTTTTGACGCTTCTGAGCCAAACAGTGAATTTTAGAAATCCAAATACCGACGACAGATACCTGGACCAGACTCCTGCTTTTAACAGTCCAAAGTCATCGCCAAATGAAAGATCGCCAATTACATCAAAGGTAACAAAGTTGAACCAGTGAGTCATGTCCAGAACCGACTCGCCTGCCGACACTCTTTTTTGTAGCTGCGAGATGAATAAATCAACGTAACTTTGAAGTATAATTTCTTGTGCCCTCAGGGCTTTATCTGAGAATGCGTGTGCCACTAAACGACGAAGTCGGCGATGTTTTTCACCATTGGCACCAACCTTTTTTTTCGGCGTGTCAGTTTGTTACTCATTTTGAACCGGTAGGAAGCGAAAACATAGGAAATCAGCCGGAGTGAGTTCCAAGGTTGGCGGGACTTCTTACAATATTATAAGTCCCATCAGCAGATTGAAGAAAGTATTGCTGGTCTTTCTCAAAAGTACCTTCCATTCCAGATGTACGATGGCCTATCGCCCTGTGAGCTCATTATCTTTTCTCCCACGCGTGGCAACCTTGGAACATACCGCATATCTTCTTCCATGCACGACCCGAGTTGTACATTAGTAGATTTGGCGCTACTCGCATGACTTCGCCGTACTTATCGTGGCATGCCTTGACCCTTAAATGATTGTGGCCTCGGAATTCATTGAAAATATAGTAAAACTGAGTTGCACGGCCGAGTAACGGGCCTGGATAAGAACGTAACGGATGAAAAAAGATGTTGTAAATGATTTTTCCAGCAATACCCACGATAAGGGATGCAAGTGCAGTCTGGGGAAAGGAGCACGTGTCAGTCGGTATGAAGATAGATATGAACATAGGTATGAGAGAGCTACCAGTAGCAGATGAGAAACTGCCACTTCTTCCGTGATGAATCCGAGAAGAGCTTGAGTCGTTGCCATGGCAGAAGATAAATATATATATATATATATGCTAGCAGAATTGTAGCAGAATTGAATTGAGAATTGACATAGATCAGATACTTTGCTGAGATACAGAGGGGTGAATCGAGCTCATTTTATACACAAACACGGACATGTACGTAAATGATAATGGCTGAGCCTAGTGGTCCACAAAGACCAAGTGATCAAACGCGATGGGTATTTCTTTGGCGTAATTGCCTGATTGCAGGTGATTTGGTTCGCTGAGAACAGACTCGGGAGATTTTGCATGATGAAAAAGGTGCCATCTCTGGTTAGATTGAAGATTCTGCCAGGATCTGGAGAGAAGTTTCATAGGCAGGAATGATGCAGAGTCAGCGGTATAGGGCAATAAATCAGCGTTTTAAAAGTCGTTATATGACAAGGGGTGCGTGCAGAACCTCTATTAGAAGGACAGCAGTGTGGCCATAGCTGCACAATCCATATCCCACGCTAGAAATTCCACGAAGCGACTGCACAGTAAGTCAGTGATCTATGGTTGGTGAAGATTGAGTGACTAACCGGTACATCTGCATGTTTTAACCTAATTTACAGAATCAAGTGCTTTTAGTCCGAAGTTAGTTGAAGCCACCGATGTCTTTCCGTGCGGAGCATACTCCGTGTACATGGCATCCAGATATACCCACTCACACTCAATCATACCCCTCCTGACTGACTGAAACATCCCTCCCATTGTAGTTGATTCGTTACGTTTGCTTTAGTGCTTGCAATATCCCTCAAATTTGAGACGCGCATCGCCGACAAGAAGAGAGCGGGGAAGCCAATATGATGCAGACATCCACGGGTTGTCACTATTTTATAGACAGGGATATGGATATGTCAAATGTCAATGAATCAGTGGAGGGAAGCAAAGACATGCGGTTCTTCGTCATCATACTCAGATAACTTTCAAGTCAACCGATGAAAATTATTGTCTAGGTGGGTTATGATACCGGCTGATAAGTTACATTTCTGAACAACTCGACTCGTCAAAGGCGTTTTACACGGGCTCGGCCGCCCATCCCGGACGGGATTCCCTTTGTGACGGCCCGTTCCAGGGACCCTACTTAAACGGGAATCGCACCCGAAGCATCCAATTTAACTTGGCACAGTCCAAGCCACGACAGCAGTACAATTATATTCTCTCTGCCGACTATCCGTAGTAACGAGGAATATAAACGCCCAAAACGTATAGTCCTCATCCTCCCCGATGCCAGACATCTTGCCGATTTCCGGGCATGAATGATACAGATACACTACGCTGGGGGTCCGAGGGGAAAGTTCCACTCAATAGTGAACACTCGCGTCTTTTACTACACCGAGTACAAACTTTTTTCTCTGATGTGCGTCAATTATATTGAATGAGGCACGATAGTATAGATAGCATGGAAGACAGGCACCCAACCCACAAGCTTTCTTCAAGGGCCGAAGAAGTGCCTACCATGGTACTGTGAACTTTTTGCACTCGGAAAAATAACCAACGGAGCCAAAACGGGACCCAGTTAGGGAGTTAGTGAGTGATGTACCGGTAAATATAGACTGCACAACACATAACGACGTTTCCCGGATACTTTTTTCTGCTGCGATCCGGGAGCTGCAGAAGATCGTCCTGTCGGAGGCAAAATCATGCCCCGGCCACATAGATTGTGCATATCCGTAAGTACTTACTGCGTACCCATTCGACGCGACGAATTTTACGAAGTTTGTTATGGCCGAGCCAATTGGAAGATGACATCCTTGCTTTTTTATAAATAGGAAGCTGTCCGAGTCATTTCCGGGTGCAGGCAATTCGCCTAACTGACTCGTAAATCAATCATCTAGACCTATCTGCATCAAAATTAAGATACATCTCAAGCGTATCCAAAAGCATCCAGCAGGCAATTAGTAGCTTGAGTCAGTTCAGAGTTTCTCTGCAATGTTGTTCAGAAGGTTAACATCTTAAAAAAACATGGCTAATCATCATATAAAGACAAGGGAAGGCGAGGACGTGGTAGATTGGTTATCACTTTTTACATCAACTGCGCTATCCGTGGGTAAGATAGGCCAGGCGTATCGCCATGCCGTGACTCCAAACCTGGTGACGAAGGGACGAATATAAAAGAGTGTCAAACCTCTCTAAGTCCTGAGGTAAGGAGGCGTCAACACCGAAATCCGGCCTTAAAAAACCGAACCAAGACCCCCTCCCCTAACAGGACTCCGTTCTGATGCAGTTAGTTCTTTTTTCCGATTTACATGATAGCATGTCTCATAAAATATTATAACACACAGTCAATACCTGCCCAGGTGGGCAGCTAATTAATTATTGTAATTATTTTCTAATACTAGGCATAGCTAATCAATTATCAATATTAATTGATTTAATTTATTCGATTTTCAATTGGATTATATTATATTATTTTCATATATATAGTTGATGTCCTTGCTGTCTATAACAGTTTTAAAATTCTTCAAGTTATTCGAAATCTTGATCAATCATCCGCTTCAACCCTCCGGATAAAATCTGAGAAAGAATATTAACAACAAAATAAGGTCTTATATACTGAATCAAGATCTTCTTCCCTAACGGGGCTCTGTTTTGGCGCAGTTGGTTCTTTTTTCTGGTTTACAGGAGGTTTCCTTCGGTGCTAGGTGTAAAAGCACTGTTTTTCCACATCGCACACATCTCAAGCTGTCGATCTTCTTTCGACTTTGTTACTATAGATATCGTACAAAGATTCTCATACTATCCTTTAAGCAGTTCTTAGATTCCTGGGACCTGGAAATGCATATACCAAGGCTTGTTGGGTGATTTTCAAGATCCGATCTACATGGCTCGGTTAATATCGAAGTTCGCTGTGGTATTCATCATAAGCTAATGATATATAGATATGAATGTATGTATGTATATGTAGATGTACATGCGTTGAGAAATCTGACCTGTATATACATCCATGGATTGATATGCAGGCACTCATTTTTAAGGGACTACGTATATCACTATGGATCCATCACAGGCAATGGTCCCTTAGACAAACAACTATGTTCTTCAGACATGGATCTCTCTTTCATCCGTGATAACTCATCAAGAATATCTAGAATGAAATTGATTGCGCATGAATTTTCAAGGTTCATTCCATACGAGCCATTCCCGTTAGAACTACCATTAGATACAGCACCTGCGGCATCCTCTAAGTCGAATAAAACAACATCATCCAACAACAGCACCAATCAAAAATATCCTCTTCTTTTCCGATCTCAAAATCTATTAAGAAATCGGATTAAAAAAAGAAAGAAGGAAAGAAGGAAGGAAAAGCCGTGACCGAAATCGACATCAATGCGCTGCCTGCCACATAATCTCGACAAACCTGCCGAACAGATTGTTCGGGGTGCGCTTGAAGATCCTCAAGAAATCAAGCTGGAAAGAGTGCAACACCTATCACAGACTGAGAAGGACTTGAATCTTGCAAAGCTAAATAAAAGCGCTGCAAAGTACGGCGTCACACCTGGAGTCAGTCCATTTCCACATCGGACTGCACAAGTGTGAGGAAGCCAACAATCTTCCATCAAACCTTGGATATAGAAATGTAAAAGCCCTGATAAAAGTGTCAATCTTCTCTTATAGTAATCAGATATAGCGAAGTACTTTTAATATTAATATAGTTCTCCCTTTTCTCGGTGGTAGTATTATAAACATAATTTGTGCATAAGCATCTAAAGACTTGATTTATAACCTTGGAAGTTTGGAATTCTGAAATGATATTGGAAAGAGCAGTGTGAATTTAAATATAATATATGAAGATTTATTTATCAAATACCTATATAAATTTATGAAAATGATAATTAGTAATAATCAAGGGCAAGCGTTAAAGATATTCTGAATATGCAGAGAATGGAGTCCGAAATGCTGCGTCTCTAGTCAGAAGAAGAGTCTGGGAAAACAGGGCCAGCAGGTTCGAGGCATGAGTCTAATGTGACAGTTCTCTGACCTCGGGAGTCTCGAGAGCCTGACATGAGGCCGTTGAGGATTGTCTGGAGCAATCCGTACTTGGGGCAAGACCCTAAGCAATGCCATAACGGGAACACCCTCAGCGATGCCATATTAGGAAATAAGGGAACAAAGGGGCGCACATAAACAAAGCCTTCTGACGAAGAGTGCTCGATTTCTTCTTCTTTATTTCCTCTTCATGCTTGATATTCGTTGTACATAGCACCTAGATAGTTACCTAGGTACAAAGGCTAATCGTCACATTCAAGGCCCAGAAAGAAGTGAAATTGCATTTACAGATGAGAATGTATTATTTCTTGACTAGATCTATACTCTAGACAAGGAAGATGTAATAGGATTAATTAAATATTTTACTATCAGATTTCAAATTGCTGTTTGTATGATATTCTGGTTTAATGACTTTGTTTTGTTATTGATATGTATATCTTTTGTATAAGTGAATGCTTAGACTGATTGTTCTTATTAGCTGTATCAAGAGTGACTGAGATTATAGTTTGTAGCCATTTGGAAGTGTATCTAGGTATATTCCAGACTATTTAAAGTATTTGTACATCAGTTGTTGATTCGCCTGGAAAGACTTGTCCAAGCAATCGTAGCGATAGTTGATAGATACCATGGATAGCAGATAGTCTATCCCAAGAGGGCAGGTCAAGTGTATCTACCACATAATGCGTCCCACGGAGTATGGCGTGGTAAGCTTTGGCTAGCAAAATTCTTTTTTCCTAGTGGACAAATTTGCTAACCCCGCATACTGACTACTGGTTACTGAATTGGTCCCGATGTAGCGACGCTATTCTGTATGAACTATTAGGACTGTTAAGTATGTGACTGCCAGTATACTGACTCTGTATGCATGGGGATGATCAGCAATCAGATGATGACCACGTCGACATACACATAAGACTACTAAGACTAGCACCGGTAGGAGAAATAAATACTAGTTATGTACTACGTAGAGAATAAAGACTTGAAGCACACCGCTGGTCCCTTGGCAGCGGTGAGATTGGCTAGACCTGATGCCATTCTTGGCGTGGTCAATATGGATCTCGGACATTGCTCCGTGCTTAACAATTGAACCATCCAATAAGTTAAGTTATGAAGTTTGGCCGAACTTATCGTGACATCTACAAGACGAGAACTGTACCGATTTGCATCATTCTAATCGCTATGATATCACTGTCTTGTTCATTATACTGGCTGAATAAAGAATAGAATAAATGAATAAGATGGCGGTGCAGTGGAGCAGAGTCAGACATGATGTGGCGGAATGGGTCTGATCTACCTAGTAGTAGAGTAGCAGTACTCCGGAGTAGAGTCTTTAAGAGTAATTTGCCTGCAGGAACGGGTCCTGATCAGGTACTGGTACCTGCTCCATAGTACCCGTTCTGCCAAACTTAGAAATTGTCATTTTCTCCCCTCTTTCTCTTTCTCTTTCTCTCTCTCTCTCTCTCTCTCTTTCTCTTCTATATATTAATATATGCACTCTTTATTCTCTCTTGACTCATCTTCTCCCCTCGTCTATTTGTATCATCCGACTTCTCTGGTGCAAGTAGTTGGCCATCGTCTCTATATATAAGGTTCCTCGTCCGAGATCAGCACAGACGCAGTGAATCACATGCAAATATCCCCCTCACAAGTCACAAGTGACTCGATCGACTCGACTTGACTCGACTCAATTTTTGAGCAATACATAGTATTCTATTCGCATCACATGCTGGCGTCTAGCTAGTCTCCTCGAGGAACTGCGCTATTCACCACTGCCGACATTTATATAATGTCTATTTTTACGCTGGTATATTGATACGATCAACGCGGTTATCTGCTATGCATCGATAGTCACTACTCAACATGCACCGAGACGGCGATTCCGATACTCGTCGTAGCAAGGCGGACGAAGAGACTGATTTGGCTCAAGTATCGAGTGCAAAGACCATCCACAGCGACCAAACAGTCGTGCCTACCACAGACTCCTCGCGGGACAACAGCAGGAACAAGAAGACAGATACTCGTTCAAGAGCATCCTCAACATCAATACCAGCCCGTCATGCTCGATCACCCTCGTCCAGCACAGCCGGTCACTCGTCTACCGGTCGACGACGTCAAATACAGAGACACCACAGTCGTCCAACCTCGTACGGACCGAGCCAGCAACCAACTTCACCTGCCTCGGGATCTATGCGCGGCAGTATGTCGCCGCAGAAACGCGAGCAGCTGCTAGCCTTACATCGAGAAAGTTGTCGTATTTTTCAAGAACCTTCGAGTAACGAAAACCCCGTGGTTGGTTCACTAGTCCGATCTAGTTCACGTTCAACGGCGGGCGGCAAGTCGTCGTCGTCTATTATGATATCGCCCGCGGCATCTCCGACGTTGCAATCACAGCGATCGTACTCTTATTCCATTCCCGCAGGTCTAGCGGACGATCACGATGTATCGGACGAGGATCTTCTGAAGGGCAGATCGGATCGAAACCACCACTTCCACAGTGGATCACATTTTCAGGATTCTGCTCACGCCGCAGAGAGTAGAGCAACAGGTCTCTCAGACCAGATCCGAACCGATACCCCCGGCGCAGTCCCCGCGACAATCACCGAATGGACATCCCCCAGTACCCGACGACGCGAATACGAGAAAATCGACCGCAATAATCGTGGTTTCCGGGGTCTTTGGCGACGATGGACGCCCAGCTGTATGCATACGTCAGATAAGCGGGTTCCGTTCTTTGAAGAAACCACGAAACGGAAAGATTGCGCGGGTAGTGTGCGTCGGTTTCGAATGGATATACCGGACGAAGACGAGAGAAGTCGACAAAAAGAAAACGAGGATCTTCACGAGAAGAGAATGCATGTTCGGACGACCACCTCTGCCACGGCGGCGGAGAAACGAATGTTGGCGGGACCAAAGGTTGAGAAAGGGAAGTGGTCTTGTTTTTGACAGACAGATCCGGCTTTTTCTTTTCTTTTCTTTTCATTTTCTTCTTTCTTTTGACGACGTACATACCAACACGCCATTCAATTCTTGACGATATAATTCGATGTATTCTGATGATTCTGTTGATTGGCGAGTTATATTTTCATTTTGTCTATACCTTGCATCAGATACCCATATGCATTCAAATCAATCCACAATTTAAACCAAAATCCCATCTTTCAAAAATCAAACGCCTCGCTATGCACGGTGGCAGCGCAACTGCAAGTATGTTTGCAACAGCACTAGATCACACGAGTAAATCAAAATCATCCATATTGTCGCGATATTTCATAATTGTGCGCTTAATCTTGCTCGAGTCGACCCAAGTGACGAAATCTTCCATGTTGCGCGTAACCAGGCTGTTCGATTAGTTTATTAGTTTTATCTGCTGTCTTTTCTTTTTTCTTCGGATCGAATTGGCATTGTTTAGAACTTACAAGGCTGGATCAGTAACGACTTCTGTTCCGACGCGAACGTGGCCTTGTTCGATTCTAAGCTTATTAGCTGACACTCCACCCAATCACCAGTAAAAGGATAGGATATTGGGGAGAGACGGGGGAAGGGGGAGAGAGAGAGAAACATACAAACTAACCGCCGTCTTAACATCACCCACCATGCCATTCCTCGTCATCAAAACGCCCAATCGCCGTCTACAAAACGCCGATACAGTAACATCATGCTCAACCCTGGACAGACCCGCGCCTTGTTCACGAGACTGTTTCAATATCCCCATGACCCACAACTTCTCGAGCACTTCAGACTCGATCTGTTTGCGGTACGGGTCCGAAGGGTCCAAAGTCGATAATTTATGTGCTAAGCTGCGCAGGTTGCCGCATAGCGTGTTGTATTTGGCGTAGTCTTGTGTGCCTTGCAGGTAGTAGCGTGCGCGAATGGATTGTTCGCGATGGTTGTTTTCGGTTTTGTAGGTGTTGAAGTTTACTTTGCGCAGGAGTCTGGATTATTAGTTAGATTTGTTTATTATCGAATGGGATGCAGGAAATGGAGGATAGTACTTTTTCTCGTGATGTTTTAATTGGCGAACCATTTTGAAGGACTGTCTGTAGGTTGAATGAGGTCTACGTGAAAATAGAAAATAATTATCCAGATTACTCAGATGAAGCGATAAATAAAATAATTTGCGGGCGGTGAATCGGAATCGATTCTTGACTAGTAGGTTACATAATCATAAAATAGCTAACTATACTAACCTAATTAGGAACTACAACGTGTATACAAACTCTGCATTCTCTCCATCAGTCAAGTCGAGGAATCTGAAACAATTAGTATGCGAGACTATAATCGAAAGACATGAAATTAACTCACTCTTGATTCTCTAGCCTGGCGTATCCCTCCCCAGCTCTGATGGCGGCTTTCTTCCGGTTTTGGCGCGAATACCACCACCAGATAAAGGCAATATCCAACAGACACACTCCATAACAGACGGCAATGGTGATTTCGGCAGGAACATAGCGCGGTTTATCTTTTGGGCGGAACGTCTGCGGTCCTGTTTGTTGTCAGTCATAATTCTCCGAATTGCAGAAGACAGATCTACCGATGATGTTCCCGACGCAGTACGAAATCAGATAGATTGCAGCAACAGTGGTCTTCTTGGTATATCCGGCGACATTCGAACTAATCAACGACAACAACGCGACAAACGGCGTCGGACTGCCTTGAGTCATGTAGTATCCAATCAATCGGCCAACGTCGTTGGATAACGGGAGCGCAATGATCAGAATCATGCCAACCAGGGCACAAGTCAATCCGCCCATACTGCATAGGAGTCGGCGCCCGAAATAGTCGCCTAGAAATCCACTGGCGATTAACGCGATGACTTCTACTGCGCCCCCTGGAATGCCGTAGAGAAGGCTCTGTTCGGCGGTGTATCCGAATGCTTCGATCTGGTTTGTTAGTTAGCATAGCCACGGAACAGGAGCTTGGAAAAACAGAAGAGAAAACAACCAATTGACTAAAAAAATTGGTAAGACCACCGTTCGGAATATCAGCGACCAAAGCATAAAATGCAAAGGCCCAAGTCATGGGATCCTTAAGCGCTTCAACAAACTGATACATTTTGAAATGCTTATTGCCGATTCCCTGCTGATTGATGCGTACGCGTGCCACGGCCAATACACGATCTTCCTTTGAAAGCCAGCGTGCATTGAGCTGATTATCGGGAATGACCCAAAGGAAAACCAGACCCAGACAGATGGTAAATAGGCCCGTGGCCAAAAATACAATCTTCCAGGGGGCAATAGACGAGCCGTTCTTGTCTGTTCCCTTGGCAATGCCGTACGCAATTAAGCCGCCGATTATCTGACCAAAGCCGTTGAAACTGAACCATAGACCTGTTCGTTGGCCTTGCTCTTTTCGCGTATACCACTGGTCAAGTTACTATCTCGTCACGTACATCTAGCTTATAGCTATAGCCATAGGTTCTAGATCGCAGAGTATTGAATGAGAGCATACCTGAGAAGTCAACAAGGCAAACCCCGGCGTCACAGATGCCTCGCATACGCCGAGGAGTAAGCGAATAGCCACTGCACCACCGAAATTCGACACGCCTGCAAAACACGCCAGCACTGTACCCCAAGCCACGACGCATATGGCGGAGTACTTGCCTAGAGGCATACGCTGCAGGAGCTGACTGGCCGGATACTCCCAGCCCAGGTAGCCTAGCGAGTGAGAACCAAGCATAACGAGTATAGAAATAGAGAGAGCGTAATCAGAAAACATACCGAAATAAAACATACTGCCCAACCATTGATAATTGCTTCCAACGAGATGAAGATCGGTCTGCATTCCCATGATACTGGCATAGGAGATTGTAGTTTCTTCAGAAGTAAGTCTACGGACAAGGACGCGGTTGTTATCATCAAGAGAGACAGAGACAGAGACAGACGTACTATCGAGATAGTTCATGCCGTAGACGAGACACATCAAAGGCATCAAATGCCAATCTATTGTCCGCAAGAGACGTTTATTAGTATCTTCGTCGAGAACGATGACTTGGCCATCGAGGGCGCCCAGAGCTACGTCGGCATCGTGCGAATGTTTGAGAATGCGTTCGTCAACATCGGCTGCATCTTTGCCAGTTTTTTCTGCTGACATTGTATTTCTCCTGGTACTGGAATTTGCTCTGATTCAAGATGACTGCATCTACCTAGTGGTAGAAGTCAAGGATGTCAGTTCGTGAACGGACCTTTAAGTAGTTCCGTCTTATCATGATGCATGATGGATATCAGCGAGGGGTTATCAGCGACTAAAGAAGAAGGTGATATCGCTGTCAATCATTTCCAGAATAGGCATCTCTCCTTCTAATACTAATACTAGTACACTACTATTAGTATACTGCTAATAGTATACTACATATAAGTAGAGAACAATTATAAACCCACTCGGGCGAGATAGGCCTTCCAACCCTCTTCGCGATACTTCTTGACAGCCTCAACCGGGTCGGGCGCTGCATAGATGCCTCTACCCGCGATAATAAAATCCGCACCTCTCGCCACTGCCGATTGCGGGGTTTGATATTGCTGTCCCAACGCATCACCAGATGTCGCCAAATTGACTCCTGTCGTAAACACCACAAAATCTTCCTCTTCTGTAGACTCGGAACCGTTCTCGGACTTCTCCCCGGTCAAAGCCCGATTACACACAAACCCCACGACAAACCCTTTATATCTGCGCGCATACTCCACGGAGCGCACCGTATACTCACCCGTGGCCAAGGATCCCTTCGAAGTCATTTCCGCCAGTATCAACAGACCACGCTCATCTTTCTTCTCGACGGGGAAATCAGGCGCGGTCAGCGTTTCGGCTAGAGCTTGCACAATCCCCTCACCGGGTAAAACGCTACAATTGACGATATGAGCCCATTCTGAAATCCGGAGGGCGCCGCCGTGATACTGTTTTTGAACTGTGTTGCCGATGTCGATGAATTTGCGGTCTTCGAAGATTAGGAAGTTGTGTTTGGTGGCGAGACGTTGGAGGCCGGCGATGGTCTGAGGGCTGAAGTCGGAGAGGATGTCGATGTGGGTTTTGAGAACGGCGATGTACGGGCCCAATTCTTCTCGTTAGTCTCATTAGTCTTTAATCTCGTTGAAGTACATGGACAGAAAGGAACTTAGGTGAGGTATGAGGATGAGACGCACCGTCTGCGAGATTGAGAAGTTGTTGTGTTGTGGTCACGTCCGCTGAGACGGTGACGTTTGTCTTTTTGGTTTCGGCGACCGCGAACAGTTTGCGGACAAGCGGATTGGCATGGTTCTTTGCGCGGACCCCGTAGGGTTTTGTAGATGAAGACGACATGATAGACTGTAGTCAGCGTCGAGTAGTCAGCGTCGATGTGTAGGCGGTCGATGAAGTAAAGAAAATGTATGTAAATTTGTAAATTTGTAAATGCGGGGAGTGGGAAAAATTAATTTTACAAAGATAAGATAAGCAGAAAATGCAGGATGTTGTACTAGTACAATTCGACCCAATTCTACAGAATAATCAACAGAACCATGCTACCGATTATGCAGACTGATTATACAGAGTATACAGACTATACAGAGTATACAGACTAAAACTTAATCAAATCCAACCCAACTCCAAATGCCGCCATCCCCCAAAGCGCCCCTTGCGCCAACCAAAACAATCCGCCCTGGAACCGACCTTTGCCATCTGGCTTATCGGAAGTAATGTAACCGTACGCGAATAGAGCGCGCATGATAATCCAACTTGAGCCCAGGGCCGCGGTGGCATTGGGCCATTTCAACCCTGCGATCAGCATGGTGAGCATGGTTTGAGACATGTTTTCGAGCAAGTTTGCGTGGGCGCGTTGGGCGCAGTTGAATTTATACGCTGCTTTCTATTGTCGACGTCGTTAGCTTGGTTGCAGACGGGAAAGTCAAAAAAAAAAAAAAAAGGAAAAAGGAAAAAAAGGAAAAAGACAGGGGAAAGGATACGTACGTTCTCTTTGCATTGCTCTGGAGTCGCGTAGGTGTGCGGATAGCGGACTTGAGCGGGCTTGCGTAACATGCCTACAACTGTTCCCTGGATAAAGGACAGTAAGGGGATGGCGCCCAGCGAAATGGCGATGACAACCCTGTTTACGGTGTTAGTACCGGGATGTAGAACAGGATCATGTCAGCGAACTACGTACCCATAATTGTCAGGAACGGTGATTGTGAAAGTCATTGGAGTGTTGGTGTTGAAGATATTGTATTGTAAAATGCTTGTGTACTATGTAGAGATCAGATAGTAGAAGTTAAAAAAGGACAGAAGACGGAGGATGATTGTTATAGATGAGGAGCTTGGTTCGGGTCTCGGATCTCGGATAGTCTCCTGCACAATCGGGTTTTTTAATTACTCCATACGCATAACTTGCTGGAAGCTTCTACTTATACACAAAACACTTCTACTCCGCAATTATTATTTCGTCCGGATGTATTTTGCTTCCTTGTAAGATAATTAAGATATCAAATCAAGATGGTAGAAGGCGGAACTAATTAGGAGCCGCTCTACTGACACTGCCGTACTTGGCTTGCCACGCAAAGAAATATAACAATGCCCCCAGCGGCTGTCCGACCAGACAAAATGTTATCCAAAAGACCGAATTGCCAATAATCCTCGTCGCCGGGTCCGCCATTCGTTCTAGAGGAAGAGTTGCCGTGATCAGGGGTAATTGGAACATCATTCCGATGAAAGCGACGCCTGGAACGAGTCAGTCGAACATTCTTGAACCATAATACCAACGCGAGAAAAAGACAGACCGATTAAATTATGAGTGGGAACCCCCACAAGCAACTCGTGCAAAATTGCAGAAAACAAAAACACCATCGTGCTCGCCGCAAAAGGACTCCATCCTCGACCCACCAACGGAGAGTAAATGTGTCGTTTCATAAAGAGATAGACCGGCTTGTTCCACGACCGCCAGTACATGCCCACGCTCCAGCTATTCCACCAATCAGAGTAGAAATCCCGGTCTCCAAAGCGCATAATCTCCGCGAGAGCATTGAGCAGCGACTGAAACAACGCGTAGAATCCGGCTAGCCAGATGACAAGCGATATAGTCGATAGTTTCATGATGCGCTCGACAATCGAGGTGAAATGCAGCTCGGCGATTTTGTCCAGCGAGTTGCGAAGTACAGGCGCCGCGTATTGCGCCGAGGTGAGCCAGATGAAGACTGACAATACAACGAATTCGACTAGTCGTTTCGCCACAAACCCCCATCGAATATGCGAGCTGCGTGGGTAGACGGGCTGGTAGACCAGCGTCGGCGCCAGCCAGAAATACGTAAGATTGCCCACCGTGATGTTCTCCGGGTACGGACACGTAGCGTAGATCTCGGGCACTTTGGCCTGTTCGGACGGATGGAGCATGGCGTGTCGAAGGTCTCGATTGGTAAATGCATAAGAACAGTTCTTCAACCATACGATGATGGCGTGGAGTTCGCAAATGGTGCCGAGTCCCGGATGGTACACGTAGTAGTAGACGACGAAGTTCGTCACGACTAGACAGAGCGTGGCATTGATGGTATGCGCGATGGCAATGAAGCGCCAGGTCAATTCGAAGGTCTGCTGTTCCTTTTCCGTCTGTGCGATGCTGTCGCCGCTCTTTCTCTTCCGTGCTGTTGCGCCTTTGGCTTGTTGTGCGGCGGCCAGTTCGATGAGATACGCTACAAAGAGATGACACGGGACGAGTGCTGTGAGGATCAAGGCGAGAAAGACGTCGTTTCTGCGGTAGTCATGGCATTTGATACAGATCAAGACTCCATACTATACAAGTCAGCCACTTTTCTTATTCTCTTCGTCTCTCTTCTCTCTTGAGTTAGCTGTATACCTTCATGAAATTCTCCACCACCAGTCTGAGATTCATCACAACTGCAGGCCAAGTCAGTCGATGGATCGATCATCTCAAAAGTCTCAACATACTTAGGACAATGACCATTAAATTGCGAAAGCCAATAAAACTCGGATTGACCTTGGAGTCTGTACTCAGACACGACGGCCGAGGAGTCGAGTGATACGCGGCAATGTGTCGGTATTTACTGCTCCGTCGAGGATCCAGCTGCGACACTTTCTTGATGCCATTGAGCTTTTCTGTAGTCGGGGATACTGTCGTGGTGCGTCCTCCATTGACGGTTCGAGTCGTTGGCGACGGGGTATCTACACTGGTGCTCATGCCTGCCTCTGTCGGCATGTTGTCGCAGTGGATAATCCGGAACTGATCCAACGATGCAACGATGCAACCGAGATGGCACTGAATGGCAGTCGATAAACTTCACGTTTAATTGAATTGATAAATCGAGTAGAGGTTGATAGAATCGGGAATAAAATCAATTCAATTGTCTGCAACCAGAGTCGGAAGTGTTCAGTGGCGATATTTTTATTATGATTAGCATGTGATAAGTGAGGCAGCGGTAGACCCAGCCAAGCAGCTCAACATTCCTCCCGCTCAGCTAACAACAAACTATGCCATCCATGATAAGTCTATGACTCCGCCGAGAAGTATTCGAGGTTATAAATAGGTAGGTAGGGATAGTCGAGGCTTGAGAGCGCAGGATGTTGAGAAATGTTAGCTAAGCGTAGGCCCAGGCTAGGCCAGCCCAGTGATAAGAGAGAGCCGAGAGAATGAGAAGAGGATGAGGAGGGGTCCGGGTCTGCGAGGGGCTGGAGCTGGAGCTCATGACTTATAGATACACTAACTAACTAATACTAGTATACAGTTTTACCATACACATACAGCCGTCTCTTACAGACTCTGTATTAAACTATATTATACTGTATTATACTGTATCAAACAGACAGTTGTTTGATGTTATAATTATATCTTCTAGAAATCGTAGCTTGCATCAACAACCTACTTTGTATACAGCCATGCATAAGATTTAAAAGGTTGGACAATTTCAAGTCCTGTACTACCAACCCAGCATGCATTCAATCGTAGAGAACGATGAGTTTCTATTACCGTCCGAGGCTCGTCTTGATCAATCCATCGCGTTCCATGAAGTTATTACCATTCCATCCGAAATCCACCACCACGCTAACTTCAAACCCGTATACATCCCTGACCGGCAGAATAACATCAAAAGTCACCAGAGACAACGATGATATACACCGTCGAATTGAATACATGCCAATTGAAGACGCTGAGAAGCTCGAACGGTATCGTCCAGGAGGATACCATCCGGTGACTGTCGGAGAACAGCTGGGTGGTAAATATTCCATCGTCCATAAGCTTGGATTCGGCTCATACTCGAAGATCTGGCTGGCTAGAAACCAGGAAGCCAGAAAATACGTCGCTATGAAAATACCGGTCGCACAACGAGATTCTACAGAGACGCGAGAAACTGATATCTTACGCTGGTTAAATAATAATAACACAGGTTTGGGAGAAAAGGCCCATCCTGGGACGGCATGCATCCCATCAATATTAGATGGCTTTTCTCTTTCGGGACCTAATGGTCTACACCATTGTTATGTCACGGAACCCGGAATGATGAGTCTAGCGGAAGCTAAAGATGCTTCCTCTATTCGCCTTTTTCAGCTGCCTGTTGCCAGGGCTATGGCTGCCCAACTTGTCCAGGCAGTTGCGTTCCTACATTTCCAGGGTGTTGTTCACGGTGGTAAGTTTTTCTCGTGGTGACCCAATCTCTCTCTCTTTTCCTTTTATATGCCGATGTCTAATGAGACGGGATTAGACTTGCACGATGGCAACGTCTTGGTTCGTCTACCTGGAAGTATGGATTCTCTCTCGCCAGAACAGCTCTACGAAAAGTATGGGTCGCCTCAACACGAGCCAGTTGTACGTCTAGATCAGTGCCGACTTCCCGTCGGCGTCCCCGAAAATGTTATTGTACCTATCTGGCTGGGAAAGGCAAGCGAGCTGGTTGACTTATCAGAAGCTCGAATTCAACTCACTGACTTCAGCGAGTCCTTTATGCCAGCTAATACATCACGAACTTAGTCCAATGCCCCGGAAATTTCGACTCCACCAGAGGTCTACTTCGCGCAGAAAAGGTCCCTTTCTTTTCCTGCTGATATCTGGACGCTTGCCTGTACGATTTGGGCCATTATAGCTCAACGGCCCCTTTTCGAGGGATACAACCCGTCAGCTGACTGGGTAATAAAAGAACAAGTCGACTGCCTTGGTAAGCTTCCCGCGCCGTGGTGGCTGAAGTGGGATGCTCGTGTAAAATGGTTTCATGAGGATGAAGCAAGGAAAAACGAGGCTTATTCCCGGCGAACATTGGAGCGACGCTTTAATGATTCGATGCAGCAGCCAAGGCAGGAGTTTGGGATAGAGGGAGGGCCACCCGGTGAGATTGAGAAGATTGCTTTGCTCAATATGTTGAAGGCGATGCTTGCATTTAACCCGGAGGAAAGACCAACTGCGCAGGAAGTTTTGAGCTGTGAATGGATGCAGAAATGGGCTCTTCCTGAGATTTCAGCCTTACAGAATAATCAGATCCCATCCATGCCAACTACCTAGGTAGGTAGCTTCCAAGGTTGTTGTGTAAAAATTCGCTGTAAACATAAATTCCAAATCAATATACCCGAGTTGATAGGATCATTGACTCCCTGACTGTTCTAGGCTATCAATCCGAGAATAATTCTATCTCAGATCAAACTGTCCACGGTATTCATAGAGCCGTAAAAAGTTGGGTTGAGTCTTTCTAGTCCTCTGACTGATACTCACACCAGTTACAATCTGACGCTAGTCCGCTTTTGTTACGGCTTACTTAAGTTGTAAATATTGTTTGTGCCTGAGGCTGCAATCAGCCGGAGCTTTCAACTTCTTTGATTAACTAATTCGGAGCTTCTTTGGGCAACTTATTATAAGAAATACAACCACAACACCGATACATAAATAAAACCTCAACAGCTACGGTCCCTTCTGCCAAGTCGCGAGAATCATATATGACAACACTCTTTTAGCAAATTAATCTAGCTTCCCCGCTCAATTTCTGCCGATTGCTTGCGGCTTCCAGCCTGACTTGAATGGCCGCGTATGAAGACGGCGCCGACGGCTACTACGGAGCCAGGTCGAGGAATTATGACGGTGGCTCAGGACTTTCGCGACGGCCAAGTATGATGACTCTCTGTGCTATAATGCTATAATGCTATATTATCATCGTGCTCGCGGTGATGGACCGAAGAACATCAAAACGCTGACCTAACCCGATCTTCTGCGCAGGACCGGTTACCGATTATGGCTCGTCGTTGGTGCAATTCATGCGCACGCGCAGACCCAGATATAAAGGCGCTCATCGAATGGAGGTCGAAAGACCGAGTCTAAGTTATACAGTCGATGTAAGGCTTGATCCTATACGAACTGAGGTATCCATATTGACTGCCTCAGATGCTACCGCCTGTAGCACGTGTACATTCTCCCGCCGATACCATTCCCGTTCGACATCTACATCAGTCCATTGGAAAATCCAAAAAACCTATAACCGTGGTGATATGGACACCGGAAGGCCGACGGCTGCTAACAGGCGGACATACCGGTGAATTCATGCTCTGGAACGGGACTGCATTTAATTTCGAGACGGTGATGGATGTGAGTTGGCAATTTTACTCCGGCATTGCTAAACATTTGCTAAATGATATTAGGCCCATTACGATCAATTCCAGGCCGGTGTCACGTCTGCCGCCTGGTCGCATAGTCACGACTGGTTGATCTCCGGCGGCCAAAAGGGCGATGTCAAGTACTGGCGACCCAATTTCAACAACGTCGAGACGGTAGACGATGCGCATCACGATGCCGTGCGTGATCTGGCTTGGAGCCCGAGCGATACAAAATTCTTGTCTGCCTCTGACGACACGACTCTCAAGATATTTGATTTTACTGCCCGTGCGTGCGACACGGTTCTGACGGGCCATAATTGGGACGTCAAGTCCTGCGATTGGCATCCTACCAAGGGACTGCTTGTCTCCGGTTCGAAAGATCACCAAGTCAAATTCTGGGATCCTCGAACGGGCAGATGCTTGACTACACTACACAGTCATAAAAACACCGTGACCACGACGAAATTCTCTCGAGTGAACAGTAACCTGCTCGCCACTTCCTCCCGCGATTGCACAGCAAGAATATTCGATTTGCGCATGATGCGCGATATCTGTATATTGAAAGGACACGAAAAACCAATCTCTTCGTTAACGTGGCATCCGATTCATAGCTCGCTCGTCTCTACTGGAAGCGAGGACGGGTCTTTGTATCACTATCTACTGGATGAACCCAATCTACCTTCAGGCCACGTCCCGACCGTCGCTCCCTACGATAGTAACGATCCCCTCAATACCCCCGCACAAGTCATCCATCCCGCCCATCGCATTCAGTATGCCCACGGTGCAACCATCTGGTCACTGAATTGGCACCCCCTAGGCCACATCCTGGCGTCAGGGTCCAAGGACAATTTCACTCGTTTTTGGTCTCGAGCTCGCCCGGGAGATACGTCATACATGCAGGACAGGTTTCACATCGGCGAAGAAGCTGCTGAAGCTCAAGGAACATGGAACCGAAGCTTTGGAAAACGCCAGATGCGAGAGGAAGAAGAACAAGAAGCGCAGGACGAAGCAGAAGGTTTGGTCGATCAAAAGTCTGCCGTACCAGGCTTGCCGGGAATTCAGAGCTCACTCCTACCGGGTATCTCTTCCTCCGCAGAAGCCGGGATGCTCCCAGGTATCAGCAATTATCAGCCACCACCACCTCCTCATCCTGGTCTCCCGTCTGCTGTGCAGTCAAACGTGCCTGTGCCAGCGATGGACGCCAACGCCCTAGCTTCGATGATGAGAGGCGCACCACAGGGATCGTATCCTTTGCAAAACCCGAATATGCCGATATTCATGACAAATACCCCTGCAACTTCCACGCCTCCGCCAGCAGCTCAGCAGCCAAAACTCGATCCAAACTTGAATTTAGCCGCGTTACAAAAGCAACTCATGGCGCAGGGTATTCAGCTTCCTCCGAATTTCACGAATCCCAGTGCATGGCATCAAAGTTGATGTTGGCGGTACGTGCTTATTGACGCTTATTGGGCACGGAGTATGCATTTGCATGGGTCACGAAAGATTGACCTCAATTGGCGTTAGGGTGGATATGCTTCAGACAGCATGACTTGAAATGGCGTCGATTTCATCGCGCAGGAATAGGCAATATAATCTTGGACTCGCTCAGCGTATTTAATCTCTGTATATTAAAACACCGGCATCGTGACATCCTTTTGTAGCACCGCAGATATAAAATTTCACATCGCGGCATGTATCGGGAAACTCGATATCACAAGAATCAGCACGTTAATGCATGCCCAAACCAGAGGAATCCACGTTGTCATGGAAAAATTGCCCGCCTGATAAACCCAACCCACACTAATTCAAACAAGTCAGCTTATCCCCTAACATTTCTATTTATCTGGTAGAGCCGGATTTCAGAGCTCAGAGTAGAGGGGGCGAACATTAATCCAACCAAACTCCCCGCCAACAAAGCTTCAAATCCCGATACGAGCATGTATATTAAAGGCACAGCCCACATTCGCTTGTAATTGCGCCATTGCACCGCGATAGCAAATCCAGCGACCAGCGCGTGGGTACCGGCGTATAGAATCAAGGTCCAGAAGAGCGTGAAGCGCCAGATGTCGGTGAGATTGTAGAGGTAGTTTTGGGTTTGGGGTTCGCCGATAATGGGTATGTAAAGGGATGGGAATGGGGGGACTATGTAGTCTAGAGGTGCCTCGGACATTTCCTCTTCTTCTTAAGTTGCTACCGTCGTCACCGTCTTTGACTGGATAATGTGTATATTTTGTATAATTTGTGCTATTGATTTGAGATGATAATTGTCTAGAAAGAAGGCGGGTATGTTTGCACTGTTTGTTCTTGCCATGAAGTACCTCGGCTGATCGTTCCAGCTTAATTATCTAGATACAAGACAACAATGTTCCGACGGAGTCCATCTTGACTGTTCCTCAAAGCTTCGTCATAGCCAGACGTGAGAATGGCCACTGAGCGCTCGTTAGCGACCTTATTGCGATCGCTTCAGATTGCTACCGAGCCTCAAGATGCCTTTGCGTAAGTTAACATGCTTGCCTCTATACTACCCAACCAGCCAGCTCTAATTTGACAATTATTGATAGCTTACTTCCAACCGCAACATCGTTTCTTACCGTGCTCACAAATCATTTGAATGTGACTCTACTCTCGTCACAATTGCTATCGTCTCCGGCAATATGGGACCATCAGATCGACCTGCATACCTGTCGCCGCGTCCTCAGCGTCTTCAATACCGCTGCCATCGGCATATTACAAAACGAGTCTTCCGACGATCCCCGCGCACCGTACGCCCGACGCGGTCTGAGTCGAGATGCATGGGTGAAAGCCGTGATTCACGGCGCAGACGAAAAGTCTCCGCGCTGGCGACACGTGCTGCTTCTCGGGGGTGTACTATTGGGATTCGAGAGTCAGAATCGAGAAGGTCTATCGCGGAACCTGCGGAATAAAGTAGAATCTGCACTGGTGCGAGCGACAAACCTTGCGTTGCAAGAGAGAAATTCAGCGGCTGTGGACGGAATTGGTGGATACGCAATAACTATGGTACTGAATTATACCTTTGAGCTTCTCTCGGATCTCCATCGCGAGCAGATTCATTACGATCAGCTTCTACCTCGGATGATTCATGCGACGTTCTTCTCGAGCGAGGGACTGGGTAGTGCGTATTTTCTGGGTGCTGTTGATCGAGAGATTGTCGAAGGTCGTGTTTCTAAGAAGTTCGCCTGGTCATCGACTTCGTCTACATATCAGAATGTCAAGGATATATCTTCTCGGCCGCTGATTGCGTCGCTGGGTCCGTTGTCACGACTCATTGCGCATGCTATGGAGAACGTCAGAGATCCGGATGTTGTTGCTGGAGGCATGACTTCTCTCAATGACTTTGTGCGAACGTTATTGGTGCAGTGGCGCCAAAATAAGTTGTCGGAAGTTGATCCTTCGGAAGAGACGGAGTTCTTGGACGCAGAGTCGTTGAAGGTTACTATTCCGGATCTTTGGAAACTTCTGCGGTCAATTATGTTTTCCGCAGTTATAATTCTCAGAGCAGTTCTGGGTCGAGTTTTGAATGATCGGACACTGGCTGCTGGAAATGGTATTCTCCTTCTGTCACGCTGATGTGTTAATACTATGATAATACTAACGATATAGTGGCACCGTTCATTGCTATACAATCACTACACATCCTTCGGAATCTATACTTTGTGACCTCGCGCACGGGGCAGGCCTCGTCGTCTCAATATTCATTCGTCAACCTCGTCGCCATCGACATTCTCGCTCAATATCCGGACTTGGCTGAAAACTTCCTTCGAACCATCAAACCCATCGAGATGGGTCAAATCCCGCCTCATCCTTTAGAGCGCTGTCTCGATCTCTACTTTCTCAATACCTGCGAGCACTTCGCTTTAACGTTGTCTCCTCTGGCAAATGAAGAATTAATCATCGCAGCCGCAACGCCGTATCTGGCTGCGGGAGGCAATAATCATTTGCTAGAAATATTCGAGGCTGCACACAGTGTCGTATTGGCAGCTTTTTCAGCGCCACAGAATGCCGCTATGACAGCCAAACATTTACCATTTTATGTCGATAATCTATTCGCAGTACGTCTCTTCACCGAAGCCGCTTACTCCTCACGCTCGTTTAATAGTCAGAATTCCACACTCGTTTACTAATCGAATTCCACAGGTATACCCCCAAAATCTATCCGTGCGTCAATTTCGACTCGCATTCAAATCCGTCGTGCGCATTGCCGCACCTCCCTCACCACTATCTAGTTCTCAACCACTTTTGGCCGCCACACTCCTTGAACTCGCCTACGAACGTGCTCTTACAGCTTCGTCAACTCTACTTCCTCCTTCCACACAATCCAGCGTCGAGAATGCCCTCGAATCACCACCCGCTCTTTCTGAAAAGTCAGGCATTATACTTGCCATGATCGATTCGTTTCCCTGCTTACTAATCGAGGACTTGGAGGAGTTTCTACCCCTGACTGCACGGCTGATACACACTTTGGAGCCCGGCGTAGAGAATAGCCAGTTGCGCAAGACTTGTATTGAGCGGTTCTGGGAGGTGTTGAGCAATGGGGAGATGGATGTAGAACGGGCGAATTTCTGCGTTATTTGGTGGAGTACGAGGGGAGGACGAGAGTTGCTTCTTTTTGGAGATGAGGTCCGGCATGATCAGGCTGGAGCGGAAGAAGGGGAGCAGGAGGTACAAGAAGAGCAGCTTGTAATGAGTGGTGGGATTGCGGAGGTTGTCCCGCGAGAGAATAAATTGTGACTGCTAATACCTAGGTACGACATTGTTTAAATATACACCTCATTATGTACCCTGTATTTTTTATGGTATGCTATCGCAACGCTCGAGATAGTCGAAACTACGAAATAAATGGAATGCCGACGACAGTGCGGCGCTTGTAAGATATATATTCGTCGCCGAAAAAGGCAATCAGAAATTTCTCCTCACCTATACCCAAACCTTCTTATCAGCAATACTTCCCACATAACCAGGAAGAAACAAACTTACGATAGATTCTCGAATTGAAAAACCGCCACAACACCACCGCATAACCCACCAAACAGACAACATTCTGCAGAACCATCTGACTTCCTAACCCCCACCAGAAAAACCCGAAATAGCTCGGATGTCTCAAGATACTGTAGATGCCATCTGTTACGAGGACGTGATCTGCGCGCCGCCGCACTTGCACGATATGATTGAAATTACTACCTGCCGTAGCCATGGCCAGAGTTCGCGTAATTTGTCCGATGAGCATACATGCAATTCCTGCGAAGAGGCAGATCGTCGAGAAACCGCGGAAGTAACCACCGGAGCCGAAACCGACACCAAAGCCGAAACTGCGGCCAAACCAGTAATGCGATACTAGACATTCTATAATTGCCGAGCCGTGCGCAACGTTATACGCCGCACCGTTACTCGTGAGTAAGAACGAAGATACGTCTGCGTATCGAGTGTTGTATTGGGCCGTAACCCAGAACTCGAGAAAATGAAACAGACTCAACGAGGAGATGAAGAGTGGTATTCGCCAGAGCGGACTCGGGTGTGAGAAGAGCAAGAAGATGGTGGTGAGGGAGGATGTGCCGAGGACAATACCGAGAGTGAATGCGCGAATGGATATACCGGAAAGCGACATGGGGCCGTCAGGAAGGACGTTGGGGTCTAGACGATGTTCTTCTTCTGCTGCTGCTGCTGCTGTGGAGTTGCTGGTAGGAGTAGCAGCTCCCGAACCGTTTATATGGTTGTTGACGTGCGAAATGGGTGGTCGCCATGCTAGATATTCTGTTTGTCGTCTTGATCGTATATCGCTAGAGTCCGATGAAGCTCGGATCTCTGCTGAGGATGTCTCTGTCGACATCTCGAGTATAGCTAGCTAGAGACTAACATGCCGGTTGATATTGTTGATATTGAAACTAGGAGCGCAAATTGACATTCCTTGACGTCCGTGATTGGTGATATGCAAGAAAGTAGAATATAGATGGGATGGTGGTAGAAAGATGCTCTGGTTAAATTTCTTGGCTGTGGAGAATGACGCTTGTCCCCGTTTCAAAGTCAGGGAATTGCGCCTGAGGCCAACACAGAATTTCTTATATTTATGTAGTTAACTTCCAATCGCTGTTTACTGGAAATAACTGTCAAGCTCTTTGTGAGATGGTTGACAAAGAATCGATTAAAATATTTCTATTTTTTCTTTATGCTTCTTTGTTTAGTCTGGCTTTGATAATTGTGGACATGACTCGTGCTTTGTTCGATATTCGCGGCATAGCATGGATGTTGAAACACTCTCCGAGCCAGTACCAGCTGAGCTACTGGTAACAATGCAGATCGTGTCTAAGCAACTGAAAATGCATATCCGTGGAGACTCTCTCAATTTTTAGCTCAACGGTTGCGGGGCAAGTTGGTCTTCTAGACATCCACGCGACATCACGCTAGTGCCAGGCACCAGTTGTTCGCTTTCTGCTCCTCAGACTTTGATCATTGACCTCATTAACCTGCTGCGGTAATCGAAAAGAAGACTATTCTTGTAGTGACATCTGGCCGACAACTTGCTCGAATAAAATGGCGCAGTCTGAAGCGATACAAAGAATGCAGCGTGGGGAAATGTTCTACGCATTTTCCCCAGAGCTGATAGCCGTACGTGCCAAATGTGAAAGAGCCTACAAGCGGTTCAATAGGGAGAGTCTGCTGGGGGAATGGACGCGCCGGAGACAAGTCGAATTGTGGCGAGAGTAAGTGCCTACCAGAGGACTGGAATCATGCCTCTCGCGGACAGCCATATTATACTAGTCTGGCAATTATATGAAACGAGCCAACCTTCTCAGAACCCTTAGTTAACGATGTCCGCAACTAATAGACTTGTCCACGACACACGGCCGCTTCCACCGCCAGCTGACAACCCAGAAGCAGACGAGGCTCTATTCAAGGACGACCCTTGGGTTCAAGCCCCCATCTCCATGGACCACGGCTTCAACGTCAAGGTCGGCCAGGGCGTGTACATTAATGTGAACGCGGTCTTCATCGATACATGTCTGATCTCCATTGGGGCTCGCACAATGTTCGGACCCAACGTTCACCTATACAGCGGCGGTCATCCAGTAGATCCCGCCATCCGCAACGGTTTGCTTGGGCCGGAGTCGGGAAAGGAAATCCATATTGGTGAGGATTGTTGGCTCGGAGGGAACGTTACTGTCCTGCCTGGAGTCACGATTGGAAGGGGTTGTACCATCGGCGCGGGAAGTGTAGTCACAAAGGTATAGCAGGGTCTTCTTCCGGGATAGGACGCTCTTTTTGGTTTGATATCTCTGATTGCTGACCACAAAGATACTTGCTAGGATATTCCTCCTTTCCATGTTGCTGTTGGCAATCCAGCCCGTATTCTCCGCAAAATTGAGACCAGTATGGCGGAAGAAGGAAAAACAGAACCCCAAGAAGGTCAGGAGTAGCAGCAGCAGCAGCATAAGCAATAGCAAGCTTGATTAACTTATTTTTGTCTTGTTTTGTCAGCTTGGGACAATGAAAGAAGACCACGTGATGTTCCAGCATCGTTCTTTCCTTTGCTTTTGCTTTCACCCGGTACCTTCCTGTTGAAATTGTCCTGGGTGGCCACCTGCCATAAAGAGCAACTGTCAAACAAGAACATTACCGTATTTTTACATACGCGTTGACAAACGGTACGGTATGGTATTAACCGTCTTCAGGTAAAATACAAAAGTCCTGGTAATTGACGAATTGAGCTTTGTCTTACTAAATTAAAAGATGAATAAAATATTTGAAGTTGTTGGTTGAAGTGTGGCAAATTTGCTGATTCTCATGGAGCTCAACTAGAGTAGAAAACCTCGGTACTTATCGCTAGTGCCCGAAAGGTTGAATTGACGATAAGCTGATTAGAAGTGGAATAGAGTGGAATCGCGTCCTATCTTATACGCGCACGCCCAGGTATCTTGCCATACAGCCAATAACCATAGAGAATACCGTGGGACAGGTAATTTATTACGGATGATGCCGAAGCTATGACATGCTTACTCAGAGCCTGCTCACTTGGGTCCTTCTTTATTCGCTTACATCTTCTTGCATTAAATAGTAATAAATTTACTTGAACCTCATTCATCTCTCTCACTTCACTCGAACAACATTCTTCATTCATTTCTCATCACCAATCTGCTGCTCTCGCGAGACTTGATTGTTGCTTCACCTACGTTTTTTTTTTTTCGGGAGGCCCAGTGCTGGCACCATCCCTGTACAGCTCCGGTAACTTACCTCACAGCGCCCGCAGGCTAAGGTCCAACTCAAAATTCTTGGCAAGGCAGCTCCGTTGAGTACTTCAGCTCAATCATTATCCTTGTCCACCACCACAGCTGCGTGTTCTCGTTTCAATCCAGCTGCGCGAAAGTAGACTGGTCAGTCGTCTCAGTCATTTCCCTCTGGATGGGTGAGGCCTCCAGATCGCCGGAGCCAAGCGAGAAAATGTCATGGCAACCCCCGCCAGGCAGCTCCAGCATTAACACCCCGCCTGCTGCTCAACTACAAGAAGATCCAGCAACACGTTCCCATAACGAGCATATGGAAGATCTGGCCTCGCCGACGACTAGGAAACGTCCTCGTCTGGACAGCGGAGCCGATTCGCATCAGTCAATGTCTCTGGGAGACTCGTCGTCGTCGCCCCAGAGATCTGCGTCGCCGAAAACCCCAAACGACAAAGAACCAGGCTCGTCACAAACTCTCTCCAGCAGAGTCACAATCAATATGAAATCACCCTCGCAGCCCGGTGTCACGATACAAGATATATCTTCGGTCAAAGAGTTATCTGTTCAAGAATTGCCCCATGACGCAGCTGGAGCTGGATCTGGATCTGAACCAGGAGCTGATGTTGATGTTGATGTGGACGTGACCGACGTGACTGCTCCGCCGCCTGAACACACCGGAGTCGTCGGGAATCAATTATCAAATGCCATTTCGATTGATTCCTCTGCTTCACAAAGCCCGGAGATAGAGGTTGCCGAAGTCGAAGACATGGACCAAGATCCAAACACGTCGAGGTGGCGACCTTTGGGCGAGGCCCTTCAGGAAGATAGTCCAGCGGACGTGGTCCACGTCCACGATCAATTTTCTTTGGTAGATGAATTCCCAAAACTACGCACTAATCCGGACCTCAGAGAGTCCCTGGAAGAGACGGCTGGGATCATCGAAAAAGGTACGTTCACGTGTTTTGCCACGACTTTTGCCAACCTTGCCTGTTAGCTAATGCAAGCTAGGGCATCCTCATGAAATGTTGATACTCGACGCTGTCAAGCAATGGTTCGCCAGCTGCGCCAACACTCTGTCGCAAATCACTTTGGAGACAATTAACGACGACCGCGAATTTTGGGAAGACCTGCCTAACGTCATCGACGGGGTACTTCGTAGGCAGGTCGCGTTTCAACCACAGCAAGGCTTGGAAATGCTGATGTACTTCGAGGAGTTCTTTCTGGACTTTGGACAGATTGCTCTTCATATGCTTCAGCTCGATATTAAACACCTGAAAGTTGTGTCACAGACTCCCTCAATGCAGCCTACCAACTGTATTTCGCGGGGTTATATTCAAAGTCTGGCGTGGGTCCTGCAGGTTCAGAGCATTCCTTTCTATCGAGCTCTGTCGCGAATATATCATTCAAAAACTGCAGATCTTGTGGCACAGATCTGTGACCACATCGCGGAACCCCCCTTGAGTATCTTACCAAAAGTTTCAGAGTACATCTCAATCGTCTTGTCTCTTCTCCCTCGGTTTCCGCAACTGGCCCAGCACTTGCTTCCAGCAGTCGGAGTCCTTGCGAACTTGATGGAATCTCGTATTGACAGACGAAAATTCGGGGTGGATGAAAAATTCATCAACTCGGCAATCTTGAATCAGACTATAGAGGATTCTTATCCACTATTTCTCAAATTGGACGAGGTTTATCAGAATGCCATCTCAAAGAAAGCCCCATGGGTGACAGCAGATGTAAGTGAAAACCTTTCACGGTACATCAATACCGCATTACGAGTTTACTGCGACTATAATACCTCATTCGCGTCGAAGCTGGCAGAAGATCTATCGTTAGATATACCAGAGGTATCAACGGAGGAAATTTCGTCGATTGTCATCTACGCCTGGAAATTTAATTCCTTAAAACGGCATATCATGGATGGGAGAATGGAATTGCGAGTTTGGGGTACAGAAAATATGCAGGTGGATCTAGTCGCCATTTGGCGCCAGAAGATTCAGAACAACCCCGAAGGTATCAATTGCTCACTCGTGCAGTACCTTTTGAAATTTCTGCGTGGCATTCGGATCATAGAGTACATCGTTGGCGTGGGTTCACATCCACAGATAATCAGTCGCGGGGGTAACATTGTGGGCTTCTTCATCGTGACCAATACTTATACCGATGCCGACACAGACGTCATATGGAAAGCGGTCACGGACAGTGAAGATCAGAGAACAATCGGCGAAGTCCTAGGTATGCTAGCCCGCACCTTTGGGATGCATCCTTCAACATCCACTGCTTTGGTGTACCTTGCTTCAAAGCTTCTTGAACTACCAATGACCCGGTTCGATCCACGAATGCTTGAATTCTGCGAGTCATTGCTCAATACCATGCGCGAAAAATTCGAGGAAAGCCAGTACGATGATAGTCTAGAGTCATCGCATCTTGATTCAACCTCATTACGAATATGCGTTCGCCTTATCCGAGAGTCCAATACCTGTCCCGATATCAGCGACGAACAGAAAGCTAGCATCCAAACCTTTGCCAGCACGCAGCTACAAAAGCTTTTGAGCTCGGGTATGAGCGAGTCTGACAAGCGTGATGTATACGAGCGATGCATCCTCGATATTGGGGAGAGAAACGAATTCGCCTCTGGCAGTATCCAAGCATTGAACGCTTTGATACCCACCACATTCGATTCCCAAGAGATTAGAGCTTTGGCTACGGATTACGATCTTACAGCTTTAGTCGTCAAAGAGTTTGAAAGTTTCTGGACTCGGACGTTCGAGGGCACCGATAATTTGTCGGGGAATGCCCTAACGTCTCGTGTCCATTTTCTCGGTCGTCTCATTGAGAAAGTCCCAGACACCATCACACCAGAACTGAGTGACACTCTTTGGACAAAAATTTTCATGGCAGGCAATGTGGATTCAGCGAGGCGCTCCTTGTGGGAGATGCTGTGCCTAGTTACGAAGACTGCGACGAATCCTAATCCATTCATAGAAAGGTGTTTTCAACAGTACCTCCCCACTGTGTCTCCCGCACAATATTCTCTTGAAGTCATATCGTTTGCTGAGCACGCTACCTATTACGAAATACGATTCAATCCTCCGCCAGTCGCAGGTGAGAAGGAAATCATCACCTTGCCAGGCATGGAGCGTATCTGGCATTTCATACTCACGGCGCCGCCGAACAGCATAGAATCTAGAGCGACCTCCTTTGCAATAGAGATGTATCTAGACCACTCCGTGATACGAAGGGCTCCAACTTCTGCTGCTGAAGCGACACACATCTCACTGGTTGACCGCTGTGTTGAACAGATCAAGTCTGCTGCCCAAACTCTGAAGAGTTCAATTGGTCCTTCCAATTCTGGAGGTAATACTGACGAGAACACAAGCATCGAGCAGAACATTGCCTCTGCAGGTATGAAATTCAGTAGATCTTTGTTGTTCTTGCAGCAGCTCCTTCAAGGATTGCGCAGTCGACCTCGGTATAGTCCTCCACAGGGTCTAGCACCCGAACTACCAGAAAGAGCGAACCGAGGGGAGCTTGTCGAGATCCGATATCAGACTTTCCATGAATCGAAACAATCTCCAATCTGCATTTTACAAATCGGAAGTCTCTGCACTGCCACTGAGCTGGTCAATCGCCTAATACGCGCGACTGGTTTTAGCAAATTCAGTGTGATCGAGGGAGGCCACAAAGTCAATCTACTCGAATATCCGGAGATGACGGTACAAGACCTCAATTTACATGGCCTTTTACTTATCAGAAGGTCTCCAGATAGCACTGATGCGGCGCCTGCTGGCAGACGCCAATCCCTCACCCTTGTTGATTCTGAAATTTTGAAGCATTTTGACGACCTTTACGATCTTCTAGACCTTGACGACAGATACGCCCATGAAATCTACGATTTTCTTATTGTTTTCCCACCACAAGAACGGGTAAAACAATTGGTGATGGACGAGAGCAATAACGAGGCTGTGATATTCCCGACAGCCAAGCCTTTCAAGCTTCTTTACTCCGTTAAAGCCCTTTCGACCTGTTTACGAGAGCTTTCCCTCGAAGTACGTCACTGTCAAATTCTTCAGTTTTGCTGGTTCAAATTCTAATCTATTCATCTCTCAGAATGTGTCTGCCCTTTCGCATAGCACACGAGTTCTAGTCGGCGCACTGACTCGCCCTGACATGGCGGTCCGCAGGGAGGACTGCATGGATCTGGTTTTTGCCCGTCACTTGCTCGAGTGTCTTCTCCTCTGTCTCTCTGGTAAGCCCTGATCATCTCACCTTCGCACAACTGACACTGACAAACGAAACAGCCAAGTCAGCAGAATCAATTACTCTCCCTAATCCCGAGTCTTTAATTGATCGTTTACTTCTTTTCATATCCACGGCACAAGAGGCAGACCAGTCTAAAGTGAGTGAGGTGGAGGCCCAAAGACTGATTTGCAACGCAATATCGGTCTTGACCGGTGCCTCTTTACACTATCAGGATTTTTGGAATGTTACAAAACAGCGCGTTCGCTTTAGCGAATTGGTCTTCTCCTTATTATTGAAGGAAGAACGCCAGTTGATTCGACGACAAGTTATGGAGCAAATAAAGACCATTTGCAACCATTCTGGTGCTTCTATCAAAGTTGCAATTTTGGACTCAACCGGTCCAGAGACGCCTGGTCAAACCGGGAATACCGTTCTGGTTGACATGCTCTCTACGATCTGGGATGCGTTTGTGCAGAACATGCAAAATACAACTCTTTTTGCAGATAACACACAAGAATTTTTCTCTGCTGCAATTGCAGTTCTCAGATCAGTCGCTGAGAGATCTTCCTCAAGCATCGACATTGTTCAATACGTTTCGCATTGGAGCGGAATCATGCTGAGCCATCGCACCGAAGAAGTAGGTCGTCCTTTTCACGTTGCATTTACCTTTGCTAACGAGTCTTGTAGTTTGTGGGGCGTGAGCCTGTGGATCATGTCACTTTGGGGTTCTCACGGCTTTTGCGATTGAGTTTTGAGGTCGCTGGCCAAACAGATACGACATTAAATGCAGCGTAAGTTCAACTTAGCTTGTGCTCAAACTCAGCTTGTATAATGACAATTGGCCAGACCCCTCATCAATAGCCTGGTAAACAACTACCTCTTCCCAGACTTATCGGAATCATCAGGCACCGAAGTCATTAACCCACGAATTCCAATAATGAACGAGGAAACCAGAGAAGAAATTTATAGGATTTTGATGTTGCTTTGCAGAAAGGAAGAAAATCTTGAAATAGTCGTGGAATTGATGTCTGATCTCATTCCCCGCGGTGAGAATCGATCCTTTTCTCAGGAACCTGTTGACATCATGCTGATTGCTGTTCCAGATGTAACGTACCAGTCGAACTGGTCCACTGATCGACTCAAGATGATCAGGTCTCCTGAAGGATATGCAGGACTCAAGAATCTTTCAAACACCTGTTATTTCAACTCTTTACTTACTCAACTTTTCATGAACGTTGGCTTCCGCGATTTCATGCTCAAAGTCAATGTGGAAGACCCCGATTCATCCCAGAGTCTTCTGTCTGAAACCAAGAAAATATTCGCAAATATGCAAGAAACGTGGTGCAAACACGTCGATCCCGAAGGGGCAGTATGTTCCATACGAACTTACGACAACGAACCCATCGACGTCACTATACAGATGGATGTTGACGAATTTTACAATCTACTATTTGATCGCTGGGAAGCTCAGATAACAGATCCAGAGACTAAGAAACAATTTAGATCTTTTTACGGGGGTCAATTGGTTCAACAAATCAAATCAAAGGAGTGTGAACATATTTCAGAACGCCTGGAACCTTTCTCCGCTATCCAGTGCGATATCAAAGGCAAAGTGAATCTAGAGGCAAGTCTTCAAGCGTACGTGGAGGGAGAGATAATGCAAGGAGGTTTGTAGCTCGTTTCTCAATTGAAGGTATTGAATATTGGCTGACGCTTGGAAGATAACAAATATTCATGCACGTCTTGTGGACGCCATGTCGATGCTGTCAAGCGGTACGTACCTATCTGTAAATTGTTATTCAAGTGACTAAGCAAATATGCTGAGAATTACTAGGGCTTGTCTGAAAGATATCCCGGACAATCTGATCTTTCACTTGAAACGATTTGATTTCGATATGCTCACGATGATGCGCAGTAAAATCAATGATGAGTTCCAATTTCCAGAGCGAATCGATATGACTCCCTACAAGGTAGAACATCTTTCCGACTCGGGTATGCAACTCGATCAAGACTTGTTTGAGCTAGTGGGTGTGCTGGTTCATAGCGGAACTGCTGAATCCGGCCACTACTACAGCTACATTCGCGAACGTCCTGTGGCTGGCGACAGAAAGTCTTGGGTTGAATTCAACGATTCAGATGTGACGTCGTTTGACCCCGAGAAGATCGCAGAACAATGCTTTGGGGGGTTAAATGAATTCCATGGACATACGCGGTATGGGAAAGCCTGGAATGCGTACATGCTCTTCTACCAGCGTGTCTCGAGGATGGATCTTGAAAAAGATCTGTATAAACCCGAGGTGCAAAACACTCCTGTCCACGTGCCCCTGCCACTGGAGCTTGCCAACCATATCGCTATGGACAACGAGATCTTCATTCGCACATACTGTCTTTTAGACCCATATCATGCCTATTTCATGCGCTGTCTCTTGCAAGTGTCGACAAATTTTGAACTTGCTGGAGCGGCTACAGCAGTACCAGCACCCCAAAAGCAGTGCATTTATGTGGCCCTGGATACTTTGGATCAACTGATCCTACGAGCTAAGGACTTACCCGAATACGACCGGATGTTATCCGAGCTCAGGAGAGCCATCCACGAAACTTCAGAAGGAGCATGGAGAATCATCGAATGGACTAGATACCGTGAGACGGGATTGCGCAATCTGATTTTGAAGGCTCCCCAAACAGGACGTAGTGATCTGGTGGGAATTTTCACCACGGCTCTCAAGAAAGTGCAGAATCTCGCAAATGAAGAGATCGCAAGCGAATCAGGCAAAACAAAGTGGCAATCAACGTACATAGATTGCTGGCAGTACCTAGCAGCTGGGCTGAGTGATCTCTGGCCCATATTGTACATGACCAGTCGTTCTTGGGATGACTATTTCGATTTCCTATTCAAATTGGCAGATACTACATCTCCCAAGATCGATATTCTTCTCGACAATGGGTTTCTCCTCAAGTGTCTTGAAATGGTTTGGTTAGACCGTGAAGATCCCAAGAATCTCAAGTTGAAATACCCCGACTATTTCAGGGTCTCTCAGCGCGGTCGAAAGGTCAAGTTCTCTCATAGAAGACTTATGGATTTTCTGGCTAAGCTGTTAGAACATATTGATCTCACATTGCCACCGACTCCTGACGATGGAAGCCGTGTCGTTCGTGATGGGAAATACTCCCTGACTGTCACTGAAAGTACCTTTGTGTTCGAAGTTGGGCGAACGAATCAGGAAGAACTTGTCTTTATCAAGAAGATTCTTCAGCATCAATTCAACGTTAACGCTATTCAAGCAATACTTTCCATTTTTCTCGATGCCGAGCCTGACGCCAACTTGACACTACCCATTGTGAAGGTGCTTGAGGATGGGTTGCGGGTGTCACCTGCAGACCTTTGCGCGCCTTATCTGAACGCTGCACTAGTCTTTTGTTCAAGAAGCTGCCACGAGGAACAGATAGTTGGAATCATTGATTACATTGCCAAGGGGGTTGAATCTATCAATGAAAGTGGAGGCGTAGAGCATATTACATTTTTCTCAAGGTTGATTTCCTGTCAGAATGATCGTCTTGAAAAGGATGCAACTTGGTTTACCGAGAAGGTGGTCGAGCGAATACCCGAATGGGTGCCACCTCTTCTGATGTATCCTGAAAAAGGTGTCAAATCATGTGCCGTGGGCATGCTACGCGAACATCTTTTCAGTCAAGACCAAGACGATATTGATGACGAGTCTCATTCTTTCTATGTGAAAGTGGCTAGAGAACTAGCGCGAACAAGTGTGGAGCTCTTACGCAGAACATATCTCACAGAGCAAGGGCAACCTGTCGACGCCAAGGTTGTGGAAAGCATTCAAGCCGTCATCGAGCATTGTTTGCGTAACTACTACGACGAGAGCAGTACGGACGATGCAGATTTCATGCGAGAAGCAGAAGGTATGTCCTTGACATCTTTCGCTGAATACTGAAATTACAAAAAAACATCCTAAATCTTTTGTTTAGCTGTTCTTGGTACCATTGAACAACTGTCTGTGGAAGCGCCTGAAGAAATTGCATCCGGTATGTAGCGTACAGTCGGTCTCGTACTTCAATCTTGCTGCCTTTTTCCATTTTTTCTTCTCCTGACGCAACGTCATTTTATATTCATTAACTAACTTTGCTTCACCAAAAGAATGGGATGAAAATTCCGGCATGGAAAGTGACTCTGATATTGGCATGGGCACGCCATGATTGAGCTCCAGCCAAAGTACCTCCATCTGTTTTCTTAGAAACTGAGATATGCCCAAATGATGCTCCATTCATCGAATCTACGAGCTTTACGTTTTACTTACGTGACATGAAGAGTTTGAAAGGTGGGTTCATCTAGCTACGAATGCTCTTTACTTTAGAAGTCTTTCTTGCATCCTCGGAGGCGTTTTGATTTCTCGTGTCATTACTGGTACAAACTTTGGTTAGGCAAGCGACTACAGGATACTTTTCTTAAACTTGTTCTCCTCATTTTTGATAACTTTTATGGATTGTTTTCCACAATCAATCAACTATTTGAAGTGGATCTTCAGTTTTTTCATGGTTGAAATTTCTGACTGTTCTGTTGTGTAATGAGGATATTCTCACTAGTCGCTGGCCTGATGGTAGCACATCCCAGGGTTGTAGTCACGTTCAATATAAGCCTACTCTTATGGAGACTAGGTAATTTGCCTAGGTGCAGTATTGTCAACGAGGGATGATTCTTGTGGCACAGTACGTAGATGAGACCGAGAAGGCTGAGTTGTCCAAGAGCAAAATCGGAGCGAGAGAAAAGTCGATCTGTGGCACTCAATAGATTGTTTATCATAGCCAATAGCTCCGAGCCTAATTTCTAATATCTTTTTACTTTTGGAAAAAAGCGAATTAAATAGAGTTGTTTTACAAGTTGATGAGGACAGAAAGAGGATGTATCACGAGACGTCCTCGAATTCTTCCTCGTCTTCATCAGATTCCTCTTCCTTCTTGATTGCGTCTTCAGTCTTGAATCGTTTGACCGCGGGCCCATCGTCAGTCGAAGTTCCGGGTGTTCCTGTTGCGGTCTGAGGAGCACTGCTACCAGACTCTGAATCAAGTTCTCGTTTTATACCTGCAGCAGGAGACCGTTCCGTCGTTGGCACGCTTGTTGGTGGTAAACGACTACTACCGACAGTTGTCGATGCCGGTGTACCGATGACTGAAATATCTTCGAATTCGTCTTCTTCGTCGTCGTCATCCGAGTCATCGTCGTCAGCAGAAGTCGCTTCTTCGGCTTTGGCTTTGGCTATTTCGGCGTAATAAGCAGCGATGTCGTCCAGCGCATCTTTGCTTGGTCCTGCCTCGTCAACTTCGTCTTTGATTTCGGTCTTGATTTCTGTTTCTGCTTCTCCCTTGATCTGATTGATGTTACCGGCATTGGTCGACACGGTTGAGTGCGTGTGCCAGACCGGAAGGGCATTCTGTTTTTCCAAAGCGGCCTTACGAGCTGCCTCGGCGGCTTGTTCGGCAGCAGTCTTCTCAGCCGAAGATTGCAGCGACACCTCGATTGCAGCCGCATCGACTCTTTGGTTCCCACGAACTGCTGCAGGTTGTTTCGCTGCGGCTGCCATAGCAGGTTTGGAAGGATGAGTCTGTTGATTACGAACAACGTCGACCTTGTGATCCCACGCAGTCTCAAAATCATTAAGAGGTATTTCTGTCCCATCAATCTGTTTCAAAAGACTCGTGAACGCTTCTAATTGAGCCATGAGCTTGCTATTTTTCTCGTGTCCCGTGCGATCAAGACCCTCAGTGCCCTTGACGTCTTCGGTGCGTTCTAGAATAGCCCCGCAGGATTGACATTCGAATCCCTCGTCGCTATACAAACTCAAAACCTCCAGTTCGGTCCATTCCGATCCGCATCGAAGACATATATATTCTTTTCGATCCTCGCTGGGCGTGTATTGAGCTTTGATGCTGGAGGTAAGGCGCAGCACTCGATACTTGATGGCGTCGATGACTGGATGTAGCGGAATGTAGTAATAATCGCGATTCACAGGCCGAGTAGACCCTTCACGAATCTCACTTCGCGTATGGCTATATCAACAAACCACATTAGCCAGCAAATAAGGCAAAAGTGTGGACGTAATTCTGAGAATCGTACACTGCGATCAACCGATCTTCCCGTAACCTGGCGCATAGCTTCCGCAAGTCCTTCTGCTGCATGCCAAGTAAATGAGCAAGATCTTCGGCATGCAGACTGTCAATAGATTTTGGTTTGGTGTTAGCCTAACAGCCCTCAAAGAAACTTGTTTCTAGCACAGGAGGAGAGCTGAGAGTCGTACACGGAGTGTATGAACAGCGCATCAACCACCAAGATTTGCCGGGTTTCGTAGAATGCGCGCACCACACTTCGAATAAGAGCACTTGCGAGATCCATAGCGCCGACTGCAGGAAGAAGATTCAGCGGGACTTATAACGCCCGGGAAGAAGACGAGGTTGGTGAATAGCTCAAAATGATGTCGTCGTCGACACGGGCTCGTATAAGAGATCTATGCCATGTGTAGATAAGACATGGCCTATTAGTCCTTTTCAAAAGAAAAAGGTAGGAGTAGAAAATTAAGTCGTGCTTTTAATAAGCACAGCTCTGTAAAGATGAGAAAGCAAAAAATGAGTGGATGCTGTTGCTTGTCGAAAGAATTCAAAAGGAAGAAAGGTCTCAACAATCAAACTGGAAAGACTCGAAAGAGATGGCTGGCAGAAAGTACACCGCCTGCATGCGGACTTGTCTTGCAGCCGCCGATAGCCGCCGAGAAATTTAATTTTCATTTTTTTAAGCTAAATAGTTAGTTCTTAGATACAACAGCAACCTTGAGAGCAGAAACCTGACATACAACCAAAAGTCCAGCTCTTTAATTCACCATCGCTTCACTTTCGCGACACATATGTCCAACGTCACGCTTCGGGCGTGGAGACTCGTGCAAGCGTCACCGTTTTATTCGCGGTCCTATACATACAAGCAAATCAAGCTTGCGACTTTATTCGCGCTGCCATCACCGTTTTCAAGACCATTCAGCCAATTGAACACTAGCCTCAGATCGCAGTATCCTGCTCATTCTCCATCATGGCAGGAAGAGGAGGTCCAAAGAATACGAAACGAGATATGGGACGTAACGAATATTTGTAGGTGCTGCTACCTTCATCCTACTTCCCATACCTATTTATAGATCCTGATGGAAGCCAATTATTTTCTGACGAAAAAATGCAGTCGGACGAAAAAAGCCGACAAGCGGGATCAATCATCTTACCAGCAACGCGATGAGGAAGAACAGGCAATAAAGAGGCGGAAGATGGAGAATGGTGAAATCCCAGTACCGATTTATGCCACTCAATTCTCTGCCGAGGATATTGCTGCCGAAGAGCGACGGCCGAAGAAGAAAGTGGCGGTCATGTTGGGATACTCTGGAACAGGATACCACGGCATGCAGCTGTGAGTTCCGCCCCCTTTTGTTGTTTTTGAGATTCAATTCTATGAGTGATTCGAATCTGTTTGCTAAGTACTTCCTCGACGCAGGAGCCCTACGGAAAAGACGATAGAAGGCGACTTATTCGCTGCCTTTGTTGCAGCCGGTGCAATCTCAAAGGCCAACGCTGCAGATCCGAAGAAGTCTTCGCTTGTTCGATGTGCGCGCACAGATAGAGGTGTTCATGCCGCTGGTAACGTCGTATCACTCAAGCTGATTGTCGAGGATCCCGATATTGTGCAAAAGATCAATGATAATCTCAGTCCGCAGATCCGTGTTTGGGGCTATGAAGTCGTCACCAAGGGATTTAGTTGTTATCAACTATGTGACTCTCGTATGTACGAGTATTTGATTCCTACTCATTGCTTTCTGCCTCCTCATCCCAGTACGCATTTGGGAAAGAAGATTGTGGAGCTTGCGCAGGAAAATGACGACATGGAGGGGTTTCTGGAGAGACAAGATGGAGTTTTGGATTTCTGGCAAAAGATTGATGATTTTGAAATCAAACCTATATTGGAAAAAGTGCCCGAGGAAATCCGGCGTCTCGTGCAGAGAGCGTTATATATTGACGAAGATCGCGAAAAGGTTGATACATCAGAGAATGCCGCACCAAATAACGATGGCGAGGATTTAAAAATTGCGGCCGCTGAGAAAGAATCCGAAGTCACCGACAAAACTGCCGAAGATCCAGCAGACGCTCAGGAAAACGGGAAACTCCAAGACGAGAACGAAAATGATTCGAAACCAAAACTAACCGCAGAGCAAAAAGAAATCATCAACAGCAGTATCAAAGCGATTAAGGCCGCATATCAAAAGGCCAAACGAGCATATCGAATTCCGCCAGCACGCTTGCAGAGAGTGCAAGACGCACTTGATAAATACACCGGAACGCACAACTTCCACAACTATACCATTCAAAAGACCTATCGCGATCCATCAGCCAGACGAATCATCAAGTCCTTCATTGCGGAGAAAGAACCCATTATCATCAACGGGACGGAATGGGTCAGCCTCAAAGTCCACGGACAGAGCTTTATGATGCATCAGATTCGCAAAATGGTAGCCATGATTGCGCTCTTAGTTCGTTGCGGTGGTGATCCCAAAATCATTCCTGAGAGCTACGGTCCGACGAAATTGTCTATTCCAAAGGCGCCCAGTTTGGGGCTTTTGTTGGAACATCCGATATTCGATACATATAATAAAAGAGCCGCTGCGGAATGGAATAAGCAGCCAATTGACTTTGCAAAGTACGAGAAGGAAATAAATGAATTCAAGCAGAGGGAGATTTACGATCGAATATTTCGAGAAGAAGAGCAGACCAATGCGTAAGTCTTTCTTTTCCTTGGTATCTTTCTTTTTTTTCATATATGAAATTTCTTTTGGAAGGATTATCCGCAAACTAACTGTTGTTGAATGATAAAGATTCGGTGTTTTCTTCAATCATGTCGATCACTACCCTTCGAATACTTTCCTTTACTTGACATCAGGTGGCATTGCAGCTTCTCAAATGCCTAGTGATTCTGCCGCGGCTGGAAAACCAGGGGCAAGCAAGGAAGCCTTAGCAGAGATTGAGTCTGAGCCCGAAGAAGATGTTAATGCTGCAGAAGGTGGTTGAGAAAGGAATTCTCCATGTTCACACATCATACTTGCAGCCAGCTGCATATTTACATTGTACGACTACATTGATTGAATTTGGAAATATAGATTTTAAGAAAATATCCATGGTGGGATTCGTCTGAGTACAACGTCATGCATTGACTCTAATGTGCAAACAGAAGTGTGGAAGCAGACACGTAAATAACTTTCCATACAAAATAGAAGAAAAGAAAAAGTATGTATCTAGCGATACTAAAGTGGAAACTTGACCTCATCTCTGACCATGTCGAGCGTAATGGTAGACAAATCCACGTCCAAGCCTTGCGAGTAGCAAAGCTTCACTCAAAATAGAATACCGAAAGACCAAAGAGAAAGAAAGAAATGTGCAAACAAACATCCAAAATAAAAAGAAGTAATCGCGGAAATTTTGAAACAAGAAGTCATTTTAAAAGATAGAGTAGAGACGAAAAAGGGATCCCTTGGTATAGTGACAGATAAGGAGAGAGACGCGGCGAGAAGAAATTGCAGACAAGAAAACGACTTCCGAACATCATGAGGTGTAGTATTCATTAAAACATAAGTGATCGGGTCTTCTCTCGACGAGCGTCAGGTGAACGAACTTCAGGCTGCGACATGTTATGTCGATGCCGAGGCTTATTGGGTAATGGAGGCGCCGGCTTCTGTTGTTGTTGCGCGGATGGCCCATTTGGAACCATGAGACGATCAAGTGCTTCGCGTTTTGCATTCAACGACTGCTCGTACTTGAGAACAAGTTCTGTCCATGCTTTTGCTTGACCAGAACCCGCGGCGTAGCCCTTACCGACGGTCTCTGAAAGCACAGTCATCCATCCCTCCTTTTCGGCTCGACTATCGGCATAGAAGTCGATCACCTCGCCATTGGCAAATCGGATCCGGAAACCTTCTTCAACGAACATGTAGCCCTCCTCTTCTTCCGAAAAGGCAGACTTGCGTCTCCCTCCTCCTCTAGTGGTAGTTTCCTTTTGAGTGAGAGTCGATTTATCATCAATGAGTTTCGCGGCTTTTGCTAGATTGATGGTCGCACGAGGTTGTCGAGTCACCTCATGGTAAGCAGTCAATTTTGACCCTTGAAGCTTGAAAAATCGACGTCTCCAGTACTGTGCAGCGTTTATTAGTAGGATTCTTCGAAAAAGGATACAAGATTACTCACAGGACAATCACCACCCTGCTGGGACAAGTAGCCTTCCCAAGTGCGGGATGCAGTATTCTCGGCTTCGCGCATTTCTCGAATGCAGGCATTCATACTCTTTGGCATATCTTCTTCCTTGGCGCCTTTGGGAATCGGCACAAATAGTAATTGAAGTTCCAGATTGCCGATCTTGTATGGAGGTCGCTTTTGGACAATGTTGACTGCACTGCCCTTCTTGCTTTTCACGCTTGAAGGTTCCTCAACAGCCCATTCATTGAAGCAAGGAATACGCGCAACGTATGGTCGACCATACGCGTACTTCTCATGATCCGACAGGGAGACGTAAGCGCGCGCGAAGCTACCGTCACGATCAACAATGGAGCGAAGCTTATCCCAATGGCCAGCATTGGCATTGGCTTCAAGCCGCTGCTTTTCTTGTTGCTCTAGCTGCTGCTTCATTTCCATCTCTTTTCGCTTTTTCGGTGACGCAAAAACACGACTGAAAGCCGATTGCTTTTGTTTAGCTGGACTAGTGGATGCCACCGATTGCCGGTCCTGTTTCAAAAACCTGCCATCTGTCTTCATCTGCAATGTCAACTGAAATTCCAAGTCTTTGTGAACAATAAGTTCAAATTCTTGACCGATAGGAGCGCTTCTTCCCAGCTCAAGCCATGAAGTTGTCACGCAATGTAACCCATTGTCCAAGGTCAACGAGAATTGGAGTTTTTCGCCTAGAGAACCATTTATCAGTCATCGTACAGAGCCAATTGAAAAGAGCCACTTACCCCTGGGCAAAGGAAGATCAAGGTCTCGAACACCAACAACTTTGACAAAGAGTCTTCCTCGTTCCTGGTCATCATTCGGTTGCTCATCGTTCGTCTCTTCGATGGTTTGTTGGATGTCCTGAACGTTGCTGGGTAAACCAGGCAAGGGAGGCACTGCTCCTGGAACGGGTTTCTTCTTGATACCGTTGGGAGCCTTCGTACTTTGGCGTCTCATCTTGCCATTCCACGGCTCGGCGGTCCACGTAGGTTGGCTTGCTTTGCGAGGAGAAGTAACACCGGCTTTACTGTCCGCACTACTTGGTGCCGTAGTTACCTTTTCGGGAGCGGTCTCCGGTTCATTGTCGTTGTTGCTTGTAGCAATGATGACCTTGGTGTTTTGACGCATAAGGTAACCTCTCTGTTCAGATAGAAATCTGTTAGCAAAAGCAAAACCAAAGTCTGAGGGGTTCAGATCTCTAGGGTCTCCATTTAGGTTTCCTTGTGAACTTCTATTCGGGTTGGGAATTGTGAATCTATTCAAGGCTCTTTGGGAGAGGGCGAGTTCAAACGCAACCTTTTGGGCTTCGATCACACGATCGAATTCTCTGTCCAGTCCGAACTCAAGACTTTCACCTGAATCGGTGATGGGAATATCAAGTTTGACCAAGCTACTCTGTCTCTGCTCTGGGGCTCGCTTCTCATGGGTGGGAAGACCTTGATCCAGTGTGTCAGTGTTATCCGAATCTTGTTTATTCTCATTTTCGTCATTTTCGTCGACAGCTTCTTCCATGACTGGAATCGAAGTACTCTGAGCACTGACTTTACGGCGAACGGCCGCCATGGACTGTATGTCAGCAGGAGTCAATGAGGGACGAGTCTTCAGGCCAGTGCCCGGTGCTTTGATTGTGGCAACCAGCTCTGGGACAGGCTCGGGGGTGGTCTCGTAGTCCGATCTCTCTTCATCAGATCCATCATCAACGGGATGTCTGATGACGGATTCGGGGGTGGATGGGTCCTCAGCCACGTCACCGGTGTTATTTTCCGGTGTCTTTGGGCGCTGCAGGGGCTCTGGGATATTCGGCAGGTCAAAATCCAGATGGTCAAATTCGTTTGTTGTCGTTCCAGATCGCACTTGGGAATCTTCCGCTCCATCTGTCACATCTTGTGACGCATGAGAGTCATCAGTAGCGAGTTCGTCCTCAGCCACATCCACAGAATAGTCTCGCTCTTGCTTGATCGTCTCTCTTGAGTCACGAGAATAGTTACTCTCATCATCAATATCGTCTTCAAATTGATTTTCGTCGGACGGGAGAGGCAGCCCATGGGCATTGGGACCATAGTAGTCAGGGATGTCATATACATCTTCCTCATCGTCACTCAATGGCTCATCTTTGACACGAACGTCGCCTTCATCAAAGCCATCTTCGAGAGAAGGTATGGGTACGTCGGGATCATACTGAGCATGTTGAGGCGGACTAGAGTGGAGTTGGGAATTGTAGTCAAGGCCATCATCCACTTCGTAATCTTCATCGTCATATTCCTGCCTCGTCTTCAGATTTCGCAATATCTCGTCGCGGGAGATGTGTGGCTGTGAATCTACCTGGCCGGTTTTAGACTCATCCGGCTGTGCGTTGTCGTGATCACTATCCACGCTTCTTTCCCGGCTACCGGCCCTTCTTAGACGTCGCTCTCTCTGGCGCTGGTGTTCTTGTTGTTGGTCATAATTTTCATGGTCTTGTAGCATCATGAGTCGTAAGCGGTCATCGAGCTTCATGGAAGCGCGCCCAGTGCCCGCAATTTCACTTTTGGAACATGAAGCTGGACCAGGAGGTGAAGGCAAGCCACGTTGTCCGCTAGTGGCTCGTTCGAACACTGCAGACATTTTGTTAGGGCTGCTTAAACGAGAGGATGCATCGTCCGAACGGGAGTAAGGCAGAGGCGGGAGTGGTCTCTTTTCGCCGTTAGAATCGAGCGAGTCAATGCGTGAATGACCAGAGACATCCTGGGTAGTCAATGGCTGCACGTCAGGATTAGGACTTCCATGGTCGTCGGTGAATGGATCTTCGTCTCCGCTGGCCATATCTTCATGGTTGGAGTCAGGGCTCATAAATCTCCAGTCGTCCGGCAAAACTACCGGAGTTTTCTCAATGTCCTCGAGAGAGGCGTCAAAACTATCGTCACGATCCAATGAAGAGCCTCGATCAAAGCTGGTATCCAGCTCATCTTCATCAAACTCGTAACTGCCTTCTCGCGACTCCATGAGCGAAGAGATGTCAGGTGTTGTCATTTCGTATTCGTTCACTTGGGGCGGAGCTGCATCGAACGTAACGCTTTTCGCATTCCTATCAGAGAAACGCGATGGTCCACCATCGATATCCGACCAAATGTCGGATTCCGGGTCGAAGAGCTTATGTCCAAAACGAGTGGCTTTGGACAAGCTCGACTTTCCAGGCGATGGAGCGTCCTTACTAGGCGACGGAGGTCTGTGCTGTGATGTATCGTCTCCTTCTCCTTGGCGACGTGGCGATTGTACGTCACTTTGAGTGCGACCGTGAAGCGATCGACCACTAGCCAAGGGTCGATCTGGTACAGAAATATGCGATGGATCATACTCTGTATTCTGCTCGCGCGCTATGAGGCTGCTATTTTTCACTCGCGATGCGCGCTTCAGATTTTCAATGGAAGCCCTTTTTGTTGGGGAGTAAGGAATCTCCGGGTCGTAGGGCTTCGTATTTTCTGAATTCATGGAGACAAAAGATGACTGCGATTCGCGATCTTGCCAGAAGAGGCGCTTTGAGGTTGAAGTGTTAAAAGGCGATGAATCAAAAGGAGATGATCCCAGAGAAAACTATTGTGTCTAGTCAGTGTCCGTGTTTTCTTTATTTGTGCTAATAAATGAAGACAATGAAATTACCTTGGATGTTTGTTTCCAACTGGGCGAGTTTCGTCTCTGAGCCACAGGGCTCAGCTCGGATAGCGGACGCTGGGGGCTGCTCGCCATTTTTGCTCAATTCTGTGATATCCAAAAGACAGAATATTTTCTTGCAGGCTTCGGAGAGTGTAGATGAATATAATATTGGGACTCGATGAAAGTGGGTTCAAACAAAGTCTGGAATGTTATGGCGTACAGCAAGCGGGGACCACTGGCACTGCGCCGACATGAATGAATCAATCGAACGCCCTTGAAGTGAGTGCAAAGCGCCTCCGAGCGAGATGTATCAATTTTGCGCGGCCAGGGGAATGCAATGAATGAAAGCGTACCCAGATGAAGATGATGTGGCAGAGGTAAAGAGAGAGAGAGAGAGAGATGATGGTTGGGGGGGAAAATACAGAGGGAAGAGAGATTTGTTTATGAAGGGCGGAGAGAATTGGAAGTGGAAGTTGATGTCTCATAAGTAAACAATCTTAATAAGCCAATAATAATAACATAATCAAGTCATGAGCCAAGGCACACACAAGGCAGGAGGTGCCTTCCCAAGTGGGATGCCTTGTTGATCTGAGTTTTGGTCGCGGTTGCCCCGGACAACGTGTTTCGACTCGGCCATTTGCAGCTTCTCATTGGTCGGCTTAATCTCCGCATCTCCGTCTGAGAAGCTAGGCTGTTTCTGGACTAGCTCGGGATATGGGCCTTTCCTTTGTACAATTTTTATTTTATCCAATTCATCCATTTAATTTAATGCTTCTGATGATGTTCTACCATTACTAACAACTACATTCATTGACTTCCTTGTTGCGGTGTTTATATCAAGTTCTTATTATTATTATTATTTTACAGACGATGAGCATTTGACTGATTAAAGCTATTCGGATCTTGTCTTCAGCCCTCGGCAGACCACTCCCCGTTGCGCTCGACCGGACGTTATCATGTCCTTCAGTTCGCTGAGTCGGCATGGACGAACGATCTGGCATCCCACTCTGCCGTTTCGAAATCCTACCTCTACTACAGTTTCACTGATCTCGCAAAGATGGGCATCATCAGCACGACTGCGCAGCAAGCCCACCAGAATGGCCCTGTCTCCGAATGTGTCCAAGGACAAGCTCAAGAAAAGAGACCGGGCTCGCAGTGAAAAAGGACCGTGGTCAAATTTGAATCAGACAGTGCCTCGACTACGTGGCGATCCCAAAGCCAGATCCCAGGCCGCAATCAAACGTTCGTCGCGCGGAAAGGATGAAGAGGAAACGGAGAAAAAGAAAAAGGAGGAGTCGCCACTCTACAAAGCTCTGAAGATGCAGACTACACTATCACCTTTGAGCTATGGTTTGCGAAATGTGATTAAAGAGAAAATCGCCAGCATTATGAATTTTGACCAGTTCAAATTACTTCCCGTGGTCCAAGATTCAATTCTAACTCAAGCCCTCCCTGACATGGTCGACGTTGCGCCGACCCCCATCCAGAGCGTGGCGATCCCGGCTCTTTTACAGGATGGCGACAACAAAAAAATCACCAAAAAGAAGAAAAGCAGTTCGGACGTCGAATACGATTATGATCAATTTCTGTTGGCGGCAGAAACAGGATCCGGAAAGACCTTGGCGTATTTGGTACCTATAATCGACAATATCAAGCGAGCAGAAATGGTTGAGAAAGTTGAGGAAGCAAAAAAGGCGGCGGAAAAAGCTGCAGAGAACGAGAAAAGAGCAAAGGAGCGTGCTTTCGAGCTTGAACCCCCCGACTTGTCGGAGAATTTGACTACCTCGGCGGGACGGCCCCGAGTGGTCATTTTGTTACCAACCTCAGAGCTAGTTTCCCAAGTTGGCGCAAAGGTCAAAGCCTTCTCTCATACTGTGAAATTCCGATCCGGACACATCTCATCGTCCGACACACCTCGCAAAATTCGAAATGTGGTTTTCAACCCCGCTGGAATTGATATATTAGTCTCGACGCCGCATCTCCTAGCATCAATCGCCAAAACAGATCCATATGTCCTTAGTCGCGTCCAACATATAGTTGTCGACGAAGCCGACTCCCTCCTAGATCGATCATTTGGATCTATCACGACGGAAATCATCGACAAATCAGCTGGATCATTGAAACAATTAATTCTCTGTTCCGCTACTATACCACGGAGTCTCGATACGTTTTTGCGCAAGAGATATCCTGATATTCGTCGCCTTGCCACGCCAAATCTGCATGCCATTCCACGGCGAGTCCAGCTCGGTGTGGTCGATATTGAAAAGGAGCCGTTTCATGGCAACCGGAGTCTAGCGTGCGCTGATATTATTTGGTCAATCGCCAAATCCGGCGAGACCGAGTCCATGGGCGAGTTCAGTCCATTTATGGAAAAGGAAACCCGGAAGATTATTGTCTTTGTGAACGAGCGCGAAGAAGCAGAGGAGGTTGCGCAGTTCTTACAAAGGAAAGGCATCGACGCTATCCCTTTCTCTCGAGACTCATCCAAACGCTCCCAGGAACTGGTTGAGGAATTCACAACCCCTCGACGACCTCCGAGCGCAGAGGAAATAATTGAAATGCAAAAATTGCGACGCATACAGAAATCTTCCGTGCCGTTTGTCTTACCAGAAGAGCAACAAGAGTCTGGACCGGTGAAACGTCTTCCCAACACGAAAGTCATGGTCACTACCGATCTAGGTTCTCGTGGTATTGACACTTTACCCGTCCGAACCGTCATTCTTTATCATGTTCCACATACTACGATCGATTTCATCCATCGACTCGGCCGTGTTGGCCGAATGGGCAAACGTGGTCGGGGTATCGTTCTTGTTGGAAAGAAAGATCGTAAAGACGTTGTGCGAGAAGTTCGCGAAGCAATGTACCGCGGTCAAGCTTTGATTTGATCGGGCATCTGGTTTTTTTGATAACGACATCATTTTCTTCTCTTGTACAACATATACATATATATAGCATCGTGGGGGAGTTAGACTGGATTAGCTTTGTACAATATATACCTAGGTATTCTATCTTGAACTACCAGTAAGGATTTCCTGATTGATCTACGGCTTCAAGGTTGTCATGGGGAATGGTTTATTTGCAGAAGTTAATTGGAACAGCAGCACATATTCCAATGACGAACAACAACTCGCAGAACAGTGTTCCAATCAAGGTTTTTGGCAACTATATAACTCTACCAAAGTTGAAAATATTCATAATTGAATCTTCAGAACTGCCTGGGTAGAACGCGTATCTTAAATTTTGAAATAGAAAATGGTTTGGGCCATCTATCAAAAGTGAGAGGAAGCGCCTTTTCCCCTCAGGACCCACGATACCGTCGTTGGTACCTTGATATTCCAGGTTATCGAACCAAAAAGTTCCTGACTAAAATGTATATTCGCAGTACACTTCTGTATATAGCTCTGTACCGCTGCAGTCGGTAGCAGCATTTGGATAACTGGGGTCCAGTGTGCAAGGCCAGCTGTAGTCACCATCACACGTAAGTGTTCCATTAGAAGAAGGATCCGGACCACTGTACATGCATCCTGTAAAACCCGGCTCTGTGAGATCGAATGGCCCTATAGGGGGAACTCCGGTTGCCTCATGGGGCTGCCAGCTGTACGGCTGCGTTGCCTGATATCCGGAATCGCACAAAACACCATAATCGGATTGTGTGATATTCAACAGTTCCAGATCGAGTTGCGCAGGCGTGGCTTTCCACTGAACCCAGGCTCGCGCAGGACTGAGGAGGGTGCACGTGGATCCATTTTGTACCTAGGTGCAAAGCCTTGAGTGAAGATTAAATCTCAGCGTATTAATCCAGGTGTTATCATCTCAGTCTGTCGATCTAAGTTTTTATTCTCAGTTTTCCCGCTTTAATTCTTGTCACCTGGGTTTTGCTTAGTCTCAGGTTTGAACTAACCACAGGTCAACCCGCTTGTGTTTCAGGCAGTTGATGTTTCAATGTCAGAATTTATAAATCATAGGCCTACACTTCTGTGCTCACATCGGATCCAAGTCGAGAATCTTGGGCCATTCTGCATATATGTCAATAATTCTACCTACGTGAGAAGGAGTAAATAAACATGTGATATGAATTTCAACTGCCAGGAAGTACCAGGAACTAGTCTGCTTTGAATACAAGGATTATGTAAATAGGAATGTCAATTGGACTGTAGAAGCAAGGGAGTTGCAGCGGTGAGTCAGTCTTCCTGTGTAACATTTACACTCCAGTGGCATCGAAAGGGGGTTATATTATCGATATACCGCCAACGAAAACCACCAAATCATTTCCAGAAAGCACCAGAACTCGTTATGATGTATTCAGACTCAGATCACCGTCGTGTTTATCTAGCGTGCAGGGCCATTTTCACAGGGCCTAATGCGCAGTTGCGAAGATCAAAAAAGGTTCGCGAGTTGGTATCCTCACATCAGAGGTCACTTCAGCCGCTGATCGAAGAATTCACGACCGACAAAGTGGTCAACATCATCAAAAATTTGCTGGAGAAGGAGATATTTCAATCTGATGTCCAGGCTAGGATAAGATTTCCGGAGCTGTTCCGCTCGTCTCCCACGAGAGATGCTCAACGAGCAGCATCAGAAAACAACGCGGCACGATCAGCGGCAGAAGCACTCGAAGAAGTGGCTTCGCGAGAGGGTACAAAGGCGACAGATGACGAGAAAGAAAATGATATTGTGAATCTCAATCAAGGCATTGTCGATGGTAAGAGAATCAAGATGTCATCTGCTAAGATGGAAGATTGATCAGATTAAAGGTTCAACAGCTGTAGAACAGTCATCGCAGACGTTTTCCCTTTATCCAATGTACTTCCCATACCACACGCAACATATCGTTCTGTCTAAAGTACAGTTCGTTTTGGAGGAATGTTGCTTTGATTTTGTTCAGAAATGGAAGCCGTCAATCTTGTCAGAGGGTGGATGGGACTGTCCTACTGCCGTAGAACTCACAGGATGGACAAAACTACTTGTCAAAATCTCAGGAAAGCTTCCCCAACATGCCTTCAAGCTTGAGAATGTGTCTCTGGACGACGTTCTCTTTGCAACACACAAGCTACGCCACACCGCTGTCCATCGACTTCCAACCACTTGTCATGGAGTCGAAACGCTTGTGAAATCAGCTATATGCTTTGCTGAGGCCCTTCAAGATCTGTTGCGAGCTTCTCAGTTGGAGCAGTTGCGATCCGAGATTGATAGCCTAATTACAACAATGCAGCTCAGCAAAAATTCTCTAGAAGATGCCTTGAGCCTGGAACTCCAAAAGATTAAACGGCAACGAGAGGAGCTTGATCTGCGAGAGAAAGAACTTACAGCCAAAATGATCAGCGACGACCGCAACAACAATTGTTTGATCGGAGGCTTATTGCAAGATTCCCTCAGTGACCTGTTTGATATTAAACTTGCGGAAGAGAACGCAGATAATATTGACCAAGTATCCAATACCAACGCGAAACATGAAGAGGGCGCTTCTTCTTCTCCTGACAACTATGCCGCCGGAAATCCCTCATCGACCACTGAAATACCGTTCATTACTGATTCGAATGATTTTCAAAGTTTTAACCCATTCGAGCCGCCCACAATCAAACGTCCTATATTCGATATTTCAACCTTGGGTTTGAGCGAGTTCACGAGAGCAGCCTTGGAGTGTGAACGTGGTCGGGTTGAAACATCAACCACGGTATATTCTAATGGATCTCACGGTTTCGACCCGTTCATGCTAGCTACGGTGAAGCACCCCGTATCCGACTTCCAACTTGGAGCTTGGGTGAAATCACGAAGCGAGCCTATAGCGTGGAAGAAAGAGTAACTGACTGATTCTGGTGGCATTATTAGATATTTAAGAGCCGATCAGGAATGTGAATTTTAGTCCATGTTCCAAGGTTCTCTAAAAATCCAGTATTTGTATTTCAATGGGCGCGCTGGAGGTTTTGAGGTTTGGCGACCTGGGAGCTATTGAGGGATCGTTGGGGTTCTTTGGCAGAGCAAGTATGCGGGATATGTGCTCAAAATGACAGTGTTCAGCTATTTTTAGAGGCTGAGTATGAAGCGGCACTGGATTGTGTAAGATCGCGAAGCATGTATTTAAATCTATTTAGCTCCGTGGGAGTTTAGATCTTTTTAACATAGATTTGAGTGTTATATAGACACACTGTGACAATCATATCACAAATTGACAATTAAAATTTAAATAACCCTTGATAAGGATTATTTCAAGTTTTATTCGAAGATCTTCTTTGACCCGATGGCTGTGTTTAAGTTGGGCTTGGAGTTCTCGTGTCTGAAGTTTGTTTTCTCGGAGCTTCTTACACAGGTTTTTGATCTGATTATCAAAATTTTCATTGATCTTTTTGCTGCAATGTATGAGTCTTATTTATCTTGCTTGGAGATAGTTTATTTGCTTATGTAAATCATTTATTTGAGTAAATTATGTATCATAAGTTCGTATTGCTCAATTTGATCAACAAGCTTCTCAGTCTTCTGATCAGCCTCTTCTTTCTTCCGCTCTAGCTCGCGAATGTTGTTGGTTCTATCAAATGTGAATACGTGCAAGCTTTATATGTTTTTTGCTCTCGATGTGTTGCTTCTTTTTTTTTTTTTTTTCTATGACAGCGGGGTTCTTCACAGACCTGTTTCTCCATCAAGTTCATTGATCGACAAGTATCCATGGTAGTAATTTTTTTTTTCGATCTGCTTCTCTGCTCAACTTCCTTGACATGTGACCATAGACCGTTATTAATCATTTGGTGTTCAGTCTCATCATAAGCGCTGGGTATAGTGGAAGAACTGGTGGATAGTCCTCTTTCATTAGTAACCCCAAAGACGCGGTATATTTTAGGAACTGCTATAATCCGCCATCGTGGTCCAATACGAGAAAGCATGACTCGGTAAAAGTAAATACTATGATATGAATTCTTATTCATAGAAGGCTTGAGAGTCATTCTATCTATTGTAATTTTGTTCTGGAGGAAATCAAGGTCTAGCTGCTCAGCAGGTTACACAGCCTTGCTCTCTAAAAACCCGCAGCACCCCTGCACCTATCATGTTTCAATTCATTATTGGATATGATTCAACTTACTGCAGACGATGATGCAGCCGAAGTTGAACCAATGGGCAGCCAAGATTGTGCCAATATCCCAATAATCGACTGTAAAAAATGATGTTGCCTCACCCTTTTAGCATCTATGTTAAGGTCAGTGTTACATAGCTTATCAAAAGATTAAACTAAAATCATTACAGCATGATAAAAGCTTCGTGCTATTTTATAATAATGAAGTCCTGATTTCATAGACAGTTACTAGATTTTATGGTTTATTCCAGGAGAACAACTGGTTAATATTCAGTCTCAAAATAAACTAGGTGGTTTGACCTTAATCAAGGTAAAGTTACAGGTCACATGCTCTTTTGCGTTTAGAGGAACTGTGCCCCCAATTGTCTGAATCATTTCAAGGTCGTTTTTCAAAGAAAACTTTTTGAAGTGGTACGGAGATGCCGGTAGGTATGTAGTGAAAAAAAAGCAGTGGTACTGATTAAATGCATGGAATCTATCAGGTACATGAAAGTGAGTACAAAATTTCTTAGAGAAATACTGAATAATAAAACATAGTGAATTGAAATATCTGAGTAACTCTAGGAATATAATCAAATGAGATTATATATGACTTTCCACACATTTCCAGATAACGTACTTTCCCGAAATGCAACAAGAACTATGAAGTTGTATCTAAACGGTTTGGCCTCAAGACTCATCGGACAAGTAATAATCCGAAAGATCGTCCTCTGTCGTCACATAGTTTGTCGTCTGATAACTTACGTCCTCGGCAGGTTTGGATTTCGACCCCAACGTCGCTTTCTGTTTAGAAGACAAGACAAAGCGCTCCTCATAAGCCGCATGCACCACAGTCCTTGTACGACATTTGAAAATCCCTAAATGAGAGAATACAAATAGAACCGCATTGAAAACTTGATTACTATCTTTTGTTGAATTCTTGAAGTCGAAAAGTAAAATTAGAAATAAAAGTTGAAATGATGCATCTCTTGCTGTGGATTTATCGCCCTTGATAGCACCATAATGCTTGTACTCGAGCTCGTAGTCAGTCTTGCCAGCCTTCAGGCGGACAATAATATCATCTAGTGATTGACCTCCTAGAACGTCAATCCCAAGAAAGTCGTACGTATCACTAAGGCTGTTGAATTGAGACAAATCCGCTGGTAGTAAGCAAAAACAGGCTCGATAGCCTGACTCGAGGCCTTTGAGGGCGGTATCAAACAAAGGAATGGAGCTATGAGTATATTCCGACCTTCGGGGCTGGCCGGTATTCTGAAACCTCAGGAAGAAAGATAGATACGGTACTTTTGAGACGTCAATGTCGCACAAGGTCTCCCCGATCCTGATTTTCGTTCTGGTAAAACGCAAGGCCAAGCTCTAGTCCTGTTGAGATTTTGTTTGATCGTTACACAATTTGGAATATAGATCGTCGGGCAGCATCTTTGGTCCATCGGTTTGCCATAATATCAACTTATCAACCTGTGGATCGTACTTGATCATGGCGTTTCCTTGGCTTTCCCTGACGACAAGTATAATCTTACTAATCAATGAGGCTAGACGCTTAAGATCCAGTTGATGGTTCACTTCCCATTTTTTGATTTCAGATGAGACATTCTCAACCTTCGGTGGCTCGAAACGACCATTTTTATGGTAGGCGCGCACGAGATTGGGCGTCTGAGATACCCACAACTGCGGGAGGACTTCGTCCAGGTCGATAGGCTTGTGAGAGACACGAGTCTTGATCTCTAATGTTTGATCAGAGTCCACGACCTGTCCTGCTCTCTTGATTCTCAATTTGGAGCTAGCAGAAGCGGTGGACAGAGAGTCGAGGGATAAAGATTGTATCATACTGGCGAGGTCGTCGCTTTCGGCACCCGAAATTCCCAAATTGGGTTTATCAATATATCCGTCAGTTTCATACCGTACCAGAATCTTCAAATTGCTAAAACGATAGGAGACAATCCTATGGTGTCCGGTACTATCGCCTATCTTGTCGGTGGTGAACGCCTTTTCAAATTCGTGACCGTAACCTATGAATTCATGAGGTTGGACAAACTTCTTGGTCTCGGTTTCTGCACGACAGAAAATCACAGTTTTTCTGAGGACCTCAACATGAATAGTGAACGGTTCAAGCCCGTTCTTGCTGATATTAGGATTGACGAATGATAGGAGTTTGCGAATGTTATTTCGATCGGTTATGAGATCAACCGAATGTACATCGAACGAAGGATGCTCCATGTATAAGGCCCGAAGCAGTGGTTCAAGCGGATATTCAGGATGACGAGCGGCATTCTGCGCTATGTAAATCAGCCCAGAGTCCTTCCTCACATTGCGTGCAGCAATAGGGGGAGACCAAAGTGGAGGACAGCCAGGGACGGCAATTGTAGGCTCAGGAGCCTCGAGCCAGTTGTACGAGGACAGATGGCGGACACCGGTCACTGATGCCTCGTTCGCTTTGCTCTCCAGATTCCGGCGCGAAATTTCAGTCAACTGCTTCAAAGTCATGATAGATGGTTTCAACAATCCTTCTAGTAGTGTAATACCGAGGAAGTCTTGGTGTTCAATTGTTAGCTGGAACACAAAGAAAACGGACGTAGGCAGAATACAATTTCCCCGCCCTGGCAATAGATGGCCTGTTCAGAGTGTGGAATGAAGAAAAGCTGCACAGACATAGCAAAGATGCATTCTTATCGATAGCCAATAGTACCCCAATCAGGCTGAAAGTCAGAGAGATTAGCACAGAAAGTGCAGCATGGGTTGCATGCTACAGGAACCAGTCAATTTCGAGGATAAGAGTCAGCTAGCAGGAATACACACTTGATTGGAAGAAGACTCTAGGCAGAGGGTTGGTAGTGCGTAGACAAAATTCTAATTGCGACGGCATAAGCTGGCCATTCGTGCATTTCGATGACCCTTGTTCGCTCGCACCTATGGCTCTAGAACGCTGCTGGTTCGATCGCTTTTCGTTTTCATGCATCTCTGACGTGTTAAATGCCTCGGAGAAGCTAGATTGCCCTCTTTCGTGTCTGATATGCGTATCGATTCTAAGCCTGACATATGACCCCCCTCTCACCTTACGATTCACTATGCTTAACATTGTCAGCTGGCTCAATAAATTAGGAAAGGGAAAATAGGGAAAATAGGAAAGGGGCCAATCATGACCAGTTGGGTTTCAAACTTCGCTCACATGCGAAATCTCATACGAAAGCCCCGTCATTAGATATTAGTCACTATCTCACCAAAGCTGCGTGGTTGTTTTCGTAGCTCCCATTTGCATTGATGCATAGCTCTGACCAAAGACATTTCTTGGCCAAGTCAATTGAGCTTGTCTGGTCGTACAACCCCCTTCTGACGTGATTTAAGATCTCCTAAGGACGATCTTTGAATGCTACGGATTTGGATTTTCATGCTCGGCGATTTCTTCTCTAAAAGCTAGTCTCGATCATTATGGAAGATCCAAAAATGCTAGGCCACTTCGAAGAAAAAGCTTGCACTCCTTCTGGGGCCGTCGTCAAATATCTCTTGAGAGAAGTTCCAGAGTTTAGAAAATTATGTGAATTGCGGGAACAGGTCAAATCGGAATCAGTACTTTCAAATAGTGCCACAAACTAATTAATAATTAGGGATGGAATAGTCCAGAAGGCGATCAATTCTTCGAAAATCAGCGTAAGGCTGCTGATCACGCGGATAATAAGACGGCTAAAGTATTTTATAAAATGATGAAAACCATGGCATATGATATGCATCGAGTGACTGGAGCCTTTCACATCAAGAACTCACACCAGGGTGGCTGCTCTGTCCTAGACATGTGCATGGCACCGGGAGGTTTTCTTGCAATAGCACTCAGCTATAACCCTGGAGCTCAAGCACTAGCATTCAGCTTACCGAGGATAGATGGAGGGCATCGGGTTCTTCTGCCCAAACGTCCCAACGTTACTCTTAAGTTTCTAGATGTAACAATGTTGGCGGCGGATATGGGCCTGCCGGATATTCCACACGAGCATCCGGATGCCAGAAATTTTCTTCCGAGTCAATTCGATCCAAGACAGTCCTTTGATCTTATAATATGTGATGGTCAAGTGCTTCGCAATCACTGCCGGGCTGACTATCGTGAACGTACCGAAGCAAGTAGATTGTGTCTTACACAACTGGCAGTCGCACTCAATCACCTCACTCCAGGAGGGACGATGATCGTCCTTCTCCACAAAGTGGAGGCTCTAGCTACGGTGCAGCTCTTGCATACATTCGACAAATTCGCTTCAGTACAGCTGTTCAAGCATACCAGAATTCACGCCAAACGATCCTCCTTCTATATGCTTGCAACCAATGTCAGAGCTGATTCAGAAGATGCGAAGACGGCTATTGAAAGATGGAAATTTCACTGGAAGATTGCAACGTTCGGTACTGATAATGATGATCGTGAAGCAATTCATTTGGATGTGTCGGATGTTGAGCTTATTCTAAAGGAATTTGGCCCACGATTGATCAACCTAGGACGGAAAATCTGGGAGATCCAGGCGAGTGCTCTGGAAAAGGCGCCTTTCATGAGACAAACTTTGTCCTCGTGAGATTTTATATCGGTCACCCATTTTGCGAGACAGGGGAGTTTTAATCACAGCACAGTCGAGGGAGCATTTTAAGTTGAGCCGAATTTTCATTAGCAATCTAGTGTCTTTGTCTGGCAGTGCTTTCAGATTAAATTCCAGCCATAACTTCCATAAGAGGAGATACATGAAAGAAGGGCGAGTTCTTCTCGACCTGACACAAGTAAGCGGTATCTATATAGGCTTGAAAAAATAATGATTTCATCGATCTTAAGACTCAGTAATGGCTCAAGGCTGATGCTCAAGGATAGCCTGAGCTACTGAGACAACAAAATGCCATTGGTTTGTGACTGATACGTTAAAATGGTTGTTGCGGGCCACAGAATAACCTTGTCATTGGACACTATTGACATTGCGCTAAGTGAAATTAGAAACTCGCGAGTTGATTACTTGACCAGACATACCACTGTCAACAAAATCTCTATTTCGAAGTGAAGCCTGCACTTGAAGACGGAGGCTTGAAACGAGATAAAAACCAGAAAAAATGAATGATACAAAACTGTGCCCGGATGTCGACCCAATCCAGGGTATCTTTCCTGATAGGACGAGTGAAGACTTTGTCAACATCCTCGACACCTTTTGTGTAGCGTGTGGGATTCCACTAACGGTTATCGTAGGTCGAAAACAAATTTCTGCTTCATCACATCTTCTGATTAGGCATTTAGGATCCTGTATTGGATATGACAAAGGAAAAATATGGATGGTGCAATGAAGTTATTGCCACCCGGCCCTCGTTGCTTCCAACCTCTACAGATATCAAGACACGTCGTCCTTGGCACATGATCGAGGATTTGGAATTAACTCGATTTGATGGCGGAGGCCGACCTTTGGAAATTCGACACCTGAAAGGTATGTTGATTTCCCAAGAACAAAGTGTTAATGGTAAGCTCATTGGGCGTAAAGATCACGTATTTTATCAACGCCATGAATACCATGATGAACCTCTACTCCATGATAGTCTCATGCTTTTCCCATGGGTTGGAATGCACCGCAAATGCCTCCATCTCATGGAGAGATTGATCGATTACAGGAAAAATGTGTTGCGTCTGTCTCCAGATCAAAGTATCTTTCGAAATACACAACAAAGCCATCAGATACCAGCAAATCTTGGCGAAATGTATGAGATATTTCAATCTCGAATTCATTGGAAGGATGGAGTGAGTGATGGAAGTTGGCGCACTGGCATAACCTATTGGAAAATCGAAGAGCCGCATCGATACTATTACGATGACAAAATTCACCACGGCCATCATATAGATTTGTATGAGTCGTTGATATGGCCGTGGGGCTCTCCATATGCAATAGTCAGTCCCTTTCTTGTTGTTCACCCTCGTGCACTGTGTCATTTCAGAAGGAACGGACTTGTACTCAAGTTCTATGAAATTCTTTTGAAAGGAATATGAAGCAGCACCTTTCCTGATTGACGACATTGAGTCGAAATTATTACAGTATCTCGAGCCCCTTTCAGCCGGACCCAGTGTGACTGCACCGGAGCTACAAAAGAGGATCGCTCGACTGCCAATAGAGATTCAGGAGCGAATTTTGGTGAATTTACATCCTTTTACAGATCCGCCAGCTGAATGCACCCGAATTCTCGCCCCTTCAAGCTGGAAAGATCTTCTATTCCACGGCAAGATAGTACCTTGGTTATGGGATTTGGACGAAAAGAAAGCAGAAATTTCGATTGGAACCGACCTCTTACAGGCCTCAAATGAATACACCAACACCAACGCAAGAGGGACAGAGGAAGTAAGGACGACTCGACTTTCCTCTAATAAAATAGCAGATGAAAATATGTGGGACTGGGAGTTACTAGTACGCCAATTAGCCCGACATAGCTCCTTCGAGCCCGGGGGTATACTGGAATGTCTCCCTCCCGCATTACTGAATCGTCGCCGAATATGGAGACTGTTAGATGAAGCACGTCGGAATGATGTACCTGATTAGAAAAAGAAGCTGACGTCTGTCATTCAGCATACACATGAATGTTATAACAAGCCCAGCTGCATTTAGTATCATCATTACAATAGACGTAATATCATATATATATCACTCAAGTAGACTCTGTATATTTAACATATATCAAAAAAAGAATTATTATATATGTCAACCATTGTTTCTTTCTAGAAGTAAGATATAGTCTCTGTGTGAATTATAAAAATTCCATATCTCCAGTGTACTTTGTATGCCTGTATCAAATCCCATTATCCAGCAGTTTGCCCATAGACTATGATGCAGATTAGTAACGTCAATATATCATTTTATCTCAGTTGAAGCAGCTCATTGTGCATTCCTGATTTACTCATACAGCTAATGACTATATGTTTTGATAGAAATCAGAGTTGTCACAATTTAGAAAGATCATATTACCTATCGCAGCTGCAGCTCTGATTCAAATCTTTGATACATACGTTAATAAAACGATTGATTGAAGAAATCATGTTCGATCAGTGCACGGGGGAAAAAATTGAGATCATAAAAAAGGAAGCTCTATAAGATAAGAGTTTATGGAAGGAATAGTTTTACAGTATTTGATGTTGGTCAATTGAGAAATCGTCGGGTTACACGTACCACTCCTGTTGAATGAGAGACAGGCTTCTTCTTCTTCTTTTTTCTTTCTTTTTTTCTTTGTGCTTTTTTGACTAAATTAAGCCCTCAAACTTATGATTAACAATTATCCCGGGACAGTCGCCACGATTGTCTTCGTATTCGGACTTTGATACCGTGCTACAGAAGCTACCTGTAGCTAATACTGTTAACTACTGTAATGATTGGCTGGGACGGTGAGTAAGAAAATCCGGATCCCGAATCCGTACGTTCTGTCTGCTGTCAACGACATATCACCGCCGGCTCACATCCACCACAGACCATGGAGATTTATGAGCAGTCTGAAATATTTATCGAAAAAAGTGGCGATTATGTCTTCGACCACACGAAACTCATTTTAAAAGAGAATGAAAATTATTTCCATACTACAATCAAGAATCGACTGTCCTCTTCACTTGTTATCGATGTGAAGGAGTTACAACCAGTACCCATTCGAGATTTTTGGCCACGTTTTGATCGATCTTTGACGCGAGCTCCCAGGCCAGTACCAAACAAGTACTTCGTGAAGCGACCAAGTCTCTTATATTACTCGGATGAACAAGCACAAGACCTCAGTAAGCAGATCCTTGACGAAGCGAAGATATGCGAGATCATTCTAAAGCATCCACATCCCAATATTGCTGAATACATGGGATGCATCGAGGAGAATGGTAGCATAAAGGGGTTATGCTTTGTTAAATATACAATGGATCTTGTTCAAAGGGTTCAGACTCGAAGATCTTTGGACACAGATGACTATCTTCGAGGCATTGAGAGTGGGATTCAACACTTGCACAGTCTGGGAATCATTCATAATGATATTAACCCAAGGAACATCATGATCGATAAAGATGATAAACCTATTATCATTGACTTCGATTCATGTAAATTAGATGGGGAAGAACTTGGAAAATCGGGTACTCCTGGGTGGGCCATCGAAAATGCACGATATGCCAAACAGGAGAATGACTACTATGGATTGTTCATGATCAAAAAGTACTTAGAGGATAATTGCACTCAGACATCTAATGATAGGGTGTTGATATGAGTGGAGCTTACTGTGTAGTTAGAGCGTAGAAAATCTGCCTCGTGAGACGCTATGGTGAGGCAAGGCCTTAATAGAAAGCATTCCATTGGTCCATTTATGATGCAAGTCTAGCAATTTGTTCGTGACATTACTGTACCGAGGTACCAGTCACCGCAAGGCAGGGCCTTACAACGGAGATATCGATGAATAGAATCATAGAGGGAGTTATAGGCATCAATAACATTTTCTAGCTGCAGGACAGAGTGATTAGAAGGTCGAATTTTAGATCTATAGAATCTCTCAGTGCATAAAACTGAATCTCAACAACACAGTAAAGAAACATGAGCGACGTTCCGCCGCCATGATGGAAGGAGAAATCCATAATCTACTGGTGGATCGTACCCGCACGGATAGAGGTCCATAAATAGAGACATGAACATCTATATCCGACCAAAATACTACCAACACTACACAGGCATGTAGTGTATCTGTGTATCCATACGCTCTCATGTGGCTTGCAGATCGGTATAACCAACGCGGCTCCATCCTGTATCATCATTACAGTAACCGTAATACCATACGTATCGCCCGAGTGGTCCCTGCATGTTTAGCACGTGTCGGAAACTTTTCGCCATATGATACCAAACCTAATTTGAACCCTGAAGTGGAGTTTCCCTGACCTGCAAGAATATCCACTTTATACACTAGACCAAGTTAGGATAAACTATTATCATCATCATCGGAAGTCTCGGTGTTGTGTTATTGAGATGGTATTGGCGATGTACGATATTCTTAGAACGTGGGATACTCTAGGGAGCACACCAAGGCAATGAAATCTTCAAAGGCAGCTAGATTGGTGTCGAGCTTTTACCGGATTTCAGTCTGGTTTCCAAGGTTACTCCGTACTGTGGTATGGAATCTGCGTTCGAATCAGGTGAACGTTGGGATTTTATATATACATCATCAGTCAGCTTCAAAAACGCTTCTTGATGAAGTTGTTTAGTGACCATTATTCGACTGCCGTACTTCAATACTTACATACCTAGGTAACTGAGAGATTGCACCGAATTGATCATTTAAATCATAAATTACGGAATGGATCTATATCGACAAACATTGATAAAATTACCCCAATACAATCCTCACCGGATAACGTGGTAACGATCCCGAAGTTCAAATCCTGAAAAAAATGCATGAGAATGCGATGTAACTTTGAAATAGATGACGGAACCTTGGAAAACATAACACTCGATGAACACCATACTTTCACCACATTTGATGACCAACACCGAAATTAAATAATAGAGAAAAATGCTCCAGTATGCTCGTTTGGTATCCAAGAAAAGACCCCGAAAGAAAAGGACAAAAAAGGGACGAAGAATTTAAAAAAAAAAAAAAAAATGAAGATTACAAGAGTTGCATGATTAACAATGACTTAGTCGAAGAGACCTTGTTCGGTGTCGACTGGCGCGCGTCACACGACGTATTTCGGGATCGCTAAGCTCTGTTTCACTCCGAGATTCAAAAGACATCATCATAATTTCGGGTGTTGGAGTCGTAGGGGCCCGGCCTGCCCGATCTCTTCGGTTCACTTGAGCCTCTTCTTCGTTTGATAAGAACCTGTGAACGGTGCGATGATCCATGACTCGTGGTTCGGGATCATTTGGGCCTTCAGGATCGGTTTTGGGCCAGCGATAGCCGTACAATTTGGAGTGTCTTTCGCATCGCGGACATTCTTTGCGCGTCTGATAGGCGTTTTCTTGCACAAACCACGAGAAACACGTTCGACAGTCTACCCATCGATCGTAGCGTTGAGCCAAGAGTAGATCCGTTCTGGTGTAGTCGCCTGGCACACGGATGGTTACAGTGTCTGCCTGCTCCACGGACGGCAGGGCTCGTTTGGCACGGGGCGTTCTTGTTTTGCTCCTGGATGTCGATACAGTTGTCTCCCTCTCTTTGGAGGGCGAGGCGAACTCATTGACTGCAACATTGATCATATCCTTCTCCGAATCCTGCTGACAAATGACAGCGGCTGATTCGAGTTTCACTTCGGTAGCCTCAAGCTTGATTTCAGGAGTGTTAGCGGAAAGCGATGTGGCCGGAGTTGAAACTGGAAGATGGACTTCTTCTGAGAAGTCAGAGGGGGTGTCATTATCGAGGGAACCACTGACAGATTGGCCAGGTTGAAGGACTATTGCCTGGGTTATGGAAAGTGTTTCTGTTGCTATAATCGGCTGAGCCGACTCTTGGCTAGCCAACAAGCGAGGTGACTTCTCAATAGACTCTGCAACTGTGGGAAAGACGAGCTCTTCTCGTAATTTAGATTGCCGGTGTTCGAATTTACACTTCTTATGGGGCGTTGACAAGCTAATATCGTCATTGGAGTCTGAATCCGCCTTTCTTTTCGCTGGAGATTCTGCTCCATTCACGATTGCTTCAGCTAAGAATGAAGGGCTGTCTGCGGGTGGAGATAGTTGAGGGGCATCAAGTATTTCTGCCTTGGTTTCAATATCCCCTTTGAGCTTCTTTGTATTAGGTGACTGGCTTGAAACTTCGTCTCGAATGGGCGTTGACGAAGGACTTGCAGGCACGAATCCTGGCTGTGACCAGCCATTGCGAGCTGCGCGTTCACAGGTCTCACATAAACATTCGCAATTGTCGATACCGAAATAATCATCTCCATAGGATACTGTGATTTCCTCTCCCAATTCAATATCACGAGCAGCCACCACCTGCATCCCATCAGATCCTCTGGTTGAGAGTTTTCCATTGGCATTGCAGTCATGATTTGCAAACCGAGCTGGGCCCAAAAACAGCGATGGATTTTTACGCCGACTGGACATCACAATGCTAAAATCTTTCCGATTGAATCCCAGGTCGAGCTCCTCCTGACGGGTCATAGCAACGAGGGTTCCACACAGATATTTAATTTCCTCGCCCTTTTTGATATTTCGCCTCGCAACGACTGATGCCTCCTGCTCCACGATCGTGTATCGATTTGTTGTGGAGATTTCAAAGGGACAGTCAGGTAAATAGATGTAAATGTACTTTCGAAAATGACGTTTGAACCATTCTCGTTCTCGATCATTCGGTAAATGAGTCAAATATTGCTTCAATCCTTTCATCTCCAAAAGCTTCTGTTCCGCGGCGCGCACGTTTTTCTCGACAATCACCTGGTGCAGCAGGATTTTGGTGACTGTTTCTTCCTGGATGCCTCTCCCCGGAGCAAACTTGGTTCGATTTTTTCGTATAGTAGTCCAAAAAAAGGCCTAGCAGTTCTTGGTCAGTCTTCCTTCAGAGCACAGTCAATCGATATAGGACTCACACGATCGATAAGCGCATCGGTAGCGACATCATCGTAACTCGCCAATTTGGAAAGAGTCAATTTGTCTCGCTGCTCAACGGCAGAACTTGACCGACTTTTGGGTGGCATTTTAGTTACAAGTGTATCGATGCCTTTTAGTGTACAGCGATGACCCGCCGTCCAGTACTGTAAAACGAGTGACTTGTTCCTGTCGAGTATCTTCAAGTAAGAAATCGCATGCTTCAGCTGCTTGGAGAGAAGTTTCAAGTATGCTCGAAGGTCGAAGAGAGAATGAAAGAGAAAGAAACGAGCGGGTCAAGTCTGCTGCATGCTGCAAACGCTTTCGATCATGGGGGGAAACAAAGCGAGTGACGGCGCAACGCTGGATGCTGCCAGAAAGCGCCCCGGTCCAAGCTGATTATTGTACCGCGACACAGCAAACTGGCCAGATCAAATTCACTTGAATCTGGTGGGAAGACAATATACAGGCAAGTCTCATCAGATAGCTGTCAAAATCAAGATCAGATCAAGCAGAAGTGACGGTCATCGCATACTGCCATTGCTCGTTGCGGTCGCAATGGTCGTTCCGGATTCCTTGCTAGCCAGCCGATATGGCAGCTGTCGGGGTTCAATCTGGTGTTTGTCTTGTTGGAGTCTGTATTGTGTAGAAGAATTGAAGATTTAATAAGTTGTGAAGGAAGCTGTGCACAATCATAAAGGGTCCTCTTGTCGTATAATCATATATATCATGCAGTACAATGTCAATGCTGGCTACTTGGAAGGGGCTGCGTGCTTTCAGCGCTGCAAGGAAGCAGCCGCTTTGGATGTTCCCCATTTCGCGACCGGGATCCGGCAAAACTAAACTTCCGACCGATTTGTCATTGGAGCATCTTCAGGACAATCCGAAAACCTTCAGTAAAGCAAACTGATCGAATCTGTTTGCGCATTCCCGTCTACACACGTGAAAGCTCGCCGCATTATGCGCTTACGATGATTCAATTAAAGGTATGTTTACTATTAATCTGACAAACGCCAGCCGTATTAAAACGTAGCTAATCCGGTTCCCTACAGACGATGCTTAATTGCATCGACAACTCCGGAGCCGCCGTCGTCGAATGCGTCAACGTTTTGAAGAAGAAAAGCCCTGCAACTATTGGTACGTCGGTTGAGATACGGTGATCGACGATTAAAGATGGCTGCTGACAAAACCTACGAAGGTGACCGTATTGTCGTTGTCGTCCAGAAACAACGAAATTTTGGTCCTGAAAACTCCACCAACAGCGGAATTGCCAACAAGGTCCGTCGGGGAGATATTCGACATGCAGTTGTGGTTCGCGCGCGCAAGGAAATACAGAGACCAGATGGCAGTATCATCAAATTCGACGATAATGCCTGCGTCTTGGTGAACAAGTCCGGCGACCCTATTGGAACTCGCTTGAATGGTGAGTCCTCTTATACGAAAAATGATTTTACATGCCGCTAACAGTATCTGTAGGCATCGTTGGCGCAGAACTACGTGGAAGGCAATGGTCGAAGATTTTGTCATTAGCACCAATGCATTTGTAGGATTATTTATGTACAATAGAAATCAATTTAAGCGACATTTCACGACTCTTTGGACTTGTTTTTGCAACCCAAACACCACACCGCTTCTTGGACAAACCAGAAGAAAAAAAGAAGAAAAAAAAACACCCAACTCCGCGCAGAGGATAAAATCGAATACGATCTATAGCAAGATCGTACGGGTATCGAAGGCAGCTGGCCTCGAGATCGGGCAGGACAGCTTCGTGATCACGTGAAGACGTTACCGCAAGTACAGCAGACGTAGTAGAGTTTCTAGAGTGAGCACTTAGCCAAGAGTCGTTGCAAAACCACGACAAGAGGACGGAAGCCATATTACCATTCCAGTCTCGGCTGAACGTTGTTGACTCTGGAAGAAGACGGCTTCGTTTTCTCCGCAACTCGGACACAGTTTGTTCGATCGCGGCAGCTAAGAGATTGCAAAAGGAAAAAGCAGACAATGCACGTTAGCCATCAAGTATTTTTTACTTCAAATGACAACTTGCAAAGTGCAGAATCAGGACACAGAGTAATAATCATCCAGGTCGCCTCTGGAGTCATCATCTGAGGAGTGGTCCGAAAGGGCACCACCAGAAGGTAGCAAGCCGCACTGCGCGCAGGCAAGCTCTTCACCACAATGTAGACAGAACTCAGGGTCACCAACCGTAGGATCAGATCCCACATCCTGAGTCACACCGGCCGTTTCTCCCACTTGAGTGTTGAGGTTGTTTTGATAAACGCACGGCGAGGTTGCGGGTTCTGAGACGTGGCAGGTACGACAGGTAAACATCAATCGGTTCTGGACGCGGTCCTCTTTGGGATAAAGCAGATTCGAGCTAGTCTCAGTTAGCTAGGTTCATGACAACAAAATTCAGATAACTTCAAGACTTACCATTCGCGACAGAACTTGAAATGTATTTGATCGCTGGTTGATTTGTGGTCGCCTCCGGTCGAGGACGCGGGACTTGCAGACATGATGATCGAGGGCGTTGGAAGTTGGTCTTCAGTTGGGTTGATAGTATAGAATTATGTGAATAGAAGATGGTGAGTGAAAAATAAAATGACAGAGATGGTATCAACAATGATAATGAACCACAAGTTATGTTTGTCAGAGTCTCAAAAATGAAGGCAGAGAGATGAATCAAAAATAAAAGTGAGGTTGAAGAAAAGCAGTGGCGGATAGAGCCTGATAGAAGTTGCAGGCATAGTACACTAGACTATTTTGGGTGCTAGCGTCATGCTATACTGACAGGAAGACATTCCCCGCGACATTGCTTACAAAAACAAATCCTCCAGTTCACTAGTTCATAACAACAATCTCGAAACAAGCTCCTCTTTCAGTTTAATTTCTTCTTTGTATCAAACTATTCTCTAAAAAGAGCACCTCGAGATTTAATACCCAACTTTCCCTTTATTGAGCTGTCAAGGCGCAAGCATGGTATGTCATTTATATCACTTCTCCCTTCTTGTTTACAACCAAAACAACAACAGCACTCTCTCCAAATCAGCAGCAAGCTCTCCAAAGGATGTTTTATTGATAATTCATGTCCAAATAGTCCGAAACAGGTCTTCCAGACGGCTGGGAAATTCGCCACTCGAATTCCAAGAACCTGCCATATTACTATAATGCCTCAACCAAAGAGTCTCGCTGGGAACCGCCCACCGATACCGACTCGGAAAAACTGAAGAACTACATGGCCCTCCACCACAGCGGTTCTGCGGGACTGGCAGGACTTCCAGCAGAGGGCAAAATTCGCTGCGCACATTTACTCGTCAAACATCGCGATAGCCGTCGTCCAAGCAGTTGGCGGGAGAGCACCATCACACGGTCCAAGGAGGAGGCCATTGAGATTCTTCGCGGCTACGAACAGAGAATTAAGTCCGGTGAAATACGGTTAGCGGATCTAGCAGTGTCGGAGTCCGACTGTAGCTCTGCGCGCAAGAAAGGTGACCTGTAAGTGTCAGACCATGTTTTTTTTTTTGTCCCATACTTTTCCCCCTTCCACGACCCTATCGGTGGTAACAAGCAAAATCATCGTGCTGTGCTGGGCATTCGACTCGAAACTACGCCACCAACCACCGAATACCGAGGTCCTATCTATACAAAAAAAAAAGCCCCCAACTTTCCCTTTCTGCTTCTTCCTCAACTACTACTAATAAAATTAATCGGACTTTACTTATCTCACATCTTTCTCTTCTTTTTCTACTACAGGGGATTCTTTGGTCATGGAGAAATGCAAAAGGAGTTCGAAGACGCTGCTTTTGCCCTCCAACCGGGAGAAGTCAGCTCGATTGTTGAAAGTCAGTCGGGAGTTCATCTGATAGAGCGGTATGTTGACCGTCCTGAGGATTGGTATCATTTATACCCACCCCAGCAGCAGCAGCAGAACTGACCTGGGTTTTTTCCTCCTTCTTTGGGATCTTGCGTTTTATAAAGAATCGCTTGAACCCGCACCAACAAAAAAAAATTACAGGAAATAGAAATCCTTTTTTATCCTACCGAATTATTTCCTTTTCAATTTCCGTCAGGAGACTACTTCGCCTTCTCGAAAAGAGTATGGATGCAGGATCTCGAAGAATTGACGAGATCACGACTATTTGGTATTTGCTTGAGGATTATCAACTTGCCAGAAAAATTTAATAATTTGGAACTCTATTCTTCGGCCGATATCAAGATAATGCTTGTTCGCAGATAGCTAAAGTGTAGAAGACAACCGCTATATCCCGGAAATCATACAAAAGAAAATTGGCAACACTTGGATCTCATTCAAGTTGAAAATTCATAGTAAATTATAATGAGAAACTGGTATTCAATCGTTCCAGTCTTGCAGTAATTCCATCAATGAGCGCAGACCTACATTAGAAGTTTTCGTCAGTCCTTAGTCTAATTGTCTCAAATGAAGAGAGAAGATACATCATGTTAAAAGGGATGTGGGATTCGGAGGACATACTCTCGGTCTACCATTTTCATTGCATCTGTAACTTTGGCGCGCTGCAGTTTCTGCGGAATCCTTGGTCCTGACGATGGACTCTCAGTCGTTGCATGCTCATCTGGCGGATTTGATTGCGAATTCAAAATCTGCTTGGCTTCTTCAAGTAGTTCTTCCGCAAGCAATTTCGCCTAGAAGAAGAAACACCTCAACGTTAGCTTCCATTGCTCCTATCTCGAAAGTGAAAACGATTTTGGCTATTTCTTACCGTCTCTAGACGTGCTTTCATCGTCTGATCGTGTTCACCGTCATCAGTGACTTTCTTCTCCACAGAAGTCGAGAGCAACTTGACTTCCGCCACCCATCTCTTCTCGTTCTCACTTAGAGGACGACCACCAAGTTTTGAAATCTTCGATCGAATATTGGAGTATCGCTCAACGAGTGCTTCTTGGCGTTGTTTGACGGCATCGAGTCTACCGTTGAGAGCTTCCTCACTGCGTGAACCTTCTTCTCGCCGACCGTCTTCCCCCGTGTGACTAGACAGGTTATGAATACGATCTGCAACCGCAGCAATACTTTCGAGCTGGTCTCGCATGTCACCTCGGAGGCGTTCGCAGCGACGGAATAGATCCGCTGCTGCTTTCTCAAGTTGGCTGGTATGCGCAGCAAGAACCCGGTGAGCAGCGGCGATCATGTCAAGAGTAGATGGCGAAAGCCTAAGAGGTTCCTGCAATGTATTCCGATGCCTATGCGGGACATGTTCATCGACAAAGGATTTCAAAGGCTCATCTGCGTAGAATATTGCAGGGACTTGGTACGGTGCGCGACGCGGTTTGCTGGGTAAAGGAAGTGATTGTACCATCGAAGAATCTCCTCGCAAAGACTCCGCGAATGACGCCAAGACCGGGTTTTGTAGCTCACCAAGCTCAACAGCTTGCGGAGTCGATCCTCTAAAGGTCAAAAGCAGTTGGCCCAGATCGTAATCAGAAAAGACGACAGCATTTGTAAGATGCTTGGCTTCAGTTAAGGAACGATCGCTGTCGTTCATTTGAATGAGGAGTTCACGAGTAGCAATGGGTCCATCGCAAAGGATATTGAGTCGAAACTGCGAGCCGGATACATCTTCCGAAAGTAATTCTGCCTCGAGTCTCTGTACCCATGACGACAACGAGATATAAGATACATTGTTCGCTGTCGTGAGGTAAAAGGAATAACGCGAATCAGGATCCATCGCAAATGTCGGCCAACAATTTGGTTCACGCAGGTTCTCTCGTACAGTATCAAGCGACTCAACGAGAAGAAGGTCTGCTGGCTCGGATAGCGGAGTCATGAAAGTATTCGCTTTAGCTTTAGGAAGCCATTGACCGTCAACGCCTTCAAGCTCTAGGCAGATGTGGACTCGTCCGCTCGTGGTCGAGACACAAATTGTCGTAAAAGGCAATCCTTCTTCTGCATTTTCCTCAAGATCATCTTCGTCTTCCTCGCCGAGCATTAACGCCGTGGTATCCAACTTGGCAGGGATAACGTTGAAATCAGTGACTTCGATATCGTCGAATTGAGCCTCGAGGTCAAATTGGAAGGGACCTTGCAAGCGTGGAATCACACTGGGATTACTGGGACGTCTCAAGATTTCCGATCCATCACCATCTGAAACGACCCCAGGCTCCTGGTCATCAAGTTCCTTGAGCCATTCGTACTGCTGTCGACAAGCTATTAACTCGTCCGGAGCATCCTCTACACCTGAGAATTGCTCTTCGATGGCAGCGAGCTTTGGGACGATCGTGGCAGAAAGCGCTGGAATTATCACCGGAGGAGCCTGCCATTTTGAAGGGAGCAGCGGACACAATGCATAGAGATCACCTGGGCGCATGGCGACCCACAGAGTCATCGAAGCCCAAGCATCTTCACTTGGTTGAGCAGAGCCTCCAAACCGGGCAGATGCCACTTCCATGTCAAAAGAATCGGCAGAAAACCCTTTGTTCTTACCAAATCCCACGGGAGTAAAATCCTCATCTGAAGAGGTCCCGTCGACCAATTTCTTAAGATCCACCGCCAGAGACGGTCGATCAAAAGACCAGTGGTTGTTGCGATCTAGTTCCCATACACGGACCGCAGCATCTGCCGTGATCGTCACAATACAAGCTTCCACGTTGGAATGCAAGCCGAGGGGATGCCACAATGCCGAGACCACGGGAGACTCAGGGATAACGTGAGTGGTAGGACCCAGCTGATATGTTTTCAATCTTAAAGGCGTTCTCTCGGAGCTGGAAAGGTGAGATCGATCCGGAAGTATGGAAATATGCACGGTGTTTGCGGTGACAATGGCTACGAAAGCTCCGTTGGGAGATATCACAAGCTGCTTGATTTGTCCATAGACGGGGACTACTAAAGTCTGAAACGATCAGTATCTGTGATGGAAACTTTGAACCCGCACACACATACTCTGTAGGATGAAAATTGCTCAATATCTTCCGGTTTGCCTTTTGTCGGTGAAGATTTCGGCCTTGGACTCCATTCGGCTTTCAATGTAGCCAGATCCGCCCACCTGATCTGGTTGTCGACAACAGCGAAGATTTCGGTGCCACGCTGGGCCAATATCCTATGAGGCCCTGTATATTCCTCGGATCCAGCTTGAGATCGGGCGTCAGGTCGTTTGGAAGTATCTTGAGTGAAGATGGAAGCTGCTGGAGAGGGCCGGCAGAGCCAAGGCGGCGTGTGACTGACGATTCTGGGCATTGCTAAAGCGTTCAACGATGTTGAATCAAAGTCTCCAACGATAGAATCAAAGGGGAAAGATTCTGAACAGCATACTCCAGTTGATTGAGATTGGGAATATTTAAAGGTGAGCGAGGCTGGTTGTTGTTGATGGGTTGAAGAAGGGAGCTTGTGCTGCGGCGGCCAACGCGCACTAAAAATAAATAGTGGAGCCAGTCAAGCTAGTTAGTTCTCTGTAGCTTCAACTTCGACAAAGACGAATTTCCTTTCTTTCTTTAGATGCCTCAGAGCTGGGTCAGCAACCATTGCAACATGTCCACTCATAATAACACGGTTGAACGCTTAGACAGGCCAAGCGCCTACTACCAGAGTAAGGTAAATATGCAAATGCTACAGTCATGGGTCGATTTTCCAGCTCTAACATTTTCGACCCTCAGCACAAGCGTCGCAAATACAACGATCGAGACGACAGGCACGAAGATCCCGTCGATGAATTGAAAAATGCCACTACTTTATACGTCGGTAATCTGTAAGCATTCGATATACGGAGCGCAAAGTGCAGCTGTTCTTGGATTACAACGAGGCTAACATACCGTCCAGCTCATTCTATACAACCGAGGAACAAATACATGAACTCTTTGCCAAGTGCGTGTGTGCAAATCTTGCGAATTAAGGGAACCCATAAAGACTGATACGATGCTATAGATGCGGCGAAATTAAACGTTTGGTCATGGGCCTGGACCGTTTCCAGAAGACTCCATGTGGTTTCTGTTTCGTGGAGTACTACACTCATCAGGACGCGCTGGATTGCTTGAAATATATCGGAGGAACCAAGCTAGACGAGCGTATTATACGTACCGATCTCGATCCCGGCTTTCAAGAGGGTCGGCAATATGGGTATGAGTGTTGTCGAATACCGGTTTGACTTGCTAGCGATTTAGCTAATCACGTTGGTAGGCGCGGTAAATCTGGCGGTCAGGTGCGAGACGAATATCGAGAAGAGTACGATCCAGGTCGTGGAGGCTATGGCCGATCAGTTGCGGACCAGCGCAGACGAGAAGAAGAAGAATACGGGAAGGGCAAATAGTGTTGCGGATGTACGAGTGTGGCGTTTGGGTGTGAGCGTTATTTTGACTGGTTTCTTTGAAAATTGCCTCATGGCCAAGGTAATACCAATTCTCTGATATCGGTTCTATGTATGAAAGAGAGGATGCGATTCAGATGTTTGAACTGTGGACGTTGCAATACTTATCGAGTCCCGAGGTTGGACCTCCGATGCGCAGTGTCGTTGCCATGAGAGATATCTACGAATGAGCACACGAGGCTTTTTCGGAATCGAATCTTCTAGTCTATTGAATCTATCATCGTACAACCTCTTTTGTTTTCAAAACAGCATCTTGAACCTGACGTAACCACCAAAGATGTATTCTCGGGTCATCCGTCAATTCGGGATGAAAGCTCGTGCCAAAGACATTTCCCTGCCTGACTGCAATAATGTCCTCGGCCTCCTTCTCGGCGTCGATATTCACACCATTATTTGCTATTAATCGCGCTGCCCTACCGGGCAATTTGGCTAGCACCTCAACTTTTTCTTCCAGGAGCTTACGAGCTGCAGCATCGAGAACCTCTCGAGACGGCGCAACCACCGTCTCTTCACGCTTGTCCTCTTCTGTCTGAATACCTGCTTGGTGCGGCAAAATCTTTTCTACCACGGGAGCTCGAATGAATACCCCGTTGAACGGTAAAGGTTCGGTAGAGGCCGAGGACGAGGAGTCTCGCAGAAACGGGAGATCAATCGGAGCCTGGAAACTTTCCGTCTGACGACCAAAATGGTTCCTGTTCACGCGCACGTCGATTCCTCCGATCAGATCTTGGCCTCCCTTTTTGGTCCGGTTGGCTGATTCGGCTAGGAGAATAAGACCGGCGCATGTACCCCAGGTAGGTTTGCGATGTAATCTGCGCGAGGATGAATTTCAGCAAGGTCTGCACCAGCCAGAGATATTTGATTTCTCAGACCGAGACAATTGGGAGAGACATACTTGACAAAGTCCCTCAGGGGTTCCAAGAGATTGGATCGAGCAGCGACCAACGACATCGTCGTGCTTTCGCCGCCGGGGATAATTAGCGCATCGCATTCGCCCAATTGAGCCGATGTGCGGACTTCGATAAATTCCCATTGAATCTCGACCGGATTAGAAGCGGATAGGAGATGAACAGCCTTCTTGAGGAGTTGTATGTGCTCGTAGAATGCGCCTTGGAGGGCCAAGACGCCCACTGTTATTTTCTTCATTATCTTTTTTCTTTTTCTTACTACGATGACAAAAAGAATTTCATCGATCGTGGATGAATCATTTTGGCGCAACTTAATTCTTATCTTATCGGTTATCTTATCGGCTGTCCCTGATACTGACACCTGAAGATTCAGGCAAAATAAACATCGGCGTTGCCCCTCGCCGCGGTCTCCGTTCGTCCAATCAGAAGTCAGTTTTCTACATATCATGCATGCAGGAATGGCCTCGTTCGGTCATTTTCTCTCGCCATTTTTAAAGTCATAGGGTGCTATTATATCATTTGGTCTGGTTCGAAGGAGTATGCTCACGTATCTTCAGGGCTGGTCTTGATTGTTCAAACATCTTGCATCGATTATCCTCTTAATTATATAAACATTTTACCTACCTGCCCCAGCGCCATGGAGCAGCCACAAACCCAACTCACGAGATGGTACATCGACACTCGTCACCTTACCAACACTACAGAAGACCTACCCCTTCTGTCAACACTGCGAAAAACCGAGCAGACCTCGATCCGCAAATATCTCCGACTTCCAGACCGACACATGTCTCTAGCATCAAGTCTACTAAAATATCTCTTCATACATCGAACATGCCTTATCCCCTGGAGCCAAGTGGTGATTAGCCGAACACCAAAACCGCATCAGCGACCTTGCTTCATTCCTTCTGGATCCGAAACTCGACCTGCCGGAGCCGGAGATATGCCTGCCATAGAATTCAACGTGACTCACCAGGCCTCCTTTGTAGCGCTGGCAGGATGCATTGTACCTTTTGTTAAAGACGGAGAAGGTCAACACGACGATTCAAACCGTCGATCCGAGACGGTAGCCACGGTCTTTTCAATTCCGAAGCCCTCGGCTGCACCCATCCCGTCAATACCGCAAGTAGGTATAGACGTGACATGCGTTAACGAGCCGGGACGTCGGAGCAACGAGCCCAAGACTCTCAAGGACGTGACGAATTTCATCGACATTTTCCAAGACGTATTTTCGCCGCAAGATCTGGATACCATGAAGAAAGCGGCGAGAATGCCAACTTCTTCTTCTTCATCCGGATCTGCGGCGGCGGCTGTCTCGCTTTCGGACGTGATCAAGTCGAGTTTACGTCTCTTCTACGCTTATTGGGCTCTAAAGGAGGCTTATATTAAAATGACCGGTGAAGCTTTGCTGGCCCCTTGGCTGAAAGACCTTGAATTCAAAAACGTCGTCGCACCGGCACCTGTAGATGTCGCCAACACAACAGACAAATGGAGTGAGCCTTACACGGGTGTTGAGACGTGGCTTTACGGCCGGAAGGTGGAGGATGTTAGGATTGAATTGGTTGCGTTTGAATCTGATTATCTTGTCGCAACGGCGGCTAGAGGTGCGAATTTGGGATCCAGCGGCCTTGTCAATGTGGAAGCTGAGCAGCTTGAGGATCCTTGGAAAAAATTAGTGAATATTGATATTGAACGAGATATAAGGCCGTGTGCAACCGGGACTTGTCAATGTTTGGTTTAATAGGAAGCGCTTGACTGGCGAATTTCTCTCGTTAGGAATGTCAAACCGTGTAAATTTTGGTTTCGCATAGTATGTGAGGTTAGGACATCAGTAAATACTTATCGAGCTTGAAGACTTGTTTTGCTATCGAGACAAGAAACCAGGTATCATTCTTCAAACAGCAAGTCAAAAAGCCTCAGACAATAATAATAATAAATCAAATAATAATAGACAATCATTCCACCCAAACTGTCATTGACTCATATGCAAACAACTGCGTTCGCAATTGATCCAAATCGACACATTAGGCTAAATGACGAGCAAGTAAACTACAAATCATCCCAAAAAAATCCCGAAAGATGGTGTTCTGCAATCAAAAACAAGAGACACATTTGATCAATCCCAAAAGACCCTTGGACTTATTACCGGTCTGTCCATTGTCATTGCCAACAGGCTTGCTACTAGTTTTGCCCGACTTGTGATCGTTTCCAGTCTGAGGTGTTGCAGTGCTTGGTTGCGATTGAATAGGGCCAGCAGAAGTCGACGCATTGCCTCCTCCAACAGCTACCGTCAGTAGTTGCGGATTTGGATCGTAAATACTCCCAGACTGATCCGCTCCATTGGTGGGCGCAACGTCGTCGTAAGGGAACGCATAGCCTCGTCCATCAAGATTGGCAGCATGCACAATGCGAGCGTAATGGTTTGTTATGGCGTTCTGATAATAATCAGACGCGTTCTCACTATCTGGCGTGTTACTATTGATAAGTAAAGTCGACCTGTTGAAGGCTGCCGCCAGTCGGGCTGTAATATCGTCCTTCTCCTGATTCCCCGTGGCTGCAAAGGGTCCACTGCTACAGCTGAAAATGTCTGCTGCAGCGGGTTGTGTATATGTTGCAGCTCCGTTGCCGAAACTCAACACGCTGTTCGACACAGTTCCAGCAACGTTGCCGGCGCTGATTTGCGTATTGACCGTGAGTGTCGAGTTGGAGTACTGGGACCAGACCTGGTTGACGTAAGGCTGATAGTATCCTGAGAACAGACTGCTATTCATGGAAATGCCGGTATTGGGACTGTTAGCACGAAGATTTGCGCCATTCTTTTGTACAATGAGCTGGTTCCAGCCTGCATTATCCTTGGCCTGTTGAGCATTCAGGCCAGCACAGACAGTATCAAGGCCACCGGACGCCATTCCCGAAACATGCTGCGATACATTGGAAGTATTGGTTAACGTCAATGAAATCGGAAGGGATACAAAGTCGACGTAAGTGATATTCACGTAAAGTTGCGAGCTATTGAAAGTGAATTCGCAAAAGTCCCAGAACTTGTTATAATTTGCGTCCGATGTGTTGGAAGATGACGGTTCAACCAGAGCCGGGCCGGGATTCAAGTAGAAGGTGAGAGTGTCGTCTCTCACGAACCACAGCCTCGCGCCAGCGAGATGCGGGATAGTTACAGTAACTGTATTTCCGGGTGCGCCGAGTGGAATGGCGCAGTTGGCACCAAGTGGCGATATAGTGCTTGATGGTGATGTCGGGTAGTAAGCAGTCTTGCCGTCCGCCTGCAACAGGAACAGAGCATTATTCTGATCAATAGCTAGACCTGTGATATAGGCATAAACCGTACTCGACGAAGTCTGGTTCTGCAGCGCGATATTCAGTGTTGCGGTGGTATCGGTTTGAGCCATTTTGTTGTGATTTGCCCTCAAGCTTGAACTAGCTGTGTTTTCGACAAGTGATGGCTTTTTCACGGCCCGGAAGTGATATGTGAAATTTGACCATGCAACGGCAGATGGGTCTCAGCTGTCAATTTATATCAGCATCCCTCCAGGCTTATTTAATAATAAATCAGTGAAGGTGGGAGTGTATAGAAAAGGGGGGGTGACCTTGAAAGAGTCCGAGATGATCTCAACGTTGGAAAAATGAACAAAAAAGATATCGGGATGATCCAGGGAAAGTACCTCTTTGATGTGCACAACTTGGAAGGAGCGATCCAATTCGATAAATTATTTCTTCCGTCAGAGACTCTCCAGAGAATCTCTCCCTTTCTCTCTCTCTCTCTTTCTTCTCACCTTTCAATACAAAAATCTCATTCATCAACGAAAAAAACCTCTTCTGATCGTCTCTTCTCTGGCGACCTCCAGATCATGAGACATGAATATTCCAATCTGATGACTCACGGCGATCTTTTAATGTTGCGTTGCATCCATGGGTCGAGGCGATGTTTTCACTTGGATATACTGTAGTGCTGGTACAAATACTCCTCCGTTGACGTACGTGTCTGGCCGCCCCAGCCCGCTCCCCAACCCGCTCCCCAACCCGCTGCCGGTGGGCGCTAAGAACCTTGCTTTCGACTTGCTAGACCGTTTCATCTTGGAGACCAGCAGGATCTGGTGCTTACTGCCGAGGAGGCGTATAATAGGCTGCACTATGTCAGTCGGGGTTAGGTACTGCATAGAGTATGGAGTATCTGGGGACGGGAAGCTTGACAGCTCTAGTGAGGACCCCGAGGCAGGTGATTTGTATGGACATCCTCAATCAAAGTATTGCAGGGAGCTAGAACCTAAGGGACCATTCCTCTCGATCGATCTGATTAGTTATGAAGCAGACATGGTTCATCCTATACCTTGGTGCATTGTTGTAGTAGATCATCTAGTGCCGGCTCATGCGCCGCGGGAGCCTGACTGAAAGTCAACATCTGATCAGGTCCCATGTTCTGGGCGATCCTTAGGTAATAAATGAACGGCTAGCAAATACTGGATTTTGAAATTCTTCGGCATCAAGATTTATGGATTTCGTTCTCGGCTGCCAGGTTACCTATCGCATGTAGGAGTAGGATTACCCAGGTATGTCTCTTACAAGGTTGTATGGCAATTTGCATGTCGTGCAACCCCGGATTGATTTGGCGGGGGTAAGAACTCGACTCGAATTTTATGTGAAATGGTCTTGGTTTACGAATACATGAGACTGACACTGCACAGATCTCCTGACAATGCAGTATTTTAAAGACAACGTTGCGGGGGTATGTACAACGCCAAAGTTTTATTTTAAGAGGTATTCATGGTAACTTGTATATACGAATTAATAATAAACCGGGCATAAGCTCTGCTCGCTCGTAGGGTAACTGAAATTGGCTGCAGTGCAGCACCCTCGACAATCCCCCCGACAATCGCGTAACAAAATAGCAGTAATGCCGAAAACTCAACTCCCCGACCGTCATCATCTCGTCTCTCGTGTCCTACCTGGTGGTGGTAGGATTCTTGCGTCTATAAATCCATGTCTATGTTGTACGGAACGACGAACATATACCTCGAACATGCACTCGAACATGCACTCGAGAATGTACCTCAAACATCTCGGGTAGAAAAGCACGGAGTGCTAGCGAGGTAAATCAAATCTCAACAGCAGTTGTAGACGCGCGAGAAGCTGCGCCGTCAAGTTGCTGCTCCGATGTTTTTGACAGAGTAACATAAGTTTTCAGCATGAGTTCACGCGTATCGTTTGTTAATTTGTCGACATCCGCAGGAGTAAGATTCTTGGTTTCGATAGGAGGTAGGACTATGACAAGGTTAATTTATGACCTTTTTCAATATAGCCTAGTGCAACGAAGAGAAAAAAGAAGATCACCTTTAATTTTGATCGCCCCAGCTTCAAAATGCAGTTTCCGCAAATTGAGCACATGAGGATAATTCTCAACCACCACTGGCACAATAGGCACACCAGCTTTGACCGCAAGATGGAACGCGCCCTTTTTAAAAGGTAACAATTCCGGTTTCGCAGAATAACTTCTCGTTCCCTCGGGAAAAATAAAGACACTCTGCTTGAATTGCTGCATTTCTCTAGCCGCGCCATCAAAGGCCTTGACAGCCGTCTCACGATTGGCGCGATCAATAAACACCGTACCTGACAAGGCCATAAACCAGCCCAAGAACGGCCAGCTTTTCAACGACTTCTTGGCCGTCACGCTACAATAAGGCGGGAACATTGCGCCGAGCATCAAGACGTCCAATTCAGTTTGATGGTTCCCAATAAAGACTGCGGGGCGAGTAGAGAGATATTTTTCGCCTTCGACAATATCGAAATGGACCCCCGTAGCTAGCCACATTACCCATTTGAAACTGCGCGCCGTGGCCCATTGCGATACGCGTCCGTAGCCGATTAGTCGTAGGACGATGGATGCGATGACTCCGTACGTGGCGCAAACGATCAGAGAAGCGTACGACGATAGACATCGCGCTACAAACCCGGTCTTGGGTACTTTGAAGGCGGATAATGCGAAAAAAGAGATTGTGACGGCGAAATAGCCGGCGAGACCGGTGGTCACGTAAGACAGTATCGACATTTTCCACTGATTTTTCTCCTTTCCCTTCTCTTCTCTTCTTTCTGCTTTCTGCTTTCGTGTTTTTGTGGTTTTGTATTTTGTTCTGACTTCACTGGTTGGTCCCTTTTGGCGTATTTCCAGATACTCAAGTAATATGACGAGAAAGAACCGATGTCCACGCAAAGAGACAGCTGAGTTTCGATTTTGGCTCGTGTAGTATAAGATATTTATTGTCGTTGGCGCTTCACCGAGGAATGACGATGGCCATAACGTTAGTCCCGAGCAAAAATGGCAGAGCGTGAACAGAATACGGCCCAGAGGATTGAGCTGAAGTTTTCCAATACTTGACCGATACCGAACCCCAAAAAGAAGCCCAAATTGAGTGAGTCAATGACCAGACTGACAGGATCAAGAAGAAGAAGAGAGAGAGAGAAAACGATCTTGTGATTATGACGGGATGTACCCAACTTGGTCTGCGCGCACCTGCAAAAAATTTCCCCACAAGCAAAAAGTGGAAACCTCAGGCTCGGGTCAATTTTAACTAGTTAAATTAATTTATTATAAGTCAGTGCTTGTTAGTGCTTGTTAGTTGTTAGTAAATTGTGGTGTTTAGATTTATTTCGGCGGAAATGAAATTGACAGCCGAGGCTGGATGCATTCTACTTACATTAGCACATTTATGTCGCTGGATAAATTCGATCTTTATTTATTGATTTGACCAGCTATGAGAGACTGTATTCTATCTTGGAATGATTCCCATGAATACCTAGGTATAAATAAATGCTTATCAATACTTAGTTACTGCATTTATGGTGGTTAGACCTGCGTTCAATCATCCGCGGAGCACGGCCCGGACTCCGCGAAGTTGCATACTCAATCCTCACCGCATGTGCTAAGATATCCAGAACAGCAACAACAGAATAGAATTCAATGAAGACGAGCCACCGATCAAGTCTCCATCCACGGATTACGATATATAATACAAGCGTGCAGAAGCCACCGACTCCCTTTAAGAATGCTGCAAAGACGGAAAACAAAGCGAAACAAAACGAAACAAAACAAAATCCAAGGCTCAAGTGTTGACAATTATCATCACCTGGCCATCCTGTTAACGCCATTCTCCAGTCTTGAAAAAATGCATGTCCCGCTTCGGAATGATCATGTCTCGTGTGTCCGCAATAATGCCACGCAACGTACGTTCATTATGCAATCGAAGGCGAGTTATGTGCAAGCCAGAATTCTACCCGGTATAGTTTTAAAGTATTGGTTCATGCCATATCCGCGTCGTCGTCTTCCTCGTCATCCAACGACTCCATGGCGTCTTTAATATACTGCGCAGCCTAATAATTGAGAAGAAATCAGTCAGGGAAGAGACTCCCTTCGAACGAAATGATCAGATAACTCACCTTAGGATCGAGATTCAATGCCGTCGTGAAATGCTTGATGGCGTTGCCCTTGTCACGCAATTGCTTGTACACCTTGCCCAGGAGATAATGTACATTAGCCTCGTCGGGGGCCATATCTTTCAGCGCCTTGAGTTCCACTAGCGAAAGTTTGTATTCGTTCAATTTCAAAAGGACACGAGCTTTGCGGAATCGCGCCAACACTGACTTGGGCGCCAGAGTTGTCGCACGACTGTAATGAAACAAAGCGCTCTGCGGATTATTAAGCTTTTCGACCACCAGACCCATACAGCAGATGAGTACGGCGTTATTTGGGTTAATCTGCATGGCATTGCGATAGTGCTGTTCTGCAAACTCCAGTTTACCCATTTTCTCGTAGACCTGAGCGAGTCCGTACCACGAGTTGTAGTGCCGATTGTCCACACTGATACCTTGGCGAAATGCGTCGAGCGCCTTGTCTAGTTCCTCGTTCGCAACGTGTTCGTGGCCCTGGAGTGCATAGGCATAAGCAAAGCGAGGGTCCAACTGAGTTGCACGTCGGAAACATTTCAGTGCCTGATCGTGATCTCGCTGATGAGAAAAGGAATTGCCAATAGCGCACCATGCCTCGGGAGACAGACGGTCTATTTCCATCAGCTCGTGGGCCAAATACGACAATTCAATGTCTTTCTTCAAATGCCATAGTACGGTTGAGTATATTTCCATATCTTCCAATTGGAATGGTGCCAGGCTTTTCACTCTGAGGAAATATTTTTCTGCGTCAGTATAGATTGCTTGCTCGTAGTATGCCCGACCCAACTGCGAAAGAACCCAAGGCGTTTCGCGCTGAGCCTGCGGTAGAGCATTGAAAGCCTGCACAGCCTCTTGACACTTATATCGGGTCAAATTATAGTGACCAATGGCCAATTTCGCGAATAGATCAAGAACCCACGATAGGGCCTCTACTTCTTTGGACCGATCGACGGCTGCATTCTTCGAACCATGAGAGCCACCACCCGCGCCGTTCAACGACGGTGCTGATGCACGCACTTCCTTGCCGTCAGGATCAGAACTGCCCACCACTTTCCGGTTCCCGCTCACAACTCTTCCGACGTTTGACGTGGGGGCGGTTGTTGTCCGTCCTCTTGTGCCAGTAGCTCTGACTTTTCGCATTTCTCTTCCTTCACGTCCCAGGGTTGCAGTTGCCAGTCTACTGGATGTGGGACGTATATGATTCAAAAGTCGTGTACTTCGGCGCTGTGGTGCACCTGGCTCGGCGACCTGCGTGACTGGATGAACGGCTTGGCCAGACACAGTCCTCTTCCTGTCAATTCCTGGCGCGACGGAGCTCGAATCCTCATCCATGGCTATGACATTCTGATCGTCGGGGTCTACTCTCGACCGTATTCTCGACTTCATTCCGGTAACCCGCATCTTTGGTGGTGGATCTCCACTTTCGACCGCCTGCAGAGTCCTATTCCGTCGACTAGGAGCAAGTGGTGGATCCCAGATTTCGCCGTTCGCGTGGCGAGCATCTTCCATTTCGTTCTCGTCTTCCGGCACTTCACGAATGATTGTTGTACCAGTAGATGCAACACTGACTGTGCTTCCGTTCAGCTTCTCCCATAGTGCCGAACTGCCTGTAGATGAGCTCGGTTCGGCTTTGTTATTGGGGGCAAAAGGATCGCTATTAGATGTCATGTTCGACTGAGGTTGTAAGGGCGTGTTGGCTGACATCGTGATGTCGGACAGGGCGACGAGATCTGGCTGAGGGGCAGCCTGTAACATCGCCACGAGCTCTGGACTGAGACGATAAATATTTGGAACATGGATGTTGACACCTGGGGATAGTCAGTACGAATCTGCAAAAAAAAAAGATGACGTCGAATTTGAGTCTCATCACTGACCAGCATCGCAGAGACCAAGAAATGCATCCCACATAAACGGATTGAGCTTCAGAGCTTCAGCGTAGCATTCCACAGCCTGGTTGACATCCTTGTGAGCCTGCCATAATTTCCCTTGCAAGCACCAAACTGCCGCAGCATCTGGGGTGTGTTGACGACGTGTTTCGCTATGTTTATCTACCCAGTCTCGAATCAGTACTCGGCCAACGCTAACATCACCATCCAAGACTCACTCCAGTTGCTTTTTGTAGCCCAGAGATTCCGACTGCGATCTAACGCGTTGATGCCATCCATATACTTTCCGAGATCGAGAGAAGCTTGCGCATGGACGTACGAGCAGCCGAGGTGCGTTCCGCGAGACCCAGCCAGCTTGCTGTAGTCCCAAGCAGCCTTGGACTGGCCACTGAGCAAATGACATAGCGCGAGGAGATAGGCAGCTTCTGAAGAGCGCGGTTCGTAGGCATGAAGACGGCCGGCAAGGAAGAGCGCGTTTTTAATGAGGTTATTGTCGAGATGGTAATAGACCAGTTGTCTGAGCTGAGTAGACAAATAGGACGAGGAAGGCGCCATGCTGGGCGGGATTCTTTTTTGTTAATTTTGCGACCGCTGCACTAAAACAAGGCCGTCGTTGTATTGCAGACACTCTATAAGACTGAACGAGCGATTCAATATGTGTCTATGCCTCCGAGGCATTGGGGTAGGATGATAGATGCGCAATATGGTTTGTTGTTTTGAGGTCGTGGCGCGGTGTTGATATTTTGCTGTCGGTGGGGAAACCAGGCGATTCAAAACATAGACAGGACAGCAGTATCAGGAAATAGGTAAACAATGATGGGTTTGCCCAGCAATGAGCCACTATCAGAGTCAAGTTAGGATGAAGAAATAATTTGTTTGTTTGTTTGTTATGCGGGAGTGGGCGTGAAGGGACATTGATGCCTCAGAGCTCACAATTATTAGACGGAGTTTCCCAGGACGGGGGCAAACCGAGAGTGGAGACAAATGCTGTACTTTACCGCAGTACTGCAGCGGACAGATCTTCTCTAAAGCATGCGAAATTTCATCATCGACCAGATCTGGATATGATCGCAGTTAAGACTAGTGGAGAGAAGGATAGATGAGAGAAGAGAGCGGATGGTGATTGAGGATAGACAACAGTGGCTGGAAGCAGCAACACTGGGAAGTTGAATGTATTGTAAAATAAGGCGATGCTGGAAAGAGCAGAGAGAGAGAGAGAGAGAGAGTGACTAAGCTGCTGACTAAACTGGGAGCCAGCTGTGGCTAAGATTTGAGGCGTTCACTCCGAATATTTGAATTGTGGCTTTTATCCGTTGTATGGGGCAACAATCATTTTCTCCGTCTCTATTGCTGCTTGAGCTCGTGCTTTGTTTCCGACAGCTTCAAATTTTATTTGAACGTCTATAGAGCAGCAAGTTTAATACATTCACAGCCGAGTTCTATATATTTTCGATTCTCTCGCAAAAGCGTATCAATTGCTATCTCATTCCACGCCCGTTCTGGAATGTCCCGCTTTCGTGCAAGCTCCGCATTCATCCTGTAAAAAAAAAGGTTCTGCTTCATCAAGCAGGAAATATATCATGGCGCAGGTACTACCATCTTCCCAAATCAACTCACCAAAAAACAGTTCAATTAACTTGTATCCCCAACCAAGAAAGCCGCCAAATCCCTCGCTACCCGCAACACCGCAACTCTCAATCGAACCCATCTAATAACTCTCTGCCTACACATTCTCTTCCTAACACTACATTTCCTCTTCAACCGCCCCAGCGCGCTCGTCCGGTACTTCGTTCTGAGCGCACCCGCCCTCGCCATCGAATTCTATCTCGAGCGTCTCGGCCGTCCTCGCTACAGTCCACAAGATGGAACGCTGAAATCCGCAGGCGAAGATCTGGGCGCGTCCGGGTTGACGGAGTACATGTGGGATGTTACCTATTGGACTTGGATATGTTTGGCTGCCGCGTGCGTGTTGGGGGATAGAGCGTGGTGGTTGTATTTGGCTGTGCCGATATATTCGGGTTATTTGGCATGGACGACTTTCTTTGGTATGAAGAGGGGTTTGTCTGGGTTCGCAGGTGGTGAGCAGCAGGAAGGTGGTGGTGGTGGTAGCGGTGGTACGAGTAAGAGGCAGCAGAAATTGGAGAAGCGTGGTGGTCAACGTGTACAATATCGGTAGAGACAGACTTTTTCTCTGCGTATTGACTGTTCTTTGCAGAAGTACCTCGATGTGGTCGGTTTGAAGAACATCAATTAGATATACTAATGACCACGAGACCTAAAATACATGTACATCGTATCCTAGCAGCCTCTACATTCTGATTGTGACATAATAACACAAATCCCTAAAGGAAATCACATAACCGACATGAAACAAGATCCAATCCACCACAAGCAGTAAGTAAGCCAGAAAAATCAGTCTAGTCTCACTGACTGCTGGCCAAGAGAATTGAATGCGTAATTACGGGCAAATCGCAGTAGATCAAACTCAAGTAGGCGCGAGGAAGGATATCGTAGTTCAAAACTGAGAAGAACAAACGAAAAGAAAGCAACAAAAAAAAAAGGCATTACAAACATCATGTTTCCACCCGGTCATATATTCAGTTCGTAAGACACGCGACAATCCATTCTCAATTGATGCCGGCTCAATAAACTTGTCACCGAGCAGTTCAATCTCTAACGTGAATATTCAGAGCTCGTCTTTTATCTTGCTTGTTGCACTGCTGATCACGCTCTGAGCCGTTTCAATTACCGACTCGGCTTCAGTTTGAATCTTCGCAGCGCCCTCGCCAACGTTGGAAGCCAAATCAGCAAGACGAGCTTGTGCACTCTCGACAGCTAGGGCGAGCTTGCTGGTAGCGCTTTCAAAAGCTCCCTGCTGTTCTGGAAGGAGAGCCGCCGAGGCCCTAGACTGAACCTCTACGTATGCACTACTCACCACTGACTCGGCGGCAGCAACATTATCCTTGACTGCGGCAGTGACCGAGTCGTAAGTGTCCTGGGCAGCGTTCACTGCGCCTTCAACTCGGCCAGTCGGAGTGCCGTAGACGGCTGTGCTGATGGCAGTTTGAGCGGATGCGAACGCAGCATCCACTTGAGACCGCGCAGCTTCAATGTATCCTGGCTGTGTACCGTAGACGGCTTGACTTACTTGCGAAGACGCGGACGAATACGCATCTCCGGCGGCCGATGTGACCTGCTCGTAAGTGCCTTTGCTGGTACCGTAGACATAGCCGCTTGCGGCGTCTACCGCAGAATTGAGTTGTTCCGTGGCGGCTTTGACAATGTCATCAAGCGCAGGCGGTGGTGTCGCGTGAGCGGCCACAAACGAAGAAGCCGTTGAGTAAGCTTCGTTGGCGTAGCTTGATGCAGAAGAGAGCGCATCCGCGGGATACGGAGTCTCGTACGCAACTCGTAATCTGCTCATGACACTTTCAGTAAATGATGGCTCTTTACCAACAACAAGCTCAGAGACAAAGCTTTCAAGAGCCGCATATCGCGAAGCCTGCGCGTCGTATACTTGCTGGATATAGGGTGCTGGCGTGCCGTATATCTGATCGCTGGCCTGCGAAATCATACTCTCCCAGCGCTCGGAAGCTTGGCTGGTCATCGACTCAAATGTGCCAGTGGGTGTTCCATATACTAGCGAACTAGCAGATTCAGACGCTACTGACAAAGATGCAGAAGCCGCTGACATGGCATCATTATACCTTGAAAGAGCCTCATCGATGTAGCCACGGGCAGCTTCCCCGCTCTGTCCTGCTACCGAACTAGCCGAGTACACAACTGCAGCCAGGCTGGAAGAAGCCAGTGCAGAAACATGCTGGTATTCACTGATGGCACTTTCTAAGAGAGCCTCGGGGTCTAGTGGTGGGGGTGTCGGAGTCGGGGTAGGCTCTTCAAAGATGGCTTCGGAAGCGGACGAAATAAATGCTGTATAGCGATCATGCGCGAGCCCAATAGCCTCGTAGTACCGACGCTGAGCGTCAAGAATTATGGGACTCCCTGTCTCGGTGGGAGTTGGGGCGATTGAAGCTCTCAAACTCGCAAACTGAGCCGAAGCTGCACTTAGACCTTCCTGAAGTCGCAATGCAGCAACCGACGATACAGATTCCAATGCCGAGGACTTGGTATGAGACCCAGGCACGGGGAAGTTGTAAAAGACAGACGAGGCGCTAATTCAAGAATTAGTTTTCCGAACAGATAAATAGTAGAGGGAAAAGATTCTTACGCAGAAACAGCTTGCTGGTATCGGTCGTTTGCAGCAGTAGCCACTTGTTCCCCAAAAGATGGTGTGGTTCCATATAAAACACTGGAAGCCGCTTCTACGGCACGGGAATACTGATCACGAGCTACAGAGGCAACATGATCCCCGTAGCTGGGGGCGCTAGGTTGAGCAAATAAGGCGTCACTCACAGCTTTGGTGACCTCGGCATAGCGTTCGCTAGCCTCACTCGCAAGACTCTTGATTTGCTCCGCGAATCCATTCTCATCTTCATCATCAAGTATAGGTACTTGATACGTGCCAACTTGTGCAGCAACTCCACCCCAAACAGAGGATTTGGGAAGAGGGATGTCATTTGCTGTTGGATCATTAGTTGCAGTAGATTCAGAATCTTCTGCTTCTCCTTCATCCGTAGACGGCTCAATGGAAGCCTCGTGGGTTGGATCTGCCATTTCAATTTGAACAGTTGTGGTCTCGGTGATGCTCTCGACGACGACTGGAGCGTCTTCAGGCTCGGTGGCAGCCGAATCTGAGGCCTCAGGCTGGCTGTCTACATCATCCTGCTCTTCGCTGAGCTCTTCCAATTTAGGCAGTGGCGGAGGGGCCTCAGTTCGAGTTTCGAAATTATCGCTAATTTCTCGGGCTTGAATTTTCCACTGCCCAACTTCTCTCAAACGAAGAAGTTCCTTGGCGGCGTCTTGGGCAACACCCATACCTCGAGACAGAATGTCGTTTGCCACGGCCCTGGCTTCTTCGACCTTCTCATGTTTCAATCCGGCCTGGAAAACCTCGTCACGCCATTGGTCAAATTGCTTTTTCAAAGCGTGGTACTTCTCCCAATCCTTGTAAGTGACACCGTCCATCCAGGCCCATCGCTGGCCAATTTCTTGCAGTCCCAAGTCCCGAATGCTATCCAGCACTTCCAGTGTAGAATGGGCTGCAGATGTGACTCTTCGCGTCAGTTCCTGGTCAAATCCATTATACCATTCACGAAGCGCATGAGCTTGGTCGCGTATAGCACTTCCTGCAGAGCGAACATATTTCAGTAGATCGTCGTTAGCTTTTTCCTCCTCTTCAGGAGCGTCGTGCGGAGGGAGCTCTTCAATGATAGTGTTGATGTGTTGCTTGATTTTGGATATTTCATGGGCCTGGACTGTTTCCAATGCTTCAATCAGAGATTCTGCGTGCTTCTTGGCTCCGCTCTCTAACTGGCTGTTAACAATCTGTTCAACTCTTTCGCCAAGGTCTTCAACTCCATTGTCTGCCGCTAGAGCAAACTTCTGCTGCCACAGTAATAAGTCCGAAGCTACCTGTTCTCTGGTGTTTGGTTTATGCTGCTCCGGCGCCACTGTTGCCTGTGGTTCTGGGTTTTGAGACGCAGTAGGCGAGGCCGTCTCAGTCGATCGGATACTAGCGGATGTTGGCTTTGAATCCTCAATACTGGTGGTCAAGGTTGTCGAAGATCTATAACTTTCTTTAGTTTGAGAGCCTTTAAACACAGATGAAAAATGTAGTCACTTTGACTTACCCGTCAAACTCATCAACAACGGTTCTCAATTTCTTGCCTTCTCGGTAGGAGGCCAGTCTTTCGCTTATCTTGACAAGCTGCGGCTCAACATTTTGACTATATAGTCCGCTCAGTGTTGGTACGAGTTGGCTCTTGACGAAGACTGCCCCGGTGGACCATCCTTCACGGATAGCAGGAATCATGGTGTCGAAGACAAAGTCCTGGCTAGAGGCATAGGCCTGTATAAGAAGTGGCTTCGAGCGAACGTACATCGGTAAAATGTATCCTTGGTGCAAGTCTACTGACTGATTGTAGACGATATCTGTATAAGGTTTCACGGTATCCACAATCTGCTGCACATGAGGATCCAATTTTTCCATATACAGACTGTGTGCGCCATTTTGAATCGATTGGAGTTGGGGCCTTGCCACAGATTCCCATTTCTCTTGACCGTACTTGCTAACGTAGTCAACAGTGGGCGCACCGTAGGTCTGATACCCGTACTTGGCAACCTTTGATGCCGGCGTATACACGCGCTGATTTAAAGTCGAGGCGTACGGGCGTACCTGGTCAACATAGGGAGCCGCGTAAGTCTGGTAGTAGCGGTCCACATGAGGGTCGATGTACGAGCGGGTGATCAAATATGGTTTGCAAACGCGAGGGGACGACTCGTTCAGCTGAGATAGCTCGGACGGACACTTGAGGAGTGGCGTAAGAATCGTATACCAGATGAAGAGTCTAAAGAAAATTTGTCAGTGTCCCGGATACCACGCCTCGCTCGATCTTCGACAGTCACAAGTACGAACCTTACTGCCAACGCTATGGACCAGCGGAAATAACCACGCGGCGGGTTCTTCTTTTTGCCAGCTTCTGAGTGAGTCTTGGATCTCGTAGCAGACTCCGTGCTCTTTCCGTTCATCGTCGGCCCGCCATTTAACGACGTCCCGTTTTGGAGGGAGCTCATTTTCAGAGTAAAACCGGAGTCAACCGGCGGCCACTTTTAGCTCAATCTCGCAACGAGAACGATTGTAGGTCGACTGCGACTGTTATGACGGCGGAAGCATAACACGGTTGACATTCAGAATGAGCCGGTATCTATTTTGTCTCTCAAATTAGCTGGCTTATACCAGACAAGGTTGCGAAGACCGGTAAAGATAAGCACAAGGATCGCACATGCTAAGGCTCGCGTAGATGGTCGTCACAATCATCTCAAGGTTTACTCACAAAAGAAAAAAATCAAGTACACACTCGCAGATAACTCGAGAGCAGAATGTCCGGGAGTTTCTGAGACGAGATGGTTGTAGAAAAGAAAAGAGGGTTGCTCTTTTTTTTTGTGGTTTCGGGGGAGGAGGATGAGCAAGAAAGCACATGCGCGTAAGCGTACTAGATAGCCTGGCAGGAGCGAGCGACCTAGGACAGAAGCGTACTGTAACTAATTATGTCGGCTGAGATCATAGCTCTGGCCCAGACGCTCGGGCTGGACTAAGAGCCAATGAAAGGGCCTCCAAGACACGAAAAGTGGAGTCTTTATTACCAGATATCGTCCGAGGCCTGTAATATTCGTATTGATGATACAAAGCAGCTGAATTTCATCGACCCCTTTGCAGTTTCATCGCTTTAGTACGGAGTACGGAGTACGGAGTATGTGTTTGGTAATTACAAGGATTACAAGGATTACAAGGCCTTTGGAGAGCATCTTACTTAAATAAGCAGAGCATACTCCCTCTCTGCATTGTGTTACTTGCTGTATTCATAATAACCTTGTTTCTGCGTGTATTTCTTTTCCGTTGACCAAGAAAAGAACTGCTATATACAATAATTTTCAACGTCTTTATTCTGGTCCAAGTCCCTGGCCAGACTCTTTTATTTTTTATTTAAAGCGGGATAATTTAGAAGTGTGGCGCACTCCACCATTTCCCGCCTTTCGACGTCAGGTCAACTCTAAAAGGCTTTAAAGGCTGAGTCTTGGTAGTCGCGTGGCTGACGTATACAGCTTTCACCGCAGGGTGCGAGTAGAAAACATGCGGACTAGAAGATTTCATCATTCCTGTTGAGTATGACAGATAACAAGCATGTCCGGATCCAAGGCGGGCGGGGAGTTAGCTTGTTTTCCAGATGGTTCAAGGGCAGACTATGAGGCTGGAAGCGAACGCTTATGATGAGAATCAGACCATTCTTAAATGGACACACCAATAACATATCTATGATTATGAGTAAAAATATGAAGAGATGAACATTACTTCTTGAAGTGATATTATAATTTAGTGTGGCGTACAGAGAGACTACTGAAGAGATGGAATCTCCCGCTAGAGACCATTTCAGCTAGCGTTTCATCCAAAATAGGCTAGTGTGTCACAACCAGGCCGTCACTTTCTGCCGCCACTGCCAAAGAAGTTTGGAGTCTACAGTTTACTGCTTCTATAAACCGCATACGTGGGCAGATGCCAGGGAAGACAAGCAAGCATCAACTATATCTTCACGCTACTTTCGACCGTTAGTCTGCTACAAATTAGTCTCTTTGATACCTGATTATCATTGGGAGCATTCCGTCAGCTCCCTCAGCTTGCTCTCATATACGTCTCCGTTTCAAAGCTGACCTGAAACATTGCTTATCGACTGCCTGGTGTCTCCGACCAACTTCTGATTCCGTATGGTGTCAATTCTCTACTCATAGGCGGCTCTGCTTTGCACGACCGATTGATAAAGTGCTCAGAGATATGAGTCTATTGTTGGCATTCTCATCAACATCATAGTATTTCACTTATCCGCCATGGATCCCGAGCAGCGCACGCATTCCTACCGGGAAACGTCTCCATTACCCGATATCATGAACGACCCAGCGTACGCCACGAATTCGGATGCGAAAGGAAAGGGAATAGACGAGCCAGATACGTGTAGGATATGTCGAGGCGAAGGCACCGATGACGACCAGTTGTTTTATCCCTGCAAATGCAGTGGAAGCATCAAATTTGTCCATCAGTCATGCTTGATGGAATGGCTCTCTCATTCGCAGAAGAAATACTGTGAACTCTGCAAGACGCCATTCCGTTTCACGAAACTCTACGATCCCGGTATGCCGTCCAAACTACCTACGCCAATCTTTATAAGAGAACTTGCGGTACATGGCCTCCGTTCTCTGGTCACATGGCTGCGACTGGTTCTCGTCGCTTTTATCTGGCTGGGCTGGTTGCCGTGGTCGATGCGCGCCATCTGGCGCATCCTGTTTTGGCTTGCTGATGGACGATGGCCCAGTCCACACTCGACATCCATGTCGCCCACTCCACTCAATCACTCCGATATTCAGACTGCAAGCCTAGTCGACCCTACCGCCTCCTTCGACCCATCTAACCCCACGCAAGCTCATGTGTCGGCGCCTGCATCGTCTGTATCGAATTCCATGTCGGTTGAAGAACCGCTGGGATACACTGCAATGAAGCGCATTTTCTCGAGAATATTTCTGCCTACTTTGGCGGCATCAAGCGAAATGAACAGCAGCCACCTTCACCCGATCCCTTCTACGCCGGTGCGGCAACCTTCTTGGCTATCAAATGTCACTTTTCTCAGCTCCTTGACACCATCTGCGACTGTAAACAATATCGTTATTGATACACTGGAAGGACAGCTCATCACTTTGCTGGTAGTTGTGTCTTTCATATTGGTGTTTTTGATCCGCGAATGGGTCGTCCAACAACAACCAATAGTCAATGTTGCCGAGGACGAACGTGATGCCGTAGTGCGACTCATGGCTGATCGTCCGAACCAAGAAGATCCTCTACAAGCGGCTCCCGAAGACGGGCCTGATTCGCATCATGCGGCCTTCGACGGTGATTCGACAAATCACTTCGAAGACCATGAACAGGACGACTCTCTTCTCACCGATGATGAGTCCCGAGCGAGCAGTGCCTTATCTTCCCCACACCTTTCACCTGTTGATTCGCGTCCGACATTTCAATTGCGTAGCTCCAGCTCTCGTCCCATCCTCCGGTCTAGGAATGCCTTGGATGATGCCTCTACTATTCGACGAACCATTGAAGAAACTGTTAACGAGCCTAGCACTCACGCTTGGCCCGGACTAGAGACATTTAAAGATCTCTGGAATCGAGGTCACGGTGATCCAGACGAAATTCTTCGTATAATTGAAGAAGAAGGCCGGGAAGACGAACTAGGTTGGATTGTCAATGCCATGACAACCCTCAAGCGTGGTAATAATGGGCGGCGCACGTCTCTGACGGACTTTGACTTTCTGAATCAAAATGCTGATCTTGCTGGACAAAGTTCAGCGGAGGCTGTCAGCAATCCAATCTCGGATTTTGACTTGTCCCAAAATGTCAGCTCAGAGTCGTCGTATGAAATGCTCGGGGCAGCTTCACCCTTACCAGCCACTCCCAGCCGTTCCTCGCATTTGGATCATTCTGAACCGTCTCACGAAACGATGCAATGGTCAGACGGAGAAGAAGAGCCGAGCTATGAGAGAACCGCTCCTTTTGAAGATGCCCCGACCCTTGCAGTGGATGAAAGTCCTATTGGACCCAGTACCGAAGCTGCAACTTCTACGACACATGATAATGCAGAAGTGATCCCTTCAGAAAATACAGCACCACCCCAGACCTTGACGGGTCGTGTTGTCAATTGGTTCTGGGGGGATATCGAGACTTCCTCAAATCCGGAGGCCGTGGCCCCAGACATTGAAGTTGTTGTACAAGATCCAGCTTTGGAAGCGCCCTTTGTGCCGTTACGAAACGAGCGGAATGCTGTTGCCGGAGCCCCGGCTCCCAACCCTGATCCTCAAAATCCAGCGCGCCCACAGCAAGCTCGTCCGGACGAGGGTCGTGAAGCCAACGATGCTGACGCTGTTGAAGAAGGAGATGATTTTGAGGGCATCTTAGAATTAATTGGTGTACAGGGACCGATATTTGGACTCTTACAGAACGGCGTATTCTGTGCCCTTTTGATATCTTTTACGATAGCCGTCGGAATTTGGTTACCCTATCTCTGGGGTAAAATTGCCCTTGTTTTCATGACCAGTCCGTTCCGGTTACTGGTACGAGTTCCTCTAGCGATGATCTCCCTTACCGCAGACATCATCGTCGACTCTCTGATTGGTAGTGTTGGATACGTTCTATATGTTGTCAGTTTCATGGTCAGGAACCTCCTACGTCCGGCAAAGGGATTCGTACCTCTTCTCGATCATCTTCCGCGAGGTCATACTGTCACGCAGACGTCTTTGTCTTTGATTGATGGTAGCAGTCAAAGATTGAAAACAGCGATCGGAAGCTTCTTTGACTTTCAGAATTCTGATCTACCCATGTTTTCGGTCATTGCTCACCAAGCACTGCGCATTCATGAAGCTCGACTGGTCAACATTTCCAAAATTATTTTCAACGCGGTGAAACTGGTGGTATACGGATTGCCGACTATGCTGATGACATCCAACGTGAAACTACCGAACGCTGGGGATGTTAGCAATAGGAGTATCAGTTTGCAAGACGTTAAAGCCGAGTTTTCCAATCTCACCACCTCGTTGTTTTCCTTCCTTGATCAGCCAGCATCGGGGAACGGCACCATGATCTCCATACCTACGGAGTACGATCTTGCACGTTGGGACACGAGGGACAGAATCATAGCCATCATGATAGGCTACACTTTTGCTTCGTTACTTGGAATTTTCTATCTGAAAATAACTGGATTTTTCGCCGGAACAAACCGCGGGCAAAGACCCGAAGGCGTCGTTGCAGAAATACTGAATCAAGCCGGAGGCGTGATGAAGGTCGTTTTGATCATCGGGATTGAAATGCTCGTTTTCCCTCTCTATTCCGGGCTGCTCCTGGACCTGACTCTTCTTCCTGTCTTTGAGAATGCCACTTTTGCTTCCAGGGTTGCCTTTACAGTTGCGTCGCCACTCACATCGTTATTCGTGCATTGGTTTATTGGAACATGTTACATGTTCCACTTTGCTTTGTTCGTCTCGATGTGCCGTAAGATCATGAGATCTGGTGTACTGTGTAAGTGTCACTCTATCTGCGCCTTTCTTGTTTGATACTAACTGTTTTGCAGACTTTATTCGTGACCCTGATGACCCGAACTTCCACCCAGTCAGGGATGTTCTTGAGCGCGACGTTATTACGCAATTGAGAAAGATCGCATTCTCGGCATTAGTCTACGGTGGACTAGTCGTTGTGTGCTTAGGTGCAGTCGTATGGGGCTTGTATTACTCTTTTGACGGCGTTCTTCCAATCCGCTGGTCATCGAGTTCACCTATCCTCGAATTTCCCATCGACTTACTTTTCTATAATTTTGTCATACCTGTGATTTTGCGTGCAATCAAGCCGTCCGACCAACTACACAGCATGTACGATTGGTGGTTTCACAAGTGTGCTCGATTCTTGCGACTTTCGCAATTTCTTCTCGGAGATCGGAAAAAAGACGAGGAGGGTCGAACCGTCGGACGTACCTGGCTTGATTTCCTTATCGGAAATTACGGCGATGCAGAGAATCCAGTCCTCGACACCGAAGAAGACCCTGATGCCGAGAAGGAGCAGAAAAAAGGTCCCCTATTCCTCCGAGACGGTCGGTTTGTTCGCGCTCCAGCCTCAGATCAAGTACGCATTCCAAAGGGGACCAAAGTCTTCGTTGAAGTTACCGAGGACAACGAACGAGCCGACGGGAACGCCGACAACGAAGAAGGATTGCACGGCAAGAAGAACGATCAATTCACCCAAGTCTACATTCCGCCCAATTTCAGGCTGCGAATTTTCGTGTTCATCTTTTTGATCTGGGTTTTCGCTGCGGCCACCGGGGTTGGCGTGACTATTTTCCCGCTGGTAGTTGGTCGACGCATACTATCCCATTTATTCCCGCAAATTGTCCGGATGAACGATATTTACGCCTATTCACTCGGCGTATCCTTGTTGCTAGCCATTGGCTATACGATTTCGTACTTGCGTGTCGCATACCAGAAGCTGCAAGAAGGGATTCAGCCGATGCTGTCTAATCCTAGTCAATTAGTCAAAGAAATCGCCGAATTCATGCTCCATGCAATGAGACTGGTGTATCTGGGAACAGCCTGCGTTCTACTTCTTCCGTCATTATTCGCCCTGCTTACTGAGCTATACATTTTGATACCTGTACAGACATACACCGAAGGCCAGCAAGCGCACGAGATCCATTTCATGCAAGATTGGGCTCTTGGCAATCTTTACGTCCAGATTGCCTACATGCTCTTCCAATGGAGGCCTACTTCGCGACCAGCCGTTGCTCTTCACGCGATAGTCAACGACGGCTGGTTACGGCCGAATGCCGCGCTGGCTACGCGGGCTCTCATCTTGCCCGCTCTAATATTCACATTCCTTGCAGTCTCTCTTCCCCTGGGATTCGGCTTAATTGCCAAAGCGACCATCTTTTCAGACTCCAGTCTTGTCACACAGACTCTTGTCTACCGATATTCTTACCCTGCAACCCTTGCGACATGCCTTTGCATTTATATCTTGTATCTTCTTCGGAAGCAGATTGAGGTGTGGCAGGCAAATATTCGAGATGAAGTGTATCTGATTGGGGAACGACTTCATAATTTTGGGGACAAGAGAGCGCGTGATGTCACGGGCGTAGGAAGACGCGTTAGTACTTCATAGAGCATATGAAAACTTATCTCTGTTTTGGTTGTAGCGTTATACTATTCTTCTCTTTTTCTGCTTGTTGGATATCGTGGTGCATAGCAATGGTTTTCTAGGTTTTCTAATATGTTCTTTCACAATTTAGAGATGCCTGGCCCCCGGGGACCCTGGGATTTTAATCATATGCATTTCCGTGGACTTGAAAGAGCACACATGTATCATGACTTATAGGTATCCATGCGAGGTTTATAATGATTTACAAAACTGCCGGGCGAGCACGTAGTCGACCCTGCAAATCAACGACAATATGTATGGATTATAACTAGTAGACACCAAACTGAGTACCGGAAAATACACTATTTAGATGCCTGCACAATCTTTTCAGCCATCTCCGCCAATCCGTCAGCTATAACGTCCATATCCGTATCAAAAATCTCCATACACGGCTCCTTCTCGTAAACCGTGCAATACGCACCCCTGAAGCCAACCTTTTTCGCCGCTGAGACATCCCACATATGCGCCGCAGCAAACCACTTTTCATCTTCGGGCGCAAATTGCTCGTAAACCGATCTATACGCCGCCAACGCAGGTTTGGCAACCCCCTTGTCGTCGCAACTAATAATATTTTCGGACAACATCTCAATACCAGCTCTCTCAAAATAGCCTCGCACGCGCGCACTGTCGCCCGTCGATAAACACCAAACCGTGAACCCTTCCGATCTCAATTTCTCAATACACTGCTTCGTATCTGGACGAGCTTCCAATTCAGAATAACCCCGAAGACATTGATCTCGTTCTTCGTCCGTGGCGAAATTGCGTGGCTCTTCGATTCCGGCCATCCATAGAGTGCGATAGAAGAGCGCCTTCATAACTGCTAGGTACTGCTTGTAGCGTTCCGAGATGGAGAGAAATGTAAATTCTACTTCTGCGACTTGCATCCATGTAAATCCGAAGTGGCGCGCGGTGATGTTTTGCGAGCGCAATTTAGGACCGAGGATTTTGTCAATGCGGGCAAAGAAGGCGTCGAAGGAAACGCAGGTGCCGATGACATCGAAGACGACGTGCTTTTTTTGAGTAGCCATTCTGGTTGATTTTTTTTGTATCTCAATTGTTTAGATTCCAGGTTTTTTTCAATTGAGAAATGTATGTAGGTGCTTAGGTATGGTGATGTATCATTCATGAAGTACCTAGGTACCGGAGGACGATTTATAAATGGAAAAGAACCTTGGAAGACAATTGGTACTTACGTAGCTACGTCGTCGGGATCCCTACCTGATCCTTATGTATACTACTGTAGCATGCAGGTCAGGTGTAGCAGGCATCCCTCTCACCCATTTCACATTATTTCTCGCAATCACTAATCCTATAAGCTAGTTATCAATCGATAGCAATACAATCACCGAGATTAGTCACTGTGGGACTCCTGTGGGATTTGCTGTTTTGCCCACTTGATTGAGTTCAGAAGTAAATGCGATTCCAAATTGGTAAGTCAACTATTGGTAGAGACATTTTGACCGGTCCGGCTTCAATGTAGTAGACCAATTTATACTTTATGGGGGAATCTTTGAAGGACACCTGGGCAGGACAACAATGAATGGTATTTTTCAGCCGATGGAATGAGGGGAATAATGACCTACGTCGGAATCATGAGACATCTAGGTACTCAGAAGGTAGACTTCAGAATTCAGAAATTGAAAGTATTAAAATTCAAAACTAGCCAATACAAGTCTCCTATCAAATATGCCGTATCCAAGCAAAATCACGACCACAAAATATTTAGCTTCTGAAGTCCAGTCTTTGGTTTTGGTGCCGGCTCTGGATTTCTCTGCGAAATCTCAATGAAATGCTTAAGTGGTAATTCGTCCAACGGCACAATCTTGCTCTTCTTCCATAGCTTGAATCCGAAATACAGCACGAGTATAATCGGAATGTTGATATACGAGGAAACAAAGGTCTCGTCGTTCCATTCTCCATGAATAAAAGTGCCGTATCCAGCTGTTAAAATCAATATAATGAATAATCCCAAAGCTGCCCACGTTGTATACGGTTGAAAAGGCGCAGCGTAGGGAAGGTCTTTGAAACGGTTGATATTTTGCTTTTGACATCCGTAGTAGAATCGAAGATAGACAATGCAGATACAGATCCAGTTCACGAGAGTTGAAACTGACACCAGATCCTGCAACCAGTTGAATACGGTGCTGGCAGTGCTGGAAATGGTCAAGTATCCCAAGCCGATAAAGACGCCAAATAACGTTACAGCAACCCACGGAACGTGGAATCGGTTGAGTCGTCTGAAAATCTGGGGTGCATGTCCATGTACAGCTAATCCGTACAGGATTCGGGAGCCACTGAGAATATTTGAATTGGCTGACGACCACGCGGAGGTGAGAATGACCGCGTTAATGATTGATGGCACTACTTTGATGCCCGCTCGAGTAGCTGCAATAACAAAGGGAGACTGTGCTGCCGTCCCCGTGGAGCGGAGCAGGTCGGGATCGTTCGAAGGCACCACGAGACCGACCATGAATATGGAAATGATGTAGAATATGACAATGCGGATGAAGATACGTCGGGCAGCTTGCGGAATGGCTCGTCTTGGGTTTCTCGTCTCTGCAGCGGCCACGGTAATGACCTCGATGCCAGAATAGGAGTATATTGCGTTGTTGATTGTGGTCCAAAACCCGAGGAACTGACCCAAAGAGCCCGGTATTCCTAGATGCTGCACAAAGGGGCCTGGGTTTCTCCAGTATTGAAATCCAATGGACTCGTGGTTCGGGCCGCCTCCACAGGTAATCACAAGAGCCATGATGTTGATTCCTATAACAAGCATGATCTTGAGCGTTGAGAAAGCAAACTCCAATTCTCCATAGACACGGACAAGAAGTAAGCCGGTGGCTATCACCATGACACCCATGATAGTAATCCAGATGGCATTGTTGATGGTAATCCAAAACTCGATTAGAACTGCAGCTGCGGTGATTTCTGCTGGAATAGAAACCAGGTACGAATAGACTAAGTTCCATCCATTCGCGAACGATAGAGCGGGATCAAAGAAATATTCACTGTAACGCACAATACCTCCATTCAATGGCACAAGAGCACCCATTTCACCTATGGTGAACACGACACTCGAAACAGATAATCCGACAATTGAGTACCCCAAAAAGGCGCCCAAGGGCCCGGAAGTTGCAATTGCACGGCCTGAGCTGAGGAAAAGTCCCGTTCCAATTGTGCCAGCTAAAGCGATCATTCTTTAAAGACGTAATGGCATCATTAGCATGTGATGCAGTGAATTCCCAGAGGAGATGGGTTGTTAGTACTAACTGGATATGACGCTCCCGGAGCCCCTGTTGAAAACTGTCTCGTTCCTCATAGTAGGCATGAGTGACTTCCCCAGAGTCATCAATGACTTCTGCACCCATAGCCTTTTCTTCGTCTTTAGGGTCTCCTTGAAGGACTTTCTCCTTCGAGATGGGCGAGTTGTGCTCCGTCGTAGAAGACATTGTGCCGAAATAGAGTGCAGTAAGGACCTTGGAAGTAGTTTTGTCTTAGTCGTATATCCAGCACATCCACTTAGGTAGGTGGTTTCTGTGAAATATCTAATATTTTCCAACAGTCATTGTACTGCTATCTCCCATTGTTGTCTGAGAAGTCAACAGCCGGGTCAAGCAACCGTATAACTACTTAGGTAAATGCACTCGTGATATCTGGTGGAGAAGCATGATAAGGATGAAAAGGGACGGCTTGACTCCTCTCCGCGCTATGTCAACGACCGCTCCACCAGATCTGATCCCATCCTGGAAAAATGGTGCTACAGAACAACACAAAACTCAGACCGCATCATGTTGATTGGTGTGTCGTCAAAAAGGAATGTGGATTAACCGGGCCAGCCATATCTTTTGTACCCCACAACGTTGAGAAGAAATCAGTCGATCAATGCTTCCCAGGGGATGATCTCCTGATAGGCGATAAGAACATCGGAGAACTCCCCGGAAGAGCTAGCTCTCGAAAGCAGCCATAAATGCGCACCAAAGGCACCTGTCAGTACTCTATCAGAATAAACACAATAGATAGTTCATGATAGTTTTTCTTGTTTCGCATCTTTTCATACATAATAATGGGTGAAAGTGCTGCCTCGCCATCGGCGAGCTACATGCCAGTGCCCAATCCCGGAGCAGCTTTCTGGCAAAAAGACGAAAATCTCGAACTCAACGACTACCGTTCTACGCAGACGCTGCCGGAGCATACAGACATTCTGATAATTGGTGCCGGATATGCAGGGACCAGTACAGCATATCATCTCCTGGAGGAAGGGACAAAAAGTTCCATCACAATACTAGAGGCTCGAGGGATATGCTCAGGAGCCACCGGCCGCAACGGCGGCCATCTACGACCCGATTTATATGGTCATATTCCAACGTACATTGACCGCGCGGGGGTCGAGGCCGCCGCAGAGATTGCCGAGTTTGAAATCGCACATGTCCCTGCGTTAAAGAAAATCATTCGCGAAAAGGGCATCGATTGCGACTTTATGCTCTGCAGGACCATTGATGTTTGGTGTAATGAGAAAGCAGCTCAAAGCGCAAAGGAAGTCTACGACAAGATGGTTGCTCACAAGCTTGATTATATGGAAGACGTTATCTTTTACACCGGGCAAGAAGCGGAAGGTGTATGTTTACGATGCTCCCCTTTGCCGTCCTGAAATTCTTCCTAAGGAGTCTGATTCTGAATGAACTTAGTACTGACTGGGCTCAAATTTACTAGGTATCTGGGGTGAAAGGAGCAAAAACCTGCGCCTCGTATACAGCGGCTTCCTTGGCCCCTTACAAATTCATAACCCAGTTAACCAAAATAATCCTTGCCAGTGGTCAAGTGAATTTGCAAACGCATACTCCAGCGACAGCAATCATCTCGGATCCGCAAGGCGGGTTTATAGTTGAGACGCCACGAGGGAAAATTCACGCCGACAAAGTCATTCATGCCAATAATGCATACGTATCGGGGCTTCTTCCTGAATACGCAAAGAATATCGTCCCTTGCAAGGGCATCGCTTGTCATATTGCGGTACCTGACGGCGCAAAGGCTCCTCTTCTCAATAATACATACATCAACCGCACCGAAGACAAGACTCTGTCCTATCTGATCGGCCGAAGTGATGGAAGCATTGTTGTTGGCGGTGCACAAGCTATATTCAAGCCATTTAGAGACCAATGGTACAACAATGTTAACGATAGCATTCTCATCGACTCTGCAAAGGACTACTACGATGACTATATGCAGCGAACATATAACGGATGGGAGAATAGCGGTGCCAAGGTCCGCCAGATTTGGACCGGAGTCATGGGGTATTCGTATGATTCGAATCCGCATATTGGCTCTGTTCCGGGCAAGCCTGGTCAGTATATCGTTGCTGGTTTTAATGGACATGGAATGCCAGTTATTTGGCTCTCTGCGAAAGGACTCGCAAAGATGATTGAACATGAATTACCGTTTGAAAAAATTGGTGTGCCTCGTTTATTTCAAACTTCGCAAGCCCGTATTGATCGGGCTCAGAATGGTGGCGAGGAAAATGGTGATATCTTGGGTACAGGGTCGTTTCCAGCCACCAAACAATGAGTATGCCGATATTGTGTACATACTGGATAGTATATTTAGGAGTAATTCAATGACTACTGAACATGGCAATAATCGTCAAATGTGCTCAGAAGAGTGCGATTTGAAGTACCTCTTGGATCATGATGGAAATTCTTTTTTCTTTTTCGAATAAAGCTTTGGCTACCATTCATAGATGATCTTTTAATAATAGGTAGTTGCTTGTATCTCCAGACTGCGATAACCGTGTGGGGTACAACCTTGTTACCATTTCCTGAAATGGCTTACGGCGTTGATAAGCACAAGGCGAAGCATATTTAGACTTCATAAGTTAGACAAATTTTGTCTGACTTCTGCCGTATCTTATTGTTGCCTGTTCTGGCACAGAGAAAAAGATGTTCATGTTGAATTTATGAATTTGAAGTAGATGAATCATGAGCTCCGAAACAAATCCTAACGATATCCACGAAAATCATGGTGGCACAAGTCCTCTACCAAGTGCAGCCGGTCCGGAGCCAAGAAACTTGGAAAGGCCACGCAAGAACAAACCCCGGAAAGTATTAGCTGAAGAAAGGAAACGTGCGGTGAAAGCGTAGGTAGCCCTTTTGATGCTATATTAAATGTGCACCCAGCGATCTAGCAGACTAAACGTCGAGCAGTTGTGATCGGTGTCGAAAGCTCAAGGAGAAATGCGAAGGAGGTGTACCCTGCCGCAGATGTCTATACTATTCAAATGTGTGCGAGTTCAAACGGTTCGAGGCCAATGAACAGGATGGCTCGGTTCGTGGCGGAAGGTAAACGATTGGTCATGCACAAACTCTTAGTCCAGTCTTTGAGCTGATCGAAGATGTTTTCGGTTGCTACTTCTAGATCTCAGATTTCCAAAGCCCAAATCAACGAATTGTCCCGTCGGTGCTTCTACATGGAGCGCATTTTGAGATCTCGATGTCCGGATTTAAGCCTTGACACGGAAAATCTGAAGCGTGTTCAAGAAAGTCTCCCTTGTGAGCAGGATGATCTCGATAACTTTCAAAAGCTTGGTTTAGATGATGAAGATCTCGTATCGTTGGAGGAGGAGGTCTGCACCATTGATCCGGTGCAAGAGAACATAACACGTTGAGTCCCCTTTCCCCCTCAATATTGTGGAATTTTGGACTCAGATTGTGAACAAGACTATTCTGGGGAATTCTCGTACTGGAATTTCTCCATGCGATTGAAACGACACATTGACGATCGAGTGTCAGCAACGATGTTTACGGTATGACCCGATTTCTTATAATATTATCTGTCTTCGGTGTGCTAACCTCTCGTATCAGCCCCTGAATGAATCAGAGAAGGTTCCAGGATATTGGAGAGCAGAGAAAGTACAGTCTGGCCTCAGCGATCTTTCTAACGTAGTAGTTTCCTGCTTTCCTCCTCGCGCAGTTGCAGACTTCCTGGCCGATATTTTCTTTCGATATGCCCAGACAAATTACTTTCTCGTCGACAAAACATGGTCTCTAGACAAAATTAACCTATTTTATTCGGAACCAGAAAATATCTCTACAAAAGACGCCCCGGTGGTCAGCATAATACTGACCATATTTGCTATTGGCACTCAATACGTCTACTTAGATTCAAAGCAGAACAATCAACGACTGAAAAGTGGAATGCACACGTTCTCTGAAGACGAAGTAGGAAAAGTGTTCTATCAGCAAGCCACAAAGCTCCTTCCAGAGATCATTGAGCTGTCATCGCTCGAAAGTGTCCAGGCGTGTCTGCTGTGTGGAGTTTACACGTTGCCCTTGGATGCCTCTGGCCTTGCGTATATCTATCTCAATTTAACGATTCGATTGGCAATGCAAAACGGAATGCATCGAAAATACACTGGAAATGCACTCAGTCCAAGCACGATTGAAGTCAGAAACAGGGTTTGGTGGAGTGCATATACTCTCGACAGGTAACTTCTTATTCATCACCTTTTCCTTTTCAGGTTGGCAATTAAAAGCAACTATAGAAAAATCAACATTTTTCACGGTCGACCACTCTCGGTATCCAGCAGCGATGTCGAAGCCGATCTTCCTACAGGGTTGGGTAATCCTGGCAACAACGTTGCTACTTCAACCTCGACCTATACGACTATCTCCATCAGACTGGTCCAATATTTGGAAGACTTTTTACATCACATGTTTGTTCCTCTATTGAGCCCCTACTGGGAGATGTCTAGTGATTTATATTAATAAGCTTCGTTTAGCTAATTTTATGTCACTACAGGTCTTCACTTCGCACTTTGCCAAAGCATGAGACATCCAAAACACTCTCTAGTCTAATGGATACTAAGCGAACAATGACAACTTGGTGGCAGTCTCTTACCAAGGAGACTGTAAATCCTGATATATCAGTCGGTGCCTCGCACTGGCGTGCTGCAATGCATAATCGTCTGGAATACTGTTTAGTCCGGCTTTTTGTAGGACGTCCGTTTCTTCTCCCCCGAGGATCCTCACAAAGCTGTTTTGCCCCATCCCCAGAGAGCCGTCAGACGAGTTATCAATCTGAAGCATCGGAATCATCGAAGAAACACCCTTTCCGACGACTCGAGTTGGTGAATGACTGTGTACAGGCTGCACTAGAAGCTCTAGATATCTGCCAGTCACTGAGCCAGAATGTCGGGCTGGCTCGAGCGTCCTACACAGAGTACAGCTCTTGCCGAGCGTCGCTACTGGTATTGATTGCGTTTTCAATTCAGGATGAGACCTATCAATTCCACACCTCTTTGCAGCACGGCTTAGATATGATTTACGAGATGTCGGCCGCCGGAGACTCGGCGCGGTCAGAAGTTTCACTGATAGAGTCTCTCGAACGTGCCATGTCGCGGCTCAAAATGCTTTACTCACAGCCGCTAGGTGTTAATCCGGGATCGAATTCAGCTGATCAATACGATTCAGTCGAGTGTTCGGAAGCAATGTGGCAAATGACCAACGTTAACAACATCAACAACGACAACAACCATGGTCATCCATACGACGAGGGTTCTCAAATGAATCCCGCCACAGCCTTGGGACAATCGACCACACCAACAGATTTGTCGACGCAAATGGGTGACATACCTCTGGGTTTTGCCAACATTGGCATAGCAAATAATCATGCGAACTTCCATGACCCTATTACGACGGACGGAGCATTCGCTGCCCTGGAGCCTTTCAGTTCGATGTATTCTGCCATTGATTTGGACTCCTTATGGTATCAATATCACTAAATCAATCAAGTCAATTACGCCATGTATAGCACGCCTGCATCTTACCTCCAGCTGCCTTTGTTGTACCTACGAGCACATATGATTAAGCCAACTCATGTCCGTAGCTAAACTTACGTACCTAGGTGCCACCGTATAACTTGGTGGCCTATGCTCAGACGTAGGCCTCAGCCTGATCGCAAGGTATCCATGGATAGATTGGAAATGGATAGAAATGTGAAATGGAGACTAAGAATTGATGCAGTATGTGACTACGCTAGGACATATTAGGCATACAGGGTTAGGGCTATTGTACTAGGCTCCAGCGCGTGGCGCATGCGCCCCCGCCGGAAAAAGTGGCTAGTGGCTCCGTCAGCATCAGATCCCTCTTCTCCTATTGGTTCAGCGCTGGAGGCAACAAGATTATCGATCGTGGTGGGGACGATTACTGGGATTAAAAATAGGCAGGAGCCTGGACTGTCTTCCATCATACAAATATCCACCGCAGGCAACGGCTTCATCCTGCCTAACTTTTTCCGTCAAGTACAAAAGGACACGACTAGTACCTCGCAGACAGGGTTCACAGTTTTATCCTGATCATTACTACCATCGCTGTCAATCAAATGTTATCGAACTCATAGACAAAAGAAGCCCGCTGCTCGGTCCAGTTCGATAATCGCATAGCCACAATGTCCGTTCTACGGCAGGGAGGCTCGTACCTCCAGCGACGCCTGACGAAAATGTATACAGACACCAAGACATCTTGCGAAAGCGTGACAACTGCTTCGTCTAAGGGTACCGATGATCCGGAGCTGGTGGAGATCAACAAGATATATCGCACTCAGAAGGACAGGTTACTAGCATGGGGCCTGGATTGGAGCGACTCGAACGCCGCCTACCCGAACGACATCGACGAGTCGCTAACGGAAGCCGGATTTAGCGATGTTGTCGCCAGTGTAATGTCTTCAATACAGGAAATTCTCAACGAAGCCGAACAACTTCAGCATGGCGGAGCGCCCCCACTACCACCGAAAGGCGACTCGAGCGATCTGCCACCAAAGCAAGATCTCACCCGGGGGAAAGGGCACTGGACGGAGGACGATATCAAGCGTTCGCATACCTTACTTGCGGATTTGACGTCCTGCATCGATACATTGTACGAGCTGTCACAGTCACGCCGGAACATGACGATGAGTATGGCGTCTTCGACCGATCAGTCCGGCAAGGTCAAGGCACGATCCCAAACCTCAGTTCCCAAGACGATGAGACAAGGCGCGATGGACTCTCACAGATCTAAATCTTACGATTCCAAATCAGCATCATCCGCGCAGGGGTTTTTCGTGGAAAGCCCGACCGACGTGAAAGGCAAGGTTCCTTTCTCCAGGACCAACCAGGAGAAAGTGGATGTTTCACCGTATAACACTTTCCATGCTCTTCCCGCGACCAGAGAAGAGAATTTCCCGTCTAGTTTTGTAGAAAGAAAAGTCAACGACTCCTTTTCCTCGACAAAACATCTGTTTATCGACCGATCGACATTGCAACTTTCCGGCGCTTCGCACGCTCAAAGTCCACCTCCTTACGAGCAAATTGCGGCTTCCGCAAATTCTCGTATCATCGGTCGAGTACAAACTTCTGCTACTCCGTTCATGACCGGGTTGACGAAAGAATCCACCATTCCAATCCTGGTTGAATTCATACCCATGATGCTCGAGTCCCAGAGTTCCATCACAATTCCTGCTGCACAACGACTGGACAAAATCCATCGCTCTTTGGACCAGTTGGTGGAAAACTCTCGCGTATCCCACTTGGGTCTTTTACGCTTTCTTGGGTATTTCATTGACATGTCAAATGCTCGGTATGCATTTGTATATCAGATGCCGATGGATTATTTCCCATTCCTAAGCAACCCAAGCAATCTTCTCAAAGAATTGAAACCAAAGACTCTGGTGTCTCTTTTCCATTCCGGTGACGACCATCAAGATATTCCAGTACCGACTCTCGAAAGCCGGTTCCGCCTTGCGTACAATCTTCTCTTGGCAGTATTGCATCTAAGAAGTCAGAACGTTGTCCATGGAAATATTAACAGCAGCAATATTTTAGTCTTTCCCGGCCTGAACAGCTCTAGCCAAGAAGAGATTGGAAATCTGGTTGAAGATCTCCGACATCCTTTCCTCACCTCGCTGGCTCAGTTTTCTGGCAACGAGCCCACTCCCGAACCTCTCTCGGCCAGCATGTACCGGCATCCCGACGACAAACGGGTTCTTGAAGATGAATCGGCTTGGGCTTACGATCTATATTCCCTGGGACTAGTCCTGATGGAGATCGGTCTCTGGGCTCCCATCAGTCGCCTTTGGAAAATGAAATACAATAACGCCATGTTCAAACAGCGAATTGAAAATGTCTACCTCAAGAAGCTCGCTTCTAAATGTGGCAACGCCTATCTGCAGGTCATCCAACTTTGCCTGGATGCACCTAATTTCCTGATGTCTACGGAGCCGATGTCTGATTTGAGTCTTCGAGTGCCACGCGTCTACACTTATCCAACACTCGAGTTCGCTGAGCCGGACAGCCAATTTGCCTTTTCCGCCAATTTTATCTTCACCATGACTAAGATCTTGTCACAACTTTGTGCTATTGACATCTATTCTCCGCCACCTGCTGCCGATTTAGACGATTGTCTGCCATTAGCTCTTGATCGAGAACTCGAGTCAGAGCCAGAATCATTCGACAATCCTATTCAAAAGGAATTTGGCAACCAGACGCCGATAGAGCAGCACATGGTGAATCAGACTCTGCACGGTGACTTCCAAAGCGAGTTTCAAGATACTAAAATTGTACAGGATGTCATTGATCCTACAATTGAGAAAGATAAAAAGGTGAAAAAGAGGACAGTCAAAAAGTTGGCGAATGCGGAAATTCCTGCGGAGCACCTGAGTCAATGGAACTTCTACGTCATGCCCAAGCTGAGCAAATTATTGCACAAAATACTCAAAGACTCGTCCGAATCGTGCACAGCATCTCTCATGATGACGGGCGAGTCTGTGGAAACAGCTAAGACAACCATCTGCGTCACCTGCTCCAACGTCAAGAAAGTCCGAGCTATGCTCAAGAAGTATTTTGAGATCGAGCCGGACTGGGATCTGATTGTCCTCCGCGGTGATGTCAGTCGATCAAAGGTGCCCAAGAGGCGACGTCGTAAAGCACACTGCTCAGTCTCGTCTGATACCGGCTCGGCTGATATTTCCGGACAAGTTGATCTGAACCCGCATTATCAACAAAAGCCCCTATGCGGAGCATCAATTGGAGCTTTTAAAAATGAGGAGCATCTCCCGCCGGTCTCATACGGTGGTGCTATTTTAATCGACGGCATGCCGTATGGAATGACTGTTCACCACATGCTCGAAGCACCTAGTGACGGCGAGGACGAAGGCGACGAAGAGCCAGACACCGAAGAAACTTTACCACGATCTTCTGCGAACAGGACAGAAATTAATTACGCAACGCCCAGCCAAAACTCAATTTCTACATGGCACGACAGGGATCCGGAAACCGACTACGAAGTGGAATTAACAGATGACGACGATGATTCCTTATCACAAGAAGGCGACGAGTACTGGCTGTCGGATGACGAAGACGAGGCTTCTTCAGACGACGAGGCAGGAACTTATGATGGGTACGACATGGATGATGCGGCTTCAATCGGAGACACCGCTGGTGTAGAACCTGATGATGACCCACGGCTACTTGTGACTCAGCCTGCAATTGACGATGTACACGAGGATTTCTTTCCGTCACCTGAGGACAAGGACGACGAACACCTCGCGTCACACAGCCTTGGATATGTGCATGCATCATCCGGTCTGCGTCGATGGACTAGAAAAGGTATCAAGCACGAGATTGACTGGGCGCTGATACGACTCAACGATAGTCGAATGGACGCTAGAAATATCATCACACCAGTTACGACGGAGCGTGACAACCCGCGAGGCCCGACGCCTCTTAACCGTCAAAACTCACAGCCATCTCGGACGTCACCCATCCATCTGACTAAAGTCGCTCGAGTCGAAGAATTGGGTGGTCTCAAAGTTCAATGCTGCGGCCGAACGAGCGGCTATAAAAGTGGCCGCATTTCACCCGCCATGACTTTGGTCAGACTTCACGGCCGACAATCGTTTTCGACAAGTTTTTGCGTCGACGGTGATTTTGGTGGTATGTCTTCTAGACACAAATTACATCTCCCTCAATCGATCCTTTCATACCTTCTCCCTTCTCTAATGTCCTCCTCCCTTTTCTGACATGCTCTTCCTTTCCTAAACATCCTCTCCTTCCCTAATCTGCTCATCACTCTCATTCTCACGGCACTCCACTTATAATCGATTGGAACAAAAGTAACTAAAGTTATTTGTCCTCATCTAGTACCTGGTGATTCCGGAGCATGGGTCTTTGAAGCTTCAAGTGGCCGTGTTTGCGGGCACGTTCTCGCCTACTCTGAGCGCAGTCGGACAGCATACATAGCGCCGATGCAAGTTCTTCTCGAAGACATTTCTCGATCTCTCGGTGCCTGCACCGTGGAACTACCCGGCTCCCAAGGCGACGACACCGTCTCCTCAGCAGCAATGGCACGTAGTTACGAGCACCCGCAACTTCAGCGACAGCAATACAATCCCCGAAACAGAGCCTTCGTCGAAGTTTCTCAGGTACCAGATCATCTTCGTCATAGACATCCTCACCAAGTAACCTTGCCCATTGAACTGGGCCGATTAAATCTCAACTCCTTTGAAGATCCACTTTCTACTGCTACTGGCCCTGCTTCAGCCTCGAATTCTGCTGCCACCGCTACTGCTGCTGCGGCGGCCGCGGCTTCGGCGGCAAGCGTTCGCTCCTCGATTAATATAGCTCGGAGTCGGCATTTGGGTGAATCGTCATCCCCATCTTTTCATCGCGCTACGCCTCCTCCATTGATGACTCGGGCGGGCGGATTGAGTAGACAGCCTGCATGAGGCTGTCAATTATTATTTCATTGCTTTTTTTTTTAAAATGTTGATACCCAGTAAATTTGATTTATTGTTATGAAACTCTTAGAACTATTATCAATTTCTATGTCTCGTTCCGTAATCTACTCGGCTTCAACATCCATGGATGTTAACGATACCTTGGTAATCAACAAATTCTATACCCGCTTAAATGTTCGGAACTTGTAATGTCACACGTAAGCACTCTTCTAGCCAACGAACGAGTATGTAGGACTTTAAAAAGGGCGTGCGATAGTAGAACAGAAAGAAAATCAAAGTAGCATGCCCAAAGCAATTTAAATCAAAATAGGATCCTCTACTGGGTATCAATCCGATGCCCAGGTGTTCTTCAGTATTTGCACCATCACAAATCAACTTGGACTATGTCAATCTTGGACTTTTCATAATTTTAAATTTGGACTTGAAAAGCGCTATTGAATAGGTAGGCAATGAAAATATTAAATTTCTTCTCATAAAATTCATCTCATAACAAAATAAGGTCCAAACATCGAATGTAACAGAAAAACCTAAAAAAGACCATCGACATATCTCGTCGATCCATTTCTATCACCATGTATAAAAAATAGTTTACCACACACCAAGATTAAGAAAAATCAAACATAACAGAACCAACAATGAAACATGCTACATGACAGACAAAGTAAAAAATACATACCGAAAAAAAATAAGGAAGAAAAGCTGCTGGAGATTAGACCGAGCCAAGGTACTTGAGAACGGACTCTCGTTCTTCAGCAGGCAACATGCTCAAAACTTGTTGAACACCCTTGAGACCACCTTCCTTGTTACCAATGAGCAATTGAGCAACGTCCGAGGCAATAGTTTCGGTCTTCAGGTTCTCAATCTTGGAAAAGATATTCTTCTTGTTCTCTTCGTACCAAAGAGCAACTTTACGGTCGTTGTGCTCAAATTCGCCGTCCAAAAGACCGCTCCAAGACAGGAGAGTCTTGAGATGGGCCTCGCGAACGGACGATGTGGGAGCTTGAATGCTGCTAACGGGGACCGCGCCGCTACTGGCGGATTTGGGAGCTGGCTTGGGTTGCGCTTCAATCATGCGCTTGAGGATCAATTCTTCGCTCAAACGACGACGCAGACGCCAGTAGAAGAATCGTCGAGCGTTCTTCCATTGCAAAGGCTTGCGGATGGTACCCTTGGCTTCCATACGTCCAGCACGGTCGTGGAGGTCGGCGAATTGCAAGGCAATCTGCATATAGACGGGAAGAAGTTGTTCTTCGCGAGCAGCCATTTTCGTCTTGATCGCTGATAGCTGTTCGTTGCTAAGGGACTTGTCTTCAAGCTGACGACGGAGCTCGCCGTAGACAGGATCCAGACGAGCCATAGTGTCAAGCTGCTTCTCACGTCGATATTTGATGTTTACGATACCCTCGGGCTCTAAAACACCACCTCGTGCTTCTTCGTCTGCGTACATTTCCATCTGCTCAGGGTTGATCGTAGGATCAATGACGACCTAGAAACATAATTAGTCACAGCAATCTAAAACTAGCATTCATCAGATATCGACTTACCCATGAACCACCACGAAGTTCACCAAAAGGTGGAATGTAGACGAAAATAGGTTGCTCGTATTTGACAAGAGCGTCGACAATGTAAGAACCGTACTTCAGGACTTCGTTGTACATGTCGCGCTGACCACCTGAGAAACCACGCCAGTTTGCCAGAATCATCACCGGCAGTTGTTCACCATTGTTGAAGTCGCGCAGGGCCTGTGCTGTCTTGAAAGCGGAGTTGGGGAACCACACACCACCGGCCTCAGATGTCACCATTTCCATCGAGTCAGGGTTGGCGGGATCGGCAGGTGTAACGTTATCGACAGTGCGCGATTCCACTGCGATAACGCCCATGGGAATACCACCGAGACGAGCACGGCCTACAACGACAGTTCTAGCCCAACCACCGAGAGACTCTTCGAACGAGTCCTTGTCAAACAGACCGCTCAAGAAACCGTCCTCCTCTTGCTTTCCACCAATCAACCATCTCACGTCGTATGGCTGACGGACTGGAGGGACAAAGGTGATATCACGATCCCAGTTATCAGACAACGGACGGATTGGTACTGGAGCGCCCTTCTTATCGGGAACAAAGGACAGCCAGTCGACAATCTTTTGAATACCTTCAAAGTCATCGTTGGCAACCATGTGAGATACACCGTTCTTGTACATGATTTGAGTACCACCCAGCTGCAAGTTGGAGGTGTAGACTTCACGTCCGAGCAGTTTGTTGATGGCAGGAGCTCCAGTAAGAATGATTGGCTGGCCCTCGACCTGGATTGCACGCTGTCCCAGCCGGACGAGATATGCACCAATACCAACGGAGCGGCAGGTAACGAGGGTGATAGTAAAGATATCTTCATAAGCACGAGATGTTTCACCAGCAATCAAACCAGAACCACGAAGACATTCCACACCAAGACCATCCTTGGCACCAATGACGGCAGTGATCTTGTGGCGTTCCTCTCCATCTTCATGGACAACCTCGGTGATGACCTCCTTGCTCTTCCGCTCGTCAAGCTTCTTCTTAACTTCAGGAGTCAAGTAGAGGTACTTGAATCCCGCCTCGGGTTTCGCGGGGTCATTCCATGCAACATTCAAGTACGGAATCAGTTCATCAGCCATACCGATACGCGCACCAGAATTGGCAGACAAGTAGACACGAGGAATGCCAAGTTTTCTAGCCAATTCGGTACACTTGTGGAAGAATTTGTCTTCTTGAGGACCGAAAGATCCAATTTGGTAGGTGATATCGTTGGCGATGATGATGAAACGTCGGCCCTTGGGATATTCTGGGGTATAAGCCGTGACAATCCAGCCAACCATTCCGTGAGAATTGGTACCAGCCTCACGAGACACCTCAACGAGGTTATCGGTATCATCCAACACGAGTTCGCTGTACTCGATACATTCACCAACAGGAGGGCGCTTCTCAAGCAAAGAAGGAACCTTCTCGATGGCTTTGGTCCAGCTGTTTTGGAAAGCTTGGCGGAAGAGCTCTGGGAAGTCATAGACGTACTGGGTACCCATGACGTGAGCCTTGTAACGCTTGGGCTGAAGCCATTCCTTGGTGGGATAAGGAGTGGATACAGGCCGCATATGCATGGACCCAACCTTGGAAGTGCCTCCAATGCTGTGGAAAATCCATTCACCTTTGTCTGATTTCTTCTCAAGGTAGAGCTCAACTTGAATGACGAATCCGAACGTATTGTTGATAATGACACGCAAGGGGAATGGTTTGCCAGTAGTGGGATCGGTGCACAAAATACGGATTTCAGCACCAGTAACACGAAGTCGCCAAAGACGAAGTCCGAATCGGTCCACGAACCCTGCCAGAGCATCCTCAACGTCCTTGGGTTGCAGAGGGAACACGGGAGAGAAGTTGATGAAGATGTGGTTTAGATCAGAATTGTTGTTGCCAATGACCTCAAGGGTGTCGAGGATATCGTTCATCAAACGATCGGCCTCAGAAATGAGGTATTCGACAGTCGGGATATCGTCCCGAAGACGACCGGGTCGGACAACTGAACGTACAAAGTAGCGCTTGTCAATAGTCTGGCGATCAACCTCGGAGCCCTTTCCAATAGCCTCGTAGACATGGATATTGCGGTTCTGGGTGAAGACGGGCTTGATCTTGAATTTCGACAAACGACCCAGTTCAAGTTGGAAAGCCAAAGCAGGCTCGTTGTGACGAATGCTTTCGTCTTCATCGTACATGGGACCACGGAAAGTGAAGTAACCAGGGTAGGTACCATCCTTGTGGCCGCAAATGAAGGTAACACGACGGATGCGACGAGCAAGAAGATCCTCTTTGTGAGCGGTTATGATCTTGTTGAACTGAGAAAAGAGCTCGGCATCATCGAGACCTTCTACGTCACGAATGGCAATGGTGCATACTCCAGAGAGCTCACCATCGCTGTCTTGGCGCTGAGTCGGGCGGCGTTTGCCACTGAGATCAGTAGACAAGTTCGATTCCAAGGACTTCTTCGCTTTGGCGCTGGTGCGAGGGAATACTTCGAGAGCACGAAGGAATTGCTCTTCCACTTCTTCAAGATACTGAACAGGGATACAAACACCCTTGCGAGCAGCTTCGCTTGACTCCTCGTTGACCAAGTACGACATATCACTGATAGAGTGAATCTTCTTGAAGAAATTCGAATGATCGGCGGTGGGAGTTCCAGGAGTAGACGGGTGAGAAGAGGCGATCGGAAGTCCAAAGTCCGCCTGTCCGAGCTTGCCTAGGGAGAAATCCCAAGAAATGAATGGCTGTTCGCCGTCTGTGTGGTACTGAATACCCTTGAGGCTGTACGCACGATAGGCACGACGAATATAGACCTCCAGAGCAGCCAAAACAACCCAAGCATCAGAGTGGGAGAAGAATTGAGGCAAAACATCGAAGACAGTATATTTGGAGTCCACGACTTCCTTCAAGACTTCAAAGGCAGGCTCACGGTGATCCCAGCCAGCCTCACCGTATCGAGAATCAACGACAGAAGAGCGAAGGATGTGCTCCATCTGGGTGGCTCGTTCCTCCAGAGAAGGCAAGGCAGCTTGAATTAACAGCTCGCGAGCCCGGAGGGCGACCTTGGAGGCAGCACGTGATTCCAGCTCGGCAAGTTTGCGCAGGATTGGCTTGAAGTACTTTCCGACGTTGCCCACATTCGGTTGGTTGGGTCGGAAGATGTCTAGGATAGCGAGGACAAGGTTGTTCTTGGTGCCGACCTTGGAATGGGACAGGACTGTCTGGATGACAGCACGAATGTCCTCCTTATTTTCATCGCGAAGCTTGAGGATGACTTCTTCGTCACGCGTGTTACGACCAGTGAAACGGCTTTCAACAGAATAGTACTGTTCCAAAAGACCGATGAATACTTGGTATTCGTGAACTTTGAGACCTTCCATATAGAGTTCAATGATATGAACAAGAGGGCTCAAAGTTGTCTTCAAGATATCAGCGTCACCAGGATTGACATTCTCCTCGACAAACTTCACGATGGTCTTTTGCAACTGCTTGGCGGGGAATTCTGATTGTCGAGAACGAGCGCGTTCCACAACCTGAGAAACTTGAGTGGCAAGCTTGCCAGGCATACGGGTGTGAAGGGCAGCAAATTGAGCATTCCATTCGCCGTAGGGAAGCTCGGGGTTGCGCAAAACTTCAATCAGTTCCTTGAGGGTCTGCTTCATAAGGAATTGGTTGTCGTAACCCCGGAGGATGTTCTCTAAGATGCTGTGCAAGAGAGTAAATCTTTGAGGAGGCTTGTTTCCGACGATTTGAGGAGGGCCAATATCGGGAAGCTGGCCAGTGAATGGCTGGGCGTGCTGTACACGAGATGGGTCATCCAAAGCCAATATACCGAGGATATCACCGGCCTCAAGAGTAGCTCCGGGTTGTTTGATGAACTGCACCGTTCCGTCTTCCTGGGCGATCAGAGGCATGTACATTTTCATGACTTCAACCTCAGCAAAAGGCTGTCCAGCTTTGACGTGTTCGCCGTTCTCCACAGTAAACTTGACCAGCTTACCCGGGCTGGGAGTACGTAGCTGTGTTGGGTCGTTCTCCTGCTCCAACAGACAAGTCTTCCCGTCGACACTCATGCGAGTAGCGGCAGCTTCTTCTTTCCAGTAGACATTGTGACTCCGACCGTTCATCAGGACAAGCAGTCCACCGTCAGCCAGAGCACGAACACCGACAGAGCATTTAGAGCCGTTGATGAACAAATGGTAGCTGTCAGGGCTGGCCTTGGTGGCGGTGAACTTGTACCGATTACCCTCGTAGATAAATTCAACTGGGAAGACAGTCTTGAGGACCTCCTTCGAAGGTACTTGACCTCGCTCCAAGTTTGATCGGTACTCGGCAATGCATGCTTCACTCGCCAGATGAGCGCGGGTGACAGCACCACAGATGACAGCGAGAGTGGAATCGGGACGCTCGGCAGTCAACTTATTCGTGATAAGTTGATCCAGCCATCCTGTGGTGATGGTGTTATCTTCGAAAGCAGGTGTCTCGAGCAACTTAATGAGATATTCAACAGTTGTTCGGAAATCACCACGGATGCTCAGCTCCTTCAGCGCAACCACCATGTGTTTGCGAGAAGCAGTTCGGTTCTCGCCATAAGCAAAGATGTGACCGAACTGAGAATCCGAGAAACTATGAATACCACCGGACGAACCGACTGAGAAGTAACCCCACACGTTTGACGAACTGCGGAAATTGAGTTCGTGCATTGTTCCGCTAGACGGCTTGAAACCCTCACCGGGGTCTTCGGATGTGATACGGCAAGCAGTACAATGACCCTTGGGCTGAGGGCGACGTTGAGCGGAGCGGCTATCCTCCTTGGAGAAATCAAAGTCGATCGGAGATGACGTATGAGGATCAACACCGTAGAGAAGACGAATATCGCGAATACGGTGAAGAGGGATACCCATGGCAATCTGCAGTTGAGCAGCGGGCAAGTTGACGCCGGTCACCATTTCAGTGGTGGGATGCTCGACTTGGAGACGAGGATTCAACTCCAAAAAGTAGAATTTGTCGTCGGCGTGCGAGTACAGGTATTCAACGGTACCTGCTGAAACGTAGCCAACAAGCTTACCGAGACTAACCGCAGCGCGTTCCATGGCCTGGAAAGTGTTATTGTTGGCGATGGTGACTGGTGCTTCTTCGATGATCTTCTGGTGACGACGCTGCACTGAGCAATCACGGCCAAACAACGAGATATTGTTACCGTACTGATCGGCAAGCAGCTGAACTTCCAAGTGACGAGCATTGCTAGCCAGCTTCATGATGAAGATGGGCGATCCGGGAATTTCGCTAGCAGCAGCGTTGTAGAGGGTAGCGAAATCCTCTTCTCGCTCGACTTTCCGGATACCCTTTCCACCACCGCCTTCTGAAGCCTTGACCATCACGGGGAAGCCGATCTTCTTGGCAGCCTCCAGACCTTCTTCCCAGGAGTGAGTACAACCCATATCGTACACGAAGTCGTCGACTGTAACGATTCCGTTCTCATCGACCTTCACCTCATCAACGCCAGATCCAGACCAGGGGATACAAGGCACGCCGGCGTGTTGGGCGACGATCGTCGAAGAAATTTTATCTCCAAGAGAACGCATAGCGGAACCAGGAGGTCCAATGAAAATGATTTTCTTCGGCGACGCAGCCAGAGCTTCGGGGAGCTTGGGATTTTCGGAAGCATGGCCCCTGGGGAAAGTCAGTCCGGCGTGAACAACGTTTTCAAAAACCTAGCAAAAATAAGAATCATACCATCCAGCCCATACGGCATGCACATTCATCCGCTCGGCAATATCCACGATCAATTCCACGTTTGCATAATTGTTATTGTTTGTGCCTCCGGGAACTTCGACGTATTGATCGGCCATACGAATGTAGTCAGCGTTGGCCTGCAAATCCTCGGGGGTGGCCATGACAGTGAATTGGATTGCTCGCTCATTGCCAAAGATCTCGTACGCCCATTTCCGGACGGAGCGAATCTCCTTGACTGCCGCAATACCGTTGTTGGCGATAAGCACCTGCAACGGATTAGCGCGGAACTCACCATAACAATTGCACGTCGAGAACCTACCGATGTAATGACCGAGTGACCATCGTGTGCAGCGACAAAATCCTTGACCTTGCTCGGAGGGGCAAGGTCTAACCTGTTTCCGCCTATAAAATGTGAGGGTATATTGTGTTTGGCAGCGAAAGAGCTACCCTGGTTGTTTGTTGTCGACATTATGATGAAAGAATTATGGTCACGCGGAGACCTTCCCAAGCACTGGGGAGAGAGGTAGCGATTGACCGCTGAGAAGTGGTAGAGAAGAAAATCGGCGGGACAGGGAAAAGTGTGAGAGGAGTCAATAACTTCTCATATAATAATCTGCCCCGGCGTTGATAAAAGCTGAGACGGTTGGGGGCGGAGCGGAGAGTCAACGTAGGGATCGGTGTCTGCTTATTCCTATCGGGTTAGCATTATTATTTCGGCAAGACGATTCCAGAACCATTCCTCGAAAGCCCCGACAGGCACTGAAAGGGAAAAAAACAGTGAAGCCATTGACAAACGTACCTCAGCAAGAGTCTCAATTAAGATTAATTGTTGTAGAGTAACTATTTAGCACAAAAGCACTCTTCGCTCTGGATACAGATGAGCTTCCGTCTGTTTCAGTCAAGCTCAAGACTGTCGAGTAAGGAAGTATTTGAGACGAATGGGAGAAAGTAAGTAAGCTGTTGAGCCTGCCAGAGGAGACAATGCGATGAAGAGGGTGTTCAATGAAGAGAATTGAGTATGAAGAAGGAAAACAAATTCCAATTGAAGAGAAGAAGTAAGAAGAAATAAGAAGAAATAAGATCTCGTGGGGGGTCAGAGAGGAAGAAGAAGGAAAAGAAAACGACCCGACGAGAAAGGAAGGTTGAGCTGCTAATGGGGACTAGTGCGGGAACAAGGTACCGGGTACCAATGAACTACAGTGGATTTACTATGATGTCGTAAGTAGCGTGTACCCTGCTAACTAACTATATTTTATTACCCAGAAAGCCCTTGTCTGGAATGCCGGGTCGCGCCTTCCTCAGCGCCCGCAGCCCGCAACGACAGAAAGAGAAAGAGAGAAAGACAGAGAGAGAGAAAAACAGACAAACAGAGAAAGAGCGGGCCCGCCGCCTCCGGAGCGGCCAAGAGGGAAGGAGCTACTACCGGGAAACCCCAACTGTTGCGGCGCTGCGACCAATCCGCCGTCTTCGGGTGGAGATCTCCGACATTCAACAAAAAAAAATATACCCTCAATCTTTTTTTCCTTCTGTCAACTTGGTTCTGGTCTGTCTCGATCGTGGGCCATCTCTTGGACTCTACTCCATTATTCTATTTGAATTTACTACTATTAAAATGTTGCGAGGCTTGATCGTTCTTGCGAGCACTGACTTGACCTGGGCTAGCAATATGTGATGTATGCCATATTGAGGCGTGCATTGTGTGTATCTTGCATCGACATTCTAATAGTCTCAACATTGAGGGCATCTAGGGCGTCTAACAAATTGACAGTCTGGATCGGCCTCAAAGTGCGCTACTGTGATACTTGCTGATGCGAACGGCCGCATTCGAAATGATTATCATCCGTGTCTTATCACACCAGCACTCCTGATACTTACTTACCTGCTTGTTGCAGACAGAATTCCGCAGCCAGAGTGACAACCCCAGGCCGAAACGACGTCACTGTCCGACAGCCTATATTAGAAAATCAGCAAGGTGGAGCAGAATAGTCTCTCGAACCATGCTGTTTTCGCATCGTCTGTTCTTTTTGTAACTACACTATGTACTTAGTAGGACTGCCGCGCGCCGCCCTGCTGCTAGTAATCCGTTCGGGGATTGCTGGCTGATGCAGTTCCGTGACTGGTTACGCCTGCAATTGGACGATGGGGGAAACTCGAGGCTGGAGCAAGGGATGGATGGAGGGGATGGGACCCGCCTAATGATTTGGCCCTTGCATTCTTTGGGTCTAGCTGGCCCCAAGGCCGAACGCGATCTGACAGCAGCCGCCTTCTAAAACTCCGACTGAAGATCCATCTGGACTTTGAGAGTAAGATCGTTTACTAACTTGAGTTGTCAGCGAGTATTTACCATTTACTTTTTATTATTATCCACTACTCAATTCTCGATAATTTATGATTGAACGACTCAGTTCTGGTAGGACTGTACAGCAGAGGAGAAAACCAACATGGTATGGCAACATGGACCATGCTAACCACCAACGGCAAAAACAATACAACTTAGCGCGCGGGAGGGGAAGACAGAAAGTCAATTGTTCTGGACATTTCGGACAAATAAATGCGGACGCGGAGAGCCTGAGGGCCTTGATTATTGTCGGCACTTTGTCCGCGAACGTCGGGATTTTCTTACTACCAAGGCGTCTGTCACATTCCTCCAAGTTCTACGCCATAACCAAGGACAATGTGGCATTTCAACATTCCTCGAGTCCTCCGAATATCCTCCCTAAACGTATAAATCTAGAATATATTCCGCATTTGGACAGATCAGTCTTTGGAGTTAACTAGGGCCACACTCGCGCAAGGTAAAGCAAGTGATTTCCATTTCAACAATCAATTCAGGGACTCATGGAGTATTTTCCAAATAATTGAGAAACTGTCCGGGTCTCACTATCTACAGCACTGTCTTCAGTGTCTTCATTCAAATCGCCGGATACATTCGGCGCTATACTCCTTCAGGTTAAGTCTATCGATAATGCCGCTAAGGCTAAAGAACAACAATGACTCCGTACTGAGCGAAGATTCACTATTCATTATTATTTGCCAGCACTCCGCAAAGTCCGTACTGGCATGCAACTAAATCTAGTTCAAAGAGGCCATACAATTTATCAAGCGTGTGCTATTGGCCATGCAGCGGAGTTTTTTTCTCCAAACCGACGGACTCTCCCAAAAAACAACCGATAAGAGCGTGGGGGCTGTTCAAGATGTACTATGTATAAGGTCAATCACGCGCGCGCACCCATCCATGACCTCACGAAGATCGAATGAAGAAGAAATAGACTAATGCCGGGGGCCAATTTTCTCCGCACCGAGTCCTGATCAGAGACGAAACAAGTGCTGTCCACCAAAGTAACCTTGAATCTTGAGAGAAAGCAGCCGAAAATGTCTGCTGGTCGGTAGTAAACCGCCGAACGCCGAGAAAATGGGCCGAGAACCTTAGGCAGGATATTTTCGGTATATTTATTTATTTATCATTTATATATGGATGGTTTACGGCGACTTATTGTGGCTATTTACTTCTTGTAGTGCAGTTCATTTATTGGAAATGGTTTATTTACTGGGAAGAGAGAAAAGATGTATCTTGGTAGCTACCTATTATGTAGATGCAAAGCACTAGCATAATATAAAATGGCCCGAAAAGACTCCAGGGCTTCCTTGGAAGATCTGACCAATGACTTTGTTGTTTTCATTGGACCTGCTGACGCTATTATGCATGCTTACCTAGGCACTACGAGTAAGTGAAGTATAAACTATTCTATTACATTCTACGACTCCATACTCCTCATTTGATCACTTGATCTTGAAGCTGAAGCTGCAGGTGGTGCTCGGTGACCGATCCCCGTCGTCTCTTCGGCCCTTTTCGCCGGGATAGAGCAACAAGCTTTTTAGTTTGTATGCCTGCTTGCTTAGATAGAATCTACAATTGAGAGGTTCGTATTTGATTAAAAGCGCCGAATTTATATTTTTAATCTGAGATTGTGTAATTTATAGCTCTTTAATTATTTCCTTTTAATTCCGGGAAAATAAGGTGAGGAAAAGAAATGCACCGGAGGTATCACCGCCTCAGAGGTGGACACTTAGGTATTTAAATATCCAGGCGTACCTCCAGAGCTACCTACCTGGGTGCCTTAGGTACCTAGTAGATATCTATATAGATGATAAGGCGACCTTCCTATCTACACTAGAAACCCCAAATCTCCAAGGCCGTAAAAACTGAACTCTGTCGGATGGAGCCTCTCTCTACGATCCATTATAACGGGCTAGAATAGTGTGATTCCTATTGATAGCCGCAAATCTGTTCTGCGGTCTGTCCGAGCAGCATGGATATACGCGTCGATATGTCTGTTGGACGGGATCAAATTGCAAGCTCAAGAAATACGAAGTTCATCCGAATCCGATCTACAGGGCTAGTCTTTTTTGTTGTACATAGCACGCCTTAAGCTAAGCAGACTGTCTTCATCTTTAATTCCATCGGTCATTTCAACCAAACCCTTCATTTGCCAACCGACTATGATTAAAAGAACCCTTACTAGAATGACGCCTGCGCCCAGGGAGTACTATATTGGAGCTTCGGGGTCTCGTTATCGATTTCAAAACATGCTTCAAGAACGGCCACATAGTGGTCGCGTCTGGCTAGCAACGTAAGTCCTTCATAGAGGTGGCCAACGTAACCTTGAGTTTTTCGTAGAGGATTCTTCATTGCATCTTCCCTAATGCATCAATAGATCGGGGTGAGATCAATTTGTTTTGAAAGATATATTGAAAGACATATTTGACAATTTCCATGAAATCATCCAACCCCGATTGCAAGTGCGCGAGAGTCTATATATACGATTACCATATGACATCGTACCGGGCCAGCGAATATATGTATACAGATATTTGTCAAATGATTCCCTTAGCCTGGTCAAGAAGTGAATTCCACTACGAGTCAAAAGACAGATCCTCCAGAGTACTCTGTTAGGTATTGCTGAGTTACATGATCAGGATGTAGTTCATCTCGGTAACAACAGCATCACCGTCTGCCATGTTCAAATCCATAAAAGTGCTAAATGCGTATAGATATCAAACCAGACAATATCATGGTTAAATGCAAACAAGATGAAGACACTATTGTCGAAAGTGTGCAGATCATTGATCTCGAGAATGCCGCCTATCTTTCTAAAGATAGGTAGGTGTATTAAAGGGTATGCTTACTGGAAACGAAAATTGGCAAAGTCCAGAGGCACATTTCAAAGGTGAACTCAACAAGCCAACGGATATCTTCTCTTTTGCAATCGTTGCAAGTGTTTCTATTTCGCGATCATCCTAAGTATGCGAGAGGACATTCAAGAGGCCTCAGCTAACAAGCAGTTAATGTATCTACACTATACTTGAACGAGTTATTTTTGGTCCTGATCGGGATTTTAAAAACACGAAGCGCAGGGTGCATTGCCCACTTTTATCCGTCTACAACATCAAATTTCATATTTTAAACATATGCTGGGAATAAAAGGCTGTCAAAACATATTTCAGATGATGATATTAGCTGCCAGATCTTGCAGATGTTATGGGACGAAAAGGATGATGAGCATATTGAGTACCGACCACTTATTGATTGGCCTAACATTGTTGACCTTTCATTCAAAGATCTGATTCAAAAACTTGCGAATCTAGACCCTTCAAAACGACTCACAGCGCGTGAGCCCGAGGCATTGGAACATCCCTGGTTTTTAAGATAGGGGGTCTGCCCAGTGATAGTTTTCCACACTTTGGTGGAGAGCCACACATGCACAATTTTGGCAAACTTAAAACAGATTTTGATGGGAACCAGCTCTAGTAAGTACTGTGTCTTCAGATGCTCTGCATCGCTAGATTGAGAGGAAACTTTTGGCTGCGCTATACAGCTAGAAAGGGTTGGCCAATTGATATGATATATCAAACTAAAATAGATCGAAGATGAGATCCTGGTGATTGAAATCTAGAAGGTCATCTGCAGCTTTTGACCCAAGACGAAAAGGAGAATATGAATGCTTTCATTCGGGAAGGAAGATAACATCTACATTATTAATTGATGGGCGAAATATGAAGTCGTACCGGAGATATAGTGCTGTAGTGTAGATTACAGAAGATATTCAGAAAAGAATGGATCCATCAATACATATAGGTCATGCATATGACTTCAAATTAGTAAGGTACTTTACAAATTAATTAACGGAAAGTACTTGATGGTACCAGATGACTGCTAGCTCAGTAACAAACCGAAGCCGTCACAGTTGGCGGTTCCGACGTAATGGTAACCAACGGGGTAGTCACAGGAGGCGCCGAAGAGGCACAAAGACATGCCGAGAGCGATGTGGCCGGTGGAGCAGTGCAGTGTTGGCTTGTTGTCCACGTATAACAGGTCGTCGTAACGTCCTTCTTCTCAAATTCCGCGCGAACGAGAACAGGGATGACGGCGCCGGTGCTCAGGCTGAAACTGCGATGGCCCAGAACACTCAGAATAGACCCGATTTCTCCGGAATGGCTGGTCACGGAAATGAAGAGTTTTTCCGGCGCGGGTTCACAGTCGCTGTAGTCGTCTTCGGCGCTCTTGAGTTCAGTGAAGATCTCATCCAGCACTTTCTTCGATCGTACTGCTTCGGCTTGATCGGACTCTCCCGTGATGCCGTTCCAGTATTGATCGTTCTCGGCAAAGCCAGGCTCGATCGTCCATCCGGGAAACAGATCGTGAATATAAGTCTTGTTGCGTCGGTTATCGCAGGTGTGGATACTGATGCTTTCGCGAAGCAATTCCTTCACGACAGGTTTAAATTCAGCGCCTGACGGCGGCAAGTCGAGTCCGTCAAAGGTGACGTTGGCAGTTTGCAAACAGCGCGTCAAAGGTGAGACGTAGTAAGCGTCTGGAGTGTGGATCTTCTGATCTTTAATCAATTCCTGCCAAAAGTTGTGGGCAATCTGGGCTTGCGCAACGCCATTGGCTGTCAGAGCTGCATCGCGCCAGCTGTTGGTGCTGTTCCCATCTAGTTCAGCCCAATAGCACTATCAATTAACCGGGGTTAGTCACCCAAATAGATTGTTTTGGCGCTCGAGATGTATAGTTCAACAGGAAAAGATGAAGATATTACTAACATTCCAAGCTGGTGTTCCATAATAGGACTCTGCCACATTGTGGTATCCTTCACCGTGTCTTCCGAAGAAGAAGACCTTGTATTGCACGTTTTCCGGAGATTCACGGTTCAACCGGACAACTTCGTCGTAGAATCTCTGCCATTGCGTGCCTTTTCTTTCGCCAGGATAGGTGCGATTGATCAGACCAAAGTCCTCTTCGTACTGAACACCAGATTAGCCCCCTCCCTTCGTCACGTAGTTATAACAGTACGTCATGCCGTAACCAAACTGAGAAAGACCTACATAGACAAAAGTCGACGCGTTGGTCGAAGGGTCGTCCTGTAGAAAGTATCCAGTCACAGTGGTGTAGTTGATGTACGAAGCATTCGCCGTGGCAGCAGCGGTCAGCAGCCCCGCAATAGTAGTAAGTCTCATTGCGATTGCGGCAACTAACATTCTATGAATCGAATGAAGAAACAATTAAACAGACTGCTCAAAAAAGAAATAAACAAGATGGCATTGTTTCCTCTATTCATGTCCGCGTCGAGAAAAATATAAACATACAATGCAGATGATAAATGCTGGAGAAAACATGTCTGGAATGCAACGTTAGTCTTCCACGTGGAGAATCAACTATCCTCATAGGTTCTTCTTCTTCGGCTTATGGTTAGCGGTGGATACAACCTTTAATTTAATAATTTAAAGTCAACTATAACGATAAGTTAATATAGATGCATATTATGAACAATTTAATTAACTTATGCCAACGAACCGTCCTCCGAGCAAGCCAATTAATGCTAAAGTCAGGATTGTAATTTCCGAAAAATCCTGTAAACTGACTCGTCAACAAGCTAGCTACCTGTTGTTTAAGCTGAATGTCTTACTCCAGTAATCAATCAACTTCGGAGCCAGATGGAATTCGTCAAAGAAGAATCAAGTCGACTATTTCCTGATGAATATACGATTGATGACATTGGCATGGGGTATTAACTATACAAATCAATCCAGAAAAAAAAGATAATCCAAGAATTATTCACAACGAAAAATGGAATCTTCAGCCGCTCTTGAGCCAAGAAATACCCCAGAAGCGGAAGGGGCATGCAGTCATAATCAAACAGATGTAAAAAAAGAAACACATAAAAGAAATCATGCTGTGCACAGCAATAGGACTCCGTCTGAGGATGACGGCATAAATTTGTGGAGGTTCCTCTATAGACCAGCCGAGACTTCAGTGTCCAAAAAGCTGTGGCTGTTCAGATGCAAGGGTCTAACTTGTCAACATCCAAAAACCAAGAGAAAAAGATTAGTCAGTATGTGGAGGACTTGATCTACTGTGCAGTCTTGTAAACCAACCAAGATCATGCCCAAGTAGGACATCCACACTCTGAGATCAGCAATTCAAAAAAAAGATATCGTGCGAAGAATGGATAACGAGCCCAGAGTACCATGCACCTGTGCGCCTGCTATGTATCCATGCTGTTGATCGGCGAAAAAAGGTATTCCAAGGCGTGAATCAAAATGAATATGTCACTATGATCAATAAGTCTCGCCAAGATCTTCCAAGTTTAATGGACCTTCATCGTTCACTTTGGGATCCTTCTTCTGTACATCGAGCTTAGAAGTCACCCGTCTTGGTGTCGGTAACCCGGTCGTCTTTGAGCCGATGCTGCTACTGGTGCGCTTCTTCAGACTGCCGGGGGCAGGGATAGATGAACGAAAAGACGCTTGTTCCAAAGTCCCTCGCCGTGGGGTAGGAGTTGAGACATCTACGTCCTCTTCGATAAACGTCATTCCTTTGGCTGGACCGTGATTTTGGGAATATGAGCTCATCGAAGATCGCGGACGGCGACTTTCTGTGGTTGGGTTTGTCGAATAATGGCCCAATGGAGTTCGCGCACGGTTTAGACTTTGCCGACTGTCAGGTCGCGAGGGTGCCACTGAGCTACTGTAATTGCCATGCCCGATTGAGCTACGGCTCGAGAAACTCGTCCGACTGCTTGGTCGACTCTCGTTCGATCGGCCGAATGACTGCCGACTTTGCGGGATGAAGGATGAAGGATAACTGGTAATATCGCCATCTCGGACAGAAGAACTTGCGCTTCCAGCACTTGTCCGCTTCCGGGAACTCTTCCGTAGCGTAACACTAGATGGGATCGAGCTTTGGCCAGCCGCAGAAGGTGTCCGCGGCGACATACCAGTGGGGGTCTCCGATGGTGCAGGCAACCGTGATCGAGCGGATTGCACTCGCTCCTCGAGTTTCTGCATCTTTCCAATCAAGCCTCTGATTTGGTACAGCGAGCCAGACCGGGGAATACCCGATGAGCTGAGTCTTGACGTACTTTGACGGAACGACATCGAGGGTGTCGACCTTCCATTAGAGTAAGGTATCGACGGTGTGCGGGTGTGTCTTGCATAAGCTGACCGAGGAGCCACCTTTCCAAGTGAAACTCGCGTTCCAGTGAAACCTCCATCCGTGCCTTGCTTGCGCACAGTTATCGACGTTTCGGATGCGGTGGGTGAAGGAGGAGTAATCGCATCCGACGTCGCAGATGAGACAGACTTGGCGGGCGGGGTGGTCATAGTGGGAGATGAAGCGGTTGTGACAGGTGATTGACGTCCTGTTTCTACCGTGTGAGAGCTGCCACCAGAAGGATCAAATAAGCCAGGCTTGCGACGACGATTAAGTTCCGCTTCAGCTTTGCGCAATTTGTCGTTAATGATATCAGCTTCGATCTTCAGGTCCGCAAGTTCATCACGAAGACGCTGCGATTCGATGCGCAGAGATTCTCGCTCCTGTTCCCCGGTTTTGATTTCGTCATCCAAAAGAACCGCCCGTTCAATTGCGATGTTGTATTTGGACTCCAGGTCCTCCAGTGACGACGTTGTATTGCGAGCCTGTCGCTCAAAATCGTCATTGGCAACTTCAATATCGCGCAATCTGAGCTGTAAAGTTCGATTTCCATCCCGTAGGCTTGTAATCTCCTTCTGGAGAGTACTCTGGACCGAGCTGGCTTCGGCTTTTGCTTGTTTGTATTTGGTCTAGGAGAGAAATTGAGTAAGCCAATACAGTCTTTGGAAAGGCGAGTCTTAATGTCGAGGTGTATCTAACCTTCCACTCCTCGACCTCGTAAGACAAGGTTTCCACTTTCCCTTTGAGATGTCGTTCCCGCTTCTCGGACGCCTCGATATCCTTTTCGAGTTCTGCCTCTAGTTCCCGGCTCGAGGCCTGGAACTCAGCAAGCTCAACTTCCAGCTGCTCATATTGCGATTTGTAATAAGCAAGTTCCTCCTCGGCATCACTCCTGGCTTTTGTTGACGACAGCGTCGTGTTTTCGTCGGCGCCCGGCATCGTTGTGTCGCTATACAGTGATTTATTGTCGCCCGATTGTCAAATTCAGCGCATGCAAACCCCAGCCACCCAGGTTGGTAGACGTTGATAAAGTAGCAGTCCAAGCTCTACTTGCCAGTGAAATCGTCAATGTTGAGAACTAACTTGCCGTAGTCGCGGTGATAGCGGAGCTGTCCCTGAAACGATGCTCCCCTTAAACTAGAAGGGAGATGATTGTCTGACGGCTTGTTGTTATGGGCGTTTCGCTTTTCAGAAAGTCGTGTTCGGGGCAGCCGACCCGAATCGCAACGATGGCGGAAACATGAGCTTACCTATGATGCTGACTGCGGTCGCATGGCTGAACAGTTGCGACAGGGAAAGTGTCGAGGAGGCCTGGCGAGCGGCGTGTTGGTGGTTGTTGGTGTTGTTGACAGTTGATAGACTTGAGTCAGTCCGTCTGTTTGTTGATGCGCGGGAAGGGGGGCAAATGATGTCTGCGGAGCACCCTCACCGCCAAGGTAACAGGTCCCGTGATCTTGATAATGCGCTAAACCATATCGGGAATGAAGCATGCCCAACTCGTATATCAACAGAGAACCACACGACGCTTGATTCTAGACAATAGCTACATCTGCAGTGATTATTATACTTGAACAAGCAATTACGAGACCAAGCGTAGCAAAGGCAGCTCGTCCTAGAAAACTTCGAGACTTAGCCATCTTCAAGACAACGTTCAAAAGATTGGTTTCTCCGCTTGCCTGTAGCAATTTGGATTCGAGAAGACGCTAATCTCATGATTAAATAGGGAACAGAATACCACTACTGTGCATCATTGTTGGATCAGAGATCCTCAACTTCTGAGGGCATATCAAACCAGAAGTTAAACCCGGGGAAAGCACCGGGCCGCTTTATTTTTTCGTTTAACCTTAAAAAATGCGGAGGAAGTCCCGGATAGGCACCGGCTTGTGTTTCTACTGTCTCTGGGGATTTACCCGCATTCGAGAGGGCCGATAAGGTTATTAAGTTCATTGTGTTCAGACTTTGAGTAATTTGAGTCAGCCTGTGCTTGCTTGACCCGCGTCAAAATAATCTTTGGCGGGGTACCGGAGATTTTTGAATTGTCCAGAAGGAACATCGATTACGACCTATGGGTACTGTGACAACATGAATATGAAATCGTATACTGAGGAAATAAGTATCAAACTTCAGTCCTTCGTTATGTCGACTTGCACGGGTTCTTATCTGCTGGTTGTCTGCGATCTACTCAAGATGAAAATATAAGCTTGCAATAAAGCATGGACATATGTATATATTTACCTAGGTAGTCTGGGAAGAAAGTAGTTCATTATGTTATCGAACAAATAGTTATCACCGTCCACTCCATGTCAAGCCTTTTTCTACTTCAAAGCATGCCTCAAGCGAGCCGACCAGAAGATGGTAAGTTCCGGGCTCTAGTCGCCATTGGTTGATCTCTTCGTCCCAGTAGCTAAATGCATGTTTCTGATCAAGAAGTATTTCTACTCTCTCGGATCTTCCAGGCAACACCCATACTTTCTCATATCCTTTTAGCTCGCGTGCAGGCCGCCAGGTCCTTGAACTGGCCGGGGGCATAACGAACACCAGCACAACCTCGTGACCTGGGAAAATTCCCGTATTCTTGACCTGCATAGATATTTCAATATCTAGTTGGAGCGTCATATTGACGATGAGGTCGGAATTTTCAAAGGTCGTGTACGACAGTCCGAAGCCAAACTCCCATTGAGCGGTTTCTTTGACATCTGGATGGCGATATCCAATTTGAATACCTTCGGCGTACTTCAAAGTATACTCTCCGTGTTCACTTAGTGTAGCAGGGAAATTATTGAAGGTAGGAATATGCTTTTCGTCAAATTTCTTGGGCCACGTCGTCGCCAGTCGGCCACTAGGATTTGTCTTTCCTGTAAGAATATTTGTGATAGCTTGGCCGCCTTCTTGGCCTGGAAAATGAGCATTAAGAACGGCATCGACGTCATCAATTATGGGAGAGAGGTCAATTGGATTACCACAGTTTAGCACCAGGACGGTCTTTTCGGAAACGGCAGCGACGGCTTTGATGAGATTTATTTGTTGTTGTTGAAGGCTTATAGTGTCGAGATCAAATCCTTCGGACTCGTACTCGTGATTTCGACCCGCGAAGACGATACTCACGTCGGATGAAGCGGCAATTTGCACAGCTTCGGAAATGGATGTTCGTTCATTCACGTATTCTTCATAACAGAGAACAGCACCGTGTGGATTGGGCTCGTAGTCGTTCTCCTTAGGTATGCGAGCTTGAGTAAGGAGTCGCACAAGATAAGGTTTTCCAGCGATCATGGGCACTGTCGTTCGCTGCTCGAGACGTTTTGGTTCGAAGAGGAAGTCTTCCATGGATACTTCAAGCTGTTCTGAAGATGATAGCACGCATTTATTTTCGACAAAAAGAGAGAAAGCACCAGTAACACGAGCTGCCAAGGTGTGACGACCGGTAGATGTGGGAGTGATAGTGGTAGAGATTTCGTAGCTAAAGCCGGGCTCTATCAAACCGGGCTTAAGATTGCGTATCATTGCAACAACAGGACTATTTTGGTGCTCAGTATAGACAGGGGTATTGCATTCGTGGTTGAAATACGCAATGTCAAATCCAGGCTTTCCGCATTTCGATTTAGTGCGGTCGAGTGGTACCACAGGGACAACACGATTTATGCTGACACCACGAGCATACTCGACTTGGGACGGGACCGGGTGAGCTTCTTTCAAACAGTCCAAAGGCCTCTGCAAGTATTGAGGAGGTGCACTCGCACTACCACCACCACTAATAACAGGTTCAATAGCGTTCACGCCAATGACTGCAATCTTTGGGGCTCGGCGCATATCTAGCGGCAGGGTACTTTTTTTATTCTTCAACAAAACAATACCTTCGGATGCGATTTTCAGAGCCAATGCGTTGGTTTTAGGATCAATTTCACCACGTTCAGGTGCTTGTGAGTGACAAGTTTTTGTTGCATCAATCAGCTCAAGTACCCGAGTGACGCATTGGTCAATAGTTTTCTCATTAACCAGCCCGTTTCGTACATCCTCCACAAGTCTTTGACCGCGGAACACTGCCGGACCTGGCATTTCAAGATCTAAACCGGCGTTTATGGCGGCAACGGTCGACTTTGTTGCAAACCAGTCGGATACAAGACATCCACTGTAAGCCCATTCGTCCCGAAGGACTTCCTTTAAAAAGATATTCTCGGTAGTATGGACGCCGTTTAGTTTATTATAGCTTCATGAGTGCGTTAACACTATCGCTGAGACACAAGAGAAGTGAGGCTATGTTTGGACTTACCTCACCATCAAACCATGTGGATCACTCTTTCTCAACAATTCTTGAAAGGCACCGAGATATATTTCTCTCACAGTTCGACTGTTATGAGATTCTGCGACGTTGTACTGTCTTCTTTTGAATTCGCTCTCGTTACATGCAAAATGCTTCGGACAAGCAGCTAAGCCTTGTGACTGGATACCACGTACAACAGCTGCCGCAAGCTGGCCGGATAAAAGGGGATCTTCGCTAAAGCATTCAAAGTTTCTGCCGCCCCGAGGATCGCGGTGAATATTGATAGTAGGACCAAGAATGACTTGTGCCGATTTGAGCTTCGCTTGGTGGGCAAGAGATCTTCCCAGCTCTTCCATCAGGGAATTGTTCCATGTTGCGCCATAAAGTGTTGAACTCGGGAAGACCGCTGTTGGTGTTCCGTGGTGAATCTCTGAGCCTTTTACACCGTTGACTGAATCGACGACCTAGATAAAAAGCGCCGAGTTAATCTTCATGTTTCTTGTTTTGCGCAATTCAAAAACGACTGGCAAAAGTACCTTGAGAGAGGGAATATTCAGTCTAGGCACCGAACTCGAGCTGACGAAGTCAGATCCAGACAGTAGTGTCACTTTCTCTTCCAAAGTAAGCTCTTGTAAGAGCGCTTTAATCGCTGGCTGTTCTTCGTAATACACTCCATTTCGATCTTCTCCAAGATCTTCGAACGCTTCAGAGCCCGAAGATTCATTCATCTGTACATCAACTACCTCCTTGACACGGATATTAAGGTCAGATTTGATTTCCTCGGCTGCCAGCGCCACAGTAGCTTCGCCGGCGTTCATGGCTAACGTATTCTTGACAGCCGAAACCATAGAAATGTATGGGAATAATATAGGAGAGAAAACCCAGAAATTTGGAAATGAAGGTGAATTTTGAAATTACTAATCTCGAGAGGAATTGGATAAGAAATATTTTATTTGCTTGGGTAGTCCATTAATACTCTGGTTTTTGTTCGAATATCTAGGTACATTGGGGTACCTCCGAAATCGATATGTTGGAAGTGGACGGAGTGGACGGATTATAATAAATGTAAGATGACCTAGCCCATTGGAAGTTAGCGTCCGCGCCCCAGATATCCACATCGGCATTTCCGACTTCCGGCTTCCACTTTCTTTTTTCCACCTCCACCTCCACTCCCTCAACTTCAGCTGCTCCTCCCTTCCCCAAAGCTTTCCCCATGATAACTTATCATCGTCAATATGCAAGCCACTCCAAAGGGTATCTCAAAACGTCAATCTAGATCGCAAGCAGGCAGGCCTTCCGGCCCCTTCGTATGCCAGACTTGCGCCAGATCTTTTTCCCGTTTAGAGAATCTGACTCGTCATACAGAAAATCGTAAGCGCATCTAGTCCGTGTGCAGAATAGATTTTGGAGCTAAGTGTATTATAGATAAAGCCAATGGCAAGTTTGGATGCGATGTCTGTCAGAAGCGGTTCACCCGAAGGTATTACGCTGATCCGTCGTCCACTATTTCACTTCAAGGAAATGAGCTGTAGCGGTCTCCTCTAAGCACTAACATTTCCAAAGCGACATTCTGAAAAGACATTCCAAAATCCATACGGCTGAGGAGATTGAGCAACGGCAAGCTATTTTGACATCAAAGCGATCAGAAAATTCGACCAATCCAAGCCAAGAAAATTATGAAGACGATCAAAACAATCAAGTTCAAGCAAACAACAGTTTACGGCAAAGCCCCGGTGTACGATTAGAGGCCGCCGAGTCCCATTCGGGAGGTCTGAATGCTATCAATTCAAGTCAAGTTACCCTTCAACCCAGCCAAGTGGCTGGGCATCTAGCTGTCTGCTATGATGGACAACTGCAAAACCGAATGGATAGATTACATGGGGCTATGCCGCAAACTCCAATAATGGTTCCTTCACCAGACAGTGCTGCGTTCGGCTCATCATGGTCTGACGGGTACTATGGGATCTATGGTGAAGGGTCATTCGATGCCGATCTGGCCTGGATTCTGGACACGGCTCCAATGACTTTTGATACCATACCACGCCTGCAAGGGCGAATTACAAATGCCAACCCTGGGCCTGGGTTCTCTGATATGTCTTTAGAGATGCGCCAGCTTCACCCGCACCAACAAGCAGCCAATGTGCCTGCTGGACGTAATGTCAATCCGGGTGACGACAATCAGACAAGAGATCTCCCATCTGCTGCAGACCGAAACAATTGGCCGGATGAGGACGAACTTCTGGATGCTCCACCTCCACCTCTATCAGAAGAACAATTAGCATATACGGTGCCTGATTCGCGTTCATGGGTAGACTGGAACGAACTTTCTTCACCATTGCAACGTCTCCAAGATGTTCCTGTACAAAGCTATAGAGTGGACTCCAATATCCGAGCTCGTTTAATACAAACGCTGATAGAGAATGCTTCTTATAAGGATGGGCTTCTGCCGCCGGAGAACTCTCAATTTCCGGTCCCCGAGGTCTTAGAGTATTTTCTCAAGCTTTTTTTCGAGCATGTACAAGTCAGGTTTCCAGTCATACATCAGGCCACATTTTCGACATCGACCGCACCTTCTTTCCTACTCCTTTCGATGATGGTACTTGGGTCGAGCCACTGTAGGACTGCTTATGGGAAATTTGTCGCTATTTATTTGCGTCCATTGGTCGTTATGTTTCAAAGGCTTCAAGCTCTCAACCCGACAATGGTACGTAAGCATCAAAAGGTCACATGTCACCGAATCGCTTCCCTACTAAGCAAATTTTGCCAATAGCTACGATCTACGGATAACATTTTAACATTGCTCTTCCTCTGTGTTTCAGGCGCGTGGTGTGGGCATAAAGTTGCTTTTGAATTCGCCGAAGGCGCTCGCGGCATCCTTGTGACCGCTTCTCGTCGCTGCAAACTTCTCGACTGTCGCCCAAAGCCCCTAGGTTCAGATGCGCAACATCCTCGCAGCATGCGCACTCGACTCAATGACAGTTGGAAAAGTTGGATAACATTAGAGCAACGCAAACGTCTAGGTCTTTGTATATTTGTGGGTTGTTTAAATATACGAATCAAGTTGGGCAAAGCTAATCAGTGTTCGGCAGATGTTTGACCTTCAATTCCCGGCCTTATTTCACAACCAGCCGTACATCTCTAAGGCCGAAACTGTCAATTTGGTACTCCCTTGCGACGCCGTATTTTGGGAGGCGAAGTCGGCGGAATCGTGGAAGGTACTATTAGGGCCAGCCGAGATCCCTGCGTCGACGTACTTCATGGTGCCATTGGATACTTGTCTTTTATATCCTGCCATCAAACGAGACCCCCCTTACGCACCCATCGGTTCTTTCAGCAAAACACTCCTGATGTATGCCTTGTTCACTCATATCTTCGAATGGCGCCAGTCAGTGAATATAGTTCTGCATTCTGCCTTCATCCGCGGACCAGAGCACAACACACCTGGCGAAGGACTGAAGGAACGTCAAGTATGGCTTCAAGACGCCCTCAAGGCGTGGCTCAAGAATTATCACCAATCGGAAGGTGACTGTCGGAGTGATCGGTCTGGGGCCGCATCGCCTGCGGCCCTTCTTCTGTACTATTTGGCTGAAATACATCTCGAAATCAGTATTTCTGATCTCCATCAATTCGCCGGGCGCTCTGGGTTAAATGAAGACATCAGGTTGGCGGAGGATTCATTGCGCAGATGGTGTCGAAGTCCGCGTTCCGCACGAACCGTGCGAAAAGTTCATGAAATGCTTGATTTGGCACATCGAGCTATTGAAATGGGTCTTGCGCATGAATGTGCCTTTGAAATTGCAGTTGCTTTGCTTACCGGTGGGCTGACTTGCTGGATGTACGATAAATTAGGCGGACAAATATCGTCTGGATCCCAGGTAAGTTCTTCCTTCTTGCCATTTTGCATTCTGGAGATGGTTAATGATTAATACAGCTACGACTTGCGAGTGAGGCGCTTGAGAGAATGACTTGCTGGGGAATTTGCGCTAACTTCGCTCTAATATTGAAGAAGTTCATAATTTAGCAACATATATGAATCCGGGTAGATTTTGATCTATCTAGAGGTACCATGTTGAATACCTCGCATGAAAATCTACTATTCGTGTTGCAAGACCTCATCTGTCGGTAGTTGATCATCTGCTTTGTTGAATGGCGGCAAAAGTGCGCGGACAGGCCATTCTTCGGGATGATATTCAGCCTCCCACTTTCTTGTTCCTGAACCAACAACAATCAACTGCTGCGAGCCAGGCAGAAGTACTTGACATGTGGTATTCAGTGGCACGACTACCTCCAACCAGAATATCTGTCGGTCTTTGTCTTTGGGATTCTTGATCTCCCATCTTACACGGCAGAGTCCGTAGACGCTTTCATACTTCGCCTCAGCCCATTGAAGATCACCTCCTGGGACGGGCTCAACCCGAAAACTTTTCCAGCCTGCATCAACCGGTTTCAGGCCACAGATAGTGCCATGCATCCAACTAGCCACGGATCCTAAAGCATAGTGATTGAAACTAGTCATCTCACCCGGATTAATGCTACCGTCGGGCAACATACTGTCCCATCGTTCCCAAACGGTGGTTGCTCCGAGAGTGATCGGGTAGAGCCAACTGGGACATTCGCGATGCAAAATCATACGATAGAAGATATTCGACTTTCCTGCTTTCGTTAAGGCGTGTCCCAAATATGGTGTTCCAGCGAAGCCTGTGGCAATTTTAAAGCGATTTCGTTGTCGGATGAGCATCGAGAGACGTTCGGCTGCGTTATTTTCTTGTTCTGGTGTGTTGAATAAGCCGAATTGGATAGCAAGAGCATAAGCTGTTTGTGTATCGCAAGCGAGACGTCCTGTTGGTGTGATGTATTCGTTCGCGAATGCTCGACGCAAGTTGGTGGCCTGGTTCTCGAAGGTTTCTTGCTCCTTTTGAGGTTTGTTCAATGCGAGTGCCACTCTGGCCATTAATGCCGTAATGTAGACAAGGAACGAATCACAGACCAGATACATATCGGTCATTGCATTGGCTGGATCGTCGGGCGGAGCACTGGGATCTAACCAGTCGGCCAATTTATATCCATCTTGCTTCCATAAGCCTGTTATCTCAGAGCGCGGAATTGCGTTCAGCCAATCCTTCATGCTCTTATAATGTCTCGACAATAGAGTCATATCGCCTGTCGTCGTATACAGTGACCACGGCAACATAACAGCTACATCTCCCCATATCGCTTCAGCGGATTTTCCAGGGCCAAAGTCTCCTAGGACGTAAGGAATGACAAGAGGTACAACGCCGGCAGCCTCCTTCTGCTCTATCATCATGTCCTTCAACCACGAGGTCAACATGCCGCTTACATCAAAAAGATAACTTGCAGTGTCTGCAAAGACATTGATATCGCCTGTCCAGCCAAGACGTTCATCGCGTTGCGGACAGTCAGTCGGTATACCGACGAAGTTGCCTCGCATACTCCAGACTATATTGCTATGAAGTTGGTTCAGTAGCGGGTTTGAACACCGGAAGGTACCAGTTGGTTGCATATCGGTATGAATTACCACGCCGACAAATTTTTGTGCCATGAAAGACGATTCCTGCGGCCACCCGGTTATTTCGACGTAGCGGAATCCGTGGAAAGTAAACTTGGGCTCCCATTCGGAGATAGGACCGTTGCCATCCAAAATCAATTTGTCAAGACACTTGGCGGACCGCAAAGGGCGAGTCCCAATTTCGCCGTTCTCTAGCACTTCGGCAAATTGGAATTTAATTGTGGTTCCATTAGGTCCATCGACCTCCCTAACTCTTATCCAGCCGACAAAATTCTGTCCAAAGTCTAAGATTGTTTTTCCAGAGGGCGAATTTATGATTTCCTTGACTTTTAATTCTTGGGTCTTTCGTATTGGTGGGCCGTCAGGGGGAGTCAAAAGTCTTGCTAATGAAGGAAAGTCGGGACTGGTCTGCACATTCTTCCAAGTAGTTTCTGAACAAATCTTCTCGCGAGCATCATGCGTCTCTCCGTCCAGTAATCCGGCTGCGGTAATTGCGCCATGAGCCCATCGCCATGAATCGTCCGTTCCCACGCAAATAGACTCTCCGTTTTCAAGCTCCACGAGAATCAAAGCAATCAACCCCAGCCGTGATCCGTAAATGTTGTGTCGACGAGCAAATCCCAGAGAGCCACAAAACCATCCTTCGGCGACGTCAACCTGTATTTCGTTTTCCACGCCGCTCATTAAGCTCGAGGTAATATCGTACGTCTGATAGGTAAGGCGTGATTGGTAGGACGTCCACCCTGGTGCGAGGATATGGTCACCAACTCGTGAGTTGTTAATGCGCGCTTCGTAAATTCCGTGAGCAGTAATGTAGAGCCTTGCACGCGCAACAGCGACATTTGCAGGGAGGTGAAGAAGCCTTTTAAATGTAACGGGACGATGTCTCTTTTCCGGCAAATTTTCTGTCTCTTCATTTGGTTCAATCAGGCCGCATTTCCAATCCGCTGGCTGTAATAGACCGGCTTCTATTCGAATGGGATCAGAGACGTCGCTTCGTTTCGTGCTCTCCGCGGCCCCAGCTTCATCCGCGCCTACACCAGCAACACGCACACGCAAATTGACCAGCTCGCGAGAAGTCAGAGCCTTGCTTGGCCATGGCACAAGTCGCGATTCTGACGAATTGACTTTGACGCTTTTGATCAAACCTCCGTCGGGGCGTGTGACTTCGATCTCGTAGCTGGTTTGATGCCAATCTTTTTCTCCTCCAGCTAAAGTCCAGGATATGCGGGGAGTGGCTTCTCCGATACCGATGGCATTAGGCTCGTGGTGTTCGCACCACACTTTCGTGACTTGAACCATGAGGAAGGGTTCAATCACATTCAGTTTTCGTGTTGCGTATCTATGCTGCACGGAAAAGTGAAGTGAAGAAAAGCATCTGCTTGTCTTGCCTCCGGGCGAAAAATGCTATTGATGACATCCATAGCTACTTAGCTAGCAAGTGCATTTCCGTCAAAAACTCCGAGATACCTCTCGGTATAACTTTGACCGAGTCGAGATTCATGTCGAACCGTTACCGGTACTGCATACAGTAGAAACTCGTCCTCCGCCGTCCACTTTTTTTTATTGGTTGGGGTAAGTTAGCAGTAGATGTGGACGGCAACAGCGGCTATCTTTGTACCGGAATAGAGAGAGGGTCCTGGGGTGAAATTCCGGACGGTCAAGTCTTGATATAGAATCTATTACATACACTCTATTTAGAAAGTTAAAGCCGGTAGCAGCAATCTTGGAGCGCAGGAGATTTGTACACTTGCGTACAACATGCCTCTCGATTATCATTTCGATGTTGGAGTTCTGAACACCTTGCCAAAAACAAGAAGTGGACGGTGCTGTGGCGGTACCGGTTCTTAGATGCATGTTCTTCAGAGACTCAATACTCAGATATCGGTCTGTATTACACCGATCATTGCTTCCCGAGGTCCATACAAAATAGCAGGGAAAGGCGGCGGAATATCCGAAAATCATTTAGTGAACAAATAAAAGCTGACGAATGAACAATTCGATGAACATAAAACGCAGCTCTTTATCGAATCATCAAATCCGGAACTAATTATGCGTCCACTTCCCTTCTACCCCATCAAAGTAAAACCTCCGGCTTTCCCAGAATCCGTCCACTTCGTGGTCAAAGGGGACCCTCTAGGCTCTGGACGATGTGGACGTGAGGCCAATGCGGAGTCGAAAAACCTGGAGACAGGGCAAAATCCTCTCCCCGGACTGTAGAAGCTGTCGAATGACATACCCATTGTTATGGTATATATGGGATAACTACTACCCCAGGTTTTGTCTATCGCCAAGAGTGCAGGTGTATTTAGAGTAGCATTTTCCATCAGACGAACTTAGATTGTGTACTCAGGATTGTCTACTCTTTATTTTTTTGGATTGATACCTATGGCTGAAGACAAGGTGCAGGAGTCCATTGCCGTTGAGCACATGGAGTCTCCTCCTCATGAGGATGGGAAGTCAACGGGATTTGCGGTCGAGGAATTTATCCGGTCTGAGAAAGAGATTACGACATGGCAGGCTATCAAGACTCACAAGCGGATTTTGGGCTATGGTGAGTTTCGCACCCGTTTATTTCTAAGAATCAGATTTTCTTAAGGGGCAAGATGGAAGAGACTGACACAATATCAAGCATTGTTCTCCTTCGTCTGCGCCATGAACTACGGTTACGACACCGTCTCCAACGGTTCCAGCATTGCCATGCCAGCATTCATCATTTCTTTTGGCGCAGTAGACAAAACTACTGGATCACTGTATCTCCCGTCACTTTGGACGTCTCTGTGGACATCCATGTCAAATCTCGGTCAAGCTATCGGCGCATTCATTGCCGGTGTATTAGGGCAAATGATCGGTCGCCGCTATACCGCAATTACACTTGCTCTGCTGTCTATTGTGAGCACTTTTTTGATGTTCTTCGCCACAAGCCGAGGGATGTTGCTGGTCGGAAAGACAATTAATGGTGCTGTTGTGGGTGGGTTGATGTCTGTTGGCACTACTTACGCAGCAGACGTATGTTATCATCCTCTACGATCACGGTGTAGTGAGTTGATCTTATACTAATTCATTCTAGATTGCCCCCATCAAGCTTAGAGGCGCTCTTTTGCAAGCTATCGTCTTCTTCGGCGTAGTCATGCAAGGCGTGAGTTTGGGTGTGGTTCGGGCTTTCGTTCCCAACGTTCATCCGGTTGCCTGGAAGATTGTCTTCGCCATTCAATGGGTATTTGCTGTGATGGTTGTTGTGTTATCATTGCTTGTTCCAGAGTAAGTACCTTCCGTTCAACCGACTTGCATACTTAGCAGGAAAAGCCAGTATTGAAAGAAAAAAAGATCTCCAGTTTTCTCTGCCGCAAAGGGCAGAGCAGAAGAAGCCCGCAATGCCCTAAGGCGTCTCCACGGCAAGGATCCCAATCTTGAACTTCGCTATCAAGCAATCGTTCACGCTCTCGAAGAGGAACGCCGTCAACAAGACGCAGCAGCCTCCTGGACTGAACTTTTCAAGGGCTCTAACCTTAAGCGTACCTTGACTGTCATCTTTGTCATGTTCAGCCCCGGCGCCGTGGGCATCCCTTTCCTATCACAAAATATCTACTTCCTCTTCACCGTCGGTCTGGCACCAACCAGCGTGTTTGATATTGGTATCGGCGGCTTCTTCCTTGGTGCCTTGTTCATCCTTCTCGGCTGGGTCTCAAATGACAAGATTGGGCGCAGAAGGCTGTGGATTTACGGTTTGATTGGTAACTTTATCGGCATGGTTACTGTCGGCTGTCTCGCATATAGCAAAACTCAGGGAAGCTACTGGGCCATTGGAGTCATAATGTATGTTCAGTGCTCGCTATTATTTCTTTTATCTTCTTTTCTTTCATATCCAAAGCCACTTGGCGTCTAACCACTCTTCTTGTCAACAGGAATCTCCTCATTTCATACGGCGCCTACGCCACAGTAGGCGTTGCATGGACAATTTGCCCTGAAATCGGCTCCCATCGTCTCCGTCAATACTCGCAGTCCATCAGTTTCTTCTCCGGTGCTGTTGGTGGTTGGCTTTTCTCCTTTGTGACACCCTACATGTATAACGTTGATTCCGGCAACCTGGGAGCAAAGACAGGCTTCATTTATGCGGGGCTGACGGTTGTCGTGTTTGCCATCTCCTGGTTTCTCATCCCTGAAACTGCGGGTTTGTCCGTTGAAGATATTGATCATGCCTACGAGAACGGTATACCGCCTCGCCATTTTGCAAAGCTTCGTGCTGAGTGATCTATGGGTACTGAAAAATGGTCCTTGATGACTTGAGTCAGACGTCAAGTTGGGCATACTCCTGAGAGTGTATATTTGAAGATATCGCTTTTTTGTGAATAATATATATAATGATACCATGCATTTTAATTTTAAGTGAATTGTGTAGTATGTAGGCCCTTTGGGAGAAGATTTTGGGAATTTACCCCTTTTAGTTAGGGTAAGGATTGAGGGTTAGCATACATGAGATACGACATGCTCGAGGTTATACATATCATAATTGACCACCTACCAATCACTGCTCTATTATTCATTGACACCTTAATTTGAAGTTAAGAACCAAGGATTCTAGACTTGAAGCAACGGTCTTTTAGCTTCGCCAAAATTCTAACCATGCATCCACAGCATCGCGGTAACCCATCTTTTCTAGATGCTGGGACATTCTGCCACGCCATTCCCTTTTGGAGTCCTCATCACCATAGTTGAAATCCATTCCTGATGAGAGTCGAAATTTTGTCCTTACCCATTCAATGGGGACGTAGCCAGCAAGCTCCCAATCAATGATGCCAAGCGAACCTGTTGAAGTATCGACAAGAATATTCGTAGGGCCAAGATCACAATGATAAAAGACAAACGTAGAGACATTCATAGACATCTTGGTACAGTTGTTCAGAAGCTGCTGTGGAGACAGGGGGTCCACCATCTTGTTGTTGCGTTTGACGAGATAACGCTCTAATAGCTGATTTCCGTCTACAACACTAATCATATCACTCTTCCATTTCGCTAAGTGGTCACAAACAACTGCCACCTTGCCGACGTAATACTGGCGAAGATTTTCGTCCATGTTAGGCCAAGCTTCCTCGAGCAACTGACCGGGAACCCTTGAGATGACGAGGAAATATCGGGAGCCAATCTCAAAATGATTATACGCTTCCGGAAACTCAAAACCAACGGGCTGTCGTTCTTTTAGAAACTGCAGGGTAGTGTGCTCTCGGGTCACATGGGGATAGTCCATATGGTGCGCTTTGATGAAGGCTTCCCCTGCTCGCCAAACGGCGGCTTGGTTGTCAACTGCGTGAACTCTTGAGATATAAGGCGAGTTCTCTCCGAGGGGTTGGGAATCAGCGAGAGGCTCCGGTGCGGTGGCCAGTAGGAAATGCCCACCATTGCAGTCACTCCAGCATGCTTGGCCTGCCGGAATTTTGTCCGGGGTTGGAGACGCCGAACGAGTAAGAAGAAGCTTATTTGAAATTAGCCAAGAGCTTTCATTGACTTCCCGAATGGAATCATTAAGGTGCGGTTGAGGCAAGTTGGTCAATGTCATGTCAATCCAATTCTTTATCCTTGAAGTCAAATGAGTTGAGTAAACAAAATGCCAGGAGCGAATCGCAGGCCCTTTGTAATGTAGGAGCTGGTGTAACCTGAAGCGGTGTGGGCAGCGTCCTCACACTGTTATATGACTCTTTAATCCCTAATAGTCAACATTCTCCATGTGGCCAGTTCGGCTACTGTATTTTCAACATTTCTTTTTGCAATTGTAGTATCTTTAAGCATCATTCAGGTTGATTTACGATCGTAAATCTCATGTACATTGTCTGGATCCGGCTAGCTTGTTTATGCTTAGTCAGGTGCTTATGTGAGAGCACTAATTTAGTACCCGCTCAGAGTCCCACGCGCAATTCTCTACCGTCCACTCCCGCATTCTCTATACCAGAAGGCCTCAGTTCGTCGCGATCTTTGACTACATATCTCTACCATAAAGCTTTTAAGGTAAGGATATATTTTCTGTTTTATATCTAGTCTTTGATTCATGGTACTCTTCCACCTCGGCCAAAAAAAACCCCGAAATCACCTATTTGTGCCATGTATCATCCATCATGAGAGCTTCATCGAGTCGATCTCAAGCCTACACAACAGATGCAAATGCACTGACCATGGGATCCGCATTATTGTATGGAGCTTCTCCATTCAGTATTGCCACGCACTTCTTGTTTATACTTCACGACATGTCAATATCATATTGAATACAGTCGCGTTTGCTCAGCAATCAGCTGGCCAAGGCTCTCTGCGTTGAGTTGCATAGTTCTGTGCAAGTCAATTAAACTCGAGTGGAACGAAAGTGCTGACGTGCAATTTCCTAGGTCGCTGATGCATGGACATCTTGTGCTGAAATGGCGACCGACTCTACCGATTTGAATTTAGATGCTCCGAGTGATCTGCAGGATATCCCGGACTCGGAAATGCAACTGCTTCCTCCACCAGAAGCAACGTATCCAGATAAGTGAGCGAGCTTGAATAATGCCGCATGACTTTTCGTTACGAGCGGACGGGAGGCTGACGTGCGCTCAATAAAATTTTTATTTTATTTTTATGAGCAATCCCCAAATTAAGAGCAACTTTATTAGCTGCTGTACATGAACACGGCAAGGCAAACGGATATCGAGTGGTGGTTAAATCGTCCAGCGAACCAACAGAGAAAAAGCCTCGTCGCATTTCAAAAATCTGGCTTCGATGTGATCGTGGCGGTCAGTATCGGCCGCGCAACGGACTGACAGAGGAAACGCGGAAACGACGACGAACGTCACGTTTAACGGATTGTCCGTTCAGTCTGCTGGCGGCTGGCACGCCGGGATTTTGGACGTTGACCGTCACAGATCCAACGCATAATCACGGTCCGGTGATGGAACCAGTGCGGCCCGTTGTGCGAAAATCCAAAAAGGGCCAGATCCTGGCTCAGCCTTACGACTGGCCTCATGACGCTTCCTTTACACCTTTTAAAACGGCCTTGGTCATAATTGATATGCAGAAGGACTGTAAGAGACAAGAAACTAGCCATGAGAGGTGTGTACAGCGGTCTGATAATAGATTCTAGTTTGTGCTCCGGGAGGATATCTCGAGTATCAGGGATACGACATTTCCCAAACCCGCGCCATTATACCGCGGTTACAGAATCTGCTCCAAAATTTCCGTGCCGCTGGATTCCCTATTTATCATACACGTGAAGGTCATCGACCTGATCTATCGACTCTTTCAAGTCGAGAAGCCCATCGATCTCGGAATAACCCGTCTGCCTTGGGAATTGGATCCCAGGGACCACTGGGCCGGCTGCTTATCCGAGGCGAGGCGGGTCACGATACTATCGACGAGCTGTATCCGCTTCCTAACGAGCCTGTGATTGACAAACCAGGCCGAGGCGCCTTTGCTCACACTGATTTTGAGCTTCTTCTTCATAATAAAGGGATCAAGAATCTAGTTCTTACGGGGGTAACCACGGACGTTTGTATCTCGACGACAATGCGCGAGGCGAATGATCGAGGCTTTGATTGTGTGGTTGTGGACGATGCTTGTGCCGCCACAGAACCATCCCTGCATACCAGTACGCTGAATTCAATTAAGATGGAAGGCGGGATATTTGGTGCCGTCACCTCCTGCGCCGACGTGATGCAGGCTCTAGACACTTTCAAGAACATCACTGTGCGGCAGCTGGCGCCTCAGATGTCGGTTTAGGGGGTTTGTCTCTCGCAGTTTGAGAGATTAAAGTCGACAACGTCGTATCTGAGATGTTCGGTTGAATCAAAGTGGTCCCTCACTTAGTTATCACAAACGGGTATCATTAATAAATTTCGAGCAAAAGTAATTTCAAATATATTTACATTGCATGTGCGCTATGCCATGTTTAGAGAAAAGGCGGATAATAATAACCCCCCCCCCAAAACCAGAAGAAAGAAAAAGCAGCGGGACGAACAGAAATAGTTATAACCACTTCCTGCCCGCAGCCGTAATCTTATTCCTAAAAACAGGACTCGTAATCTGCATCCCCTGTCTATAAAACGGACTCATGACGGTCTTAACCCAATTCTCATAGACTTCCGTCATGAACTGCCTAATAGCTTCTTCGGTCTGAGGCGAAGTCGGATTTGCGGCTATCGAGCTTGAAGTTGCGCGCGAAACAGATGCGGAGCCCAGACTGCTCGCTAGCGAAGATGTAGAAGATGCTAGACCGCCACCACCACCTCCTCCTCCTAGTGCTGTGCCGGTTGAAGCTGACGAAGAGGGAAGTTGGGGAGGTTGATGTAACAGAATGAATCGCGTTCCGGATGGGGTGAGAAAGGCGGAGATATAAGATGCGGTGGGCGGGTAGGTGTCGATATGTTTTAGGTAACTACAGTACACGTCGTCACAGTTTAGTCTAGGACCAGAGAAAGAAGACGACGAGTTAAATTTTAACAACGTACAGCGCGCCATTTGTCCATTGCGTTTCTTCGACAATGTCCAGACTGGCATGAACAACGAATTGGTTCATGTATTGAGCAGACTCGGGAAATCGGAAACGCGCAACTCCATCACCGCCTGCTTTCGAGGTGCCGAACGTAAGGCTGAATAGAGGGACGTCCGTGGCGGAAATAATGGCGAAATAGTACGACATGGAGAATTGCTGCAGTGGCTCAAATTATATCGCAGAGTAGCGAGTTGTCAGGCAATGATGTTGGCTAGTCAATTCGATTTAATTGTTGACTTTGGAGAGAGTTAGAGAACATTTCCGAGATTATCTCCGCATGTCCTTATCAGCACGTGATTTATCCGGCGCAGATAAGCAAATCGGCTTATTTCCGCCATCTTCAACAACGCCGGACATAACAACTGTCCAGCTTCCAGACTTGAACTCGAAACTGATGGGCAATTAGCTTCGTATGATTTTTTCAGCGATGCCACCCAAAATATCTCTCGGTCTGAAACCCAGCAAAATAAGCAAACCGTCTCCGTTCGCAAATCAAAGCAAATCCGTGACGGTTGGACAGAAGCGCAAAAAGACGATATTCAACGACTCGGATTCTGGATCTGAAAACGAAGGCGCGCAAAAGGACAACAATAATGACTCAAGCGGCGCAATTGAGATTACGACAATAGGCGGTCTTGATGATCAACAAATTATAAACGATAATGATCTGAAAGAGAGTAGTAATAATGCGCACGACGGATTCACGCCACGAAAAGCAGCGAAAACAACCACTACCACCACTCACGGCCAAAGTGGAAGAGCGGCCGCTCCAAAATTAAAAAGCAGTATATTCGACGACGAGAACGATGAAGGCCCGGGACGCAGTTCAGGACAGCAAGGTCAAGAAACAAAAAATTACGGCCTCCAAAAAGCTGCTACAGGTGTCGTCGCAGCGGGTCTCGACCCGGAATACAAAAACCTAGCAGCCTTACACACGAGTCGGAAACACGCCAAGGAGGCTGAGGAAACCGACCCGTCTATATACTCATACGACGCCGTCTACGACTCCATTAAAGCGAAGCGCGACAAACCCAAATCCGCCACAGACGGAAACGACAACAACAACGGCGCAGGATCAAGTCGATATATGGAGTCGTTGTTGCGGACCGCCGAAACGCGCAAACGAGACCAAATGCGTGCCCGCGATCGACTACTAGCCAAGGAGCGAGAGGCGGAAGGGGACGAATTTGCCGATAAAGAGAAATTCGTTACAGCCGCGTACCGTGCACAGCAGGAAGAGGTGAAGCGTCTGGAAGAGGAAGAGGCAAGACGTGAAAAGGAAGAAGAAGAGCGACGCAGAAAGAATGGAGAGTCCGGCATGATGGGATTCTATCGCCAGATGCTGGCGCGAGATGAAGAATCGCATAGCGAAGTAATGAAAGCCACAGAAGAGGCGGCACGGAAGGTCGCCGCTGGAGAAGTGGCTGTCGACGACGGCACTGCTACTGCTACAGCTACAGCAGCAACGGCGGCAGACGAGTCTGAAAAATCCGAAGCACAGATAGCAGCCGAGCTAAATGCGCGGGGCGCCAACATCGTCGTCAATGATGAGGGTCATATTGTCGATAAACGACAATTACTAAGTGCCGGTCTGAATGTAGCTCCTAAGCCGAAACCGAACCTGGCTGAATCGGCGGCGGCTCGCGCGGCGTCGTCTACTCGACCGGGTGCTCGTCCAGGAGAACCACTGGCCGCAAGAGAAATACATGCGGCCCGAGACGCTCAACGAGCCCGTCAGACCGAGATGATTGCCGCTCAACTCGAAGAAAAGGCTAGGCAAGAAGAAGAAGCCGAAAAGGCCCGGCAGAAGGAATTGGCAGAAAAGATCAAGAGTCGCAAGACGGAGACAGACGTCTCAAGTGCTCGAGAGCGATACCTGGCGCGGAAGAGAGAACGAGAAGCGCAAGCTCAACAGAAGGATGGATGAATGTTTTTATCTAATGCCTACGGAAATACATGAATTAATTAATATTTTATAAACTATTGTTGAAGGCGTTTCACACGACCTTTTGTAAGAATAAAAGAGTCTTCATATCATTTTATGCCATATCTCGTATAAAATCAAACATACAGAAAACGCCTCGTGTTTGATACTGTACCTATACCGTGATGTTTCAACCAACGCCTGAAAAGCTAATGTCTTTTTCCCCGCTCGTAACCTATATATGCCCATAGCAGGAACGCCTATGCAGTTAGAGCGAAACTAACGCCCAATAAACCCATACCGGCGATAGCAGCAAATATACAAATATTTGGATTGTGCGTCAGGCTCAATCCCTCGCTAAATAAATGGAGGCCCACGGAGGTCATAATGCCTGCCGTCGCAGCAAACATGCCTCCGTACACACCCCAAGATGTGCCTTCAGTCACGTCTTTACCTCGATTACTGTACCAAATCCAGAGAGCCGCAAGTCCTGCGCCGGCTGGCTGGCTGATTCCTCCGAGAAGACTGGCCCAAAAGATGGCCTTTCCCCTGGACCGTATAGCCAGAAAGAGAGGCAGAGCAAGTGCGAAGCCGTCTGTAATATTGTGAATGAAAAGCGCAATGAATACTGTCATGCCCAGGGTCGGACTGGCGTGGTTGGTGGCGTACGTGATAAACCCTTCGGGTAGCTTATGAAGAGCTATAGCCAAAGATGTCTGTAACCCTATTGACAAAAACGCATTCTGGGGAACGTGATGGTGATGTGGTGGGGAAGAATGAATGGAGCGATCATCAAATGATTTCGAGCTAGACTTGAGGCGGCCCGATTCATGACTACCAGCTGCCGTCTGCTCTTCGTCGCCGCGGTGAGAAGATTGTTGAGATGAGTCGGAGCGGCGAAATTCTGGCGAAAAGTAGTCGGATCCCTGGCGCTCTGAATTAGGTCGGTGAGGGTCATTCTCGCCTTGCACGGCAAGCGGTACGTGTCGAACAGTCAAGGGAGTATCGGGTTCATCGGCACGCACCAGCGGCTCGGGTTCACTCATTGCTGGAGAAGCTGGACGAAGTTGAGGTGTCCGGCTGGCATCGTTGGCCCAAAAGAAAAACTTTCGTGGACCGAGTACTTTCTGGCAGTCGATACCGCAGGTTTGAGAGAAACCGTAGCACGGTCCATTTTCGTCGCAAAGATCTTTTGTTAGCCTGAAAAACTTTGTCACGCGCCGCCCGAGACCGTATCGGGCTGGCTGTTGGTGAAGAGCACGAGAGTCTAGATGGCCAGTGCTTTTGGAAGAAGATTTTGCGGGGCGAGTGCTATGCCCATTTAACCGCACAGGCAGAAGGGGGCTTCGTTCGTTAGGGCCCGTGGCAGGACCGTTCTCGCCGTCGGAGTCTTCGTGTAGGTCGCAATGATGCCCTTCGCTCGGGTTCCGATTCTGATGGTGGCGAAGATGCTCCTGCTCTATACCAAACTCGAGGTCGCGGTCGTGAGACTCATGGGTATGTGAGCAGTCGACAACGTGTGAGGGAATATAGCGATGAGCGATATGAGAGAAGACACTGATGATAACAACGCCAGCTAGGAAGAGCCCAATCAAAACGTATGCGGCGATGGTTTCCGACAAGCCCGATTGACTAAGATACTTTTTGGCCGTAGGAAGCATACTATATAAAGATGAAAACACCTATCACAGTTGGTTGTTAGCACTCATCGATTGTCCCAAGCGCTGCGGCCAGCCTTCAACGTACCATGACCCCAGCACTCAAGCCCATGGATGCGGACAGAAAGGTGGTGTTGGTAGTAATGTCGAAGTTCCGTATCCTACAACACACTCGTAGTACGATATCCACGCAAATGATGCTGGCACCGATAACGCAGGCTGTTTAGAAGATCAAGAGGTGGTCAGCATACAATGAGTCGGAAAGTGACAGCCAGATGAGAAGTGTGGTTGCTCAAAAAAATAAAAAATAAAAAATAAAAAACATACCAATGCCAGCGACAGCGCTCATCACCCATCCTCGGTTGTCATTTGCATCGAGCCGCATGATGAGGCGGATGATTGATAGAACGGGGATGATGCTGGGAGTTGTAGAGCAAAAGAAGTTGAAGATGAAGATGGAAGAATATAATAATAAATAATAAAATAATCAAAAATTACGCTGGAAGCGGAAAGACCATCGATGATTGATGATGTAAGAACGCACCTGCCACGTTTAGATCGATTCCGCTCTTTCTCCGCACAAAAACAAAGTCAAGCAATTTTCTTTTCTTCTTCTTCTTCTCTTTTTTCTTTCTTTGATTGAATCTCCTCAAATAATCTCGACTTTTATTTTCCTCCTCTTTTCACGGCTTCATTGTTTGCTAGTTTAAGTACCCTGGGATAGTCTGTCAAAGCGTCGGTTTCACCGCAAGTCGCTCCGTTCTTCGGTCTGTCATTCATCCCCAAGGTACCCTGTGGCACCCTACGGTACGCATTTAGATCACAAGATCATTGGACAGGGGACTAGCAGGCTAGCATCTGACATTTGCCAATTTTCAAGAGAATAACCATGTTATATCCCTGCAATGAAGCTCTTTTTATAGCTTACCCTGATACAGTGCCTCCTGACAGCAATAATAGCATTAAGAGACAAGATGTGCGGCACTTCTACCTGTTTCTCTCGTCTCTTGGCAGTTTCTTTCGGTCTTCTGCAAATGCACTCTGAAATGGAATCAATCCGATAGGCCCGGAGACTGCGGATGATGATTGGCTGTGTCGGCCACTATATATACGCGCCGTGCTATTTTTCTTCACGCGGGTGGCCGTGTGATCGAAGATTTGAAAATATTCACCAACGAAGACCACAAATTGTTGTGGTGCAACCACAGCTGTCATCCGGTCATCCGGTCATTCGCACATTCTCTTGTTACAAACATTGCCTCACTGAGCCCAATTCTTCTACTTAAACACAGACACACCTCTAGACACTGCCGAGCCCACCTCATTAGTCTGTCTGTCTAAAAAAGCCAGCCTGCTCGAAACAGCCATGTCCAAAACGACTCTCGCCATAATTGCTGCTGCAGGCGCAGCCACTGGTGCAAGCATCACAGCCCTGGTATATTCAAGCACTTCTTCACGACAAAAGACACCTCCTGCGCCACCGACGACTCTGGCCGTACCAGCAACCACTTCGACGACAACCGCTGTCCCACCTGTTCAAGTTCCTGCACCGTCTCTCGCCGCGAAAGCATCAACTGCCGCCCCCGTCGACCCCTCGGGCTTGCTTCAGTATGGATTCCCCGGCCCAGTCAACGATCCTCTCAACTCCCTACCCCTGACTGGTGCCTACGACCGCCGCATGCGAAATCCATCGTGGGTGGCCGAGCACATTACGCCGTTCTCGCTGTCCCAGAAGAATGCGGATCGTAAACACAGCGTCTTTTACGAGGATACCACCATCCCCACCATGTTTCGCGCTAAACTCCACGATTACTTTCGCTCAGGCTACGATCGAGGTCATCAAGTGCCCGCTGCAGATGCCAAATGGAGCCAGGATGCAATGGACGCAACATTTTCCCTGAGCAATATGTGCCCACAGGTCGGCGAAGGATTTAACCGGGATTACTGGTCTCATTTTGAAGAGTTCTGCCGCAACCTGACCAAAACCTATCCTTCTGTGCGCATCGTCACTGGACCCTTGTATCTTCCCCGCAAAGACGCCGACGGAAAGTACAGAGTCTCTTACGAAGTCATTGGCGAGCCGCCCAATGTAGCTGTTCCGACTCATTTCTACAAAGTGATCTTTGCGGAACACGGAACGAACTCCGACGACAAGGTAGCGCTAGGAGCTTTTGTGCTGCCCAATGCACGTATTCCTAATACGCAACCTTTGACCGATTTCGAAGTTCCAGTCGAGGCTATTGAGCGTGCCAGTGGCTTGGAATTTGCGACCAAATTGGATGTCTCCCGGCGTCGGCGTCTGTGTCAGGAAGTGCGCTGCGATGTTGTAGTTAGGGAGTTCAACAATTCAAAAAAGTCCCTCCCGGTACAAAAACGATGATTGAATCTTAATTCTCGATTCGGCGAACGAATTGATCCGATTGAAGTGTGTGAGGGGATATTTAGCGGGCCATGCTATTTTCTGTTCAAATGCATTCTTAGGTGTTGCCATAGAGCCTAATGTACATTTTATTTTCACAAGTTCGGGTGTCAACCAATGCAGTATACAGTCAGTCTTTGTTCGTTATGACAAAATTGAATAGAATACTGCTCTATCCAAGTAAATACCACCACGATGCAATGCTCGACAAGATCAACACTGAAATGCGACACCCTGTTTTTTAGCCATATTATCTCCGCCTCGCGCAAATCCCGTGCCTTCTGATCTGATCTCCACTAGACCAGGCTTAATCTTACTTGGTTTGTCCCCTTTTTGTCTCTCCTTTGACGCTTTTGATTGCTTGCTGACCGGTGTTATGTCCGTCTCACACACGTAGCAAAGTATTCGACCGAGTTCAGTTTCTCCTGCTGTATCAGATCTATGCGGATCGAGCGTGGTCTCCGGTTTCATGAACTTGTTTACGCAGGGTTGACAGATGACGTGTCCGCATGGTTTTGTGACTGTAAAAATATCAGAATAAGTTTGGTTATTGGCAATAAAATATAAAAAAATAGTCCAAGAACTTCAAGATACGTACGCATGGCTTTGAGTCCATTCGTTAATCCCTTCTTACAACTTGGACATATTCGAGATGATCCGTCACCGGATTCTGCCTTCTCTTCTGTGAAGTGGACGTCGACTAGAGTCTTGAGCGAGTATTCATGTCGTGATTCCTTTGTCGATCCAGGACATATAGGCGCTAGTTTGAGATTATTCTTGGTCTCGTGCTCTGCCGCTGGGGATTCGGAGGGGATCCAAAATGACGGTAAAACAGATTTTGCTTCTGCCTGCACGTAATTCCGAATCAGTTACTTTTATCCTTATAGATGTCACACCCAAAGAGAAAAGAGAAGGGCAGACTATGTGTATACCTTTTCCGCCTCGATTTTCTTTTTAAGCTTCTCCAGCTCAGAATTTGCATACCGCGAAATCTCGGCCTCGCTCAATTCAAAAATCTTGCGTCGTTTGCCATTTACTTCAACTTCTCGCTGTCGAAAAGCTTCTGTGGCAGCATCAATTTTCTCCGCAGTCACATCGCCATCCTCATAACCAGCACCAGCACCTTTTCCAGTGCCGTCTTTCATCATAGTCGGCGCTTTTCTTTTCTTGTTGTTATTACCGAACTCATTCCTGTTCAACCCCAACCTCGACGACAAGGACGAGTCTTTATTCTCAAGTCCCATACTAATCAATTCGAATTCTTGCAACTCCCTCATCCGCGCTTCTTGCGTGATTCGCGCCTCATCCTCGGCGTTCCGACGTTGATTTTCTTCCCGTTCACGTTCGAGACGTTTAATCTCCTTGCGCTGTGCGAGAAGGTCGTTGATTGCGCATTCCCGACAGAATAAATCCCCGTTGTGTGCGCAGGCTACCACGGGGGTGCGCGCGGGTTGGAGACAGAGTTGACATGAGCCGAAGGGGAGGAAAGATTCGCGCGACAGGCGAGTGCGTTGAGTGCCCCAGTTGGAGCGCAGAAGGGATCGTTCGTAAGATGTGAAGTGTGGAAGAGAAGTGTTGCGTTTTGAATGGGCCATTTTTGGTTTTCTAGGTTTTTTTTTCTTTCCTTTTAACCCGCCTGCTCTTGATATATGGTACTATGGCGCGAATAATACCTAGATAAAGTCTCGGGTCAAGATCGGAATATGGAATTTGAAAGATGTGAGGTTGAAATCAATCAGAGCGGGTTAGATTTACCAGTCGTTCATTTTCCGTCATAGCTTGACTGGACCAGTAACTTAAGGCGGAGCGGATCCGACCTCGGGAACTACGTGGATCGCTCAAGCTCAGCTTCTTCTACCATGCAAAATGCGGAATAGGTACGTAGACAAGTCATGAATAAATATATATGTCAATAGTGCTGCATTTTAAACAGTCAATTGTTACAGAAAAAAAATCTTAATCACGCTCATGTTCATCCGGAACGAAATACGCAGGCTATAACGAACAGAAATCAATGCACCAACTAGTCCAGCCCATGCACCACCGCCTGTCGCAGGTGACATTTAAAGTAGGATACAAAATTGCATCCTAAATCACCCTGATTGTTTTTTTTCCTTCAAAACACCATTTCCCAATCTGTCATATAATCGAAAGAAACAAAGAAGAAGAAGAGAGAGAGAGAGAATGTGAAATGCGTGTATGGTTGTGTATGCGGCAAGGCATAGAAACATCAGATAGGGGTATCAAAAAAAAGTAATGAGAATATAAAGGAAAAGAGAGAATTAAAGAAAAGAGAGAGAAAAAGCATAATCTTCGAAAATGAGTGAGGAAATTATGCCCCAACAGCTTGTTCGGTAGAACTCAGTCGTGCCTTTTCTGGACTTGGGAGTGATTCAGTAGATTCAGCAGTTTCATGGTCTGCACGGTCTTTGTGTGCCGCCTTTTCATTGCTGATATCCGGAGAAGTCGGTGCCTCTACTTCAACGGCGTCTGTAATTCCAGCAGGTTTGATGTCTTGGCCAGATTGCTCTTCACTGCCTGCCTTTTGTTGCTGTTCATTCACTCGATCAACTAGCAAGACGTCCAACGGCGGGATTTTCGGAATGTCTCTATTGGCGGGCTGAATACCAACCTCTGGGAACCGAGAGCTTCTCGCAGTTGCTGTGCTAGAACTACGCATCGATTGCGGTCGCCCACTATGAACAGATGCAGAACTGATCGATCCTCGAGGTTGAAGAGCAGCCAAGTTTGTATCTGACGCTCTAGCCTCTTCTGATGCCACCGGCTTGCGCAATTTCAGTCTTTCTTCGGCAGATATATTCTGCCATTCCGACCCAAATGTTATGACGGAAGCCTTTTTCCCGTGCAGAGTGAAACTGGCGTCCTTTCGAGACAGTCCCTCGCCTTCACCGACCCCTCCGCTAGCATTGTCTGCTAACGGAATACTAGAAGACGAATCTCTGCCCTTTTTGCTGCGTTGATGGCCCGATTTGTGGTACGAATCTCTCAGACTGCGTTGCAAACTGTGGCGATGTCCACTAAGACGATTTTCTCCCGTTGTGGACCCGGGTTTGTCGTTGGTTAGCTTCTCGGGCTTCTCGGACTTCTCGAAAATTTGCGTGTCGTTTGCAGGCTTGGGTGACAATTTGGGTGACGCAGCCAGTCCGTCAGATCCCAAAAGACCTGCTTCGCGAAGGGCTCTTTCTTCGCCCTCGTCGAGAATTGTATTGGGAGGCCCCGTCGAGCTGATGATACTTGATCCCGGCGCTTCACTTCTGTCACCGGAGCTCAAAATGGACAGCGATCTATGTATATCGCCCAAGCCAGGCGACAATCCGTCGTGTTGTTCCTCGTTAACCGGCTCCCAGGAATTAATTGAAGGAGCGTCCAGACGAAACTTGTCCGACATGCTGAGTGAAAGGAAGTCAGTCGAACTTGCCGACGGCTCTGGCGAAATTGGAGAGCCAGGTTCGGGGGAGAACGTGTCGTTTGTTGAAGAAATGGTATGCGTAGACTGAGAAGTATTTATTTCCGCCAGAGATGTCGTCTTTGACCCAGAAATGACCGGCTTGACTGTTGCCAGTGAAGATGGCCTCTGCGCCTCGAGAGATTTGCGCTCGATGCCGAGATCCAGAGATAGGAAATGATTATAGCATTTTGTTCGCCACATGTCGAGGCGCACCCATCGCAATTTCGCAGCCATGCGGCCAGCCGCCATTATGACATTTTCTCGCGCCCTCGTATTTACAGGGGTGAGCAATTGGAGGTGTCGAGCATTTCTCAATAGATCGTCGAGCTGTTTCTGATAACCAGCCAGTTTGTCGTTTGCCTCCGCAATCCTCCGTGACATTAACTGTTGGCGCGCAGCGGACATTTCTTCGGCGAGCCGAACATCGACGTATTCTCGAGTTTCTAGGGCTGGACCATCACTCTGCGCTTGCGAAGATGCAGAACGTGTAGAATCCATACGAGCCATATTTTGATGTTTTTGGCCTTCGTACCGAGCACCAACGGTAGCTTTCAGTGGTACACCGGTGCTCCGAAAGGTCGCTGCGTAATTGATTTTTGCCAGCCAATCACTCATGTCGGCGTCAGAATTCGCCAAAAACACTTCCTCCAATCCGTTGTGGCGTACAAGTAGGAAAGCATGTTTATGCTTCTTGTAGCTCGAGTCAATCAGACCTACGGCATCGGAAGTGGACATGATTGTATCGGGCTTGAATTCGGTCACCGGGGGCGTGAAAATCACTGGCAATCGAGAGCCCTTCTTGCGCTGGTTCTCATACTGAGACATCAAAGATCTCGTCCAGTACAAGTCACGGAAGAAATATAGCTGCGATGAAGTCAACAGAGCACCCCATTCCTGCCATGGAGAGCGGGCTCGTTTCTTCCTTGGGTCTTTGCGCCAGAGCAAGCCAACTTTCACAACTTTGATATCAACCAAACCGGGGTGTGAATCAGCCAAATCCTCCATATTTGTCGACGTCATGAACGCATCCGGTCTAGATCGCGCAGAAACAATTTGCAAGACAGCGGATTTCGAAAAGGCTTGATGTAGTGACTCAATATCCCTAAAGCCCTCCGAATCAGGGAAACTGTACGGATCTTCGATGTCCATTACCTCTTTCAACCCAGGACGCAGTGTATCCAGCTTTCCATCTAGGATTACAGCGTATGGGTCAACTGGCTGGTTTGAAGCTCGTGCCAAATGATCGGAACTCGTCACTTTAAGCAGACCTTTCTTCTTCGGAAGTTGTCTCGCGTTGGAATTGAGTTCGTCCTCGACGTGAATAAAAGGCGTGTAAGAAATGTTTTCATAGAAGCATTCGAGAATTTCTTCCGACACTCCGTCGATTCGTGAATTCTTCACGTAGTCTTGTTTCTGCATTTTTCGTTTATTATTCTTGTTGAAAACATCTGTATGAAGGATTAGGATGGAGAAAGCTATAAAGTAAGTTTGATCTATAAAAAAATATTAGCATCTGCGAAAACTTTTGTCCGGTATGAACTTTGGCACATACCGGTAGTAGCAAAGACACCCGGATTACACTCGTAATAGCGATCTGCAAATCCTTGCAAGAATCGATCGATCTGCTGAGTTTCCTTGGGTAGTTCCGCCTCCATCAATAATTTTCGTATTGACATGTCAATGGGCTCCCCAAAGAAAGCAAAAGTACGCATGAACTTCCGGAGAGCGACTTTGAAAAATTCGTCGTCATACTTGGCCAGAATTGTACCAATTGACCCCTTCGGGACCGTCTCTTGAAGTTTCGAAAGATAAGTGGCAGGAGTATCATCTTCCTCCCGCTCTGGATAAGCGATGAGGCTACGCGACGCGGATGCAGAGCCATCTCTGGTCATAGAGGTTGGTGTCCCTGGAGCTCGGGGGCTAGTGTAAGCATCGCGTTGACTTGATAACTCCGAATTTTGACGAAGTCTATTACCCAGGCCGAAAAGATCGCCGAAACTTTTCCGGCCATTGGTAGAGATCGAATTGCGCCCGGACGGTAGGTTTGATGAAGAATTAAGGGCATCCTCTCCGTTCCGGGAGGCTTCGATGAAAGAATTCAACGTTGACGATCGTCCACGGCGGCCTAGTCGAAGTTTCGATGAGGAGGCCGAATGCGCGGAGCGAGCGGAAGTGGTAGAATCCTTGCGTAACAGAGGAATTGGATTAGATGCCTTTGGAGAGGCTAATTTCGCGGATGAGTGTGTGGGCGATGGCAACGGCGATATCTGATCTCCATTCGCCGTGGCAGGGTCGAGTGAAGGCCGCTCGCTTGTGCCGTCATTGGACGTTGGTGAGGCTTGGCCCATATTTCTTCGGCTGGTATCTGGAGGAGGAATCTTGACAGGAAGGGGGAAAAGATTCCCTCGGCTCTTCATGAGACGCGGCATATGTAGTTTTTTCAGAGGATTGGATGTATCCCCTTTTGCCAAACTCTTGTCAACCGAGCCATGGTCTGATCGAGACGATTCAGAGTATCGCATGTCTTGATCGGAAAGATTTGTTCCACTTTGATATGTAGAGGTCGAAAACCGGCCAGGCTCTTCGTGGCTGAGTCGAAAGTGGCCACCGAGAGTTTGCGACAAGGACATCTTTGAGAGATTAGAGCCACTCGCGTTCGGTTTGATAACTTCTCTCGACACTTTCCGGAGCAATGGATTTCGTCGCCAGCCTTTGCGCGCGGACTTTTCGAGATTCGTATTGGTTGGGGCTGTCGTTATAATGGTCGGGGCTAAGTAAATCAAGTCATTAGCTATATTTCGAGGTTATGACAGAAATAAAAAACACAGTATCATGAAAACATACGCGGAGGCACCTGTGGAACTGGAGGTACGTTCTTATTGCCTTGGGAGTACGTGACTGACAACTGAGGATCAGAGGCATGTCGGAAGCGTAGCATGCTGAACCGATTCCTTCTCATAGACGCGGTGTTTTCGGAAGAGCTCGACACGGAAACACCGCTTATGCCGCTTCCATGACGAGTGAACTTCGGCGCGACTAATTTGGGTCCTTCCAAGTTCTCGTCTTCCGCACCCTTCACTTCGGTTTCATTGCCTTCTTCGACATGGGGACGGAGACCGGAGTCTGACAGACGACGGTCCGATTCAGACGACGACGGCGGAGGACGATGGGTGTGTTCGCTACGCCTCGAATGAGAACCGAAACTCAAGCTATATCTTTTCCTGTCATCCGCATCGGAAGAGGCAAGCCTGGCACGAAAACGCTGCATGACGAAGACGAAAACAGAATCCAAATGATCTCTGGAACTGCCAAAGGTTCATGCTTCAGCGAGGCACGTTCGATTGAACAGCGAGCCTATGTCTCTTGCATGGCGATTATATTCGTTCCTGCTGAAATTTTTCGAGGACTGCGGTGTGTCCGGAAAGTCAATGTGACCCGCGTTCCTGGTTTGTGACGTTGGAGAACGGAAATGGGCGGGATGCAGGACACTCCCCTGAGACTTGACCAATGAAGGTGTCAATGGCGAGAGAGATTTCAATGCTAATAGCACACAGTCAATTAGCAAACTTGAAAGTAACAAGCACCAAGCTTCATTCTGATGATAGAAAAAGATTGTCTGTGCTGGCAACCCCAACGTTGATATGGTACAGTGTCCGTGTCCGACAGACAAAGCACCAACAAGGAGGAACGGATAATTAGGTCATCGTACCGGTGGAGTTTGGGCCCAGATTTGTTTACTGTATCGTGGACCACTTTAGCTGTTGAATGACAGTCAAGTAGAAGGTGCTTCAAGTCGTGATTAATGGAAGATGAACCTTGATGTTCGCGAAGAGAGTGCTGTTCTTGTGGATGGAAATGCTGGTGGGATGGAAGATGAAGACGAAGATTCCAGCTTGTTGAGGCCCATGCCAAGTGACTTCTGTTTTGTCCCCTTGGGTATTACTTTTGGTTATTACGGGACCAATACAGTTTAGTAAGTTGTTTAACAGCGAGACTCATGGATTATCGTAAAATACATGTTGTATAATACAAGTAATTACTTTAACGCATACAGGCAAGCTGCAGCTCACGTACTCTGTACTGCACCACAACAGCTCATACAATGGTTTTGTACTATACAAAGTCAAGCCAGTCAATATGTACCCGTCTCGACAGGGGATTTATACCGAGTTCTTCAAGACAGGTGGACTCATCATAATTGAATTTATTTATACTTGACAATCAGCACATCTTGTCTCTTCTTTTCAAGCCCAATGTCTCTATTAGTTTGCAATGTACTCCGTAGTTTGACTTACATATACATAACTAACATAGTTGTTAAAATGTATTTTATAGTTGGTTAACCACTGGCCAGACCGCGTTCGCCAGAACCGCCACCCAAAAAGTAGATATACTACTCTGAGTGTGATTTACGGCCTATTGCAATCGCAGTATTGCTTGACTCGCCTGGGGACACTGAAAATGAATTTGATCTTCAGTATTCAGATTGACAATAATTAAATAAGCATAAGTAGACGGGATATTGGTAAATTTGGTAAATTTGGTAATATATTGGTGAGCATACATGATCAATACACAGAATCGTGGGGCAATTGTGGAATGCTTCAGCCTGGCTTATCTATCCCCAGTACAGCCCGTGTATTACAGTCAGCTGTCCCGTATTTTTTCCCTCGACAGCCAATCACGGAGCCCATTATTAATGAATGCGGCAGATTAAAAGACAGATTTTGCCCCCTCCAAGCATTCTTCCAACCGTCCATCATAAAAGATTTCCAATTTTCTATGCCGCCATTTTGAATAGTCAGAGCCCTGCCTGCGTGGCATTGCTTCTGAACATTGTCCCACCACCGCACAGAATGTACAGATCCTTACGTCTCTTGTTCGTTCTTTACGCTGCGCTTCTTGCCGCCAGTCCGGTAAACGCTGTTCCCGCCGGAACAGGCATCACGACCCCCCACGCATCGCAGTTGGGACCTTTCGAGTCATCACCCTTCACCTCGCAAACACAAACCCAGATCACATCATCAAGAGGTCCGTTCACATGGCTGCGAGATACGGTCATTGAGCGGATATGGGGAATTGACCGTGCCAAACAATCTTTTAATAAGCCAGGCATTGGACCACGACCGGAGAAATCATGGACTCGATATGGAACCGACATTGTTCTACGCATCAAAGTGCATGACCCAAGGGAAGTTGAGGCTCTTGCAGAAGCTGTGAATATTCTTGTTTTGGACGTCTGGGACTCTACTGATCAACATGTGGATATCCGACTCGCCAAGGAAGTCGTAAGTCATCAAATATTTCCTCCGAGACTTTTAACATATGCTTACGAATTTCCAGCTTCCTTCCTTGTTAGGATTACTCCCTTCGTCACTTCAGCAATCGCATACCATCCTCATTGAAGACTTGTCTAAATTGATTTTGGAGTCACAATTCTCAAATCAGCCCTTTGTTCACTCTCAGAACGACCGTACCAGCAGCCGCACGGATTTGCGAGCCGCGGACGTCACCGATCTTTTCTTTGAGAAATATCAACCATTCTCCGTTATCCTACAATGGATGCGTCTGCTCGCATCCATGTTTCCATCTCACACACAACTTATAAATGTCGGAGTAACGCACGAAGGTCGAGATATCCCCGCGTTTCGACTCGGCGTGCGATCTTTCGACGACAAGGATTCCGGGGAACCACGCAAAACTATCATGATTATGGGTGGCTCCCATGCAAGAGAATGGATCAGCACTTCCACCGTAGCTTTCATCGCGTTTCAGATGATTACGGAATTTGGAAAGTCATTACCAATGACGAAACTACTTGAGAATTTCGATTGGGTCTTTGTCCCGACCATTAATCCTGATGGTTACATATTTTCATGGGAGGAAGACCGACTTTGGCGCAAGAATCGACAAACTACGGGGTTATCGTTCTGCCCTGGAATAGATCTGGACCGATCATGGGGCTATGAATGGGATGGACAGGGTACACGTTCAAACCCTTGTTCAGAAAGCTACGCAGGAGACAATGCCTTTGAAGGGATAGAGGCCAGGACCATCGCCGAATGGGCGCACAATCAAACGCAGGAGAAACAAAGTGATTTCATCGCATTCCTGGATCTTCACTCCTATTCTCAGCAAATTCTATATCCTTACTCGTATTCGTGCTCGGTTTTACCGCCATCGTTGGAAAATTTGGAAGAGTTGGCGTTTGGACTTGCAAAAGCAATTCGAATTACTAATCAGGAGATATATACCGTTCGGTCAGCTTGTGAAGGAGCCATGATGAGCAACAAGAAAGACGGAAAGAACATCTTAACCGCGGTCGAAAATACCGGTGGTAGTGCACTGGATTGGTTCTATCACCAACTCCATGCCAAATACTCGTATCAGATCAAGCTACGCGATCGAGGCATGTATGGGTTTCTTCTTCCTCCTGCGCATATTATACCTACCGGTCGCGAAATCTTCAATTCTGTCTTGGTTCTAGGTCATTTTTTACTAGGTGAAGACGCCTTTGATCTTGACTTGGAATTTCTTCCGGGGCCTGTATCTGATCCAAAGACGGAGGGGGGCTTGAGCCAATTCATGGAGAATCCGCTTGTCGAGCAGAATCAGGATGAAAAGGAGGAATTACAGGAGGACCGCGATTACTTTTCAGCGGTTGAAGACGATGTATATAAAGATGAGGGCTGGGGCTTGTGGTGAAGAATCAAATTTGTACCTATATAATGTCTGCGCAACACATTTTGTTTACATTTGCTTTGTTCATTATGTTCGATACCAATAAACTTTTTATTAATTTATTCAAATGAGTGTCTAAAGTATCTACGTGGGTTGAAGCATCGAGGTTGCAATTTGTGGTTATATCCGGAGTCCGTTTCCGGCGATGTTGCATGTCTTCATACATCATCATTCATTTTCGGCTTCGGCCCAGCGAAGAAGTTGGACGATTATGAATATTTCATCTAGCCAATCTTTTATTTCCTGTCTGTCGTAATTTCATTATTTGCAGGGGAAAAAAAAAGAATCGTATTAAACCATCATCTTCGTGCCGAATTGTTAGATGTTACTTCTGAAATAAGGAATCATGTCAGCCACTCTCGAAATCAATGCACACGAACCCGATGACCAAGACGGTGAAACACGTCGACAACAGATTTCATCAAACTCACGCAATGGACAGTGTCGTCTCCAAAACGACGGTCCTTATTTTTTTCGATCGTTGATATGGGGCGTCTATCAGAATCGGCAATATACCGACTTTGTGATTCGGATCAAGGACTCGCAGAGAGAGTTTCATGTTCATCGCGCAGTGATTTGTCCTCAATCTCAGATATTCGAGGCTGCTTGTCGAGGCTCATTTGTCGTAAGATTTCTGTCTCTTTCATACCCCTCTCTCCATGGCTCCATTTTCCATTCATCCCGATGTCCATACGTAGGCAAAAGTCGGTCGTGAAGGCTAATTGAGAATAAAGGAGGCATCAAGTAACTCTATAACACTCACGGACGATGAGCCGGAAATCGTTGAGCGGATGGTTCGGTATTTATATACGCATCGCTACGACGATGTTGAAGATTGGAATTATGAATGTTGCAACAACGGAATAAAGCGCATCCGACAGCACTATTCTGAGATGAGCGGCACAAAACGCCCCCGAGATAACGAGAATCAAAATGAGAGCAGACTGGGATGCGAGTCGTGGGCTCGTCAGAATGAGTACGGTGACACTAGTACCAGCAGTAGTAGCAGGATGTGGTCGAGCTGCGAGAGTAAAGAAAGCAGTACTGGGAGAAAAAAGGATTTATCGCCCGCATTCCCACCAAAATCGCTATACGTTTACGCTATAGCAGACAAGTATCTCATATTACCACTCAAGGATCTTGCGCGGACTCGGTTTTCTTGCTGGGCATCAAGTCATTGGTGGACAAGAGGATTCGTTGCATCTGCGCGCGAAATATTTGATAACGAAACGGGCAACTACAACGATCTCAAGGAAATTATTTTATCAATCATTACATTGCACGCTGATACTCTACTAAGCAACGGCGAAGGAATACAACATGATTCCGACCAGGAGATACATCAGTTCATGCATGATTACAACGAAGTTAGTATTGAAGTTCTTCGCCGCACGTTGGATCGATCTCGGATTCGTCAACTTGGGTTGGAAGTTGATATTGCGGATCTCGAGTCGAGAGTAACCGCTTTAAGGGCCGAGAATAAGAAAGTGGCAATCTTGCAAAGTCGGAATAATAGCTTGAACAAGGAGTTGATGGAGATCAGAATGGTGGTGTTGGCATGGAAGAGGGATCTAAAAGGGTTTCGGAATGAGGGCGGCAGCAGCGCCCGGGTAACCTGGGGCTAATTTTTTGTCACCTCGAAATGCCCATTGTTCCTCTAGCATATTGGAAGTTGATTAACTTTGGTCTGATGACATGGCAGGATTCAAGTTGATTTTGGCACTAGAAATAAAAATTGTACCAAAAAACTTAATTAACGAAAAAAACGATGACGCTTCTTCTACTTGTACGCTACCTAGACTACACATGGATCCGTGGTTATCTTTCTACCTTTCGACAAGTCGTACGATTCAGCTCGTCGGGGCCTAGACTGTTGACCTCACTCAAGGCTTGCAATGGCACTTGGTGTTATCATGGTCAGCCCATTAATCTCCGGATCGATTGGCTGTCGTGTACCCAAATATTTTTTTTCTCTCCGGGATATTCGGAGAGACACGTCAGGAATTACACTACTCCGACTCTTTTCTGTGCCTGTCGTGCATAAGCTGACTAGAGCTCAGCTGGCGAACCATCTGGTTGATGGGATAGCCGCCCCTTGATCACTTACCCCGCTCGCGCTCTGCGTTCTCCTTCTCGCGGCACAGTCACATTTAGACACTAGATTAGACACTAGAAAGTGCACGCTAGACTAGCTTATTCTACGCGATCAATCAGGTCTGGACCCTTGACGACTGGGGCGTCCACTATTGATCCTCTAGCTCGTGCTCGAGTCAAGCTTCCTTCCATATCCCTCGAAAGTTGATTTTTTGGTCCGATAGAGCTGACCAAGAGTTCATTCGCTATCGTTCGCTGTCGGGCAGCATTAATTTTATCAAGCCACGCGACACTTGCTTTGGTTTGACTGGCCTTTGGTTGAGATGAGAGGTCTGTGTGAAGAGAGGTGGACGAGCTGAAATTGCGGTGTTGAGTCATGAAATGTCATTAATTGCTGGTAGACAAGAACATACCTAATTTGGGTAAACTGAAGAAAAGCATGCCGGTTTATACCTAGTAACGTAGCCAGGACCTCAACGTTGGAAGATGGATGATAGAAATTTTGCAGAATTCAGAAACATCCTCGGGGAGCAGCGCGGATCTTATACTCTGAGAAATTCAAGAAGCCCTGCTCTAGACTTTACGCAATGCGATATATGTCGGATGGCAGCATTCTATTTTTGCATCACATTCGAATTCCGGTGGAGGACAAGTCAAAAATAGATTTGGGCATGCTTTATTTTGGTCGATATATGAGGAATATGTAACTAGCGTGAGGGGTACAGGCAGAAATAGAGTTAAATTTCCCTTTTAGGTATATTGCTATTGCACTAAGATGGCAAATCCTATTTTTATCCAAATTTGGCTGCAGTATCTAGCATAATTATCACGGACTCATGCAGCCACCAGAACAGCCCTAGTGTGATTTGCACCATGATTCGCTGAGAGCTTGCATTAGTTTTCTGTCATCATCAAACGATGAGCCAATGATGGAGCAGAATCGTCCAAATCTATAATTAGCGGACATTCTTTTAGAGTTTCGGGAAGCTTAAGCTACCGTAGCCGCAGGAACGCTAACTTCATACGGTTGAAAGTGCTTTTTGCATCGTGTTGATTGGCTGCTAAAGGTGTGTCTCCCCGGTAGCTTTGACTAGCTTAAACTTAGAGTCCTCTTAACTTAGAATCACACCGTGCGTTAGCCAAATCCACTCATTCTCCTCTTTTCCCGCGTCCTCGAGTCAGAGTCCGGCACAATCATGTTGTCAACAAAGCCACCAAAAGTGATTAGCACAATGCAGAGGACAAAGGGGACATGTCCTGGCTGCAACATGTCAGTGTCTATATCAAGTCCCCTTCCCGTCATCCATGCCTGCCCGTTCGAATTTGTTTCCGCTCAACAGTCTCTCATCTAGAACAAAATCAAAACATTGTTTTGATCAACACACAATGCCTGTCAACCTACGACTTCCTCTTTCCTCTACCAGGACTATTACGTCCAATATGATCTCTCCTCCCCTGAGTCCCGACTTTACTTTTGACTCCGATGCCCTCACACCTTCCGCCCTCCCGGCTCTCGAGTATATCTCCGAGAAGCTCTCACAAAAATCTTTACATGTCACATTACTCGTAGGACGAGGCCAGCCCGTGCCTACTGGTCAATCGTCCGATCTGATTATTATCCCAGTGACGCAGCTCGATGCCGCGTCATGGAAAATTCTGTACAAGACCGTCGAGAAAGGTGCCAAAAAGTACTCCCTCGGCCAGGGCTGGACAAACTCTTTGGAGCAACATGCTCGCCACCAGCTCAAGAATGAATACCTCATCGAACAATCACTACGGCAAAATGAGATTCTATTCAGCCAAGAAGGTCTGACTCTTTTGAACGTCGACCGCATCTACACATTGAAGCGCCGAATGTGCGAGCTTGCTCAGGGTGGCCCCAACAGTCTCGCAACTGCAGAAGCATCTCTCTCTTCTTGTGTGCAACTACTTCACAAAACAATTGCGGGCTGCCAGGGCCGACCTTTCAGTTTTGGTTTCTTCCACAGAGCTTACGAGCACCTCAACGTGACCGACGAAATTCTCAAAAAGGTCGCTGTGGCCTACAAGGCTCGCCACGGCTCAGAAGGCATTGTTCTCGTCACACCAAAGTCATCACCTGCCCTTCCCGCCGTTGCTTCTACCACCACCACCACCAAGAAAGAATCCATTCGCAAGGCACCTGCTGCACGCACTGCATCCTCACATTCGCGGATTCACCACTATCGAGTTCCGTCTCGGGTACCCTCACGAGCGGGAACTCCACGACGCGGACCAAAGACTCCCGTCTCAGCCTCGGATGTGACTCCCATCACCCGGAATGAATGGAATATTCTTACCGGCCCAGACTTTTGGCAGAACAAACCCACCGTGACCATGTGGGTTCCCACGCCTGCTCCTCTTGTATCTGTTCTGGGTTGAGTCAATTTCTTGATCTCCGCGGGATTATTATATCGTGGAAGAAAACCTTTTTAAACTTAACACTCTCGACGAATCACGTCTATGATACGTGGCTGAGAAGTGTACCAAACATCCAAGTGCCAAGTGATAACACACGGCCACTCACCGGATAGAACACTCTGATGCAAGTCTTACGAAGACAGCAATCATTGAGACATCTCCGGGCGCCGTGGGTCGATAGCCGACGCCTACATCCAATGTACGCAATGCGATGCACTTGTGCAACCCACCGGCTCGACTTTTGTGCAGCGGCATCCTGCAGCTTCACGGCGTTAGCACGCAAGCCAATGCGGCTACGATTTACGAAGACTTTAACATATCTAGCTAGATGTTCATGTCATTTCGACAGATGTTTTATTTGTACATAGAGAAATTGAGCAATAATTCAGTTGCTTGTCTAACATGGCTACCTTTTGTAATTTACAATTTAATTTTAGAATTTATCAATTCCGCATAATCTAACGATGCGATGATTGCTGGTCCGTACGACGCAAAGCATTAATGCAACCAGTAACTATAGCCAGACATAATGTCAAGTTGCCTGCGAAGCTCTCCAATGAGGAGTCCAGAACACTGCGCCTCTGGGGGCAGTGTGCATAGTCTTCTTGTTTAGCCTCGTTAGCCTTGTCTTCCGAGTTCACCAACGCAAAAAAGCAAAGCGCAACGACCAGATTAGCGGAGTATATAAGCGAATCGTTGGACCGGACCCTGCGAGTTTAAAATATTCTTGAGTCATTCAAAGTTATATTCTTATTTCGAAGGACTCCCGAGATCGCCGAATAGCTAACCGGAGGGAGTCGAACTGTATATACAAATCTACCTCGCTACGGAAGCATCAAACCATGCTGAAAACACGCCGCTTCCAGCCCCAATTACCCGCTAAAATTCTTTATTTTTGTGAGTTCATTCCACTTCAAAGTCATGCGCAATTCATCAATTCACTCACATTTCTCAGCTTCCTCGTCAAAGTCATGGGTGGTGAAATACGTTCAGAATTTAGAGGTCAGTTAAGTTCGCATCCTTCTTACCACCACCTGAATCCTGATCACATGCAACAGTTCGATATTTTGCCGAAACGATGTTATATGTGAGTTTCTCCGTTGAAAGTCTCCAGCCCCTTGATTGAATCGTGGATTTCGACGTCGAGAAAAGAACCTTGGCACTAATTGAATAACGATAGATTTTTGTCCGTCGACGATTATCCGAAAGAAATACCCGGACGTCAACGGATCTTGCGACATTTTGATGCGCCTAATGTCCTTGGAACAAGAATGTGTGCCGAGATCAATGGGTACTTTGGATCAAGAAGTAGCTATGACGAGAACGAAAAGTTGAAAGGCTACAGTAAGACACCAGCAATCTTCCGAATCCTTCTTAGCTTTCTACAAGGTCCAGCGCTGATGTTCGAAATAGGCACCTGGATGCGATGTCTAGTGAAGATGATTCTCGAAAAGCCCTTGAAGAGCGGGAAAAATTATATATGGTACGAAATGACTATTTTATGTCGCTGGAAAGCGCTTGCGGGAACACATCAAGTCATGTGTATAGACACTCCGGAGAACTTCCCCCAAGAGCTGTGCAATGCTCTGCAATCTTCTGAAGTTCAGACAACTCAAGACATTGATTCCGATCCATTTTCAATGCATCCACCATTACTGGATCAGATTGTGATTCTGGTTGATCAAGCCGTATGGGCGTCTCGACATCCCATTCGTAGAATTGAAGAGGTACATCTTTTTCTCCTCGCTTTCGTATCGTATGCTCTCCTCCAAGTATCAACTGACGAAAGAGGTGGTGATAGGGACGATTGCGGACAGTCGCAGACTTGGACTCGATGTCCGATATCTCGCGACACACGATCCACATCTCCGAAGTATTACTTCTCACAATTCAGACGTTTGAGAAGTTGATGGAACAACAAAAAAGTGTTCACGAGCAAGTCATTTCCACCGATAAAACGCAGGGGCTCAATAAACAATATCGAGAGCGGGCACGAGGCTATATGGATTTCCAGATCCAAATGCTCAAGAGTTTGAGAGAAAGATCTCTATCTAACCACGCAAGACTGAATACGGAAACACTTCTCGTGAGTTTTTCCTTTGATACGTTTTTCAAAACTGGCATTATTGTTATAGTCTGACACCCGGCAAGGCATATAATCGTATGACTCTGCAAGACAATAGGGTCATTACCTCGATTGCATTCCTAACCATGATTTTTCTACCGGCGGCTTTTATATCAGTGAGTTTTCCTCGCCCTGTTCTATCACGGAGACGTCCTTCTATTTTTGGCGGACTGGAGAAAAGAGTGTTAAAAAAAGGCGCCTTTGCTCACTTATGTATACCTAGTCATTCTTCAGCACAACGTTCTTCAGCTTCGGCGAGGACGGACTTCAGGTATCGAAACAAATGTGGCTGTACTGGGCAGTTACTATTCCGTCGACATTGCTCATCTTGATCAGTTGGCGCTTGGCACTATATACAAGTGCACCATTGACGCATCGCACGATTCAGAAATCGATCCGGTCGATTTTCGAGTCGAGAACGAAGGGGCATTCGAAAGAAGCTGTATGAATTAATTTCATTATCCACTGCCTAGGTCTTTAGTAAGAATGGAACTACCAAACAATGTCTCATTACTGATTAGTTGCTTAAAATGCCCTTAATGTTGAAGCCGAATATCAATACTTAGTCAATTCTCAATTTCTTCAGCGTAGTATGACACTATCGGTCATAGCTTCTTGATTTAGACTAGGCACGGCGCTCATTTGCGAATCTTATTTCCGAACCAAACAGCCGAAAATTCTCGGGCTTAATCATCTCCAATTAACCTCTCGGGCCATTAATACTAAATTCTCTTAGCTCTTCTTGAACGTTGGCACGTTGTCATATTGGCAAATTGTTTAATCCAAGTCATTTCTACTACTCTCAGCCGCACCTTGAATGCCTCCACTGGTAGCATTTCATTCGACACTCATGGCGTGTTCCATAATTACTACTAGGGCAGCTGGTGAAAGTTCGTGTAGACTGGAAAGTTAAACCCGAGAGGATGAGGCTAAGTGATGACACGAATCACAGGGCGCAATGAATTGAGCAAGTTCCGAAATGAGAACGTTGAAATCCTTCTGAATAATTCTTTTCATTAAGTTATACCGTTATCAAGCTGTTCAAGCCGGTGTTGGTAATAGCCGTGGCCGAGGTCAACAAAAGCCAGATTTTGTCATCGTATAAGTACGAGCTCTAGGCACAGGAGAAATCGAAATGTAAAGACACAAAACCATCGCATCTTCGATCAACATCTTCTGCAAATCATTAACATTTCCACACTTGCAGCAATGGCAGACAAAAGACCAACTGTTGCTATCATTGGCTCCGGCCTGTCTGGCCTCAGCCTTGCTTTGGCCCTCCATCAGCACTCTATTCCGGCGATCATCTACGAGTCACGACCTGCTCCCGTCAATATCGGCGGAGCAGTGATGTTGTCGCCCAATGCTCTCCGCATCCTCGACAATCTTGGGGTCTACAGAACCGTGAAACAGCAGGGATACAGCTTCGAAACACTACATTACCGAAATTTGGCGGGCGATTTATTAGAGACGTACGAGTTTGGAGACGATGAAAAATACGGTTACAAGGGTCTTCGAGTCTACCGAAATGTGCTCATTGAGGAGATGCTGTCCACGGTGAAAGCTAAGGGGATTCCGGTTCAGTTTGGTAAAAAATTCTCCGGCATCGTGGAGGATAGTGCCACGACTGGAGTGACTTTTGCCTTTGCCGACGGCAGCACAGAGTCTGCTGATATTCTCGTCGGGGCGGACGGAATCCATTCCACGGTTAGAAAGTACTTGTATCCGGATCTAAACACGACTTTCATCGGCATGGCGGGCATCACTGCGGCTGTACCAAGAGCTCAACTGGAGTTACCAGAAGACTATCATCTCCCCGTCACCATTACTTCGCCCCAGGGAGGATTTGTAATTGCACCGCAGAAAATCGACGGCTCCGAGGTGCTGATCGGCAAGCAGCAGCGAGTCTCAGCTGGAGAGCCCGGCTGGGATCGTGACTTTGTCGCCGATAAACAAGGTGCCATGGAATTTCTCCAGGCAAACAACGAGCACTTTCCAGATTTCGTCCAAAGGGCCGTTTCAAAAATCGACCCAGCCAAGGTCAACAAATGGCCGTTCTTTGTTGTGCCGAAACTGGATCGCTGGGCCTCGGAAACGAGACGAGTGCTCATTCTTGGAGACGCCGCTCACGCAATTCCCCCTTCTGCAGGACAGGGAATCAACCAGGCCTTCGAGGATGGGTACGTTCTAGCTTTGTTACTGGGACAGGCCGACCGCATTGCCAATTTTCAGGATGCGTTGTCTTTTTGGCAGTCTTATCGTCAGGGCCGGGTTGATAAGATTCTCGAGTTGAATAAACAAATCGATATACGCCGTATGCCGTCTGGCGACGCAGTGGTTGGGGTGAATAGCAGCGCTATTAAAGAACCGTTTGATCTGGAATGGCTGTATAATGCTGATTTCGAAGAATTGGTAAACGAATGGGTGTCTAAGAATAAAATATAGTCCGTTTATATTATAGTAGCATCTTCATAAGACTATTCAAGTTGTTTCCCTTTTGGCATAAAAATAGTAAATTGAGGTTGATATTTGCTCCATGATAACCCGAGGGTAAGGGCTAGGGTTACTGTAGTTTTGTTTCGACGCATTACGTGAGTAAGCTGCAGCAGCCAATAAGAGCAGTGCGATAGAGCAGTTACCAGTACTTCTTGGCTGCCGAGGATCGGAAATCAGAAATCGCTATCTCCGCAGCTGTCAAGATTTTGAGGGTACCTTCTGGGTACTTCTCAGGTACATCCTGCGCAACTATTCGTCGTGCTAGCATCATCGTTATCATTTCTTGGCTTTTGGATAATGTCGGACGCTGCCGACGCATGTCAGTATGGTACTTTTCACGATTCTCAGTTGTATTTTTTGCATCAGAAATCTCTTTTGCATGAGATTCATCACTCGAAAAAGGACTCTGGCGGAGTGATCGGACTGTTGGCATCCCCGCTCAATTGGACCACTCTGTCCTATATCTCCAAGAGAAAAAAAGCAGAAAGCGGGAAATCAATATTTATTGGGGTACCTAGATAAACTTCGCGTGAATTGCGCGTTTGTTCATTTCGGATTCAGCTGATCAGAAATTCAAAATGTCACACCCAATGACTGCCCATGATGCTGATGATGGTATACAACACGAGGGGCGGGAAAATATTGAAATCAACAATAATTCCAGCAAAATCAAGAAACCATGTCTTGGGACCGGAACATCTGCTATGAAACGAAAATTCGTCATACGAGTGGCCCAAATTCATTCTCGGATTCCAATCGTGAAGAATATACCATTGCGTGCCATTGGCATCATATCACTAATAGCGTTGATTAATATGCTCGTTTGGGCTGCATGCGGTATTGTTCTGGTACGTCTACCTTTTCTCTGGCCTTAAGCCAATCGAATACATACTGATGCTGATGCGAGTAGCATTTTCATCCGTAAGTCACTACTATCACAAAAGTTGAGATGAATGGTCCCTGTCAATGAGCAGAATCTGATCAGACTAGCTCTTTGATATCTACCGCCGCAATATCATACTCATTAGGCTTGCGCCATGCACTTGACGCAGACCACATCTCTGTATGCCATCTTTTTTTATTCTTATTTCCATGACTCAAAAACTCCAGCTCACAATCAATTCCTACCCAGGCAATTGATCTAATGACTCGTCGACTGCTTGCAAGTGGGCAGCAGCCTGTGACTGTGGGAACTTTCTTTTCTCTTGGACATTCGACGTTAGTCATCCATCATCCAATACTTGACTGTAAGATTTAACACCGACGATTGGACTAAAACCTCGAAAGCATCGTTATAATCACTTCCATCGTCGTAGCAGCCACGGCAGCCGCAGTCTCTTCCCGGTTCGGAAGCTTCAGCACCATCGGCGGAATTATCGGCACGTCCGTAAGTGCTGGGTTTCTAATCCTGCTAGGAATTATGAATGCATATATCTTGTACAAACTTGTCCAGCAAATGCGCAAGGTAGTACGAGTCTACCGTCATAACTTGAACCAGAATCCAGAAGATCCTAGAATAGGCGAGAACGAAATGGATATTTGGAAGATTGAAGGCGGTGGATTCTTATTCTCGGTGCTGAAAAAAATGTTTTTCCTCATAGACAGGTAATCTCTTCCCTTTTTGTTCGTTGCGAGGGATTTCTGATCGTTCATTCCTGCTTATTCGATTCGAAGACCGTGGAAAATGTATCCCCTCGGAGTACTATTCGGTCTGGGATTCGATACATCGTCCGAGATTGCTCTACTCGGTATTTCGTCTATCGAAGCTAGCCGCCAGCAGAGCTTCTGGGTGATACTAATCTTTCCAATACTATTTACCGGTAACCATTCCTTTCATCCTACATGTGATCCCATCCCGAAATTGAGTTAATTTGTTTTGTTTTCCGGGGAAAAGCCGGTATGTGTCTTTTAGATACCGCAGACGGCGCATTGATGCTGTCACTGTATTTACAGCCAGCGACAAATTTCCTTTCTCCGACGAAACACAGCCAGGCAGACACCGAAGCAGACCCTGAGCAAGCCAACTTGAACACACTAGAAGCTGGTAACACAAACCAATCCAGCTCCGTTATCGATGGAACAGAATCAAACACCCGGGATCCTATAGCCTTCTTATACTATTCCATTGTTCTTACGTCTTTGACTGTCATGGTCGCCTTGGTCATCGGTGTTCTTCAAGTACTCAGTCTCGTGCTCAACGTGACGAATGCTACTGGGACATTCTGGGACGGAGTGCAAACTGCTGGAGATTACTACGATGCCATAGGAGGAGGAATTTGCGGCTGTTTTGTCGTGGTGGGTTTGTCCAGTGTGCTCTGCTATAAGCCATGGCGAAGATGGATGGGGGTTGAAGATGGTAACGCAGTTCGCGGAGATCGCGGCGTAGATGTCACTGATAATAGAGAAGCTACACTGGAAACGGTTACTGATGGGAAAAAATAGCCATGCCGAACGGGGTTCTGATTGAGATTCAATTCTTACACCAAACATGAAGCTATACATGCATGCAGTCACTGTTCTCCGGGTTGCCAATACAAAATACTCTTCTGAGATCATCAAATCCCCTAGTATATTTATGTATTCGATATGGGTATTGCACATTCACAAAGGACAAATCATCTAGTACATCGTTCCGTGGCAGGTCTCCAACCCACTCCCAATCCCTCCATAACCAATCTCTCCCTCTCTTCCCAAGTCCGACCTCCTTTCTCCAAATCGATAACGTGCCCCCCTGTAGTCCTCTCCCGCACGCCACTCGAATCAAACTTCCAGCCGTGCGCCTTCTTGGCGTAACGCCGCAGGTCTCTTTCAAACGTCGTGTCGCCTGACCAGCCCAATATTGCGCATCCGACGGTACGCCAGGGCGAGATGATGATATCGACTCTTCGGTGCGGATTTGTGTTTTTCCTTTTGGATGATGTTGCATCTGCAGCTGGTTCTTCGTTGTTGCCTGCGTCCTTGAAATGAGGGTCTTGCCACACTACAAGCGCCTTGTCAAGACTATCAAAATGACGAGAACCCAGATCACCACGGAACGGAAGGGTCTGTTGCTCCCTATTCGAAGTAGTCATGTGCAAGGCAAGAGTATGCGTGATCCAGCCTTCATTCTCTAGACTACTTACAACATCCAGGACTAGATCTTTGGTGACGCGCTCGTCACGGTGGCTCAGTATTAAATCTATATCACCCGACATTTCCTTTCCGCGCCGATACCCACCCACGATGATACATTCAATGCCCTGACCGTCATAATCACAACCTGGCCTGACCGAGTTTGCGTGTCTATGGATCGTTTTCGCGATTTCAGTAACTTCCGACCTGGGAATCCCTGCCAGAAACTCATCATAGTACTTCAAACCAATCTGCTGGACTCGAGACAACGAGTTCCAACCATGCTCAATAACATCGTCCAAATCACGCCACTGGCGATGATAGTAAAACTCTCTAGCTGTCTTTGCGCCTACTCCCCAGATCTTATAGAATTGGTGAATGGTGCGGATTACAGGATCAGACTCGAGCGCTTCAGCAGCCTCGAGCTTTCCGTCGACACTGTTTCGATACTCGACGAATAGATTGGCAATTTTCGTATCACATCCCGGCAGCGAAAGAACTTCAACTGGTGTGCGCAGTTCGTAAGGGTACGCTGCTAATGCCGCGATCGACGTGCTGTATGCGCGCACCCCGATCTCATCAAGAGTCAATTCGCGGATCTTTCGAATCTTGACGAGCTGGTCTATAAATGCTTCGTTCGGAGGGTGTAGAGGTGCAGATCGCATGCAGGCATACACTAATCTGTTTTTAACCCAGTCTGGTGCCGGAGGGATGGGTAAAGTGCTGTCGTGTTCAGAGGTTGATTGCCTGTACAGGGTTGGTGGATGATGGTGCTGCGAACTCTCGCCGCCGCCAGATGTAGCGGCGTGTCTGGATGATGGGTGTCCAAATCTGGAGAAACGCGGAGATGGCAATTGTTGAACTGGTGCCGTGGCAGCATCACCTTTAGCCCGCGCCAATATTCCTGCGGTGTCTACGGCACCTCTGGCGCTTGGTGATGACATGATGTTTTGGGCTGATGTCAGCTCTTGCGGCCGCGCAATGACTTTTCCATGATACACAAGAAAGCTATCAATGTTTAAAGGTCGTCCCGCAGCAACTGACGCAGAAACCCATTCGAGCTTCACGACTTTGATATGATTTTTCCGCACAATCGGACTTTGGCTGTCTTGGCCATCATTTGTACTGCTGGACGACTGCGACAATGCTGTCGCTTCTTGTTCCTCCTCTGAATGCTGGTGTCCGGCCAATGGCCCTGGCATGGGATGGTCTGCGCTCTCTGATTCTGTGCTGCTTAAATCAACGGGATCCTGCTGGCTCTGCGCCTTCCCGTACGTCACATTCAAGCGTCGCTTCTTCCGAGCCGGAGAAGAGCTCTCATCGTGCCCGGAGTTATCGCCACCCCGAGTCTTTAACGGCAGTGAGGCATCTTGGGTCCAGAGACCTCGGGCCCTCAGCTCAAGGGCCGCACGTTTCTTCTGGGTGATGGTACTGAGGAAGATTCGCGCCTCGGATACATCGTACGTCAGCTCTGCGCTATGTTTACCGAGCTCCGCTTCTAGATTATGAAGCTTTTCCAAACTCAGACGGGTTGGAAGTACATATATTGGAGGGCATTTCGCAAAGAGAGGCGTGGGGTAGGCGTTTCCGGCGTGTTCTCGAGTGGACGGCGGAGATGACGATACTCGCGAGACCGCGGAAGTCATTGGACAAATAGACCAAAAAATAAATTGAAAAATATAGTAATTTGCATATAGAAGAGCAATATATAAAGAAGAAAAGGTTCAAATATTGTGAATATAGGTATGTGCATATGTTGGCGTATTGTTTGGCGGTCTTTGAAGGACGCAACAATCGCGAGCCGTCATCGCGCATCGCTCTTCCTCCTGGCAATCATGAAGCGCTTTCACGTCTTGAATACCGATAGTGAAAGTCACATTAATGCGGTATCCTCCATTACGAGGATGAGTCTGCGTACCGAGAGAAAGGAGGATCCGAATGAATGAAGTTGATAGAAATGAGGTCGAAAATGTTGAGGTTGGCTGTCGTTCCCGACGTCATGCTTCCATAATACAAAGTTCTCGGTAACTGATTTGTCGGAAATTTCAATCAGTCTACTTAACTAGTTAAATTATGCTAACTAGTTAACTTAACTAGTTAAGTTGCTGGTTTGTTAAGCAGTTTGCACAACAAAGCTATTGGCGAAGGAAAACCTAGAAGTCACAAAAGGCCTGAACTAACGTATGGATTGAGCATACGAATGGAATCCGCCCCCAACATCACGTTGAAATTCACGCTGAAATTCGGGGTCGATGACAGTAACATACGAAGGCAAGTCAGAGCCATGACCTTGTTGTCTGAATATGAATCTCTTTCCAAGCAATGAGAAGAGTAGATTCGGCTTTTCCTATCTGTGGCCGGGCTAAATCTTGTTGCTTACAGAGCATCGCCCGCTGGAGAAGATATCCAGGGATAGTGGCAATCTATTACAGATTAGTTAGGGAACACAAAGTACTTTCGTTGTAGAAATGAACACCAAGCAAACCAGCCAGAGAACAAATTTTGATCTGGATCGCTCCCTATCGGCTGAATTGATCGGTTCCAGTGTTCTGATGACATTCCTAACCATAAGCCGTTAGTCCGGAATAATTATCAATTACTCATACAAGCTCGGCATCCGCGATCTCGAATTCCGAATCTCGACACACATTGAACAAAGTTATTTCATATTTCCCACTCAAGGGCGGAACGCATGGTTGCACGGTATAATATGGTCTCTGTATCGGAAATAGTCGCCCACCCGTGAAGGCGACTGGTGGATTTGAAGAGGTCCTAGAGCCATTCAATTCCACGAACTTACATCGTCACATCAAGGAAGATGTTTATTGCATATACTGGACCAGATAAGCCCAGCAACTCCAAAGCACGGCGGGCCATCAATGCGTACAAAGCCGCAAGAGGAGCATCAACGTCGAAAAATAAACAAGATCCAAGGAAAGGGACATTTCAGTGGGTGCAAGTTTCGGCCGCTGGCTCTCAGGATCCCCCGGACGAGGAAGCTAGTTCAACTCGTCAGCTGTCCAAACCCTCCACTGCCACAATACTTGGGTCAGATTCTCTGACGAGCCACCTGCTTGGTGGTGAAAAGTTCTATCCATTTCGAGGTCTAACCACTCATGGACCTCTCACCACGATTGCCTTAAGCCACTGTTAGTATAATATCAAACACGGTTTTTTGTCCTCGTCTAGACGACACTGCTGACGTTTCCCTATCTTCCCTACAGACTTTGATGTCCTTTTCCGTCATGACTGTAAAGCTCTGGCTATCGACGGTCCTAAAGCCTCATCGTACGGATCCGGGCTTTTGAAATGGGCAACACAATACGATGGGGTGCTGCATGGACTCGCTGCATTTGCATTGTGCAGTTTGCAGCCCATCGGAGCAGCCAATGACATTCATCGTGCAATTCTCCACCACCGTCAAAAACTTTTGGAGTACGTCCATCGACGTCTTGAGCAGAGACGAGTAGATGATGTGCTAATACAAGCACTTTGCTTATTGATACCCGTGGACGATTATTTGGGATATTGGGAATTCGGACCCGTTCATAAAAAGGGGCTGACCGATGTAGTCAAGATTCGTGGTGGGTTCGAAGTAGTCGGGAGCTCAGACGAAGCATTTAAGAACTTGCTGCAAACAACCATGCTTGTAGTGATGAGTATGGTCGACTTTCACATTCAGACAAAAGTCTCGCCGCAGTCTCTGGTCGAAGATCAAGCGACGGTTTCTTTGTGCTCATCCCCGGATATTCAGATCAGAATGTTTGCACTTCCCGCTGGATTTCAGGATTTGTTTCACAAAGGCTTTCTGTCTCTGTCTCTCCTACTGATTTTGGAGAGTTACGAGGCGTGGTTGGCAAGGACGAGGAGTCTCGATCTCGCCTCGAGACCCACATGGCGGCCTCAAATTCCATCTATCCTCAATAACATTGAAAAATGCATTGTTGTAGCTCTTGTTTGCCTCGCAGATGACATTAGCTCGATGGGAATGCACGCCGCGGCACCAATTTTCCGAAAACCCAAGCAGCGCTCTGAGGCATTAACCGAAGTCTTTGAGTTATGGAATGATCCGTCCCTTGTTGACTGTGTTGTCTGGATGTCTACCGTCATGTCTTGCCCATACAACACTCAGATCATTGATCTAGATGTGCAGAAGGAGACCCTAAAGAGATCAATCCACAGTAGGTGTCTTGCTGTGAGCTGGGACGACATCAAAATCAAACTTCAGCGATTCTATTGTCATGACGAGCGTTTGGGTGACTGGAAGAGGGCTTGGGAGTTGGTTTTTGACGACAGCTCGTTTACTCCGGTAGATCAAGTCTCATTTTGTTGACAAATTCTGGCCTCCGAAACTCAGCCGACTCGGATGAGAGCAAGTTTATGGCCTCAAAGCCCGACATCAGCATCGAACGTTCCTTCGCTTCCCCATCTCTGGCTGATCTCACCTTCCAGCTCGATTTCTCAACTTCCAAGCCGTTCCAAGCTTACATCCAAAGTCAATCCCAAGTTCACGAGTATATCGGATCACACGGGAGTATATTGGAATTGCGTTAGTAGTGTTGGACCGCCACAATGATTCAAGATATGATAATCACCAACCAAGATAACATCTCGCCGTCGGAGATGTGCCAATGACAGGAATTAAGGACAAACGAGGAACAAGCGAGCTGGGTCAGTTTTGAGGGCGTCCCCTATTCTCTTTTGTTTTTCTATAGAAGAAAGTGGAGAAAGCCTAGTGAGTCGGAGTATTCTTTCCGGCATTTAGAAGACCAGTCTCCGATCTTCTCGTCACATAATATATGATCAGTAAACAATATCCAGCCTGCAAGCCTCAGCCAGTTAGTCAGTTAGCTCGTGCACGGAAAAATACGACGTTTCAATACACAGATTACCGCTGACCTGGTAATTTTCCCAATTAGGAAGGATGTCTTCCCGATATGGTTAGACACAATCTGATACCGTGTTTTATCCCTGAATAGAAGCAAATCATGCTTCATTCCTTCTTTACTCATTCGTTTATTTGGTTTCAACGTGCTCGAGCTGAATGATACCGGTGAATTCTCCAATCAGACGGTGATCCAAACATTGTTGGGCTGAGGCAGATCTGGATTTTCAACTATGGAGATTTTTCAACCAGATAATATTGCTGTAGACATGAATTTTGGTCCTGGGAATCAATTAACAGTCCGCACGGTCCTGAAGCGAGCGACTTCAGGGAAGAATAGAGGAATGAATTATCCTCCTCGTCACCAAAGACCACTATCGAGGTTGAACATACCTGTCTCCTGTTTAGACGACGAAATATCGTTCATCCTAAGAATCGTCACTCACTCGAGCACATTATTGCACCATGTTCATACCTTATGCGCTTCCATCAGCGCAAAAGAACTGTGATGTTCGCCGATTGATCAATACGCACATAGCTGTGACTGCTAGTGCCAAACGCCGGGCCTCCAAGAATGCAAGATGCCACGAGGAAAGAAGTTCAACGACATTTAATCAAAGCCTGAACTGGTTCCACACGCACATTGATTCGTCGATGCCCGCCGACAATAGCTCCAGCCAGCCATGTGCAGCTAGCGAGGAAGAGCACCAAGCAGGGGCAGCTGCTCCCAGATTGAATGACCGGCAATTGGCTAATGCTAAGTTCTCTGCTATCGGTTCCCTAGGGGACGCCTCACATGGGCCACTTGTTCCGTATGCTCTTACTTACTGTGAGTATGACAGGGGTGCCGCCCCCTACCCCGTTCCCCCTTCAAATCCTTCAATCTAGGCCCAGAGAAGAATTGACTTTGCGTCGGTTATTATCATGTAGCCGCTAAGCTAATACGGAAGCCCAGACTTCGACGTTCTTTTACCGTATGATTCCAGTGTTGTTGGTTTCCGGAAAAAAGAAAGGTCTTCGTATGGGACAGATCTACTTGGACGAGTCATCCAAGATAATGGTATGATGCATTGTCTAACGGCTTTCAGCCTGTGCATCTTGCTTCGAACTAGCAGCCACCCAAAAATTTATGAAGCCACCTTATATCACCGGCAACTTGTGCTCAAGGCTGTGCGACAGCGACTCACTACTCAACAGATAGATAGTATGCTACTTCACATGCTTTGTACACTGAGCTCTATTGATGACGGCCTCGGTTTTTTTGAGAGTCGTCTTGTACATTTGAAGGGATTACAAAACACCATCAAGACGCAGAAAGCTCGAGAAAATACTCCACATTCAGACCCCATTCCGGTAAAAGTCACGCCTATGGATCACCTAGTCAATGTGAGCCAGATCATGGTCGAATCTCATCTTCGAATCTGTCTTGACCTTGACCGAGAAACAACCGAGATATTCCTACAACCGGACCCGCTTCGTATCTCAAATTTCATGCAAACGAATCTTCCGCCTGGCTTCAGAAGGCTAGCTTGCACTGGGACCATCTCACCAAGAATGATCGATCTACTTCAGGATTTCGCGGCTTGGTTTGTCCAGGCAATGTCTACTACCGACTCCGCGTACCGGGACACCTGGCGATACTCGGATTTTGAACCCGCCACTAGTCTTGAAAAGTGTATAATCATGTCACTTGTATGTTTTTCCGACGACGTGAGTGCCATGGGCTTGCATCCTTGCGCGGTTATTTTTCGACAAGCGAGCCAGCGCGCAGAAATACTGATGTCTCATTTGGAGGCATTTCGGCCCTATCCTTGCTTGAATGAGCTTGTAATTTGGATGGCTACAGTAGTTGCAACCCCGAGAAGGGCATTTCTATTGTCCGAAGAGACACGACATATGCTTATTAGAACAGCATTGGGTCATTCAAATCACTGTCTGTCAGTTGATGAGGTGGAAGCAGTGCTGCAGTGCTTTTTCTATGACCCATCTCGTTCTGAGGAATGGCGATACGTCTATGAAAAAGTACGCTGTTCCAATAGTTCGAACAACTTTGGTACTTGACAACCCGAATGATATTTGTCCTCAATACATACTCTTATTTTGAGACTGCCGAAACCAATGAATAAGGAGTATTCAGGGTTCAAAAATTTTTGCTTTGACTAGTTCGAAGAATCTGCATTTCATCCTGGGTTGATGAAACCCTATCTCGTTCATTAATAAAGTTGGAAAATTCAGGTCAAACTGAGGTCTCTGTGACCCTCCAATATTGACTAAGGGTTCTGTGCTTTAGAATATCAAAATTATAGATGCGCTCCAACCTTTAATAAACATTTGCGGCATACTGCTGATACTCTGGAATAGGTATTATTAACAACTCTTCTAATACATAGCATTATCGTAAAGAATGTGCGGCAAGTCGCCCGGAACCTGCCCCAGCGTATACTGCCCTTGCATGTTATTGAAATCATCAAATAAAGAGAAATTGTCGTAATTTGGAATAGACGAGAAAAAATCCAAGTCGCCATTCGGAGTTGTCGTTACAAATCCATTAACCCTGTCGCCAGTTAGGAGATTTCCGTACAGGCCATCCTGCGTTGGTTCTGAGGGAGTCGTAGGCCACTCTATTGAGAGGTCCAGTTCGGGGCCGACTACCCCAGAGCATGCATTGAGATAAAGATTTTGAAGAAGAGATAATCTCTGCTCGAGCTCTGCTACTTGCTCTGTGAGCATGACGAGTCTTTCTTCTTTTCGGGATCGATATGTTCTTTGTGCTGTACGGAGTTGTGTTTTTCGTCGCTAGAAAAGGGGGAAATATTAATCATATTTTCATGGTGTTTTCATCTCAATTTATTCTACAGTGTGAAACTGACCTCTTTGATATCACTGTCGTCGCTTTGCTCGCGGTGCAACCTTGGTCGGCCCCTTTTTTTGGTTGCTCGGACTGGTTCCGTGTCCTCAGACTTAGAGTCTGGAGTTCTACTGTTGTGTTCGTGCTCTATATGTGATCCGTCGATAACTCGAGATCTTGTCGATGTTTCCAGTAAGCATTCGTAGTTGTCGCTTGGTTCTGCAGGTGAACTCCAGACCTCGGGGGTCTGAGATATATCCCCGACAGTCAAGTCCATTTCCATTCTGACCTCCATATTTTTGCAGTGGAGATGAATTGATGTCGAAGAAGACTTCAACAGAATTGTGACGTAAGAAATTTTCTTCCCAGATGCAATTGGATAGGATAGAAATAGAATAAATATGTAATCTTCGAATTTCTTTAGTGCTATATGAGATTCCAAGGTTATGAATCACCCGTTCCACTTAAAGAAGACGAGACATGCTCTGTTTATATATGCATTTTTCTAAATTACAAAGGTCGGGATCTATCCAAGACTATTATAAACTTATTACAAGCGTATTTCGAGCTTCCATGACCTCAAGACTCAATCTCGATTCAGAGAAGATGGTAAGGCTAATATAAAATCGGACAGCCAAGATGCGCAGAACCACTACCACATATACTTGGGAAGCAATTCGTGTGGATGATACGAGATCTGTTTCCACAGGATTAACTTAGTTTACCTAGCGAGCTGATTACCGTTTACCTACCTTGCCCAGGTGGACCGAGAAAAATCCTTATTTTTTATTGTGCCATGCACCGTGCATAACATTCCAAGCTTGAAGCTGTACGAGGATGAGTCTTCGGCTCATCTGACGGGAGCTTTTTTAACATATTAAGCTTCACGATGGCACTAAACACCTAGCTATAAAACCATCTAATGTATGGTTTGGGTACTCCACTTTCTTACTTGGGTAAACTACCTACTACACATGGAATAGCGGGTTTGAGCAGTCTACCCGTGGACCCGGAGAGCTACGAGGATTCAATTGAAGATCAGTGATCATTAATTATTTTTTTTCTTGTAGGGCGATGAAGGCTCCCCCACTTCGGGAATTGGAGAACATCCGTGGATGGAAGATTTCCTGCCTTTTCCTGATATAACTTAGTTGTAGATACACCGTATGTACCTGGAATGGGCTTAGTACCTTGACACTGTCAATCTAGACGACGATCTAGATAATTTTCGCAGATTTGGTGGAGATCAACCAGCCTCAATTTAGTTGTACGACTTCCTTTTAGAGAAATAATCACTTCCACACGTTGACAAACTTGACAGCACGCCTTTTCTTTCTAACGCAGCCTCTGAGCCTTGGCTGATGAGGCTAGACACATTCCAGCTGCACATGATCTCTTTGATTCCAAGAATCGGCTGCTGGTCACCGATAAGCCTCTCTGTCTTGTCTGCCTATGTAAGCGGATAAATTGGAGATAGTAGGTATTCGCAATTCGAGATCGATATCTCCATTCAGTCCACGGGTGCCGGCTTACTTACCGATAATCCCGATCGCGCGTTCTCAAACAGTGCGCTGTCCTTTCTTTATTGTACTAGATGCCAAGCTATTGTGACACCATCCACTTGTCCTGCATGTCTTGAGCTAACTGATCATTGGCGAATCCATATCTACTTAATTTATCTACGTAAAAGAGAGGTCCCGCAAGCCTCGCGAAAAATACCGCTCAAATTGCCATCGATATAGCTCTCAGTCGCGGAATTCATTCTGTTAAAGGTTGAGTGAATGACACCCTGCCTAGTTTCTCGGCTCAGCTGCCTCTAAGCCATTTGGCCTATAATGCCAGCGGATACGACGACAATGTAGGGTCGCTCAAGGGCGGTGATTGATGCAGTGGGATGCTACCTACCTACGAGGAAAGCTGTTTTATCCATTTCGGCTGAACACATACTCCTAAGATCGGCCGTAGAATTCATTCTATCCGCAGAATAGAGGCCTGCGAGGTAGCTAGCTATAGATAACCTCTTTATAAGTCACCACTCGTGCGAGTCCTCGCATCTAGGCTCGGATCAATAATAGGCGAGAAAAAAGAAGTCAAAACAGATGACCACCTAGGTAATATCCATGGATATTTCAATCTAGATGACAGGATCATCGAATATGTAAAATATTGTGTGCAAATAATACAACTTCAAAAGGTCATAAAGAGCTACATTATTGAGAGCGGGAAGCTTCCGGAGTAGACGGGAAAAAGAGGTGATACATATCAAAGAAAAAAAAAACATAATAGTATAGAAACAAAAAAATCCCCTCCCCAAAAAAGGACGTGTTTGGGAAAATGGCCCTTTTATTGCAACGGTCGAGAACTACCCATCTCGCCGTACCGACCACGACTCTTGGTCGTATCGTACGCATTAACGATTCTCATCTGCTGACCACCTTCATCAGCTTGACTAAAGGCATAGCCACGCTGTTTGCGCATGCGCTGGACCTGGCGCACTTTGCGAATGGCCTTTTGAAATTGTTCCATGCGCGGCCGGTAGTCTTGCACGTTATATTTCTGAATCTCTTGTACGTGATGGTACGGTTGGGGTCGGTACATGCGCTTTGCGTATTTCCATACGAAATCGCGGAACAGGCACACAACAGGTAGCAAGGCAGCCATGAGGTAGAATTGCGGAAGCGAAAAGACAACGGGGATAATGCCGTGGTATTCAGTGGAAAAGCCAATGGCCGGGGCGGCGTACCCGTATGCGGGCAAGAATACGATCCAAAGTAATAATGACCCTGGAATTGCGAGCAAGTGGTATTTGGTCCACGTGTTGGTGATTAGTGACGCTTTGCCGAGAACCGTGACAAGCACAGATGTATACATCGCTGTGCCCCAGACCCAGTGGCCTGTGGCCATGCCGTTCTGTTCCTTGAGATCGTCGTAGAAAATCCCTTCCCCAATTATGTAGGCTAGCAAGGAGTGGTAGAAGCCGTTGGCAATCCACGACCAAAATTTGGTGATTCGGAAGAAGACACCCTTCTGTCCGAGCTGGTAAAGCTGCGGGTAGCGATCAAGGAGTCTGGCGGAAACAAACTGGTCCACAATACCTATCGCAAAGGGGGGAAGAACGGTGAAGATGACGTTGAAGAAGGTAAGTGTCCAGGATTCGTAAATGACTTCGCCCGAAAAGGCATTCTGGAAGGAATACTACGTAGATGTGAGCAAGATAGGTCTCTCGAAAAAAGCGGAAGAATAACTTACCCAGAACTGCGTCATGTTAAGGGCAATGTTCTTGTAAAATGAGAACAGGATAACCTGACTGATGCGGTGATACGACCATGAACCGTGAACGAGAAGGAGTTTGCGCAAAAACCGGAATTGGCCAATCGAAACATCAGCAGCACGGGCGGCTTGCAGACCTTCAAGACCGCTGATGCCGACACCGACATGGGCGGCTTGAATCATTGAGACATCGTTGGCTCCGTCCCCTATAGCTAAGAGAAGTGCCTTCTTATGGCGCTTCACAAGCTTGACAACAAGCGCTTTTTGAAGCGGCGACACACGACTACAATAGATAAATTAGCACCAGCAAGAACGCACGGACGTCGTGAGGTTAAAAGGGGGATAAGCTCACCAGCAAATAACGGCTTTGCAAAGAACAGCCAGATCCAAGAAAAGCTTCTCCATATCCTTTTCAAGAGCGTAAGTTAATGATTTTCCGTCAATGATCAAAGCAAGAGGCTCAATCTCGCCACCGGAGCTGAGCTGGCTTTGAGCAGCAGATAATTTCTTGGTGAGATTCTCATTCGTTGCTACCGCATTGTCTTCGTTGATGATAAGTAGAGACATATCCTCTGAGATCAGCTTGCACGACATGCCGATATTGATTGCCGTTTCCTGCCTGTCGCCGGTCAAGACCCAAACCTTGATACCGGCTTGCTGTAGAGTGTGAATGGTATCAGGGACCCCATCTTGTAATCTGTCCTCAATAGCGGTGGCTCCCAGAAGATAAAAGTCCTTTTCAATCAGTTCAGCTGCCTTGTCTAGTTCTTCCTGACGGTTTCCGCTGATCGTAGTGGCTGCTTTTTCGTGAATCTGAAGCCACTGCTGAAACTCGTCTTCGGGCACCTCGCGCATAGCCAAACATAAAGTTCGCAATCCTTCTGTAGCGTACTCCTCCAAATGCTGCAACGTTGTCTCGACAATGGGATTGTCTGGATGGAGACGTTCCAATATCACGGTGTCTGCACCTTTGCAATAGACCCGGACTTTCCCGTCTGGACATCGATAGACTGTAGACATTCTCTTTCTTGTAGAGTTGAATTCGCACACCGCAAGCAATTCGTATTCGTATTGCTGACCGCCAACCGAAATCTGCACTGAGCGAGGTTTACGGTTCGTGAATTGGTAGCCTAGCGTAACAGCTCCCTCGACAAGAGCACCCTCATCGGGAGAAGCGGCCTGGTATTTTATTTCGCCCGGCCTGTCGTCTCGCCGTTCGGGTATCACTGTATGACAGATAGCCAATAATGCAAGAAAGTGATGAATGATTTCCGCCGTTGGATGTGACTTGAGATTTTCTTGCAATTGTTTGAAGTCATAGATACCTAGTTCGTTACCAGGACCTGCTTTTCTGTCTTCTGGAATGTCGCCGCCGTATTGAATCCCGCCAATCGAGCACTGCTTGAATTCCATCATATTGCACGTGAGAGTGCCAGTCTTATCCGAAAAGATATATTCAATTTGCCCAAGTTCCTCGACCAAAGAAGATGTTCGGCATACCGCCGGAGTATCACTTTTGTCGTGGTAAATATCCAAGTCAGAGTTGATGAGAAGCGCCTGGAAGTACTTGACAATCTCGATGGTGACAAAGAGAGAGATGGGAACCAGATTTGAAAACAGAACCCAGTTGGTCGCGATATCCATGAAGAACTGCTTGACAATATTGTAGCTGCCATAGTCCAGGTAGGAAAGCTTACTGGCTGACGTCTTTCGAGTAATCAGATCGCCGACTGAGGTGATTACACTCAACGTGATCAGAATCGCGACGAGAATTAAGATCTGTAGATTGACAGTGCGCTCAACTGCCGTCCTCTTGATGGGTGTGGCAGTGGCGTTTCTCATCAGTTTTGTCTCGTGGCCAGTGAAGACCACAATTCCATGTATCCAGGGGGTGTTCCGCAGAGTGGCGCCTCGAAGAAGCAGTTGCTCTGGAGTCAGTGGCAGCTCCTTTTCGCCACCACCAGCGTGCATCGTCATCGTGGCTTCGTAGGTGTAAAGGCTGCTGTTGGGCTGTTCAGATCGCAAGCGTCCGCTTAATCTGCTGAGGTCGCTGGGATTCACTAAATGCGAGGTCTCAGGGACGGCTTGCTTAACTTTGAGATTGGTTTCACCGTCCAGATTAGCAGTCTCAATGTAGCATAAGCCCTCGGGTTCCGAACTTGCGAGAAGGACAAGATCTGCCGGGAACGGTTGTTCGGACTGTACGCGAACGATGTCCCCCACAGCCACATCCAGCCATTTGGTCTCTTGGAATTGTGATCCTTTGAGGACCAGCGCTTTAGAGGTATTCAAGAGAGTGTCGGACGATCTTCGCTTATAATCTTCCACGAGCTCTTTGATAGCCGAGACCAACAGAACAAGACATAAAGGAACGATAGTGGTATATCGATTTGTAGGCGTAACGTTGGGAATCTGTTGTAGACAGGCCGTGAACAAGAAGAACAGATTGGCGTATTTTGAAAACTGCTCGTAGAGAAACTTGGGGATAAAAGTGATGATGTTGTATTTGGCGGTCGAAACATGATTATCGACAAACTTTTGCGCGGAGTTTGCAGGAGGGTTATTGAGCATGATAACCCGCGGCCCCAATGTTGAAGGGTCGACTTTTCTTCTACCAAATTTGAAGCCCGAGCTTTTCTTTGCGGCCATTTTCGCGCTGCTGCTGTTGTCGTCGTCTTCGAGCCTCGAGGCCCGGGCACCGGCTTCGGTCAGGGGGAGGTCCATCTCCGAGTACTCGTTGCCCATACCAAGCATGTTCTTCGCGCGACCCATGAGTCCCCCTCCCATTGCAAGAATGCTATTTCGCTCGTGTTGCTGCCGTAAGCGACCATTTGACACGTTCTCGTCCATATCGTTATAATAGCCGTGCATATGGTCATCTTCGTAATCATCCAAATCGGAATACCTCTGGAAATTGCTCAGACCGGACGTCTGCGAATACGTCCGATCTGCAGGTGCGCCTAGGTAGGGATCATTTCCGGCGGGATGGTCGACGTGCAGACCCGTCGTTGCTGGATGCGCGCCGCCACCAGCACCACTGGGTCGGTGTCTGCCGCCGACAAAATCATCGTACGATATGGACGGGCGTGGCTGGTCGGAGTCGTCGATGTTGTATTGCTCTAAAAGCCGCTCGTCGTCAACTGGTGGAGGCTGTCCAGAGTTGTAGACCGGAGTGTTGCCTTCGTCAAGCTGCAATAAGTCGCCGCCATTCCGGCCAGCGGATGGATGACTACTTCCAGGAGGCCGACCGCTGGCCATCGTACGATGGACTAGCTGACAGCCCGAGCACTATTGATAGACAGATAGACGGGAGTGTTTTCTTCTGTTTTGTCAGCAAGATCGCTCTTGAAGCATTGCCGAAATCGAGGTAGAAATCGGGAGTTAACTAGGGTGGAGGTTGTTATTTCAAAAACGACCTGTTCTCTCAGAGCATAACAAGTCTGACAGAGTCTGGCGATGTATAGTAATGATACTCGAAACAGAGCAACGATATGCTAGCAGTACAAACTGTATTCTCCGTTCGCTGTTCAAGAGTCTATTGAATATTGAATTATTGGTGTTTTGAATTATGAAGAGAAGGAGAAAGTCCCGACTTGATGGAAGTTTTGTCTCAGCTTCACGGAAAGCGCAATGTAGCTGGGCACCCAATCGACCAATGAGAGTTCTCCGTTTGATGTCTAAGCCACGTAACGGCCACCCGTTGTGTATTGGACTCGTAATATTACCTTGTTATTTTGCTTTTTGCAGGAATTCAAGGGAGTTGTCGGCGTAATGACTGAAATGCTGTAGAACATAGAAGGAGGCAACCATTTTTTGTCGGACAGCTTGAATAGAATAGTCAACAGTCAATTTATATAAAAGATTTTAATTATTCTACGACAAGAATGAAGAAATGTTAGAGTAATGATGAGATTTGTTCCAAAATTCTAATGCCACATTTTTAAATGACAGCGGCGCGCTTGGTCTTCTGATTTGCGCAATGGTTTCAAGTCCCGAATTGACATGACCGCAGCAACAAGATACGTTAATGAATGTTGCATGTCGCCAGAACAGCTTCGTGAGGGATATCATTTCAATAGCTAACAGCTTCAGACAGCCTTGGAAACCCAGCTCCCCTGACAGTGTGGGTAACTTGAAACCAGGGGAACTGGAGCTCGAGCTGCCTACACCGGGTGATTCGGAGCCCGGTGCTGATCAGTGATCTGCAACAGATAGTCATAGAAGTCATAATGCAGACTGGACAGTGGACACAGAGGTCCACTGTTCACTGTCCACATCGGAAGCTATTCTTGACCCCTGGAAAAAATATATTTTCGACGCGTCATCTATATTTTAGCCTTCACGATCATTTTCCGCATTGGCCTCAGAAGCACGGTTCAATTTAGCACGTCGTGCAAGATCGGCTTCGAGGGCTTTGCTGATTATTCCATTGATCTCTAATACTTTCTGCTGGGCCAAAGTTGTCTTTCGAATTACTTCAAGTGCACTGACCGGACTGCCTGCAGCCTTGTACACCGCACAGGTCTCCCCGGTGTTGTTAAGAGCAATAATGAGGTCTCCTTCAGATGCCTGTTCTTCCTTGCGAGTGGCGTCCACAATAAGAATCTTGCCCTCGTGGAAGCATTGGAACGTAATTGCCAAGGGTTTATGAGTGATATTCAACGGGACCGGCACGCGCTCGTTGATTCCGAATACGGTAACTTGGCCATCCTTGACCTCGATGTCGGGACGTCGGAAGTGCTGAAGACCAGCCATGATTCCGATACATGCGGCGTCGATGAGATTGCCGTCGTAGTTTGTCACGTGGACATCGGCTCGTATATTCCAGCAGCTTTTGCCTTTTAATATGCATAATGACTCTGTATCCAGCGCATTGGAGTGGCGGATAACACGATCAAGCACGCGCGATACGTAGGTCTCGAGCTCGTTTTGTCTGGTGGTTGGCGCGTTAGCTGCGAGTAATTCCCGCAGGAGGAGATTATTGTCTTGCGTACCGGAGATTCTCCCATGCAGGGGATCCCATGGAAGTAAGTTCCATGGCAATCAGGAAAGTGCCGTCGCTTTGACGGTCATCGCGGGGTCTGGAAACCTCGGCAGATATGCGAACAATTAAGCTAGAACAGAGAGACAGCGAAGTGAGCAAGGTTTTTAGACATCACACAAAATTGAATACAGTATTAACATACCTTGTCTGTCCCAATTGGACGTTTACGTGACCGTAGTCTTCGCCGAATGCTACTGAAAGAGGACGAAAGGCATCGGCGTTTCGTCCATCCAGCCGGACATCTTGAAGTAAAGCTTCGAGAATGAATTCCCGCTCTGCGACCGACAGCGGCGTCTCTTTCGACATGATGCTATTGGCTGAATATCAGCAGTCCGGCAAGATCAACAGTAGCACTTTGAAAGATGACGGCAATGAAATAAAGAAATAAAATGAGGAGATCCAATAATTTTTATGCGGCAGATTGAGCTTTTGTTGATGGCGCGGGAAATTTCAGCGGAAGGCGGTGAGCCACTTATCTTTTGATAAGTCTGGCCGGAGAAGTAACGACCACCGCAATTTCTCAGGAAACCAATTCATCCTGTTCAACAAGAATACGAGACAGACTCACTCAAAATGACTACAGGTAAGCTGCGCTATTCTGTGGATTGTTTTCTTGCTTATGCTAATATATCCAGCCCATCGTCCTACGTTTGATCCGGTAATTACAGCAACGAGTCGTCACGATGGCAACAGTTGAATATGCTAATGCGAGTAGGCTCAAGGCAAAGAGGCCCTGCGCGGCCCAGCCTATCACCAACGACTTTTACCAGCTTATATGCACCTGAAGACACGGTCAGCTTTTCTTTTCGAGCAGAATTGCGAAAAACATATCTAAACTCAAGCACAGTCAACCCGGCCAAGGTGGCGACGTCGATGGGCCACGCGACCTACGAGCCGAACTCCTAGCTGCCGAAGCTGCGCATTTCGCAAAGACGAAGGGCGTCACCGCTGATGGATCGCCCGCTGCTGTCTCGTCGATTCCGAAAGCGAAGCGCGAACTAGACGAGAATGCAGATGCCGACTCTGACGCAGAAGATCCCGAGGCCAAAAGACGAAGGATATTGGAAGAGACAAGGGACTTAGACGCTGATTCTGTGGGGTCAGATTCAGATAGTAGTGATGACGATAGGTGCGCGGTTTTGACTGTCACTTTTCTGTACATGTGACTTTTACAAATAATTAGCTTGCTGATGGACAACAGCGATGACGACGAAGATGAAGCTGCAGAGCTCATGCGCGAATTAGAAAAGATCAAACGAGAACGTCAAGAACAGAGGGAAAAAGAGGTTTGTCTCGTCATTGTGGTCGGATACTTTGCAGCGGCTAAATGTCAACCGTCCAGGAGCGCGAGAAGGAGGCCAAGGAACAAGAGCAGCGGGAATACGAAATCGCGCGAGGCAATCCATTACTGAACCCTCAAGATTTTAATATGAAGCGAAGATGGGATGACGATGTTGTGTTCAAGAACCAAGCGCGAGGCAGCGAAGTCAAAAGAGGACCGGAATTTGTCAACGTAAGTTCGGCCATGTTTACTCGGCTGATCGCAGGATACTAATATTTGATTCTTCAGGATCTGCTGCGATCAGACTTTCACAAACGATTTATGGTCAGTTGACTTCTAGTTGAGTTCTAGTCAGCACATATATTTCAATATTCTAACGTTACGAACAGTCGAGATATGTGCGATGATCCGGCGGACATTAGATTACAGAATCAGGAAGTTCCAGCCCTATTTTTATGACATCCCCAATTAGCGTTAAACATAATGGGCATTTTTTTTATCATGGTAAATTTTATTGTTTCTATCTTGACCACTTTTTGATACAAGCACCCACCGCCTGCGGCACCCGTCATCAGCGGCAGTACTAGTAACCTTGGAATTTTCCCCAACATTCATCAGTCTAGATAAATCTTCTAAATCATCCTCTCAAAACACCCTATCAAAGAAATATTTCCCATGCCGAGACATTAAAAATGGACTCGCAAGCAACCAGCAAAGCATTGCACAGTTCGTCTATCATCCGAAGCTAAAGAATCAGACAACTTTCAGACTGACCGTGTTGGTTCCCCGCACTGAGCTTTGCGGGAAGCTTTTCTACAGGTCGCATCAACACCGATATAACACAATTATTACAACGATTTGAGAACATCCTCGCGCCTTCTCGTGTATGTGACTCTTTTCTTCTTTTTTTTTCTTGGCTTCTGCCAGCAAATTATCCGCGCCGCGTACGATACTGTTTAGCTGGCGCTGACAATCGGTATACGAGATAGGTCGAAAACCCGGATAACGCATATACAGCAGTAGCAGCGTATAATCTGAACGTCGAAGCGACCGCACTAGTTAGTCCACCACCACCCCCTACATTAATCGATTCCTCCTTCTACCCACACTTCTCGGTCTATCCGGGACATCATTCTGGGATTGGAGTGATTTGACCGTGCTGATAACAATTTTCTTTTCCTGAAACTCAGATTCGTGCAGCAGAAGACCTCCTATCGCTCACACGCTATATGAAAGAAGCATGGCTCTTCGAGAAACTCAACACGGTCGGCGAAGACGAGCACGATAAAGAGCGAAATCGGAAATTAGAAGAGGATGTCGCTGCTGTTAAGGAAGTGGTACTCCAAGGGCTGGTGCAACGTGGTTGATGGTAGTTCATGAGGCCAGATGTCTGTCTCTCTGACCTCCTAAGGTCGGCTGTTTTGATTTTTGATTTTAATTCAGGAACAAACATGCTTTTAGCACAGGCGTTAGGGGATTAGAATAAAGGTGTTCGGGAATGGAATATGCTGTTTACTATTTAATAAGAGTGGACTGTGTTATAAAGCTAGTGTATGCAGGATGTATTGATTCTGAAGTAGAGCATATCGCAATAGACAGAGGCCAAGATAAATAATTGAGAAGATATACTTACTTACATCAATTACCAGCAAAAGGGTTACAAGAAAGCTGGGGTATCAAATCTAGGGCTAAATTCTAGGGCTCGTGGCAACCCCCGCGCCGAGCAATGACGCGACATCTGTTCTGAACCTTTTTCCTGACAACCAGGCATCAACAAGCACATTCACAAGTCAGATACAACTCAGACAGCGTCAAGGGATCATTTACCAATCAACAATCAACCGCGATATTCATATTAGAAAGAATTCCATCACAAAGAAACAAATGAGCGACGGAACTCTCGCAGACTCGAATTCAATGAGTCGCGTCTTGAGAAAGACTCCCATAACCCTCGTGGTAGCCACGACACCAATCACAAGAGCTGTCGCCGTCGCCGTCTCATCGTCGAAAGAGACTCAAACTCAAACTCTTCTCGGTATTGGCCTCAATGGAACTCTGCCATGGCCTCGGATCAGGGCCGATATGAACTTTTTTGCGCGCGTCACGTCGCGGCGGGCCAACAGCACACAGCAGCCGCCGCCGTCGTCTACAGATCGTGACGGCAGTGAAAAGATAGAAGATAAAGGCAGGAAGGACCAAAGGAAGAATCTTAATGCAATTATCATGGGACGAAAAACGTATTATTCGCTTCCCAAAGGGTTGAGACCTCTCAAGGACAGACTTAGTGTCGTCATCTCACGGGACGCGCAGGGCAGTGTCGCAGCAGAAGTTGCCAGTGATCTTGCGCGTCAAAATGAAAAAGATCGGGGCAACAATACTGGCGACGGCGGGGAACAGTCCACCACCACAACTACCCCAGCTGTCGTTCGCGATGCCTTTGTTGCGCACAGTCTAGAGGAAGCGCTGAGTCAATTAATCAATGAGCCACAACAAGGACAAGAGGACGCGGATGTGCATTCGGATATGGGACAGATCTTCGTCATTGGTGGAGGCGAAATATACGATTCTGCGCTCCGGATGGGGTCGGCGAGTATCGTCCATCGGATTCTGATGACCAGAGTCAAGAGACAAGATGGACAGGAGTTTGAGTGCGATACATTTTTCCCGCTTACGGATGCGGATTTGTCGCCTCAAGGCAGTAAAGGATGGCGGCGCGTTGAGAAGGAAGTGGTGGAAGAATGGGTGGGGGAGAAGATTGAAGGAGATTGGACTGAACAGGGTGATGTTGCTATCAAGGTTGAAGGATACGAAAGGGCTTGAGTTGTCACTACTCCTTCTACCTGGCTCCCTTCTACCTGGTTAGAAGCAAGTAATGTACCTAGGTATATTCGAGTGAGAATAACTCGATATGCTAGATTCTGCCCGGTCCTGATCCACCAAAAGCAAAAGACTATATGCAATATCTATCGACAGTTTGATGTATCAAAAAATCATGAAACCTTGGAAAATCATGACGCCCAACGCTCAAATGCTGGCAACAATCTATACACAATGAAGTCAAGACTTCTCTAATTCTCTCATGTGTTTCACAAACTGTTTCTTATGTACCAAACCTTGAAATTTCCCATCTTGCAAAACACATACATAACGAAGGCCCAATTTCACGAAGCACTGATAGACCAAATCCAATGGCGAGTGAACATCAAGGGCAACAGGTGACTATTTTTAAATCAGTATTCTTTCATTCTTTTCCAGGAAGATAAAATCAACTGTATACGTACCGGGTCAATGTACATGGTGAAATCATGCACTGTGCCGTTCGCATCGTCGTCTTCATCCTGAGGTATCGGCGCATTTCGATACTCTGGTGACATAATACAAAACTCAGCGTACTCGTCCTCCAGTCCATCCAAGGCGAATTCAAGATCCGTGGCGGCAATTAAGCCTACCAGCACTGTGTCTCGCACAATTGGCAGGCCACTATCGAGTTCACCGGCCATCAAAAGATAGTCGAGTTTCCCGCGAAGGTCCTTCGCTCTAATGAGCGCAGAGTCGCTGATATCAATAGTTCGATGCCGTCCGGTTGATCTGCTGAGATCTCCGAGCGTCTGGTCAGTGGCAGGATGACTGCCCTTGTTGTCGAGGAATGGATAGTCGTTCATATCAGTCAGGAGGTCCTAAAATTGCGTTAGCAAGGTTGGAGAAAATGAGAGGGGAAAGAGTGGCGGCATCATCTACTTACATAGATACTTCTTGGCTCAAGTGCGTCGGCCGTCCATTTGGCACAAAGAATAGAAATGCAAAAAGGAAGCACATGGTTTAAACTTCCGGTAAGTTCAAAACATATGACTGCCAGCGTCACTGACAATCGAGTGACGCCACACATGGTTGCTCCAGCAGCTACCATGGCATACACTCCGGGAGTAACGCAAGACTCGACGCCGGGGACAGCTGGACAGCTGGCGAAGAGGAAGAAGTCTGGGTAGGAAACAACAAAATACTGCGTCAGGTGGCCGACGATTCGTCCCATCAATCCACCAACTACCATTGAAGGCACGTAGATACCAGCAGGGACTTTAATGCCAAAAGTAATAGTGGTCAGCCCACTCTTGACTACGAAAGCCACCAGTAGGTATTTGACGACTTCCAAGATTTCGTCCTTATCTGAAGGACATAGGCCGGATTTTGTCACGCCGGTGGGATCGCACGGGGCCGTCAATTCTTCAAGAAGCTCGGCCACTGCCAGCCGCGTGTACCGATTCCAGAAACTCACGACGCCAGTGACAAGTGCCACAAGAATGACTTCCAGCATGGGCGCTCCCTTAATTCCTGGAATGCGTCGGAACGACCTAGCCCAGAAATTCGCTGCCTTGATGAATAGAGCACCCAAGACTCCCCCCAGTATCCCTAACAGCACAAAGAGTCCCATTTCGAAAATTTCCCAATCAGAGACATATCGGACTTGGAAAGGCACTATCTTTCCTGTGCCATAAGGATTCAGGAATTTGAGGGAAAGAGAAGATGCCTTGGTAAAGAATTAGTCTGGTCCTTATCTGGGAGTAATCTCGCATCAGTACTCACAATGCAGCAAAAAAACGTTCTAAATAGTGTCTTAGGAGGAAAGTAGTAACTTCGAATGATTAGCATACGAGCAGTGGAATACTCCAGCACAAAGCAAACGTACCTGACTTCCTCCAATCCAAAAAGTACGCCTCCAATAGGTGCTCCAAAGGCAACGGCTACACCACTGGCTGCCGAAGCTCCAAGCACCTCACGACGCTTAGCGTCGTTCGTTCTATACTTTTTGAATAGACGGCTGCAAATATTGCCGACGCAAGTCGCGATATGCACGTAAGGGCCTTCTTTCCCCAGACTCATCCCGGACGAGATTGCCAAGATCAAAGCAAGAGTCTTGAAAATAAGAGTTTTCAATCCTAAATATCCATGCAAGACAAACCCACTCAAAATGACTTTGACCTCTGCTACTCCACTGCCTGCAGCGGAATAATACACGGTGGCCGGCTTGCTTCGCAGACCGGCAAAGTATCCGCTGGGACTCTTCGGACCTCCGCTGCTTTCGGCACCTAGATTTTCATCTAGAGTCGATATAGCGATAGTGGAAGGTACGACGGTCTTGGTGAACATGGTAAGCGCGCATGCGCCTATAGCCATCAGAATAGCCCAGATCACATAGAAAATGAAGTCCACGGATTCGTTTTCGATGCGTGTAAACCCCACGACCTCTGACCACGAATTCCATGCATCACAGGACTTCTCTCCCCCGCAGCAGGCTCGACGATTTGCTAAAAAGGATGTTGTACAAATTCCGTCCTTCAACTCAAAGACATGCTTGTCGGCGATGTCAACGAAATAGGCAATGGCCGCCGTAATACACCCGATGACCGCGACGAGAATCCAACCTTGGGCGCCGTCACACAGGGCCAACACCCGGCCCCGGAAGTCTTTCCGATTCCGCAACTCCCGCAGCCGGATCCCGTCCTTGATACTATCATGCACCCAGTCTATAGACGTAAACTGGTCGTACCAGAGACGCTCGTCCAAAAACGACGAACCCTGCATGACATCTTCATTCCAGGCCTTGGGCGTATCGCCCGGCCGCGACTGATGCTGGGCGGGGCCCTTTGCGCCCGGCACAACCCGTGCTGAAGCTCTACGGCTGTGATGGCGAGATCGACGAAGCGTTCCAAGAGCGGAATTGTGTCTGTAAAAGGTATCTGGCCTCGATGCCGTACCGTACGTAGAACGGTGAGGGTCGTGACCGAGCAAGCTATCGTTTTCGTGTGCAGGTTGGCGCCGTCGATAGGTCGGCGAGACGGGAGCTGTTACCGGTGCTCTATAATGGTCGTAGTCGTCGGAATCATCGTCGTCAAGGTTGTTTGACCTTGAGGGCTGCTCGTAAGCTGAGCGGGGCATCTTGTTGACGGCACGCAACTTCGGCGGCAGGAATATTTGGAAGGTGGATGAAGATCAGAGTTGCATTTCTTGTTGAGTATTTGTCCGTGAACAAATGATGAGTATCTCGACTTCCCGTTTCAATCGAGCAAGGCAGCTATCTAACAAGAAATCGGAGTCAATGAATCGTGTGTTGATGTTGATGTTGATGTTGATGGGTTCGGGACGGACAGTCAGCTCAGACGACAGAGAATAGCCAAACATTCAAACACGCAGCATAATTGCAAAAGCTTTCTAAAAAAAAATGCAAAGAGAAGAATTGGAATTGTGGATGGAACAGCGCAAGAGGATGACTTGTTGTATTGTGGAAGGCTGAGTTGGGATGCTCAGATGCCCAAAATGTCTGGAGATCACGTGAAAGGAGCATTTCTTAGTCAGGCGGCAGATAGCGTCATCTGATGGGGCCCACCACTTAGTCTCAGCTTATTCTTTTCTGTATTTTATCTTTTTATCTATTGCTCGTGCTTTGATATTTTGAATAGTCTGGATTAATGATCTGAACTGTGGTTGATTCATTATCATCCTTGAGTATTCAAAATACTTACTCTGTACTTGGCAGGGAATAAAAGGCAAGTAAATAAGTACAATTAACTAACTTATACCCCAGGTAAGTACGGAATGCATCCCACATAGCTTCGTGAACGAGCCTGATCATCTGAGACATCCTGCATTAGACACATCCGGCAGTGAGGCTCTGACATATGAAATTTCTAGGAGGTATTTTGTGCTGGAAATATACTTAGTTCCACGGTCGATTCATCTTCCATACTGAGATCTGTCTGTCTCTTTCCGGGGATCAGAACCTCGATATCCACGCATAGCTCTGCGACTTCAGACAATCCTGATTTGCTATGCTAACCTCAACAATGGGAGTATTGTTTATATACCAGAGTTGCGTTGCGGCCACAGGTCTCTCTAAGCAGAGGGTAGCTACTCTTAAGTACTGGAGAGACACCTCTTGACAGCAGAATTCAAGTCGTCGACTCTGTCAATGAAACAAGTATACATTTGGTGTTTTTCTCGGTAGTACCGCGGTACTCTCCTGCGTTCCCAGGATACAGCAAGCGGAGAACCTTGAGTGTATATTACTGAGGAAGCACCTGTCAACCCTGGAAATTCGGGTTGATAAGTATTTACTGACCGGGTCGTCTCTAACCTTGGAAGATTACCTAGTAACCCCAGGTAACAGGTACTCATGAATCAAGGTTGTTTTGAGAGAGTACCTAGGCACCATATATTGAAGACTCCCCTGTGTTTTTTGAGCATGATGATATTTCTCGGGCTATTCAAAATGAGGCTACAAATCTATGATCCACCGACACACGATCAAGAAAAACAACTGACTGCGGCATCGAAATCGTACCGTGAATACAGGCTGAATGTCGCAATGAAAAGTCTCCTCAACGATGGGTCTCCGGAGACGCTACCAACAACCAACCTTAACGATGCGGATTTTCCATGGGATAAAAGTATAGCATCCCCGCACTCCTGCGGTCTTAGCCTACAGTTAATTACTAATTTGTCATTAATTTGATCCGCACGAGAATTCGCCAAGGTTCTTCCTTGGACGATAGAAATGGAAAATGGAAAAGCCAAAGTCCGATTTCCAAGTCTAATTTTTTAGCAACTTGACGCCTCCGGAAAAATTGATACGTACGATTGACTAGTAAAGCACACGCAAAACTATATCTACCAAGCAAGCGCCTAGGTACCTAGTCAGACTGGTTCATGCAGGTCAGCCAGTCTACTTCTAGTTCCAATCTATATTTTCAAAGAGCGTCCAGCACTTTTGTATGCACAAAGGATTTTGGTATGTACTTCCCAGCACTGATTCAGATATCCAATTGTCCAATCACTTCTAGACCTTTGGACTATTCTCATGATTCACTTCCATTCTCAAGTTCACCGACCACTTTCTAGATAAGGCAAGCAAGAATATCGTCTTCGATGATCTGTCGCAATCAATAGTCCGATCAACCAGAATCGTACGTTATCTCTGGTGCGCTCCGACACCTCCTTTTCGTCAATGACACCTCTGCCTCATTCTTTTACTCGCCTGTTGCTATTTTCCCCCTCTATTTCTTTTCTTTTTTTTGTTGTTCATGCCTCGGAGAAGACGGTAGAGGTGTGATGGAAATGCTAGTCTCGCATGAGCTCTGGTCTCGGACAATTCCATTGTCTCGATTGTGTTTCTTTCCCTGTGCTAAAACTATTGACAATTCTCATCGCAACCCCGACAATCACACTAGAATGGTCTGCATACTGACTGAGAAAATAGATATGATTTAGACCAACGGAATACCTCTGCAAAAAATCCGAAGTCTCCGGACAAGTATAAATACATAAAACATCGTCGCATTGTTCCTCGGCATTCAACAGGTCTACTGAACTTGAACTTTTCTGATGTCGAACCTCTCAGCAACCATGGACTCTCCCCCGTCCCAGAATGGAACGCCGGAGAAGTTTGATTTATTCTATACCTTCGGAGACTCTATCACCCAAATGTCGTACGATCAAGGAGTAGGCTTTGCGTTTGGCCCAGCTCTTGCGAATGGTGAGTCGCTCTGAAGATTCAGCTGAAAAGCTAAATTATATTTCAGCTGGGTTCCAAGATTGGTAGGCATCTGACTGGGTTAATCATATGCTAGAATACGCTAGACGTCTGGACGTTGTCAATCGAGGGTTTAGGTTAGTAAAACCCCTTGGCCAAATACAGCAGACAGTGGCTTTGTGCTTTACTAAAATCCGACTGATACACGATAATATAGTGGCTACAATACAGCGCATGCCAAAGTGCTTTTTCCAAAGATCTGGCCGAGTTTACGCGAGGGAAGAGTTCGGTTGATGGTCAGTAAAAACTTCCCAAAGCCCTCAGTCTTCGTTAGAATCTATGGATGCTGATCTATACCCTCCAGACCATTTTCTTCGGTGCGAACGACGCTGTACTTCCTGAACACCCACAGCACGTTCCACTTGATCAGTACATCGAGAACATTAAATTCCTCGTTCAGCACCCCGGAATCCGGGAGCACGGCACAAAGATTATTCTTTTGACTCCTCCACCCATTAACGAGTATCAAACTCAGTTCTTGGATACGGAATATGGATTTTCCACCCCTAGTCGAACAGCAGTCAACACGAAGCGATATGCAGATGCTTGTCGCGACGTTGCCCAATCCCTCGGAGTGCCGGTGGCCGATATCTGGACTGCGATCCTGCAAGCAGCTGGCTGGCAGCCTGGACAGCCACTGACGGGTTCGAAAGATGTTCCTGCAAACGACAAGCTGGCAAGTTTGCTTTCTGATGGTAAGTGCTTCATTTATCAAACCTTGGAAGACTTATTTTTGTTCTCGCGGCCAGTCTAAGCTAATCATGTTTTACTTTTCTGGGCAGGTCTACATTTTAGCGGCAAGGGTTACAAAATCATGTATGATGAGGTTATGAAGACTATCCGAAGTCACTACCCAGAAGAAGCTCCGGAGAAATTGCCCATGGTCTTTCCTGCATATGATGTTGCGCCGAGATGATTTTCACCGCGCATGCCAGACTATTTTTAGTCATTTGATGTTATATTCTCACCCTCTCTTTGGCTTTAGTGGGTTATTCCAGCACCACTTGGGCACCTCGGGTATATTCGAAGTTAGCGTGGCTTGAATTTTTCGTTACACGATCTCTCCTTTTTACTCTGTTTTTAGGCTCAAAATCCATTTGGTTGATGAATATTCCACATTCCTCTTGCTAAAATTTACTGATATCGACATCTATTCCAAAAGGGCATTCTCTTGTTTGGTAGGCATGAGAAAAAGGAGACGTCTATAGCCGCATGCGTTTCAAAACGACCTACATATTTCAGCTCATTCAATAGTTGGAGGCACCGAAATTACTATCCTCTGGAAACAATGATCTTGGAAATTTCCTCGGAATTGGATTGTTTCCGTCTTTATGGCTGAAAATCAATGAAGGGACGACTCACGAGAATCCAGGCTAGAAAGAATAATCAGTCCACAGCTGATCGATCGTTGTCATAGACTGATTTCAAGATTCTTTGTCAGGTATGCCGTCTACATCTTTTGAAACGTCTCGGATGATCATCAGAACAATACCGAGATCAAAATACAATGACTCGAGGTATTCACACCGTGTGATATTCCCCAGAACAAATGCTTTGTTTCAGGCCGGGGTTTCAGCGGTTTCAATCTTTGCACACTTGAATAACAACACGCTATACACAGGCTTGATCTCCGACAAGAAGTTCATCAATTCCATGAAAAACGATGCAATACAGCTGCAGATTTACTGACTCCAAAAGAGGAGTTCAGGTCCTTTTATGGCGACTGGATGATGGGTGATTTGGGAGAGGAAAAAAAAGTATTGCAGATCACTCACACACGCAACACAGCTCAATCGAACAAATTCGTCCCCAATCAGACATTCGAACCACTCCCCAAGACACCGCTGACCAAACTTACCCTTTCCGCAATGGAATACACAAAGGAATCATACGTTCGAACTCCGCGGACACCTACAAAAGCGCAAGAAGACGCGAAGCTTCGTGATCAAGTTGAGGAGGTTAGCAAAGCCACGACCGTGTTGGGCAACAAGATCAAAGTCGACGAAGCCAAGATTGCAAACAACAAGAACGAGATTGAAGGGATCAAGGAATTTCTTCAAGACGTCGACAAGCGTGTCAAAGCTCTAGAAGACACAGTCGCTGTGCGCAAAGCTCAGCTGGATGGCCACGATGCTCTCTGGTTGGCGATTCGGATTGGTGAGCTGGAATCCATTTGGAACATGCTTACTAACGGTCTTCGACATGAAGATATTTTCACTCGACTAGAGACGGACATATCCCTAGACATCTACGCGCTCAAGATGCTTGAAGACACTGACTTGCAGCGATTCGGCTCTGCGTTGGCCGGATTCGAGTTCCTGTACGACCTTCGCTTTGGTCAGATTGCCGACAAGGTCCTTCATGCGCCCGCCGAACTCTGCATGACGCTCAACAAGCGGGCAAATGTCAATTTCCTGCGTTCATGGAAGTGTCGCCAGGCGACCGCTAAAGTAGTCCACGACAAATGCACAGAAATCCTCATCAAATGGGCGAATAAGCAGAATCGTTACTATCCCAACGCACAGTTGCGCCACGACTACTCATTAGTAGAGGAGATCTACAAGTCCGCGAATGTGGAGAACGCGAGTGATGCGGTTGCGCTCACCTGTTGAAGTAGTTTCACGACATCGACCTGCTCTGGATACGTGATATTGCATCCATGAAGCCATGATTAGATATCATTGTTGGTGATGCCATAGAATTTGAAAACTACTTGATCTCAGACCTGAACCAAACCCAGTAGACAAAAAGACTCGCCACATTTATCTTTCATAGGCTGTTTCCCCTGAATATTTTGTAGAGATGAATTTTATAGTTAATTGCCTCCTGAATAAGTTGACTATGGAATTAGGGTTAGTTATAGATGTATATGGCGCAGGGGCCTTTAGGGTAGCCTAGTTAATAAGCTAGGGTAACTGACTAAGTCAACTAGAGTCTACTCAGTCTAGACAAGTTGCTCCCCTCCGCAAAACCTCAAACCTCCAGATTCCTTCAAAGTCAACTGCAACCAACAAATAGTTCTATCTCTCGATCCTCCACGCCATTTTATCATTCTCGTCGATACTTTTCATTGCCGCTCACTGAACCCGCTACCCGTCGTCAATTTCCAGACTCTACAAACGCTTAAATTTGGCCGATTCTGAAGAACCAGTCGGATCGCCACCTCTCAGCTTTCAACCAAACAGCTTGCTTCGAGAGCAGCTTACCCCTACAGCTTTCTACCTGCGTCACTGAACTGACTTCGATCACCTGGGCCACCGCATACTTAGAAATTCAGACTCGTTCTTGTTATACTACCTTGTGCTCTTCGAGGCAGTAAATTCGCCCTCTATTACCTGAACCAGCCGTGTTTCTAATCGCCAAACGAAGCAATCTTGCCTAGACCATTCCGACAACCAACCCAGACAGTCGGGCCGAACAGAAGAAGGCTATTTCTATTATTCTGAAAGTTTAAGGGAAAGTTATATCAGCCAGTTCTCTTGAATGAACGCAGACAACTCCGAACAAGCCAGTGACTAGTCAGTGCGGGAGGACGGCCTTTTGGGCCGTCTCTGAGTCCTGGAGGGCGATTGACTTGAGCACTTTTCCAGTCACCAAAGAAAACAAAAAAAAAAAAAGAAAAAATAAGAAAAATAAGACAGGGAGGCTACTGTGACTGCTTTTGTCCATCGTTGTTTATTCCCGCCTCGATTCCTATTCTTTCATCGTCTGGAAGATACACTAGGAGATGGATGCGCAGTACCCCTTTGCATCTCGTGAAGATATCTGGCGCGTTTTCGAAGAGGTCAAAGATCTGTACTCTACTCAGATCGAGCACGGTGAACGAATTGCCAGGCTGGAACGGCGAAGAGAAGATGATGCTCGACTGAAGAGTGTTTGGGGACCAGTTTCGCAGTTTCCCAGCACCATGAGCGGCTCACTTACTGGTAAGTTACCGCTTCCTAAGTTTTCTTCTTCTCTTTTCCTATTTTTCGCATTACTAATATCCTGAATTAGCTCTAGAACCGTCATACACTCCGACCGTTGATGCCTTCAAAGGATTCGACCAAACCCATCATCACAGTACCATTCCAAGCATGCCTCTTGATAACGAAGAAGAACCCCGACGAGGAGCATCCCGGGCCAATAGCGTTCGCTTTGACGAAAGTACGATAAACGGATATTACGGCCAGGTGAATCGTTCTACAAGTGAGCTGCCTCTGCGGACCGGGAGCGGGATGAGCAGCCACGCTTTGACGGAACGTTCGTTGTCTCACCGATCCGATGGCCGGCAGAGCTCGTCGGGACATTCCCATCATTCTGCACGGACAAATAGCATGGGAATTGATTCGGCACGCATCGTAGGTGGTGCAAACGGTGAATCACCTGCAAGCTCTATCGTACCGCCTCCTGGCTTGTATTTGCTCGGACCGGTCCCATGCATTATCCGCTGCTGGTTGACGACCACATTTTCCAACGACTCATTACTGTATGCTGCGGTATGCTCTGGCTCGTTTACTTCTTCGTTGGGTTACAGCTTGATCGAGAAGCTAGGATATGTGGATCAGATCGTCGTGGACGAAGGACACCGTCATATCAAGCTCCCACTTTACCTCCCGGAAGCCAGCATTCATCAAACGTCATCTCGCGCTGGTAGTCCTACACCTCAGCTACCTGCTGTGACCGTTCGCTTTGCAGTGCGTGACACGAATCCTGAAGATAAAAGTATACAAATCATACTAGGCAGCGATGTTCTTCGGGCTCACAACGCAGATATTCTCTTCTCGCAGGACAAGATAATAATGGTCGACGACGAGAGAAACAAAGTCTGCGTTCCGCTTGTCCGACCAGAGAACCCCGCTGTATTCAACCTTCTCAACACTGCATCTGACATATCGCGCGAGGCCGACAACAAAGCGCCTCTTGTTCAGCGCGCAGAAGGGCAAGAAAACGACAGTAGCCATGGAACTTTTGAACAGTCCGTCTCGCGGAGATCCGAGGAAACCGAATCCGTCGGGGTTTCTAAAAGGGATGAGTCTGGACCGCGTCAGAACGTTGAATCGCGACCTTCAACTAGAGATGGCGGACGTTTCGAGACGGAGAGTCAGGAACCAAAAGAATCCAGAGTATCGACTGATCAAGACGCCTCGACTGGTCCCTTTACAAAGACGGATCAAGCTGGACCTTGGGGATCATGGCGCCGCCCGGATGGCAGTGGTATTGGAATGTCCAAATCACAGCGCGGACGAGCCATGAAGGTGCTTCGACCGTCGAGATCAGTATCTTCGCGGAGTCAGCACAATCATTCTGCCCATACCGATATATCTTCCATGCCGTCGTCGACCGGCGCATTGCATGTGGACGAAAATACTCCAAGCCCTCGTGTCGCCGAGCCGGACCTTGTCCATCCCACGCCAAGCCGCAGTGCGAGTCTCAAGTCGTCTGGAGATGGATCCTGGCCAGTCAATGGGAAAACTCGAGCGACTAATCCTATAGGGGGTGCCTCTGCGTTTGGCTGGCTCAATTCTTCATGATTATCTCCGTCCTTTATAACAGGCTATCTCTTTCTGCTAGCGAGGATACTAACAAATGCATGGAATTCATGCTATGTGCAAGAGAAAAGTATCGAATAATATCATTGCATTAACATCATCAATATTTTCTCACTAAATGCTGATCCCCGAGTGTATCATATAACTTCTACATCAGCCCACTTCGCTAAATGTGAATTCCCACGCTGAGATTGTTTCCTCGTTGCTAGTTTGCCACTCTCGGTTTTCTCAAAGCAGAACTTCCCAGGCTTCTAAGATAGAACAATTAGTTTCTCATTGTCAAAAGATAGTCACTCATTGTAAGTACATACCATATTTTGGTGGTTTATCTGCACCGACTTTTCTACGTAAAACAACCCTAACCCTTTCTACTCGCCATTTCCCCGCATGCCGCGGTATCTTTTTTTTTACTCCAATTCGGAGGGTTCCGATTCGCCCCGCATGGCCGCTCCACTCGACCGAGAATCAACCGACAACCCCCTTGACAAACTTCCCCCTTATTCATTCTCAATCGCTTCATTTTTCAATATATCTCGTTTTCTACAAAGATAATCTAGTCAATTGGGTCGGTAGAAATGATGGCGAATATTTCTGCAAGGGCGGGCCGGATCAGTAAGTCTGCTTCGTATACTGCTACTCCTGTAGTAGTAGCTTCATTGATCGATGCAATACGGTACTTACTGAAAAAAAAAACAACAACAGAGAATCCTGTCTTGTTGTATGTTGTTCTCAGCAATTGTGGAAGATTCACTTTCCTTTTGGGCGAGATGAAGAGTTGACTGGGTATGCTTTTAGTATATGTGACATTCAAGAGAAATTCCGTGAACACATCTATGAATTTCCGAAAATGTAGGATTACAGCTTCTTCACCCTTATTTTCCCTTCTTCTTCCATCTTCACGGCCGATAATGTTGTGAGACTTATCAGTTAATGCAAAAATGGCAATCCAGCGTATCGACCACTCAAAAATTGCTAAAGGCAAGCAACACACTCGAGGTTCCAGTCTATATAACCACGCAGAACAAGGCTCGGCTCGGGGACACCGTCTCGGAGATACGGTCTTGTCTGACACCCAGCGATGGCCAAGCCGGAAATAAAGTGATTGCAAACCTCGACAAGACTGCATTTAGCATGTACACACCGGAGATTGTTTCTCAGTATCAGTCAACCATGAACGTCCAGGCGGACCCGGAGCAGAAGCTGAGTGCCATTATCGTCGGAATCGAAACACATATTTGCGTCACCCAGACCACTCTCGATCTTCTTCAGGCAGGCCATCGAGTCTATATTGTGACTGATGGTGTCAGCAGTGTCAATGTGGAGGAGCGTGGGATTGCATTGAATCGGCTTCGGGATGCAGGCGCTGTTGTGACTACGAGTGAGAGCCTGATCTTTGAGTTGTTGCGGGACGCGAAAAGTCCGGGTTTCAAGTATATCAATGGCTTGATAAAGGAGTATAAACAGGATACAAAGGATGGGTTAAGAGTATTGTGCAAATACTAAGTTATGTCTTTTCTATTTTCATGTATTACCATATCTAGAGGGTAAAATTACATTTCTTCTTCTTCTTCTTCTTCTCGACTCCTTCACCATTGATTATAGACGGATTTCCTCAATTTTGTCACGTCCATGAATCCATGATATATCCTTCGCGGCCGCTTTTTGCGATATAGAGTGTATCTCGTCGAGGAATGCTGGTAAAAATGTTCCAGGACCGTTGACCGTATCCTTGGCCGCGGCGTTTTCGGCTGCAATCTCATACATCAATAATCCCGACAGCACAGCTAAGAATTTATCCCCTTTGTAGGCCGCCATGTAAGCTCCACAAACGGTACCGATTGCACATCCCGTCTGTTCAGAAAACATGGTCAGTCTATTGCTCACTAGAAACAATTTACTTCGTAGAAATAAGAAACATACTCCTGTGGCCTTACTGAGTAGCTCATGGCCGTTTCTGATTGCTATCACTCGTTTTCCATCACTGAGGTAATCAGTCGCTCCGGTGAGCAAGACAACATTTCCTATCGATTTCTTAGTTAGTGTGTATACTATCCCAGTGAAAGACAAGTAAATCCACGACATACGCTCTCGACGCGCCAAATCTCTAGCCAACGTAGCCTTTTCCACGTCACTAAGCGAACTTGGACCACTATCAACGCCCCGCTGGGAAAGTTTGGATGTGGTTCCAAAAACTTGACGAATCTCTCGCTCATTACCCTTGATAAGGTCAAAATATCCACCCGCCATTAGTGTCTTGACGGCGTCCCGGCGTATAGCAGTAGCTCCAGCACCAACTGGATCCAACACGACCGGATTACCGTTACTATTGTAAGCCTTGATTGCTTTGAGATACTCGCCTATGCTGGCGCTGGTCAGCGTGCCCATGTTAATGACCAAGCCACCTTTGTGAATGGCGAGGTCATTTGCTTCGTCCCCGTATTGCGACATAATTGGTGACAGTCCACTATGATGGAAGGGAAAAAAATCAGTGCACCTGTTCTCGCTTGCTCGCCATACTGTGCCACATAAAAAGCAGGAAGAGATTGCTTACGCTGAGATGGCCACATTTGCGACGAAATTGGCCACCACAAAATTGATCATGCTGTGCACAATTGGATGAGCTTCTACCACCCTTTGGACAACTTCTGGAACACCTGCAGCAAGTGCATTGACCCCAGTTGAGGAAGAATTGTCGAGCTCTGCGTTCACAAAAGCCGGAGGTGTAGCGATGGCCTGTTTGAGCTGCTCAGCGGCAGACTTTGGATCTTTTGCAGCCATTATTGCGCTGACCACGGCGACTCCGTCGAGTTTTTGATATTGTCCGGCCGACTGGTACAGTACTCGTTGGACATTTGACAAATTTATACCTCCTATCGCAACCGTTTTAACTTTACGATCCAGCCCATTGATAGTATCCAGTATTGTTCTCACGCCTGCTGTACCGATGATATTCTTGGTGTTTGTTTTCCTTGTAATTTCGTTCAGATATAGGTTTCAAGTTGTAGGGTTGAATACTCACGTTGGGGTTGCAAATACTGTTCCGATGCCTAGATAATCTGCCCCTTCTTCCACAGCCTTGATAGCTTCTTCGGTCGTAGAAGCACTAATCCCGACAATGGCGTCCTTGCTCAATATCCTTTTTGCGGCAGTAATTGCTGCAGTAACCATAAATTAGCCGTCGCTGAAATTTTGCTGACAAGGCTCGGAGAGGTGTAGATCATTACACATGTCGTCTTGTCCCAGATGCACACCTTCGGCACCAGAGGCCACAGCAACATCGACCCTGTCGTTGATGATCAGAGGGACTCCATATCGTCTGGTGATTTCATGGAGTTTTGTGGCTGTTTCCACTAGAACTCCCGTATCACTTGTTTTGTCTCTGAACTGGATAACAGTTACTCCTGCTTGCGGTGTCAGTGGATTTTCTATACAAACGTTTTGATCCTGAAAATTGATAAGTCATCTTACCGCCCTTGCACGCTTCCTCAACGACGGAGAAGATATCACGATCGCCGAGTATGGCGGGTGTGGAGTCAGTGACCAAATACAGACTCAGATCGAGCGTCATCTCAAAGCTCTTTTAGATGTATTTTGCACGAGCAAATTCGACGAGACTCTAAAAGCGGACTCGCAAGGGAGAAACGGCAGGGTTCTTGCAAAATTCCAATATTTGTAGTACAAATAGATATATCGTCCACGACGATATCACTTGCCTGTGACAATGTGTGAGGTCTGTGATACCATGGTTGGCCGCGCTCAGACCTGAAGACTTGCATGCCATTGGGCAAAGACAATGGATTGTATTAGACTTACAGGCTAAATCAACGGTGATCGTCTTAAAATATATCGTTCTCTGGTGACTCCAACTTGTTAGTTGTATAACTGAACTATAATAAGATTGTTTTATATGTCGTTGGGACATGTAATTTATTCCCCTCTCATTTGTAACGCACAATACGGTATTGTAAGTGGGTATTTGCAAATTGGCGAATTGTATTACCATATATTACAATAATACAGTTTTCCAGATTGAATACATCATCGTGTAACGAAAAATCAGGTTTGGACTGAAATACTCCGTACTCCGTGTAATATTATTATATTGGTGGTACATATAAACCTAGTAATACCGGAAATCCGCGGGAAAATAGCCCCAACGAGCAGAAATTACGACGTACTGACCATACTAAAAATACAGCAACGGCCAGAAAAATACGTGGCGGTATTCTGGATTCTGATTGGACAAATCTCGGCGTTAGGCGGCTGTCGATTGCCGTGGGCCGTGGCTGCCTTTTTCTGCTTTTCCTTCGCCCCGTTTCGCTTTTTTTACTTCTCTTCTTACAAAAAACTCCTTCTCCTTCATTCGCATCTTCCTTACCGTCAAAGTCTTTGCGACAATACAATCACCAAATTCCATCTATATCAAGGCCTCAGTTTCAAAATCCTGACTCATAGTCAACCCCTTACCACCACAGGTTAGTATAAAGCCTCTGATCCCTGTCGCTGTCTTCGCTTGGACCTGCAAAATCTAAAGAAGCAGTAACCATTCTAACATTTCTTCATTTCTATACGCGTCAGATCATCTCTAACAGCTCACCATCCATCAGAAGCCATCACCGTTTGGGTTTTGGATTCAAGATTTTCCTCGTCAAAACGTTTCCAGTCAGCGAACAAAGACAGCTCGAGGTCGAGAGTCTGTTCATGTATTCGCCCTCCGTCAACGCTTTCGAACACCATTTGCCGCTTAAGCTGCATACTTTTCGCTACGTGCGGAAACCGTGTAGTATACACTCAAGATCTTGTGGTTGAGCCATCTTCGCCGTTGCTATCTAGCAATCTGTGATTCATTTCCGTCCCATCGTCAATCAAAATATTTGAGGCAATTTCATACCGCATGTCTCTTTGCCACCAAACCGCCTTCGTTGTGTCCTCCGTCGTCTGCCTTACGCACAAGCCACCCATTCTCGCCCTTTAACAAAATAGCCAAGTTTTTGTATCCCGTTCTTCCAACTATCTGTCATCATGGCTACCGTCAACGTTCGTCGCGATGTTACCGATCCCTTCTACCGTTATAAGATGGAGAAGCTCCAAGCCAAGATTGAGGGTAAAGGCAACGGTATCAAGACCGTTGTCGTCAATTTGAACACCGTCGCTCAATCTCTGGCTCGTCCTCCCGAGTACGTCATCAAGTACTTCGGTTTTGAAATCGGTGCCCAGGCTAATGCCAAGCCAACCGACGATCGCTGGATCATCAATGGTGCTCACGATGCCGGAAAGTTGCAAGACTTGCTGGATGGCTTCATCGACAAGTTCGTTCTCTGCAAGAAGTGCAAGAACCCGGAAACCGAGGTCATCCTCAAGGACAGTCGCATTACTCTCGACTGCAAGGCCTGCGGCCAGCGCTCCGAGGTTGATCCTCGTCTCAAACTGAGCACCTTCATCGTGAGGAAGACCCCTACCAAGGGAGGCAAGAAGGACAAGAAATCTCGCCGTGACAAGAAGAAAGAGAAGGAAGAAGCCAACGGCGAGAAGAACGGTAGCCCCGGCGATAGCAATGCTTCCGAAGATGGCGAGAACGGTGATGCTGAGATCCCTGCTGGCAGTGACGATGACATTGTCATTGAAGCTGAGAAGATCAACATCGTCGACGACGAAGAGGAGGAAGTCCAATGGTCCGTGGATGTCTCGGAAGAGGCTGTTAAGGCCCGTGCCAAGGACCTTCCCGATGATTTGAAGCGGACTTTGATCTTGGAAGGCGGCGACGATGACGACGAAGAAGGTGGCGCTACCATCTACGATCAATTCGGTAGCTGGATTATCAAGGAAGCTGAAGAGAAAGGCGGCGTCAACAATGTAACTGATATCGATATCTACAAGAAGGCCATGGAACTCGGCATAGAGAACAAGCACAAGACTTTGACCGTGCTTGCGCAGACCATCTTTGACGAGCAGATTGTCAAGCAGATCCCAACTCGTGCACCTTTGCTCAGGAAAATGGTCACCTCCGAGCGTCACGAAAAGGCTTTCCTCGGCGGCACTGAGCGCTTTGTGGGCAAGGATCACCCGGAGCTTATCCCTCAAGTTCCAGCCATCCTTCTCGGTTACTACCAGAACGAGATTGTCTCCGAGGATGTTCTCACAGCCTGGGGCAGCAAGGCTAGTAAGAAGTACGTCGATGCTTCGACCAGCCGAAAGGTCCGCAAGGCTGCTGAAAAGTTCCTCGAGTGGCTCTCGACCGCCGACAGCGATGAGAGTGAGGAAGAGTCTGAGTAAAATCGCTCTACACTCATTCTTGACAAGCTGCAACTCGCGAACATGATGGGTCTGCGTTTGACATCTCGCTGTTTAGTTTCTTGAAGTGTTCCGTCTTTACTCTGACTCCGAATGCTGTTTTCGTCAGTTTGACCTTTGTCGCTTTTTCCTACTCTAAAAAAAACCTGGGTCGACTACTCTTGCAAATAGAATAGCTCGACCTAGCCTATTGAAAATCCCCGCTCACCACTCAATTATACAATGATCTTTGTTTTGCGTTGCCGTACTTGTTTGTCGTTTTCACGAACTATGTAGAGCTTTAGGTCTACACAATACAAACCGAGTCCGCAATCATATGGTGTCATCTTTCTTCCATTAATTTTTGCCCTGTAGATCTTTTGAACCCAAAGGGCTCAGTGCCAATCAAGTAGCAATTGTTTCGGCCGTAACTGGCGGACGCCTGACCTGCCAAAATAACGGTTAATTGAAGAGGATTGAGCTTCTAGCTTTCTTTTCATTTTGCTAAATGCATCCGCTCAAATGACATTTATATTGATCGTGATGGTCTATCTGTCAAATCTACGCACTAAGAATTTTTCTTCTAGTGGACGGAGTCACGTTGCCATATTTACATACATATATAAGGAGAAGGAACGAGGTAGAAGGAAGATGAAAAAGATTAATTCCACTCCATCAGCGCAAATTTCATCACTCCCCATTTCTCAGCTTGGCGATTAAACGCCTCCATTTCCGTCGGCAAGCTGGGCTGGTTGCTGTTCTTCGTCTCCGACACTTGAGTCGGTGCTCCATCCTTTTCAGCTGAGGTTGTTCGGTTCGTATCAACGCTTTCTGTAACTGCGGCCTGCCAGAAGATAAACCAAGTCAAATCTGGATTCCGCGCTTCCATTGCTCGTAAAGCTTTGTCGACAATTTGCATGTCTTCTTCCTCGAGTTTAGTGGGTTCTGCAAGAGGACGAGGAGGAAGAGGAAGAGGCTGTTGTTCGTGCCTGAGGGCACAGCGTTGGCGATAGGTTGTGAAATAGTATCTGGGTCCCATGAACTTCACAATCCATTCTCCAATGATTTCCGAAATCTCGTCTCCCATTACCATAGAGACTCGCACGTGAGCAAGCAAATTTACAAACAGTGCCAGCAGAGAGCGCCATAAGATGTGATGCTGCGTGAAAGACCGGACAGTATGATCCGATAAATTCAAAGCCAGCGTCTTGGAGAACTTGACTAGCGGTTGCGTGCTTTGTGCGGGAGATCCGCCTCGGTTTTGGTTGCGTCGAGCAAGATTCTTCTCTGCATCGACGAGCACTTTTGTCCAATTCTCCAGGTATAAACGTCGCCATCGCGGATATTCGGCCGAAACTCGTGAAGTCATGAAATCGCCTGCTAATGCGCACATGCTTGTTACAGCATTGCAGGCGGCGGCGGTAACGTATGTCTCTTCTTTGATAAGGGTATCGTCCTCGTTCTTTGTTAAGGTTGTCGTCAGAGACGTAGCATCTTTGATGATAGACGACGATGCTTCAGATGAGAAATAGACAGAAGTTGAACGCGTAGCTGGCGGAGACGCAATTCGCAGACTGACAGAAGGCCATAATTCATTGATAAGCGGTAGGAAGCTTCTTTGATTCTTCGACAGGACAGGGAGTGCCTGGCAGAGAAGATTCAGAAGTGACCGTCTTAGAAATGGCGAGGGTGAGCCCAGGTGAGGAGGTATAGATTTGACGATTTGTAAAAGTAGGCTGTGCGATTTGCTGAGGGGTTTGGGGGCATCTTCTGGATCCTTGGGCGGAGGTAAAGATTCGTCAACTTCATCAACAGGATTGAGATTCGCCTTTTCAAGTAGTTCCTCGACATTTGCTTCCTCTTTTGGAACTGGTGGCCCATCTAGCTCTCGCGTCCATGGCCGTTGTGGATACGATGTGACTCGTCCCTCGTCTATTTCGGAATCTAGTTCTGCAGCACGAGTCCGTCTTGATTTTCTGGACGCAATGCTTGCGGCTAATTTGGCGATTGACATTGGTTCGAATACCTCCTTGTCATGCACTAGGAGATTTTCCTGGCCATCTTCAGTAATCGCCAGCAATTCAGGACTTTTGGTGCCTTCTTCAACAATCGCAGCCAGACTTGAATATAGCAATTCTACCAATCTCGGATATCCATGGTACATGTCCAAAATACCGAAGACCGAGCTGACAAGATCATCCAGATATGGAATAAGGGCTGCTCCAGAAAGTTTGACCATCATCACTAGCACCTGGGGAGGATATGGAGAAACGTCGAATGTGTTGAGTTTGATGGCTACCGCATTAACAAGATAATCGACGTTTTCAAGGATCATTGTGCGTGTATCAGGATAACTGCAGGATTGCGTGATAATATTCAAGCATGCCACGGCATGGGTCTGAAGGTTGGGGTCATTTGAAGCAAGAAATTGCAGAACAGGGTACAGAGCATCAATCAACTCCAGTCGAAAACCTTCTTTTAATTGCTGGGCTTGCAGAGCCACGGCTTCTAAAGCAAGCGCGGATATCCTCCAGTCCCTTGGATCAGTGCTTGGTGGCTCGTTTAAGATCGGAAGCGCAATGGAATACAGTTCTTCGACCATTATGTTTCGAGACGAAAGACTGTCGGTAGTGTCGAAGCTCAAGAACTCATCGGCGTCATTTGGCCCTTCAGACCGCAAGAATTGCAAAGAAAGCCAAAGTGGTGCTATTATCCCATCACCTGAAGCTTGGTGAATTTGGTTGATAATATATCGAGTGATAGCACCACCCGATTGGGTGCCGTTGAGCCGTTTGACCATGGTTATCATATCTGTCAATGTCTGCTGCTGACTTCGGTGCTCGAGTAGCACTGGCGGAAATGTTTGCGAAGATTTTTGCTCACCTATGACGGCAAGTTCTAGGCTTCCGGTTGAAGACAGGTGTACAGGCATCGGTGCAGATTTCGATGATTGCACTACTGCCGTCACACTATCACAAAGCCCAAGGGCGACGTTGCCTTCCAATAAAGGCGAATGCGACTGAGTCTGAGACAGCAATTGGAACGCAATGGTGATTTGTTTAATTGCCCTTTGCTTGGCGACTTCATCGCTGCTTTGCATGATCCTCTGGAACGACGTCGTCCATGCGTGAAGTAAGTCCTTGAGAACCTCTATAGTCTTGCTTTGAACCGTAGCTAGATGAAGCAGTGAATTATATGCGTGGTTTGAACCATTGTCATCCTGAACCCCCGAAAGCACCACTGCGGTCTCTACAATCAGAGGCAGTGACTCCTTCAAGGACCTTGAGCACTCTTCAACGATCATAACACAAAGGCTCAGCAGGGCCTCACGAACTGCTTGTCGCTCATGTTGTCTCACGTGAACGACGTTTGCAAGAGCAAGCTTGATTTGCCCTGTTGTTGCTGTCAACCAGGCTTCATCAAGCACCAGTTTCTCAGGTGACTTCTCTTCACTAGTAGGTCTTTCCACATCGTAGACATCCTTATCGTTGAGGACGGTTCTAACGACAGTCTCGAACAAATTGAGAGCCCCCTCTAGAACCTTAGAAGTCCTCCGAATCTTCGCCGTCGGTTTAATAATTTTAGTCAATGCTGAAATGACTCGAGGCATGATACTGGCCAAAACAACTCTATCAGTGACGCGACTGAGTAAACCACGCAGAGCACTCAAAGCTGCAAATTGAGCGGAGCTCGAGGCACCTTCCGAAATGCCTTCTAGAAGAAGATAAACGGTTTGGTCGACAATTGTAGCCGAGCCGATGTCGTTAAATATAGTTTTCTCAGCCACAGGTCCTTGGAGCATTTGAAAAATCGATTCCATACAGCTGAAGCTTGCGATTGACAATTCCTCCGAGTCAGTTTTCAATTTTGGCTGCGCATTTTTTTGGGCCGGTGGCCCTCCAACCAAAATGGTCAGAAGAATGAGGAGCTGTTTGCCCAAATCGGGTGCCAGTGAAGTTTGCCATCCTTGGGCAACAAGGATTTTGATACATTTAATAGCAACCTCTAGGCAACTTTGAGGGAGGCTCTGAGCCTGGTTGAAGATCTGGGAAAGAGGGAAAAATACATATTCAGCAAGTTTTGCGTCCAAAGCTTCTTGAATTTGTGATAATTGCAAAGTATCATAGAGATCATCGAGGCCCTTTTGAACGTCGCTAGGCTGACTCTGTCGCGTTCGAAATCTGAGAGCCACGGAGCTCAGCTCAACGCATACAGGACGAAGCTTCATGTCAAGTTAGATCGATACAAATTCAAACACAATCAGGTGAAGCATACCTTCCTGAACGCCTGCTGCCTCTGGGCGTCCATCGAAATATCTTTGAATCATAGGCATTTATATCTCGTAGCAGCTTCCATCAATGGTACTTTCGCAGCAGAGATAGTACCGTCTTCAGTAGATGCAGTTGGATGTGAATCGCTCAATAGAATCAGCGCATGTTGAATCATCCGCATTTTCTGCCGTTCCTCTGACTAAGCGGTCAATTTATTGCTGCCCGCATCGCCATCGCCACGGCGGAGGCTGTATGGACCATCTTTTTGAATGGCGAAGATTTCTAAAACTCCTTCTCAAAATCGAGATTTTCTTTGAGGCTTGACTTCTTTGAGAGTACAGATTTTGAAAAGTTCAACGAAGCTTTTTGGGTAGGTACTAGCCAGCGGACCAATTAGTGCCTGTTGATACACGTGACGCCATTGCCAATTAACGCGTCCCTCAACGCGTCTCCGAAATCTTTCTTCCACTTTTCTCGTACTCCAAAGACATTGCCTCTCTCTCATTCAGGTTGCGGGGTCAAGACTAGAAAAAAAATTCGGACAATATAATTGTGCCAGAATCCATTCCGCTTCAATCCCGGGCTCTTCTTCTATGCCCCGACCCCCAGCTGCTCTTGCGCTGCATTGGCCGTCTGCTCTTTGGAGAAATCGCAGTATAATTTCTGATCCGCGCGGAAAATCGACGATTACCGCTTTATATGCTACTCTGTGGATGACAAATCTGAAAAATACATGTCCAGCATCGCCATACTATAGTCTATCAACCCGGACGCAACGTCCAAGCTCCAAAATGCCAGAAAAGACCGGCACGAGACAAGCAACCCTGGGGTATGTCAGAGATCCGCAGGCGACAATCTGGTGCGTCAGGTTGTCGTGCCAGTGTCATAGCACAATTTTATCTTTATGCTATTTATGAATGCTAATCACAAGAAAATCGTCTAGGAAGTTTTTCGGGGGATCTGACAGACAAGCTTCCACTGACACGTCAAAACGCCAAACCACCTTGTCGTTTTCCAACGGGAATAAGAAGAAGCAAGCACCTGCGGAGAATGACGAAACTTCTGAGTCTAAATTTGATGATGACCATCAAGAAACGGAAATAAATGGAAACGGACAAGCAGTCGAAAATATATCCACGTCGCCTACGAGAGGAGTAAAGAGAGAAACATCTGCAGAAGATGGAAGCGGTGACTCGGATGTCCAGCCAGCCAACAAACGAAGGAAGAAGACAATCAATCGGGGCATAAAACAGGATGGCGCTGAGCCTCTCTTACCACCCAAACTTGCAAAGAAGGCCTCTGGTGAAGTGACCCCGGTGGAAGAGGACTCTGATGAAGCGGTCGAAGAGCTTTCTGCCAGCGAGGAAGAAGAAGATGAGAAACCTGAAGTCAAGAAAAAGCTGATTGAAAAGGTCCAAGAAACTTTGAAAAGCAGCGGCAATGATCCTTATCCTGACTGGAAGAAAGGCGAACCTGTCCCATATGCAGCACTTTGTACGACCTTTTCATTGATTGAAATGACTTCTAAACGTCTCATGATCCTCGCATATGCATCGCTATTCCTACGACAGGTTCTGCGACTGACTCCTCAAGACCTCTTGCCGACTGTCCAATTGATGATCAACAAATTAGCTGCCGACTACGCTGGCATCGAGCTCGGTATTGGAGAGTCTCTCATTATGAAGGCCATCGGTGAGACTACAGGACGTAGTCTGGCCGTAATCAAAGCTGATCAACATGAAATTGGTGACCTGGGTCTGGTGGCGGCCAAGAGCAGGTTGAATCAGCCCACAATGTTCAAACCCAAACCATTGACTATCCGCGGTGTCCACGAAGGCCTGCTCGCAATTGCCAAGGTTCAAGGCCATGGATCTCAAGACAAGAAGATCTCGGGTATCAAGAAGCTGCTCTCGGCAGCTGATTCCGCCACTGCAGGCAAAAGCGCGAAGGGAGTTGATATCAAACAGAATAAAGGAGGCCCCAGCGAGGCAAAATTTCTTATCAGATTCTTAGAGGGCAAATTGAGGCTTGGTCTTGCTGAAAAGACAGTCCTTGTGGCTCTTGCTCAAGCTGTTGTCACTCATGAAATGGCACTCAAGGGAGAAAAGTCTCCCACGGCTGAGCGTCTGGCTCAGGGTGAGTCTGTACTCAAACAGGTCTACAGCGAGCTTCCGGCATATGAAGTGATCATCCCAGCTATGCTACAAGAAGGTATCTTCAACTTGCCAAAGGTCTGCAAGCTACAGCCCGGCGTTCCATTAAAGCCCATGTTGGCCAAACCGACAAAATCTATCACCGAGGTCTTGGACAGATTCGAAGGCAAGGAGTTTACATGCGAGTACAAGTACGACGGTGAGCGAGCTCAAATTCATTATGTCTGGCCCGACTCGATTCAGCAATACCCAAATGCAGCCGCAACTTTGCAAAAGGATGCGAAGGGCCTCAGCTCAATATTCTCGAGAAACTCGGAAGATTTATCCAAGAAATATCCCGATATATTGGCAAAACTCAACACCTGGATCAAGCCCGGTGTGAGTAGCTTCGTTCTCGATTGCGAAACGGTTGCATGGGATTTGGAACACAAAAAAGTTCTTCCGTTCCAGCAATTGATGACCCGCAAGAGAAAGGACGTCAAAGCTGAAGACGTTAAAGTCAAAGTCTGTGTTTTCGCATTCGATTTGTTGTTTCTGAATGGTGAACCAACAGTCAAGAAATCACTTCGCGAACGCCGGCAACTTCTACATGAATCTTTTCAACCGACTGAGGGAGAATTTGCTTTTGCTCAACATTCGAATACTAACGAGCTTGACGAAATTCAAAGTCTATTGGAAGAAAGTGTCAAAGCCTCGTGCGAGGGTCTGATGGTGAAAATGCTTGATACTGAGGAAAGTGGCTACGAGCCTAGTAAACGTAGCCGTAACTGGCTCAAGGTGAGTGCCTATCAGATCTTACTGTCTACTCTCAGCTACTTACAAGAATGTCTTTCCACAGGTGAAGAAAGATTATCTTTCGGGACTTGGAGATTCCCTAGACCTTGTCGTTCTGGGTGCGTACTTTGGCCGAGGAAAAAGAACCTCAGTGTATGGCGCTTTCTTGCTAGCAGCTTACAACTCGAGCAATCAAACTTTCGAGACGATCTGTAATATAGGCACAGGTTTTTCGGAAGCTCTGCTGGAGGAGCTTCACAAAGAACTTTCGCCGCTCGTCATCGACCGCGCCAAGCCTTTCTACCAGCATTCAGCGGTGCCCAAGGACCAGCCCGATGTATGGTTTGAACCTAGATTAGTCTGGGAAGTCAAAGCTGCAGATCTTACGTTGAGTCCACGCTACAAGGCAGCCTCGGACGAAGTGGTCGGCACTTCTGGTGCAGAAGGAAAAGGAATCTCACTTCGATTCCCGCGTTATATCAAGGGTCGTGATGACAAGAAACCGGAGCAAGCTACCACAACTCGGGCAGTAGCAGAAATGTATCGTCGACAAGAAGCTGTGGCTAAAGAGAGTGCAGGCAAGGGGGGAGTGGACGACGACTTTGAGTACTAGTCTATTGTATCACTGTATAGGAATTCGCGGGACGAGCATGAAGGTGTTCATTGACCTGTTCATTGACTATTCCACCGTCCTGTATAATCAGTTTTGACCAGCGAGCTGCCATCCAAGTATGGCTTGTAGCAGCCTGGAAGTCTGCTTTGACGATGTCAAGATGTAGCAATGCTCTTTCAAGCCTGGGATAACTTGTGCTCCGGGATGAGTCACCCCTATTGGCCTAGATAACACCCAGGTAAAGATCAATCTGACTCTTCATGGCATTCTTGCACGATGTCTAGATTACCTTATGGACTGATGAGATCTGTCTGAACTTATTTCGGATACCTAGGTACTTTTGGAAGTTCTCTCCTGTTCAAATACTAATTATAGTAGCTAAAGTTTGATTTTAAATGAAAAGAAAAAATATCATAAGTATAAAGAGCCATGTCGAGTCAGTCACCAGAGCTCCTTTAGAAATCCCATCAACAACGCCAAGGCCATAACACCACACAGTTTCAGTAAGGCAGAAAAAGATTATATATATCCAAACCCTCAAGAGAATGAAACACCGAGCCGTTCATCTGCCCTTTGCACATAGAAACACGGCATGAATAACGCAAATTGAGCAAGTTCACGGGGGAAAAAAAGAGGGGGGGGAGAAGAGAAGAAAAATGTTGTCTGGAAAAATCATTCTTCAAACTTTCTCTTCACACCATTCGTACCAGACACACCAACACTTCCAGACGACCCCGATCCTGGCGCTGATGTGGGCTTTCTCTCCGCTTGCGCGGCAAGTCCTTGACGTTTCTTCCAAGCGGCCTTGATTGCAGGGGCGGCACGAATCAGGTCGTCTTCAGTGACACGATCTTGTATAGACTCCAAGACCTTCTCCACAGTTGATATATGGTTGGCATCCTTCTTATCGTCGCGAAATCGCATGAATCGCCACCTTCCATGATCGTCCTGATAGCATTCGACTATTGTATCGTCCAAGGGAGTCTCAAGAGCCTTGAGCCCTTCCCATTCTGATTGGGTAACGTGCATCTCACTAAAGATACGGTAGTCGTTGTTATTATGAAGAACGAAAAGATGAAAAACCGGCATCGCGTCGTATTCATAATAAGGCTCGACGACACCGTCCGCTTCGTCGTCTGTGTCTGGTTCCAAAAGCGGGAATTCAAGTCGCATGCGAAAGTCAATGGTATTTTCCGATGGGGGCTTCCATTTTAATATATGTTCATCTGTACCAATTTTGTACGGTGTACTCCTGCAAGTGAAAATCAATCCGTCATTTCCGTGAATCTTCTTCACTTTGGGGATGATTTCGCGGAACATCATCTCAATGCCGTAGCTGAGTTGAGTCGACTTGTCCTCCACTGCGAAGGGGCGATGTTGTTTTTCTTCGGGGAATTTCTTGTACATGGCATTATACGGTTTGAGGACGTTTTCTTTAAAATACGCCAGTCGCTTATCCAAAGTTCGATACATCAGTTCCTTCCCGTCGAGTACCATGCAATCGAAAACAAGGTATTTCAACTGCGTCGACCCATCCTCGTAGGTATCAAGCACTAGCTCTCCGTCCACCAGTGTTTCTACATGGAAGGATCGAAACGTATCGTCGTCCGGCAGAGGGAAATGTAGCTCCGGCACAAAGTAATAGTCATTCTTGCGGTCGATCAGGTAATGGACTTCGGGAGTCTGGGAGTTTGGATCGCCGTTGGTGAAATATAACAGACACCTAATACCGTCTGTCTTTTCGCAAACGTAGTAATCTTCCTTTTGTAGCTCGATAAGGTGTTTTGCGGAGAACGAAACGGGTTGCGCGCCGGGGAAATTTGTGCTTTTGCGCTTAAGAAGACCTGCGACTTCGTGCCGGAATTGCTCTGCGAGTCCCGGCTCGACCTTGATGCCTATCGAGTCGAGATCTGGAACGGGATGGCCCATTTTGTGGTCTGTTTTTTTCGGTTCTCCCCAGTCACTTGCTACTAGTCGTTGGCAAGAGAAGCAGTGCGTTGTTTAAAGAGGTGAGGCAATGCTGCAAGCCTCTCCGCTTTGGAACCCGGAGCTTCGTTCACTCTCAGATGGAACAGCGATCGAACAGCGCCCTGAGTCCAGAATTCCAAGCTCGTTGTCGAGCCAAACAATATGCGCGATGAGAACTTATCGAAAATCGATGATTGTCACGGAGCGAAAGGTGGGCGCATTCGGGTTTGTTCTGTGGTGACAGCTTGGTGAGGCTGGGATGCGAAGGAAAGAGCTTCAGTCCGTTGACACCAGATTCTTCAGGCATCTCTCAGCTCGCGTGCCTATTACTAAACTAAACTTGACTATATCAAAAGCATGCACTACAAGACACTATTTCTCTCAAATTACAAGCCAGCATTCGATATAAATCATGTTTCATTCCGCCATCAGATAAAAAAAAGATAAAGAGTATATGGATCTGTATACAGGGGTATCATATGATCATACGCAATTTTCAAGCAAGAAACCACCCCTGAACGCCGCCGTACAAGACCATACCAGTCCCTGAGCCTACCATAGTAGTCAAAACGCAGTATGGGAGCTCAGAGAAGAGAAAGCTGCAATCAAAAGAAGGTAACATCAATCGTTAATGCAGCACGACTACAAGGCCGCGACTGCTGTTTTGGGTGTTGTTGCCACGCTCGCAGGGCGATTTATAGGCGTGGTTTGCGAATTGGACTGTTTCTTGGACGCTGCGTCTGTACCAGCAGAAGAGTCTTGCAGTGTCGACAAAGCCGGCGCAGGAGAACCTGCCGCAGCAGTCGCCGGGCTTTCGGTCTGGAAGAGGCTATTCGTATCTTCATTTATCGAAGGGCTGGTAGAGAATAAACCCCCACCGCGAGCACCGCCCAGGACATTTGAAAGCATCTCCTTCATACGCACATAATGGTATTTTTTCCTGGTTGGGATCAACGTATGAATTGCCAATGGGGTCGGGCGTGATCGCGAAATCGCAGCCATCACTGCGTCACGCTCTTCGTCCGAGTCCACGGGGCCGCTGTTCTCCAGGTCATCTTGTAAAGGAGCATTGGCATCGATTGCAGCTTCTATATAGATAGTCAGTCGCTATTCGCCAATAATAGATATTAATAAAGAAGGGAGTCTGACTTTGCTGGCGGGCTTGGTTCTTCTTCTGATACGCTTGTAAGAGCATGTCGTAAGGAAGTGAGCGTCCAGGAACCGCACGCTTCGCACCCATAGAATGGCTCTTGCAAGTAAGCGATCTTGCACACTGAGATCCATTGGGCAACGGAACACCACATTGCTTCTCGACATCAACCGGGCCTTTGGGCTTAGGAACTTTTGGCTTGGGCTCTTCCTTCTTTTTCTTCTTTTTCGGCTCTTTGCTTTCCTTTTCGTCTTCGCCTTCTGTCGCTTTGCGTTTCTTTCCCTTTTTAGGCCCGTCCTCGGTCATCCCCTTAACAGCCCCTTTCTTAGCTGTTTTCTGCCCACTGACTCCGTCTTCCTCCTTCTCGTCGTCCTTGTCGTCGCCGTCCTTGGTATCGGCGAACTTGGCTTGATTCTTCGCGTCGCGCGCTTCTTTCTTCTTGCGCGCTTTCTCTTGCTTGGCTCTCAAACATTCTCGAATATGTTCTACGGACGTCGATTTCAATTGAGGTCTCTTGCAATGTTTGCATATCACGGTCTCCAGTTCCTCTTCGCGTGGTCGCCCGGATGGAAACGCCGCGATCGTTTTCGCGTCCAGCTGCGGCAGCACGGGGGATCCGTCTGGTGAGCCCGGTGCATCAGCTTCATCGCCTGACAGATAGAAAACAAGTCAACACAAACTCAATATTATATGCATATGTATATATGAAAAAGAAAAGAAAAAAAATCGCGAAATGTTAAAGTCGACACTCACCAGGTGGATCCGCCTTATTCCCGTTCTTGGCACCTTTTGCTGACGAAGCCTGCTTCTTCAACTTGATCTTGCCGGGTTTAGAGTCCTTTTCCGAGAATTTGTAGCCCGAAGCGTCTACTAAGTTGATGCTCGCGGGCGTAGAGACTATTCAAATGAGTCCAAACGAATGATAATGGGACCCGGAGTGGTTAAGTTAGGACTGACCTTGATCGGTCGCCATGGTCTTTCGCCAGACGAGCAAACATAGAACGATACGGACACGATGAAAAGGAAAGGCTTCACGTGGAGATGTCGTCTCCTGTGTCCCAATGACAACGTCCACGCGAGATATGCAGTGTCGAGCAATGTGGCTGATGGCTTGCAAAGTTCTCGATCGTAGTCAGTCCGGGGAATTTTGGAGGCGGAGGTTGGTTATCCGGCTTATCAGCCTGGAATTCCAGATCCGGTAGTCACGTGAGTATATGTTCTGATATTTCCTCGCTATTGAAAGGGAAAATAAGAAGAATAATTCTATGACAATACATCGGATCAATTATTTATAGTCTATTGAGGTACTAAGGTGGTAAAATATGGACAATCTATGGGTATCGTGCAAAACAAAGACTGCTGTTTGTCCCGCCAAAGCCAAAACTGTTCGTCAAGGCTGTCTCAATCTTCCGTTCCTGCGCTTCATTTTCAGCGTAGTTACAGTCGAAGTCGGCCGTTTTAGTATCTAGATTGATGGTAGGCGGCATTGTATTCTGGATAAATAGTACTGATCAGTCTCTAATTTCCACCACGATCTCCTTTATATTGCCGAGGGAGACAACAAAAACGTACCTGATGAATAGCCAAGACAGAGAAGATTGCTTCAATAGCGCCGGATCCTCCTAGCAAATGTCCCACAGCACCTTTTGTACTACTGACGTTTATGTCGGAGGGCTTTTGCTTTCCTCCTCCCTGAGTTGAATCAAGTAATAAAGCCTTGATGGCTGCATTTTCGGCGGCATCACCCACGACAGTCGAAGTAGCATGGGCATTAATATAATCAACGGCAGAGGGGGGGATTTGGGCATGATTGAGAGCCTTTCGCATGGCAGCTAGAGCACCGGCACCATTTTCCTGAGGTGCAGTGATATGAAATGCATCTCCGGATGTACCGTATCCTTTAAATTCGGCATAAATCCTAGCACCACGTGCTTTGGCATGTTCGAGTTCCTGAGACTAATGTAAGTATGTTTTCTTATAAATTTAAAGAAGGTCCGGCTTTTCTTGTGGACCACGGGGGAAACGGCAGAAAATTACTGACCTCGAGAACCATCACAGCAGCACCTTCACCAACGACAAATCCCTGGCGGTTCGCATCGAAAGGCCTTGATGCTTTGGTGGGATTTTCGTTGAAACTCGTTGCCAAACTTCTGGCTCGCGCAAAGCCACCTAATGCCAATGGATGAATACAAGACTCAGCCCCTCCGGCGACCATGACATCTGCATCTCCGAAAGCAATGAAGCGAGCAGCGTCTCCAATGGAGTGTGCACCAGTTGTACATGCTGTTGTTACAGCATGATTCGGCCCCTAGAATTAGACTCAGTATTTCGATAGTGGTCTATATGAAATACTAAGGGGAAATTTACCATGAGTCCATATTTCATGGAAATATGCCCAGCGCCGAGATTGATGAGCAGTTTAGGAACAAACAGCGGAGAGACTTTTTTATACCCCTATCATCTCCATCAGTCTGAATACTTTCGTGCAAATGAAACAAGTAAAGGAGTCATCTCAAACATACTTCATTCTCAAATGCTACGACAGTATCGTAAATTTGGTCAAAGTTGCCGATACCTGAACCCAGACATACACCCTACACAATCAGCCAACTGAAGAAAAAGAAAACAAGTAAAGAGTTGACAACGAGGAAACCTTACTGTGTTTTCACGCTGCTCGTTTGAAGAAGGCCTCCAAGCTGCATCGTCTAGGGCTTCTTCGGTTGCCGCGATGGCAAATTGCACAAACTTGGCCATTTTTCGCTCTTCCTTTCAAAACAAATGAGCAAGATCTTTCACAGACGGTTCACAAGCCAAAAGAAGTAAAAGTAAAAGTAAAAGTAAAGATAATGATAATGGTAGAAAAACGCACATCTCGACTCAGCCATTCCGACGCAGTCCATCCGCCTTGACTACGAGTCCCTGACGGGACAACAGCGGCAATCTGGGCAGGGATTTCCGCAAACCGCGGATGTCGAGCAGCTACATTGACGACACCACAATGACCATCCAGAAGACGCGACCATGTTCGACGAATACCTTTGGAAGAGAAATCCCCAATCGGATTGTCAGATCATCAGATTGTATTTCGTCGTCCTGATAGAAAGAGTACCAGCGCTGGTAGCCATACCTACAGCGAGCGGCGTCACGGCTCCGAGACCAGTTACGACCACCCTCCGCATTGCATTGCGCAAGTCCGTTCACAGGAAGTAAAACTACTCTTCTTTTTGTATCAGTAGTTGGGTCAGGGTCCTCGGCGAAGTATCGAATCATGTACTTTTGCAGAGTCGGAAGTTGGAGAGCAAAATTGATGGTTTCGTCCACAAAGGGAAAGTCTGCACGATGATTTACCCGCTATGCCTAATTAGTACTAGTACCGTCAAAGGGCGATTCTTAGCATTTATCATTTTTCTATGTGCCTGCTGCAGGAAACTGTCGTAAAAGCAGTAGCAAATGGGTTCATAGATCTGGGCAGTTCGAGTTACGAGCTATAGAGAAATCTGCACCATACCGCTGGAATACATTAAGTTGATTGAAAGTTGAATCGTACAGAAAGTCACGATGATGATGATGATGATGATAATGCGCCGATAAGAAACGTGGGGAAAACGCCAGGACCTTCCCAAAAGGGAAAGTCGAAGCTATATAATTTATTATATCTACTCGCCCACTCGCTCATCTCAACCAAGTACCTACCTACCTCTCTGCATTTCACTCTTCAGTAACCTTGGAATGGCTTGGAATTGATTCAATATACAAAGTCGAAAGGAATCCAACCCGGCCGCACTATTAATAAGAGGGTATCAAGTGCTGAGATCATACAGCGCAGATGGTTGTCTCTCTCAAAGACGTAGTTCTCCTCGGCCTTGTGGCGCTTGGAGGAGTTGTGGGCGTTCACGGTCACGCCGGACATCATCACGATGGAGACGAGGAGATAGTTCTCTCGCAAAGCAAGAAGGAGGAATTATTACTAAAATGGGAACAAGAAGTACGTTCAATCTTTTCTTGCTACGGTCTCTGCATCTTGCTAATGAGAAACCGACTCTCTCTCGTACAGTGGGGGTTCTCTGGCGTTTCAACATTCGCGCACTTGAGAACAGTCAAATGTCTGATTGAGCCGGATGAACGATACGATATTGCAGTTATTGGCGCTCCGTTCGATACAGCCGTAAGCTATCGACCAGGTCAGTCTCTCTCTCTCTCTCTCTCTCTCTCTTTCTCGTTCGCTAGTATCTGCACGGAACGTACAAACTGACTATCGTGAAGGAGCCCGATTTGGTCCTCGCGCAATCCGCGCCGCCAGCGGTAGACAATTGCCAGGCACAAGCTACAACGCTCGCGCAGCTATTAATCCGTACAAGTCGTGGGCGACGATTCTCGACTGCGGCGACATACCAATCACCCCATTCGACAACGCACTAGCTGAGCGACAAATGTACGAAGCATTTCTAGAACTGGGGACTCGACCTACAAAGACAGCAGCAGCAACACCAAACAACAAGGACGGAGGAATATCAGCCGGCAAACCCAAACTAATCACTCTAGGGGGCGATCACAGCGTCGCACTTCCAGCTCTTCGCGCACTGTATCAAATCTATCAGAAACCCATCACGGTCCTACACTTTGACGCGCACCTGGATACCTGGAATCCCGTACGATACGCCTCGTATTGGCTTTCAGAGCAATCCCGATTTAATCACGGCAGCTTCTTCCATATTGCAAGCACCGAGGGTCTAATTTCCAACACCACTTCGGCGCACGCGGGGATTAGGACGAGATTGACGGGTGTTGACGATGGGGATTATACGAACCCAGGGCCCGAGCAAGGGTTTATGCGGATTCATGCAGACGATATAGACGATATCGGCACTAGTGGGGTCGTCAAGGCTATTGTCGATCGGATCGGTCTCGATAAGGATCAGCCTGTGTATCTCTCTATTGATATTGATGTATTGGATCCTAGTACCGCGCCGGGCACGGGTACGCCTGAACCAGGTGGTTGGACGACGAGGGAATTAATTCGGATTCTGCGTGGAATCGAGAATCTGAATCTCGTTGGCGCTGATATCGTCGAGGTCAGTCCTAGTTATGATAATATGGGCGAAACCACCGCCTTGGCTGCGGCGCAGGTGGTGTTTGAGATTATCACGAGTATGGTTAAGGCGGGAGCTGGTGGTGATCTAGGTGGATGGTACGGGCGAAAGGAGGCCGATACTACTCAACAAGAAAGTGTCAAGGGCAAGGACGAGCTTTGAGTTCAGGGCTTACAGGGCATGGGCTGGAACACGAAAACGTGGAGGTATCTCAAGCTAAAATGTATAAACTGTGTAACGAGCATAAGCTCAGACTGTACTCCAATCCAAACAGTCTTCGACTGTTTTTTTCCTGATGAAAGCAAAACATCGGAACTATCCTATGTACCACATCAGTAGACCATTAAATAGGTAAAAAGTATCAAACGCAATTCGGTATTTCTATCACTGTGACAAGACAATCAAGAAGGCGACATACCTACAATTGGCACAGAAAAACAATCTACTTTGCATAATCTTCTATCCGACTACATCTAGCTCACCAAACTTTGAAATATTTCATTTAGACTTGAGTAAGAGAAATAGAGAAGGAAAAAAAAAAGAGAAGAGAAGACAAAAAGTCAAGCAAGACGGGACAAGACGAGACGACCTGGAAATCGAGTTAAAAGCTGCAAAAGAGCGCGATTCAGCGGATACGGAAATCAAGAGGGAAATTGAGTAATAAGGAAGCAAATCAGAAAGAGAGAAGATGAAAAAAAAGACAGCCAGACGCCACATGATATCAGATTCGACTCAAGAAGAAATTTAAATGAAACGCATAGTTAACCAGCCGATTGAAGATCCGATTGATTCAACTGATTCAACTGATTCGACTGCGTTTGAGAAGATTCGGAATTGGTGGAGGGGTTAACGGATGAGGGGGTCAAAGGTGCTCTGTTATGCGGTGCTAGGGATGGGGGTGGTATTACTCTCTCGCAGTTGGTAGTGTGCTCTATTCCACAAGTGTCTTTCTGTCGCAGCTTGTATTTAAATAAAAAAAAGATCAAATTCTGGCGCTGCTCTTATAGGACAACACACTTTGACCTCTTCTTGGGCGCAGGCTCAAGAGCAGCGACGATAGCCTAAAAAAGTCAGTATCGTTCCCGAGAAACAACTGCATCCCAGTAACTACCCCCAAGATCAGGGGAGGACAATCAACGTACCTCGTCAAATACATCTTTGAGCTTATACTGCGTCAGAGCCGAACATTCGACATACTTGACCGCACCTAGTTCCTTGGCCATGCGGTCTCCGTCTTCCTTGCGAACAGGCTGCATCTTCTGCTTTGCCAGTTTTTCTCGCACTGCGGGGTCGTCTCGCAAATCGGTCTGAGTGCCGACAATCAGACACGGTACACCGGGACAGTGGTGATGGACCTCGGGAAACCATTTCTCTCGAACGTTCTCGAAGGAAGCGGGCGACGTAACAGAGAAGCAAACGAGAAAGACATCGGTTTGAGGATAGGAGAGCGGGCGCAAGCGATCGTAATCTTCTTGACCGGCAGTATCGAAGAGACCGAGTGTGTAAGGCTCGTCACCGATCCTTTGGACGTGTCAGGCTTTTGACTTGTAGTGAAATCGAAAGATAGGTGAAAGGAAGGAAGAAATACATGACTGTTACGGCATAATTATCAAAAACCGTAGGAACATATTCTGACGGAAACTTATTTGTCGTATACGATATCAACAAGCACGTCTTTCCGACCGCACCGTCACCGACCACGACACATCTGTTTCAAACCCGATTAGTACAGTTCCACGCATGCAGTCATATCTAATGGAGACGCGACGCCTGGAAGACGAGAGAGCGATCGGGGAATCTAGCGGCGGTCTCGAACAGCTCTTGTGCTGGTGCCCCCGCGCTCTGTTCCCCTCAAAACCAACTGCACAACTAACTGGAAAGGACGACGACCACGCACTTGATTGTAGCCACCACCATATTGCCTGTTCTGGGTAATTTAATTCCGTTTCGGAGTCGAAGTCGGGGAGTCGGGAATCAAGATTTCGAGTCTCGGGTTGAGATTATAAGAAATTTCGCGAGATATGACCGGCGGAGAGAAAGCTGGACTGAAATAGAAAATAGTGAAATGAAGGGAGAAATAAAAAAATTGAGATAAGGCGTGGGAGAAAAGAATTGAAATTTGAAGCTGTGACTGGAAAGTTTTCGAGAGGGGGGCGGTATTAAAGACGGGGGCTACAGCCGATTATACACCTCAACAGGACCTCCTCGTGCCGCGGGATATAATCGATGGATGCGATCAAGATCAAGATGAAGATAGAGGCGAGCAGGAAGTTGAGAGATATGTCGATAGGAAGAAGAAATTCAAAGATCGAGATGAATGATGAATGGAGGAGACAACTGATCGATCGGGTCGACCAGGGAGGAATAGGTTGTTGAAAAGCGCGATGTGAGGATTGTAAGGTGGAGGAGGTTAAGGAGAGCGGAGAGAGAGAGAGTGAGAGTGTCAGAAGCTTAACTAAGTTAGTTAGTAGTTGCTGAGCTTACTTAAGGCGGTTAGTCAGGATTCTGGCCCGTCGATTAGTCATGCCTCACTTTTCACTCCCTCTTTCTAACTCTTCTGGCTAGTTATCTACTATGTAGTTCAGGAACTATTGTTTTCATTATTATTTTCTACTTTGGAGAATTTACTTATTTACTCATTAAGGATTACATTAAGAATTACTACATTGGCTGCTGCTGAAGTATTTCATCCAACTTCATTGTCTGGTTTGCCTGAAACCAATGACTACATGAAGCATCTTTAAAACGTAGAAACAGGCTCTCTGTTCTATCATAGAGGTCGTGGTTGTCTAAACACTCATGTACCTAGGTACTCTCTTTACAACATGTCTCTCAGATTTGGCGACAGAACTTATTTGCAGCCAATTCGGACAATTTACTGGCCTTCCATCTTGTTTCGCAATCCTTCAATTCGTTGAGATACAGGTTCCACCTGATAACTTATAACCGTAACCGTGATATCCATTCAACCGTCTCGATACCGAAATTGATAATGCAGTAATCTTTACAAGAATCAATACACTACAATCCAAAGTCTCGTGAAGTCATTTCCTCCAGCTCCAATTCCTTTTCCATCTATATAATATGCCTCCTGTGTCGCTCGTAATTCGTAATTCGTAAAAGTGAAAGAAAGCAAAGAACATAATCCTGCGCACTTTCTAAAAGCAATCAATCATAAACATCCGCCATTGTGAAGTGCGGTCAAATCGAGCGGTCATCCTCCAGGGTGACTGGCGCCGATGACTCGTTCAGGGGCGCGAGGGTTGAGCGCCTGCGTTTCCTCGTGTGGCTCATCTGGCCATGCGTTAGTTATGCTTGAACAATCCAAAGCCATAATTCATAAGTGATAATACATACCTTATCCAGCCGGTAATCCCTCATAGTCAAGCTCAATGGTACAATCGGTAACGCCGCCAGAATCGCTAGATACAAGAGATTGTTCATTGTCTCCTGGTAGGCCCGATTGATTGCCGTTCGAGTCTCTGAGCCCATTGGATAGGAAAGGGCAGTCGTTAATTTGCCAAATATCTCATCTGCCTGATCTTGGCTCTCTGCGGGGAGGTATTTTCGCAGTCGTCGCGGAATTTGATGCGTCCAGACTGCACCGGAAACTGCTGCGCCTACGGCACCTCCCATCTCTAGCGCGGTGAGGAACATCGCTGTGGCACCCGCAACCTCCTGATGGTGCGCGGACGCCTGCACACCCAGCTGCACGGGCACATTTACCAAGCCGCCGCCAGTGCCGACTAGGACCTGAGTACCCAGAATTTGAAGAAATGAACTGCCCTCTTGTCGATAAAGTAGCATTGCAACCAGACCCAGAATATACACGATCGTGCCCGCGGTGACAAAAATGCGGTATCGTCGAGTGTATTTGATGAGAAGCGACACCACAAAGGCTGCTATGGTGGAAGTAAAGGAGAAAGTCTGGGTCACTCGGCCAGCCGCAGCAATGTCGTAATTCTGCACCACTTGCAGGTACGAATATAGATACGGTTGGACAGAAAAGTAAAACGCCATGAAGTAAAAGAAAGCCAATGCGCAACCGGCTACCGCAGTTCGTTCTGTTAATAGATGTAAGGACAGCAGTGGTCTCGGGGCAAGTCGGCGCGAAGATTCCCATAAAGGAAATAAAATCAAACAGACGCAACCGAGGGTCATCATGACAATAATACCGCTGTCGTGCCAACCTCGCCCGGAGTTAGCGGCCAGCGTGAGCGGAATCAATAGCAACGACACAGCAGCAGATAGCAGAATCAGCCCAAACATGTCCAATTCGTACCATATCGATCGCAAGGTCTCGTAGACTGTACGTCGAGTCTCGCGGTGTTTCTGCTTGATCAATCGCAGTCGTTTGGCTTTCCGCTGATTGAAAAGCAGCGACAATGCGAGCGGAAGAAACGTGGCTGGTAAAATGATCGCCCACATCCCGTATCCCCAGCGCCACGAGGAATGACGGAGCACGCCGTCTGCGATCGTAGGGCCAATCCAGACGGTGACAAGGAACGGGAATTCGGGCAGAAGAGCAAACAAAGCTCGATTTAGTAGATCGCTACTATCCGCAATGAAAACTTGCTGGAGAATCTGGAGTCCCGTTGACCCCGCAGAATAGAAAATCTGAGCGGATGCATACGTCTGGACATTATTCGACGCAGCCATCTGGATGTATCCAAGAATGTAAATGATAATACTGATGCAGAATGCCTCGAACCGGCCGAAAACATCTGCTACTTTTGCCATGGGAGGTTTGATCACAGCTATACTCTCTGATGAGCATGCAACATCCTGCAGATAAAAGGGGTAAGACAGTCCTTACCATTGACAACATTTTGAACTACCAGCACCGTGGAGATCAGCGAATGCTTACTGAACGAGCTTGTAGCATAGACTGCAAGCGATGCGACGGTCTGGCCTTCTAGCGAGGTGCAAAAGGACATGAGGAATATCCTGTAGAGGAAATATTACATGTGAGCGTAGTGGTCAAAGCGTGAGAGCTCATACCCTCCCCAAATAATACCTACCCTAGATACGCAATCATCAGAGAGCGCTGTGTCCAGGTCAGGCTAATCGCTTCGATTTTCCGCACACCATCCTGTACGCTGCTTCCCGTGCTTCCCTCATCTTCGGTACCAATATCAGTATCCGGCTCGTAAACCGAGTGTGGATACAGCAGCCGGTCCTCTTCTTGGTCTCCCATCGGACGTTCGTCGTTCACTGTGCCGTACGATACGATGCTTGAAGCGGAGTCCAACAAGGTCATGCCGGCCACTAGTCGAGCATTTGTCGTGGTTTCGGTGGCATCTACCTGTTATCTCCTTCAAAATCGCGGCCTATGTGGGCGTTGCGCTGGAGTCCATATATTGTATGTTTCGGGGGGCCGGTTGGCTCTGACGGATTCGGAGAAGTCTGCGAACGGAAACGGATCGCCGAGAAAAGAGCGTCTGGATAGAAAAGAGTCAAACAGAACGGTGTGTACTGTACAGTCGAATTATTGGCGATGAAAGTATTCAAAAAAAAAAGAGGAATTTCCGGGGCAGATGTAAGTTAGGCTTGCTATTGACGAAGTGAGATCGGCAAGAGCGGCAAATGCGCACGGCAAGAATCGGGCGAGTCTGATGAGTTAACAAATCGACCGGGACTTGGGATATCTTCTCTATCCCAAAACAAGGACTTCAGTAAGAATGAGGACAAAAGCAGCTGTATATCGTCAATTAATTGTCGAGGGGACGACCTGCGCTGGGCTAGGCTGAGCTGAGCTGAGTTGAAGATTGTTGATTGTCAACACGTCAGGCGGCGGAAGCTGACTCTGCCAAAAGGAGCGGGGTGACATAATCTGATCAGATAAGATCTTAGGGTTAATGTCCATGTGATGCAGTCAATCAACTTGTCAAACTCTTAGTAACTTCTTAGTAACTTGTCAAACTTGTTAGTAGCATGTTAGTAACTTGCTAGTTAAGTATTTAATTTTATAGTGACTTGACAACCTTGCAAGACTCGATCGCTTGGATCGAGAAATAAATGTAAATGGTGACAAGTTTGTACCACAAGATCTGTGCTCTAAGATCTACTGTGCAACCAACTACGGACTACTATACGGCATTTTTCTCACGAGAACAACATCAATTATGCAACTTAACTTCGTAGCATTTCCCCTGTGCAGTATTCCAATTTAGACTCCTTCGGCGAAAACTCCGCACAATCTGCACTTCATACTTATCAAGTCATTGCTTCGTCCTCGTGGGCTTCTAGAACGTGGACACTGGAATGTGCCGCACAGATCCCAAAGAAGTTGAAATAACATGTACCTGGCCACATTCCTCTAGCAAGAAGATTTGCATCACGGCGATAAGTGTGACTATTGCGGGGGTATGGGAAATGGTAATATCATCGCATATTGCGAATGGTCGTAAGAACGTTCGTATGTAACTATAGTATTTACTATTTGAAGCTTGATCTGGATATAGAATAACCCTAACCCTGCTATTTATTCAGTACATGACTGCATGGTGTCGAGAACATCCTGAGAAATAACTCACACAAGCTCAACTCAGCACTACCTACCGGCTTTCGACAACAAAATCGCGAAAGCCTACCACCAATTCCTCCTCCGTATTCGACGCGGGCCTGGCCGCGTACGTACCAATCCAGCACTTGGCCGTTTCTTCGTGCTCAAACGCCCACGTTACTTCTCGCAGGGGAACTCGCGTGGTTCCATTAATCAAATATACCCAGAGCGTGTTATCTTCTTCTAAACGCATCAATTCGATGGTCGCTGCCTGTCCGCCCGACGGCACCTCGACCAGACTCCAGTCCGCCCAACGATCCTTGGCGACCACGCTGACATGCGGCTTACCGTTGGTAAATTCAATCCCGCATTTGAGCCACGTTCGCTGCGGCTGATCTGCCTTTGTACTGTCGAAGACTATAATCAATCCGCCTTGGTCGTAAAGTATCTTCCAGTCTGCGACAACCGAGACTTGCGCGCGTTTGAATGATTTCAGAGGGAGTGTTTTGTACAAGATGGGAGCATTGAACCGGTGAGTCGTAGGTGGCTTGGCCCAGACGTCTGTGGAGGCGGGGGCTTTGATTAAGAAGCTCACTCCTAGATCTTCGCTCTGGGGCACCTTCTGAGATGAGTTGAGGAATTTGTAGTCAGACATTGCTAGAATACAAGTGCGCGAATTGCGTGGAGTGATTAAGATAACCAGTAGTAACCTTGGAAGTATCTAGGTAGGTAGTTACCTAGGTATGTGCAGATGGGACCTCGAGCTGCGGAAACGTCGCTTCGAGATGTATGCGGGGTTCCAATGCAAGGTTTACCTTTTATATAAGGAGAACATCTGGCTACCGGGTAAGTTTATTGCTGGTGTTGGCGCCAAGTACTCACGTAGACAGAAATGACTCAAGAAAAACCCGTGCTTTTTTCTATCAATTGCCGAAATTTTATTCCACGTCTACCTAGATATACCGGTACAACGACCGATATCATTTCCCCCGCCTGAGCAGGTCAGCGAAAACCAACACGGTTGTAGTATGTTTACGAACAAGGAGAAGTCCGGAAATTGTGTCTCGTTTTCTTCCAAGGTTCTTAATAGTACTTGTGATTTGCTGATCAGATCACCTAACGCTTGTGTATGTTAGCTTAATAATAGGGCTGAAAGTGATGTCCTGCTGCATCTTGTAAAGTGCCACCTCGTCGATGGTTGTCAATTGAATACAGCTCAGACAACAATCAGTGATAGCTGTTATCGGAAAAGGTAAAAAAATTCGATCTATGAGATATTCAAAGGAGCATATAGAAAAATGATGAAGTATCCCAGAGATGAAGCGATGAAGGAGATGAAGAGTAGAGAAGCTGATGGCATACCGTAGTGGGCGATCCTCAGCTAGAGCAGCCCTAACCCTGCTCTATCCCGATGCAGTAATTCCTAGCCCTAAGTGCAAATAGATAATGATATCTAGAAGGTGTAGAGCTTAGAGATCCCTCGAAAAGCTTTATATTATCTTTTACCGTAAACAAAACTTGCCAAGGCCAGGCGTTTATTCTTTATCTCTTGCAGAAATCCACGCTGCGGGCTTGCTGAAGTATCGGATTCTCCTATCGACGATTGAACTTTGGACATTTCTAAAGAATGCTGTACATGCGGCGAGCAAAACGCAGAGACCAACTACTGACGTGAAAAAGTATGTTAATTGTGGCTTGTCCAATATACGGGCGTCTATGCTGATTTTCTTCTTAATACTGGAGAAGCTGCTGTAGATAGGTAGCTTTATCAAGTCGCGCCCTTTCATCCTATTCATTCTATTTACATCTTATTCTTGTCTTTACAGAGTAAACATGACGTAGAATCAAAAAATATATGAACTGCCTCAGTTAGGATTAGAGTATTCAGCAGACTTCCGCAGAAATACTCCAGTTTCTTGACGAAAATCGAAGGTAGATTCTATCAGACTTCACCTTCAATTCATCCTTAGAGTCCTGGAGCTTTCTTTATTGTAGCCAAAGTGATATTGACTGACAAGACATCTCAGCGCCAAAGAACATTATAGTTTGTTCGGACCATTGACTGCAGTGATAACTCGGGCTAGTCCAATGGAAAATGTATCATTCATGACTGTGAATTTGAGATACAGTTCATATAGAGTGATTTATTTTGAAGAATTTTGGCTCCCTAAAATTCAGATCACTACCTAGGTATATTGCCTACCTAAGAAGGCGTTAAGAAGCTCAGGGCGGACGAGTGATCATGGATATCAAACTAGTTTCTGTGCTTATACATTAACCTAGGTATACTTAATCCTTAACCAAAGCCTTAAATAGATAATAAAAAAAGGCTTACTAAGAAAAAAAGATTTGAAGCTGCTCCCCATCTCAAAATCCGCCATGATTGTAGGACCAAAAGCATTTATATCCAAGGTTTCTCGTCGAAAAGAGCCAGTCGTATGTAATGTACTGTACGATGAACTATAGAAAGTGCTTTAGTAGGCTTCATAGTACTTTCTCCCAGGAGCTGTTTCCAAGATTCTCTCGGTTTACTGATCTTATTTTCTTGGATTAGGCTACGTTACAAGTAGTTGTTTCCTCAGCTTATCCCTGGTCGTCAACCACCTATACCTTCACAGATATCAATATCAAGACAAGACACTTGAGATTGTAGTCTCGCTTGTCTGCCTGCAAATATCAATGAGATTATTAAGAATTTTCTGCAGGTATGAAAGTCGTAGTATCTTGGTTAAAAGCTAGATCTCTCATTGTTGACCTCATCCTAAGTATTTTGTCATCTGATTGAGCCATCAAAATGATGCAAAAGCTTTAACTCGGCGAGTTTATCCTGGCATGTTTCCATTTTTCCTGTTTTATTGTTTCAAGACCTCGTTTTTGAACTTCCTTGCTGTGGCCACACGTAGAGTAGGTTTCTTCGAGTTGAGTTCTCCGGGGTAGAACACCTAATTAGGTATGATGCTTCAATTACGAGTAAACTTTTCAGATAATAAACAGAAATACACTGGTTATAGAATGGCACAAGATGCAAATTAGAAATTGGAATAATTGCAAAGCTTTGTCTAGGTAATAGTAAATGTCAAATTTCACTTGTAGTTCTTCATATATTCAAGGTAGGTAGGTAACTGGGTATATGATCACTACATGGATTTTGCATCCTTAGTATCACCAGCACTCCAAGGTACCTCAGCGGGACAGCCAAAAATTAAGATTAGACTATATATAAGCTTTACCCTGAATCAAATCTAGTGCTCACTTGTACGGTAGGTATTCCTTGGTCGATCAAGCATATCTGATATGGACAGTTTTTTCACGAGATATAAAAGCGCAAGGAGCCCTAGAGGCTCGTTGCAGCAATTGCGACCACCAAGCTTGATTGGGAACATTTACCTGATCACAGACGATACACCGGAACTTTTCTGTATGCCGCTCAGTTGGCAAATCAAATCTACCTTCCCTTGGGCCGCGAAACGATAGGTTTGATCATTAAGGGGGGAATTCCGGACACCGCCGACTTGGACGATACCGCCTGTGGGAGGCGTTATTACTGTGCTAGTTAAATCCAGGATTTGCGTTGCAACAAGAGTATCGATCATAGGATCAGCCTAGACACGCCGATTCGAGAGGGTCGATGCATAGAGTAGTAGCAAACTGCACCCACCTCTGGGCATGCTTTGATAAATTCTCTCTATCTATCCTGCAAGTTCCCGTGCTCGGATATTTGCATTTGTGCCCAATTGGGTCAAGTGATCTTTCGAGGCCAAAAATAAGAATGTCTGAATCCTGGACTTGATCAGTTGTGTGAAATTTACTTAATTTAGAGCTAGGAAGTATCTGTATTCCGCCAGACGCTGTGCATAAGTAAGGGACATCGTTATCAATTTAACGCAGTTATCTCCTCGGATTTTTCACCTGCCTGTTGAGGAGCCTAGTAGACCCGCCTAGTCCCAACAATTACTTACGTATGCATGGGAAGCTACCTGGGTACGCTGCTCTTGACTGGGGTTTGATTTAAGTTACTCTCTGATGTTGCACTCTGGGGGGATGGTGGATGGGAAGTATCTTTTAATCGAGCGTCTACCTAGGTATGTTTTCTCGGTAAAATGCAAGACGAGAGATTTAAGAAAAAAACGTCTTTCAGTTATCAACCTAAAAGAGTAATAGACTGGAGATCTTCGACGAATAGATACGTAGACACTGGAGACATTTAATATAATCATGACTCGTCAGGGACTTAGGTAGGTAGGTAGGGTTAGATGCAACTGGCCCATGCAATTTTATGCATGCGACTCTAGGTTTAGTTCACATTTCGACCCCCTCCCAGATTCCAACCTTGAGAGAGATGTAGCACAACGATTGAACAAGATGGATGGGAAAGAGGGAATTTCAATTCGAACCACCTCGAAATTTTGCGGCACAGTTGCATGTGCTTGTGATCGTGTCCAGGTGCTCAGAGAAGATGAGCAAGAGGAGGGCAAGGTACTCTATTTTTTTTTTCTAATATTTTTCCGCGGCACAGTCAATTCGTTACTATAAATGAATCTTGCTCTGTGCAAAAGCTAGGTAGCTAATTTAGAGTAGTCAATTTGCCTCTAGCTAATCCCTGCATAGCACAAAATAATCCAGGGTCTTTCGGTTCTAGGCAGCTACCTAACCTACTTACTTTGCACAAGCGCGAAGACGCATTGGAGAGACACGATCCGTGGCACCGTGCGCGTCGAGAAACGAGGATGTGGCCGATGAGCTACAAAATAGAAAAAGAAGATGCCAAATTGGCAATTTACCAAAGTGGTCGCGCATGATTCTTTACATGTGACACGACACGGCCCACTTAGAAGATCCAACCTTGGAACTCGAAATAAGCACTTAACCATCGTATTAGTGAGCCCTGTACAAGAATCTTGAATGTCTGGATGAGATAACAGTCCCACAGGTTGACGACTCATTCCTCCTCGTCTGCATGACTGCTATTTTGAGGCATACTACCACGCTAAGATCAATCTGTTTTGTGATAACCAAGCTCTGGACCTCGATATCGAAAAACCGCGACGTACTAGTTAGCACATGGGATGATATGGATAAAAGATAGGGGGTACTATAAGTCTATCCCTAGACAATCGTGACTCTTCTATTTTCACAAATTACGAAAAAGTTTAATATTATGAATCGTAGTGAATTAATAGTTATCTACCACATTTAAATTCAACAAAGACATCCATGGATCTATCCTACACCGTCCCGAAAACACGCGACCATCGTCGTCCAGGTACGTCTTTAGCTATTCTTACCTCCAGGGCTCGCTTGGAGAAAATGTCTCAAATTGCAAATCTCCTTGTTTCCCAAGGCTGCCATTTTTTATTCTTTTAGAAAGAAAAAACAAGCATCTCCATTGATGTCCAGGGCTGCCCAGGTGGAAGAAACCTTGGAACGAACAAAAAAACTTTGCTTCTTTGATCTACTTGATCTACCTGTCTATATAAGTTATATGAACCTTGGAATTATTGTATGTTAAGCGAACTGTACCTAGGTACGCCAAACTCACCTAGGTATATGCTCTTCTTCATTACCGTCTACCTGACTCGCCAGTCTCGATTCATCAAAGAACGATGGCCCTTTGGGGAAAAAAAAGAAAGAAAAGAAAAGCATTTGCAGAACCGTTCTCTCAACAGGGGTTTATGATCGGACGCTGAACCTGCCCTGAAAGGCTAAAGTCTTTTTATTGCTCCTGGCAAACAGAAGAGAAAATCCAAAAAATCAGTTTTAAAAAAAGATCCATGTACACGGAAATAACGTCGTCTGTGAAAATGTAAAAACATCTAAATACGTACAGTAACTACCAACTACGTACCCATAGATTCTGCTCCCTGACTCTGACTCTGACTCTACCTACCTATCTACGTAATTATTTCAATGTAACGGTGCGCTAGGCGAATGAGGTGAAGAAGTCTTTGTGAGATCGGTCATCCAACTTTCCCCTTCATCATTCATGCTAAGTTAAGAAGTTGACTTGACTTGACTTATCGCATGGAATAATTTTTGTCCAAATTCGGGTTAGGTTTTTCCGTCCACAAAGACTTTGGAGTTTGGACGAAGGGAAAAAAAAATTGGAGAAACGATCAGCAACGGTGGTATACATAGTAGTTCTTATTTATTCTTTATTATTGCTCAGGTGCCTCTTTTTATGGGTTCTCTTCCGAGTTCTCCAGGGTTATTGCGATACTGAGATTAGGTAAGTTAGGGTTAAGTAAAGTAAGTTATCCTACCTATGCAAACTTCCCTAAGACGAAAGCCGATTATCTCGCTGAAAATCACAAGAAATAGAGCTTGAAATTAATAAGGTATATGCTCAGGGAAAAAAAGAGTGAGGAAGAGATTGTCAGCAGATAATTGGTGCTTGTAGTTGTTCTGCCACCCAGCCGAGGACCTCCGGCCTGACTCGATCTGAAAAATGAATCGGGGCTGTTGCGTTCCGGCCTTGTTTGCAACCCATTTTTCTTTTCTTCTTCTTCTTTTCTTCAGTTTTACATTTCTTTCTTTATTCAGTCTTTGCCTTTCTTCACATGTCGATCTCATCTGAAGAATCATGCATTTATATCTTGCGTTGTGGTCATGAATTTCCACTTCCACGTCCAAACCGCTAGAATTGTACTGACTTGTCGGCACATGATAAATTTGTCTGTGGGCAACCCGTTACGTGGCATATCTATGGCATTACGCGGTGATCCAATCTAACCTGTAGATTAGCCTGATATAGGCCGGAGTGCGAATCCAAGCCTGACTAGTACGAAACTAGTATCACTGTTCGTCCCTCGACATTCGGAAAATGCGGCAAATAATTCTGCCAGCCTCGCCCAAGTCGGTTGTAAACGGCTTGCTCACTTGGGCTAATTAATTATGGCAGTTCATCGATCGATTCCTGACGTCGTCGCTTACACCTTGTGATTGAGAGAGCTCAGGATAAATGACTGAAGTTGAAATTCGGTCGTGAAGTTTTAAAAGCGAATAGAAAACACCGAGTATGAAGTAGACACTGCTGGTATCAGCATTGCAACAGTACTAAAGCCAATTTCAATGCACATACCTCATACCTCAGCGAGGAGCGAAATAAATAATCCACATTGATGAGGAGAGGCCCAATGTTAAATTAAATGTTTCGTTGAAGTCCAGAATCTGGGCCATTTGGAGACACCAATGAGTGAGCAAATTACGTCGCTCCCATTGGCCAGTCTCCATCGAGCGCCCTATTCAAGCGCCGAGCGGAGCGGGTCGGACAATATTAATTCACTACAGCCAAACCCGACTTGAACTTTCATATCATGTTCTTGTCACCTTTGGGGTCAAAACTGACTTCGATTGGTATTGTGAAGAAATGAGAAGATTCCATATTGTCGTCGTCGCGACTCGTGCCAATAGCGCACCCCGAAACAACGAAGATCGGTCTTTGTGAGGGTCCAAGTCTTTCAGAGCCCGTACCATCCATTGCGAGAGTCATGGCACGGCGGAGGCCTCAGAAATCGTCACGGGAAGCGGGTCGCAGATTCGCAAGTCAAAAGTCAAACTTTTGCCTCGTTCTGGCGCATTTCGATCCAGAAAATGAGACAATCAAGATTCAAAGTTACGGTGACTGAGTCGTGTCAAAATGGATTCATTGGTTAGAATCACCTGATCGACTCGTCATGCGGCGTGGTAACGGGTTTGAACAAAGGAAATATATTTTTCCCCATTTTGCAAGCTCGAAAAATAGATTGAGACAAGTTGGCCAGAAAAGCAGCAACTGTTACGAGAGCAATCCTCTACTGCCAATCACTGGCAGTCAGTACCTAGGTGAGGCAACGCAAAGAGGGGGATAGTCGCAAGAGGCCGCAGTCCATTGGCGGAGACGCCGCCCATTTCCTCAAATCCAGTACCTTTAGGTCCTGTACGGAGTAGTGGCCGGAGGATCAGTGGCCATTGGCCGTGTTCTTGAATAGGCGGGGTCCGTCTTGGAAGCTCAGAGCACTCAGCAAACTTGAACAAAGACGTGCCTTCTTTCAGTCACTGCCCCGTTGTTCTGTCGCTTATTAGCCGGCCGCTAAGTCTGTGGTCCGCGCGCCCTTATCCACTGTTCAGAATCCAGAGGCCAGAGGCCAGAATCCAGACCATCGCACTACTATCCTGTTCCACTGCGGTTTAATTTCGCTCAGTCGGCGCGATTTCGAGAAGTTATCTGTTCCTCATGAATTAGCAAGCTCGAGTTAGTCATGTCTGATTTCCAGGCAACAATCTGCATCCATCGAAGCGATGATTTACCTTTTTAAGGTTTGGTCCTTGGACGATGAATTTCAAAATGAGCACGATATCTGTTCTGGCAAATGATATCGAAATACTCGCCGCCTTGTAACCGAAAGGGTGTACGTTACTACGGAATTAATTCGTACTCCGGCGTTTGGAGGCAGAAATCACTAGTCTGCTTCACTGCTTCACTGCTTATTATTAGAGTGCTTAGTACTTACTGCTTTTTGAGTAACCTGTTCGGCTGTCAGGTCTATAGTCGCGCATAGACCCGGTCCTGGATTCGACCAGTAAATTTGGGCACTAGACGAATGAAGGTCACTGCCATGCCAGGCAGCGTGAATTATAGTGATTGATTTTTGCGAGAGATGTTGTGCTTCACGTTTTTATCTGGCAATCATGGTGAATCCGTAGAGAAAAAGAACAGTGAGTTAGAAAGAAGAAGAAGAGACGATTGGAAGTTGGAGTTGGAAATAGTTAGCTAAAGTAGATGCCTGACTAATACAGAAGCAATCCTATAAAAATTGGAAGGAGCGGTGGGAATAGGGTCAAATTGTGTGGTCTTTGGAAAGAGCAAACCAAATGCCAGCCAGTCAGTCGCTCCTGCCTCAGATATTCGTTTTGCGTTTCTCTTTTTCTTCTTTTTCTTCTTTTTCTTCTTTTTCTTCTTTTTCTTCTTCTCTTCTACAATCTTCAACCACATCTCTTCTCCATCTCCATGCAGACTCAGACCTCCGGTATATGTACAATGCAGCATAAGTCAGAGACCCAATATCCGGCATTCAACATGTACCGTAATCTTCATCGATGTCGAGGAACATTCAGGCCATTCGCCAGTCCATGTTCGGTAAAAGGTAAATGAAAAAGGCCGGATTGGGATATGAGATACAAAGAGACACAAAAAGCCATGCAAAATTTTAGGAGTTAGTTCTAAAGACATCGCCACGTCGTGTCAATTGCCTCTTCAGTCACTAGGCGTCATTGCCAATAGCACCTGTGCTAACCCCTGTCGGCGTGTCTAGGGTCTAATTTTCTATCGCCACACTGCATTGATCATTAATCACTGGTCAGTTTATCTTTCATCAGCTCTGCGGTCTCGTCTAACCCCCAGCACACTCATTGCTGAACACTGAATAGTCGTATCTATCTTGTTGAGAGGCGCCAAAACGTGGATATCTGACCTTTACCTGGCGGCGTCGAGCCTCTGCCCAGCGTTGAGACCCTCATCAAATGTGGACGCTCGGAGATACTACATGATACCTAGGGCCTGAAATTGCCGCGTCAGAGCCTCAACTGCGTCTGCGGAAACTGAAAATGGAAAGTACCTGGGTTGAATCTCCGGCTTGAAGACAAAACACACGGCCCGGATCTACTCGTTGCAGCCCCTACTGCTTGTTCCACCGTCCACGACGATCGCGTAATGTGGAGACAAGGGGAGAACAAGACTACTACGTAGCACGTAGACACTTTGTACGAAGTACCTAGGTACACAGTACAGTCTTGCCAACTTGCTTGTGCGAAAAGGAAAGATTTTCTCCATTTTGGCGGGTTTAGTAATAGATTTTCAACACCCCCAGAACGACTACGACCAACTAGCCAGTGCGTTGCTCGTTGCTCGTTGCATTTCACTATATTACTGTCGATTTTACTGGTCAGTAATCTCAGACCGAGATACGGCACAGTCTTGGTACGTACTGCCCGTGTATTTTCTATGTACTTGTGCAATGTGTACCGAGCTAAAGTATTGTGCTAGCATGCTACAGTGCTATTTTTCCTCTCCACCGACCTCTGCCAATTCGTCGGTCTGCCCTAGACTCCGCTGCCAGACAAAGAGACAGGAGTCCCACCGTGCAACACTGCGACTAAGGACCGCGCTAATCTACGTACTAGGATATATCGATCCTAGAAGCGAGACGGCGCAGGTAGCAGTGATCTCCACCAGTGACCACTTCCCCGAAATCGACGCTTTCTCCCGTAACCGTCATCTCCCGCGACCCTCCCCATGCCCATGGCCCAAAAAGTCGGCGTCGTATTGTGCCGAATCAAGGAGCCGTTCCGCGGCAGGTTGACGAATAGCAGGACAGCCAGCGCCCGCGAACATGCAGCGCCAGCAACTCTGTGCGCTTGTGTCACGCATTTTCCCTTAACTTCGAACGTCGATATCAAAAAGTCTAAACCTCAGCATTCTTCGACTTCCGGAGGCCTACATACGGCACAGCAGTTGATGCAACGATGTGCTGGCAATTTGTCCGGACTGGTATGCGGGAAAAAAAGGGAGGGGAATAATCTCTGTTTTTGTGGTTGCACCAGCCATTGCATTCGTCGCTGCGATTCGTCTGAAAATCCCAGCAGAACGGTAAGCTAAAAACCTGGTGCCATTTGGTGGTGATTAGCACCCAATAGACCTGTCCTGCTGATGTTGGCCGTGCATAACCAGGGAGGAGTCGTCGTTTGCAGGACGTTTTTCTCGTCTGCTCATTCGACTCCCCTCATGTTCTCTATGCTACTTTCGCCCCTCAGTGACGAAAAAAACCGGAATGCGAAAAGGGCATCAATAAACGATGATTTGGTCCGCCGTCTCTGTTCCATATTGATTGCGCCTACCTTTTTTTTCCAGCCTCTACCTAGTCTCTGACTTCTATCTCAGCATGGAATGGCACCAATCTAAGTTGATGTGACTCTTCGGTGCGGTCGAGGCAAACATATGATAACGGTCAGTCGGCTAACCACTGGGCCTGCCATACGGGGTTGGTGCTCTTTTTCCTCCTCCATTCATCCCTGTTCATTTTTTTTTGCCCCCTTCTCGTCCCGGGATTCAAAAATGAATCTACCAGTGTGGCGTGCATTGCCCACAATTTACCATTTGACTCTGTTTTTAGATCGACTTGTACTGCATTGGAAACCCAACTCTTGCAGAAAGGTTGCATGTCCTTCCATTTCAACTATTATAACGCGTTAGACATATTTTTACATTAGCGCAGTGACTTAGTTAAATTCAGCACTGCCGTCAGCGGAGCTCTCCGGCTCGTTGATCTACGTACCATAGTCCGACCGGATGATTCGCGAAATTGCACCTTGAACCCAAAGTTTGACAGAATGTTGGCCATAGCAGACCCTGAGTTCGCCGGGTCCTTTCTCTGATTTCCCCCCCCTTCGCTCATTCACTCCTCACTGGCCCTATCAGCATTCGGAGGTATCAAACTCACTCCGATCTCTAGGCTCAACTCTATGCAACAATGCGAAGTGATGCGCCGCATTTCTCTTTGACCGAGACACTATCCTCCTGCAACCCCCCCACTCTTCAAAGTTGAGTCGACTTCCTTTTACTAGACTACAAGTAGGCGAAGGAAATAACAACGGGAGTCGTCAGTCAGTCGCTTCTTTCGTTATTCAGTCTGTGTCGGTATCGGCCCGAATTTGGAATACCACGCATACAATGTCAATTTGGTGATACGACAGGCACCCGCTGAAGTCTTTGTTTGACTTGGCTTGAACTAGAACAAGCTCATCTCGCTTTTTTCCTCTTTCAAGCCCTTTGTCGGCAAATCGCCTGGATCAATCCTCCGATCCTAGCCATCAGTGGCCCCAGGTTCTGTTCATCATCCCCACCTCACCCTAGGAAACGGCCTTGCAAGATAATTAAAAGATCCTTGTCTTTCTCTGCCTCTCTAACCCCGTTCAAACGTGCATTGGGCGCACTACTTGGAGACATACCCCATCGGAAGCGACTTGCGTTGCATTACACTACACCTGCTCCTCTGGGCTGGACTCGAATGTGTCTTTTTCCGGGCTAGTATAAGATACTAGATTTTTCAACACATTGATAATTACGCAAGTGAACCGTGCCCCGACTTTTTTTTTCTCCTCAACTAAAAAAATAAAATTATCACCACTTCTCACGAATCGGCGACGATTTATTGGACATTCTCTTTCTGTCTGATATCGTTTCTTTCTGCCCTGGATGTTGACTCTAGAGCCTCCTCCGGGTTGAATCGTATCTAAGAGGAGAACACCAACAACTACCGCACAGCACTTGAGAAGTGTACCAGATCGCTTTATGTGATCCTGTGTGCTTTCGAGGCCAATATTTACAGGAAGAAATCGTCAGCGCATCTATCGAAGCCATGGCGGCCGTTAGAACCCCAATGTCTATTAGTGCACTATTGAATCCGCAACAACAACAAGCAGATATGCACGCGCGACAGCAAGCCGGACTCTCTTTGAGACAAATGCAAGTTGATGACTCAAACAACATCCACAACAGACAAGATGGGTTCAAACAGGAAGTAAAGCCCACGTCTCCGAGCAAGGAAGACGGCTGTCAAAAACAAGGACAGAACTCAACAGGATCATACCGCTGCGAACGATTTGGGTCTGTCTCTAGCACTTCCTCAGTCACAGTCAGTGAGCGTCGAAGGGCACCTCGGCCAAAGTATACGGATGAAGAGATGTACTTTATCTGGTATCACCGAGTCGATCTGGACGAGGAGTGGCGCGACTGTACGGAGGCCTTCAACAAGCAATTTCCAGGTCAAGGACGCAGCGAGCGCAATACACAGGGGATCCAGTGCAAGTTCTACCGATTTATCAACGCCAAAAAATGTCCTACCGTCCGCGAGCAAAGGCGTCTGAAGGATGGTGAATTCATGGCCCGCGGCCGCTCCACGCGCGAGAGATTGCCTCAATTCGGAGTGGTGGAGTGGTGTCATGTTTGGTACCCCTGGATGAAGGCCGAACACGCAATCTTAGGTCTTCATCCTGGTCCTTCGCTACATCCAAATGAGTCACAGCGGCAGCGGCAGCAACGTCAACATCTTCTTCAACGTGATCGCAACAATCAACAATCTTCCGACAACAAGATTCCGCGAACGTATAGTCGGTCGTCAATTTCTTCATCGCCGACCTCTGTTCTGTCCTCAGAAGACTCAGACGCCGATCCGCATACTCCTAGTTCCTATTCGGACGATATGGCCAGCGAAGATGAAATGATACACTGATGAGAAACGAAGCATGAACAGCATATCGAGTTTGTATTTCTTCTCCCCCCGCCGTTCATGATACATGTTTTTACCGCAAGTCAATACAAATCTATCATCATTCATCCAACGTCTTTGAATACAGCCTCGTCAACGTCCATTGTATCCTTGTTCGTTCGGGCTTCTCCATCAAACTATATATATCTACCTCTACATACTTCAACGCGCGATTCTGATTTTGGGAGGTTATCTGTCGTTACTGCATAGTTCGGGCTCGGCGGCTTTCGTTTTTATCTTGCCTTTTTCGCTGCTGCTTCTTCTTGTTGTTCTTCTTATTCAAGTCGTTTCCATAGGTGGATTTCTGTTTGACGAATATTCGGATTTTGCTGAGCTGTGTCGCGATCAAGACGTCTGGTCCGGGTCTCACCTCTTGATCTGATCCGGACAACGTGACAATTGACTAGCCAGATTGAGTCAAATTTGTTGTTCTCTTTACTTTTTCCCTCCTAGAGGCTAGGAGGTGGTGGAACTATTATTATGGTGGTTTACTGATGGCTGACGATGATCGGCGGGACTACCTCTTTTTGTATTTTTCCCTGTTTTTTTGGTTTGCTTTTTTGGTTTGCTGCTTTTTGAATTGCTTTCTAGCCTTGTGAAGACATTTGTTTCTGGTTCATTGTGCTGTCCCTTCATAAACACGTTGTATTTATTCCTACGTACGGTCACCTAGGTCCTAGGTACTATACTCGATAGACACGCAAGAATAAAATCAAGCAATTGATATATTTGACCACTACCTGGGTAACTAACAGCATTACAAATTTTGGCCTGTTCAAGATGAATAGAAATTCAAACTATTCGTCATCATCGTCATCCCCGATGTAATCGTACATGTGCTTTCTGTACTGAGCATCTTCATCGTCATCATCTCCCATCAACGAATCGTCAAATTCATTAGCGTCAAACTCTTCGTCGTCCGATCGCGTTGTTCTGTAACGTTGGTATATGCCTGGGCCATTGTCGAATTCGTCCGTAGACGAAAGTTCATCGTCTGGATAATCGTTTGCAGGATTATCCTCGGCTAATTGTACCGACATCAGTAAGTTACAGTATTTTCGGGGGGTTCATATACGGTTTGCGTGGAAATATTGCAAAAGTGAAAAAGTAAAAGAAAAAAGACGTACCATTAGAATCAACATCGTCGCCATCCCAATCGACTTCCGAGTCCTGATCTTCTTCGAGATATTGATCCCAGATATCTTCATCGTCGGCCGTGATTACGACAACACCAATGTCGGTACGCGAAGGGTCGATGTTGATGCCGCCTGGCGTATTCAGCTCTGCTAATGGGTCTTTGTAACCCGCAATATCTGATTGAGGCGTTGCGCCTGAAGTGGTCGATGCGACGGCGTCGATCGGAACTCGAATATAAGTATCGTATACGTAGTCACCATCACTTTCTGTTTCTGGCGGGACCACCTTGTCGTGTTGATCCTGAGCTTGGTCCAATTCGTCGTGCTGAGGGGTCGTCTCCGATAGACGCTGCTGCTGCTGCTTCTGCTGTGATCCATCTCGACCCGTCCTCCGCACACCACTGGGTCGAGGCATAAATTTAAGTGGTCTTTTTAATCCCGATTCTGACGCTTTAGTAATACCAGCCGGCACAGGCTGCGTGGGCTCGTGCGGGAAGACTTCTGCTCCTTCAACTTGACTTTGTCTGTTGTTGTTATTGCTGTTATTCTTCTCTTCCTCTTCCGCCTGTATATCGAGCATCACTTGCTCAAGGTCTTTGGCCAATTTGTCCAAATCACCCTTCGAACCTTCAAAGTCGTTGGTCAAATGCTCCTTTGCCGTGGTGATGGTGGCATTTTGCTGTTCTCTCCATCGCTTCTCGGCTTGATTTACAATAGGCCGCTTCCTCTGCTTCGGTTCCTCCTCCTGCTTCTCCTCTCGTAGCTTTTCTACACCCGCTTGATCCAGCACATCTTCCCTCGACAAAATACCACTTGCTGAAATCTGCTTTGCTGATTCCACAGGCGACGTACCTCGTAGTAAAGACGGAGCACTCTGAGTTAATTTCTCTACAAGAATCGCTCGAGCTCGATTTGGCGCATTACTCCTCTTCGACACGCCGCTGCCGTCAGGTCCCCTTTGAGGGCTTAACGGTGTACTTGGCCGCGAGATGTGGAAACGGCGAAGCGTCCTTGGGAACGACACAGGGCCATTTTCTCGCGACGATAAATTCGCGAATTCTCGCGAGGGGAGAGTTTCCCCCGTTTCTGATGGCGTCACAACGACAGATTCCTTATTTTCGAGAGAAGAAGTTCCCCCTGTCGTCGTATCTGACTTCTGCGCAGCTCCTAGGATCTGATCAATAGGTTCTTGCCGTCTCTGCTGGACAAGCTCGAGTTCTCGACGCCTTGTCTCTGCTAGCGCTTTTGCGCTTCGAAACTCTGCGCCAGGCGAAGTTGTTCTAATCGTGGGGATAGTCGTGGTTGTTCTTGCTGTTCTTTCTGTCGTCTCTGCAGGACGATCTGCAGGTGGTCTGCGTCTGCTGCTCCTCGCAAAATCAGAGGTGCTTACAGACCGAGGACTACGGAGTCGATTATTGAATCCAATTGACTTTCCATCATCCACGGAAGTTCGTGGGACGACTCTCGATGATGATGACGGATCACTATCATCCTCGTCATCATCTCTAGGTGATAAATCCTGAGAGATTTTAACTCGTTGAAACACAAAGTCTGTGAATCGCCGCTTCTTCTGCTGCAGCTCAGACTGGATATCTGTTGTTCAACAAATTAGCTATCGTACATGGCACCCTAGGTGGGCTACGAGGGGAAGTTTTTATGTTCAAATAGGTAGGTAGGCAGGTAGCTAATGGCATTAAAATCTTAGACGCAAGACTTACAAAGCGTGTCCACAGGCTCCTCTTCCCGTCGACGCTTGATATGAAATTGCTCAGGAGGCAGAAAATTATCCATCGCCACAAAATTTCCACCTATTCAATGTTTGCCTAATTGTCAACTCTTTTGGATTTGATTCATGGATGTTGCGATAAAAACACTAGAGGATTCAGGTGGGACGTGACTGGCCACAGCGTGGCGGGAAATCCTTCTATTTATACTGGTATCACGTGAGCTTGCTTTCTCCTATTACCCTTACCCTTACCCTTACCCTTGTTCTATATCAAATTTGAATGCTATATAGACCTCCACCGATCACGCACGCATCATATCAAAACTGCTTTGATTTGTATTGTTGGTACAATATATTGAGAACAATGAAGTACAAGACTATGATACACAAGATTCTTCCCTCCCACCAAACCGCATGTTGTCTCTGCTTGAATGCGCATTTTTTGTGATGCATAACCATTATAGACACAGCCTTGTGCCTCAATATCTCGACGCAGAGATAGCATGTGGCCAAAAGAAGCTGCAGTTGCAGAACGATACAGTGCCTCAAAGTACACAAGATCAAAGGGGAAAGAAACAGTTTATTGAGAATTCGAAATGACAAATCATTTTGAGAGGTGCATCAGATCGAAACGGATACATGCAAAAGGATGGGAAATGGCATTTATAATAATCAATAGATGGTGGGCATGACAAAATTAAATAAAAGATTTTTGAAAATAAAAAAAAAGAGGAGTTAACAAAAAATAAAATAAAATTAAGTTGTTAAAACATGAGAAACTGAATCAAAAAAATTGTGCCCCCGTGAAATTGAAAAATTTTCTGGCCTATTTCGCTCCAAGGTCTTCTTCCGCCCAGCGGGGAAGAGACGACTCGTTCTGAATGGCGAGTCCAAACCCATTGTGGTTCAAGCCGCTCAGACCGGAGCCAAAGCTAGAGAAGCTTCCTTGAGGCTGATGTGACAGTCCCGAACGACCGTGAGAAGGTTGACCAGTGCTCGGTCCAAACGGCTCCTGTGAAAACGATGGAAGACTGACTGCTCGGGAGTGCTGGATACGAGGAACACTGAGGCTGTTCGCGGAACCGTGAGAAGCTCCACTGTGGCTGTCCCCAACATTTAAGAAGCCATTAGAGGGCTTTCGCTGATGGATGGAGCTTTCCATACCCCCATTAGGCAGTTCGTTAGATGCTGCGCCGTTATAAAGAGCCGCCTGTTGATGCGCTAGGGCCTGCTGTTGCTGTTGCTGAAGAGTCGCCAGAGTCATAGGATCCGACATGTGGTTCTCTTGATCTTGTCCTTGTTGAGACACGTGATTCAGATACATAGTCAACGGATTGTTGTTCCCCGTATTCAAAATTGACGATGGCGAGGACAAGTTCTGCAAGGGAGGTCTATTCTGCTGACCGCCGTGAGAGCCTGTTGATCCTGACGCAGGAGACAGCGCAGGTCGTGTTGGGCTCGGTTGAGAGCCGCTCTGGCTGTTGCTTTGCTTGAATCCGTTCAAAGGAGAAGGAGAGTGCTCTTCCAGCCCATTCCGATTTGCTTGATGGTTGTTATTGACCTGACGAGGAGCATTCCCACAACGATCTTTGCCGAAATTGATCTTGAAGCGCTTGTATTCCTCACGACTTCGCATCCCTTCAATCGCTTTGATGGCATTTGCAATATTCGTAAAGTTGACGAATGCACAGCTCTTTTCTCTCAGCGTGTTAACAAGTTCGATCTCGCCGTATTCGGAGAAATCTTGACGCAGACGCTCTTCAGTCCACGACTCATCAAGATTACCAATGTAGACATTACGTGAAGCCCCTCCGCTGACCGCCAAGGCAATGGCAGGAGGCAAGGCACCTGAATGTTTACCCCATCCGATCTTCAGTCGCCTATTATGTATCATCAAACCCTGCAAATTGCTAAGCGCATAAAATGAGGCCGCAGAGGTAGGATCAATGAACGTAACGAAGCAAATGTGTTTGTCAGGAATGTAACGGACGTGGTGTAAGAGACCGCCACGGACCACATTGCAAATCTCCTCGATCGTTGTCTCCGGGTGAATGTTACCTAAATAGATGGTCCGGTTGCCGAGATTATTCACGCCGCCAGCAGTTGTTGCAACGGCGGCCGCAGCAACCGATTGCTGGGCCAGCGCGTTTGAGATGAGATCACGATCGGCACTGTTGAGGACGTGGGCGTATCCTGGTGCGATACCCAGGTACTGAGCGGCATTCTGCTGTTGAGTTTTGGAAACATAGGCACAGCGATCCTTGCCATAAAAGACTCGTCGTGGAGCTTGCCACTTTGGCTCTTGGGGTAGTTGCGCGACAGCTTTGATAGCATTGTTGATGGATAAGAAATGAACAAAGCCAATGGCCTTCTCCTTGACAAGTTTCACGGTGTCAATAGGGCCGAATTTTCCAAGTTCTTCGCGCAACTCTTCCTCGGATATGTCTTCTGGAAGGCTACCCAGATAGACGTTTCGAGAAGCTCCTGATTGTTGCACTGCTACAGCGACTGAAGTAGGGACCTGCGAAGGTTTACCCCAGCCAATCTTAATGTCATTGCCCTTGATAGACAATTTCTTGAGAATGGCATCGGAATGAAAGTGCGTGGCAGCGCTGCTATCGAGAAACGAGATAAAAGCACAATTCTTATCCGGTAACAAGCGAACAGATTCGATCTGGCCACTGCGGACGTGGTTCAGAATTTCTTCGGCCGAAGTTTCAGGGGGGATGTTGCCAAGGTATACGGTGCGGCTGGTACCTGACAGCATTTGCGGGCCGAGATGTACCGAAGCGTTGGACGCGCCAAAGGTTGCGTTTGGCAAACCAGGGAATCCACCTATTGGCGACTGCGGGCCACCTAATTGGCCAAATCCATCTGCAGAAACCAATCCCGGGTATAATTGCGGCGACAGCGTATTCTGATGCGCTTGCGTAGGGCTGTTTAACGAATTTTGGGTGTTTTGATTATGGGCCGAGTTGGCCTGCGGGAAGCCGCCGAAATTGGTGAACTGGGCCGATGCAAAGGCGGAAGGAGTTCCCGGTTGGAAGGGACTCCCGAGCAAAAGCTGAGAGGGAAGCAGCGGTGTTACGTTCATATCGAAGGCGGATCCAGGAGCACCTAGGTCACCTGCGTTATGGAGGCCCGACCCGGTGTTGATGGATGGAATGTTGGCTCGTCGAGAATCGCGATTCCCGAAGCTTTGGAAAGATGGATTGTTTGAATTGAAAGCGCCGTGCGAGAAACCAGTGTGATCTGCGTTAAATCCCGAAAATTTCGACATTGATGACAGACGCGCGTTTTTTGGATCTGCGGTTTGCATGGCGAGCATGTGGGCGGATGGAAGGAGATTTTCTCCTAACGTAGACGAGAGTATAGCCGTCGCGATAAGGTGAATACGGTCCGGACCGTGTTGTTATATAATGCAGGTAGGCGATACCAGTTTGCCGAGAGTTTCTATATCTCTGGTTTTGGAATCGTTACCTGGCTGGAGCAGAGTATTGAAATATAGTTGTTCGGACTTCCAAGCGCGCCAACAGTGAATGACGATAAGGTCGTAGTCTGAAGTAAAAGAGGTATATATCAACGAATGAGACGGATCCGCATATAGGAGGACTTGATTCAAAGAATGATGGGAACTTTTGCGCAGTTACGTCGGTTCGCGGGAAGGTGCGCAACGGGATCGCAAGGATGGATCGATCGGACAGAGAGCGAATCAAAAACGATATCTAATGAGTTAATCGAAGAATCCAAATGCCAGCGCACCGATGAGCGAGAGTCGGAGATTTAATGAACTTTAAGATACGACGACAATCAGTTGGGATGAACGGCCAATTGAGATGAGATGCGATCATACCTTGTTCGGAGCGGAATGGGCGAAGATAGAATTGATGTCGAATAGACCAAGCGAGTGACGAGTCGATTAGAACGAGTAGTCAATCCAGTAATAGCATCAGATAGCCACGAACGGATCGGGAGGAGCAAGCGAAGGTTGAACGGGGAATTATTAAGTAGCTGAAAGCGAGTGAAGAATTGGAATAAAGGCCGGAAAAAAATGAAGACGCGGGAGCGAGTGTGGAGAAGCAAGTAGTAGAAGGAAGTAAATAATATAAAGAATGGAGAAAAACAAGACGAAGATGAAGAAAAGATGAAGAGATGAAGAGATGAAAAGAAGAAGAAGAAGAAGAGATGAAGATATTTCCTGATGAAGAAAGGGTGAGGCGAGACAAGAGGGGAGCCAGAGGAGAAGGAGGAAAGAACCAAACAAATAATACTAATTTAGAACAAGCAGTAACTACCGGGGTACCGACAGCGTACCTGAGAGGGAAGGAACCTTGGGAAAGGAGGAAGGGGAAGGAACGAAGGAGGCTGCGACAGAAGGAGTTTAGCGCGAGAGAGTGCAAGGGCTAGAAATAGACTAGCCTGTCCGAGAGAGGACTAGCGCATAAAACTAGCATCCACACTTTTCAGGCACGGGGTTGATGAACTCTACAAAAATACAAAGTGAATAACCAACATATTTACTCGTACCAATTTTGTACATGCATATACATATTTAAATAATCACGGTCGACTTTCTTGATTTCCTCTTTTCTGTGGTAATTAACTATTTCTCAACATTATTCAGAATCGGAATCCAGCGTCATGGTGAATTCAAACCTGACTCCGCCGCTCAAAGCCTTTGTCGTGAGGTTGCATCTGACGGAGCGGGCAAGGCAGATCAGAACGGGTACCGTAAATTTCAAGGTCGAGTTGATCGTGCTCTGCACGAAATAACGACAAGACCTGTCACAGCACATATGAGCTACGGCTTCTGCACACTGCAAGCTGCAGACTATGCAGTCTGTCTGCAACGATCGTCTTGAAGTACCGAGTACTTTGATTTTGCGCGCTGAGTCCGGGTATGGAGCACCTGCTACTCTGGATAGGGCTTCGCTAGGCGCTGAACTAGTTACAGTAGTACTAGTAGTTAATGGGGCCGATCCAAGCAAGTGGGGGATGTCATCAAAAATTCATGCACATACAAAGTACACGTACAGGAAACTTACATATGCGGTACGAGGACGCGCAGTGAATGAGATGTGATCAATGATAAAACAAACGAGTCTTTAGATATCGCAACACCGGGAACCCTTTCTAGTCACGAGTCGTCAAGATTCAGGTGTGCTCTAGACAAGACGATCGGGTGTTTTCTTTTCCTTTTTTTGCCTTTTTTTTCTTTTTGGCTCCCAGGGCTGAGCTAAACCCGAACCCGACCCGGTTCGAGCACCTCTACGGAGTAGACGCTCAAAGCACATTTGCTTCGTATTGTCGTGACAGATTCTCCATTCGCAGAGCACTCGTCACCTGAAGCAACCAGAACTTAATAGCTAAACCGCATGAGTGAGAACCCGATCTGGCTGCTTAGAGCCCCGTTGTTCTTGTTTCGGGATGGGACCCGATCTATTTTACCCCTGAGCGCGGAAGCCCCTGCCACTTACACTCCTCACTTCGCCTGCGGGTGTCACTGGCACCAGCAAATGACTAGTAAATGGGCGTACGGAGCACGAAGTACTGAGTAGGTATTGCGATTCCATTATTTTCCTGCTCGATTGTAGGTTTAGCAGCGACGTCTAGTTTGCGGTCGTGAAGATGTCAAATTGAAAGGGAAAAAACAAATTTACTCTGTAGTTACGTTTTGCCAGTGAGGCTCGCTTAGGTAATCTGGAACTGCCTTTTGAGCGTTAACCCCAATAACTGAGTTACTTGCCAAACTTACTTTGCAAACTTACTCCGTAGATCCTCCGTTTTTATGTTGCAACTAATAGACCTAAAAGCTGCGCTGGATTCATAGTACGATGCAATGAGCACAGGTTATCGCCTGCAAAGGGAGAGACGATTGCATACGGTCCAAGTACCAACCAACATGTCCAACATCGTTGCCGAGGTAGGTTGGCAACGATCTTTCGGCTGATCTCACATTGTACTTTCAACTTGCCCAACCTTGTCGTACGACTGTTCAACCGAGACAGATGAGATGGCATCTTTAAACTCACCAGAGGAACTCCCAGTCGAGCTCAACAGGACCATGCGCTTGCACGGCTCGGAGAGTCAGCAGCAAGAACCATCGCAAGCAGCGATAACCGCGGAGCGAAGAATTGACACTCTTCACATTCAACCTGCCGCTCCGATAGAACCCAGATATCCCACAGGCTCTCAATTTTGGTGCATCGTTCTGTCACTATGCGTGGTCATGATCATGGGCGGCTTAGATGCCAATATTGTCGCAACTGCTGTGCCCAGTATTACCAACCACTTCCAGACTATTGCTGATGTGGGATGGTACTCATCTGCATTTCGGCTTTGTACCTGCGCGTTTCAATTTGGATTTGCGAAGCTCTACAAATTCTTCTCCATCAAGATCATTTTCTTGTTGACCAACGTCATTTTTCTCGTCGGCTCCTTGCTCTGTGCCACGGCTGCTTCGTCGACTATGTTCATCGTGGGCAGAGCCGTGACGGGGCTCGGGTTCTCGGGGGGTCTGGCGGGATGTTTTGCCGTCATCACACATAGTATACCACTCAACAAGCGGCCTGTATTTGCAGGTTTGATGGCGTGTGTAGAATCGCTCGCAATAATCTCGGCTCCTATAGTAGGTGGTGCGGTCACGCAGTCTTTGGGATGGAGGTGGTGCTTCTGGTAATCCAAGTCTCATCCAAGCATAAAAATCAAAGGCCGGGTCAGCTCATAACCGGAATTTGTCGCAGGATCAATCTTCCCACGGGTGGTTTATCGTTGGCGATCTTGCTTTTGTTCTTCTCAGATCCAAGAACCAGTGAAGAGGAGATGAACCTCACGTTCGGTCAAAAGATCAGAGGGATTAACCTCGTCAGCAATTTCTTATTCATTCCATCGTTGACAGCGCTTTTCCTCGCTCTTTCTTGGGCTGGAACCAAATACCCTTGGTCGGATGGAAAAGTGATTGCATTATTTATTATTTCTGGTGTTCTCTTCACTGCCTTTTTCTACAATCAATACCGACGTGGAGACTCGGCAGCACTCCCATTACGCATTATCAAGAACCGAAACGTCATTGCCGGCTTCATCTTCACGATGTGCACTAACTCGATGACAAATGTCTTAGAGTGGTACCTACCGACGTACTATCAAATTGTTCGGTCTTATGTACTTGTTGCCACTCCAGTACTTCCCTCTTTGCCCAAGTTTCCTCATCATTGACAATTTTCTTTTTCTTCTAGACCCCAAGCGAGAGCGGCTACCTAATGATCCCCATCCTCGTTGGAATGATGATTGGTCTATTCCTCCAAGGTATCGGCATTACGATGTTCGGCTACTACACGCCCTTCATGATCTTTGCCTCGGTATGCATGCCAATTGCAGCGGGCTTAATGACAACATCCGATCTGCAGTCGTCCCTAGCCAAGATCATTTTGTACTCTGGATTTGTAGGTTTCAGTGGAGGCATCGGTTTCCAGGGTCCTCAGGCAGCTATGCAGGCAACTTTAAGTACGGCAGACGTGAACCTTGGGATCGGAGTTATCCTGTTCGGGCAGAGTATGGGTCCTGCCGTATTCATTGCCATTGCGCAGGTGATATTCACGAATCAATTGATGTCAAGTCTGGAAAACGTGATACCGGGGTTGTCGCCGGCGTACATTGAACAACACGGACTTGGCGATATTAAGAATGTGGTTGCTGAGCAGAACCTGGAGGAGGTTCTGAGAGGCATCGACCGAAGCTTGACTATCACTTGGTACCTCCCTGTTGCTTTGGCTTGTACGACCCTGGTGGGAAGTCTTTTGATAGAATGGCGCTCAGTCAAACAAAAGCAGCCGTAAGGGTTACTAGAGGTGAACCAAATCCTGCTGGTACCTGCTCTTTTCCCAGGATGTTGAGATATTTCAATTTACACCGTCGAGTAACAAGTAGGTAATGAGCATCCCAGGAGACTATCCTTATGTAAACTACCTTGTCATGATTAACTATCCTTTTCTTGAATAAATCCGTGATTACTGACATATTTCCTCTTTTGGCCTAGTAGCTTATCTTCTTCTTGAATGCCCTGATGCCTCAGGCCCCACCACGGCAAGGTCCTGCCACTTTTAGGATTTGTGACGAACCCCTCACTTTTTTCTTTTGATAATTAAATATCGTTGCAATTTCAATTCCCCAAACAGATACCCATCAGTGCAATTGGGAGCGAATTGCAATTGCCCACAATTGTGTATCTGCTCGAAACAGAGCTTGTTGGTTTCAGAATTTATTTAGCGAGTATTGCTTGTGAAATCTGATACCAGCTGGGGGGCATCCATTTTCTTATCTGTGAGTCACACGGGAGCGAGTACGCTGTATCTGGCCTTTGATTTCGTCGTTTTATCTTCTCTTTTCTTCAAAATAGAGAATACGCAAATCATTCTAATACTGCTTAAGGTAGATTGATCGGATTATACAAAACAGCCTTCCGATCTCAACATGGCCGCACCTGAACAGGTCGTTTACATCGACGAGGATGTCGGAAAGGACGAGCCCTCCGCCACCGGCACCGAGGCCGCACCCTACAAATCTCTGTTGCATGCTATGCTATCACACGCACCGACTACTGAAGGAATCAAATATCTAACGCGCAAATCCGTGACTGGTCCCGTTGAAGAAGGAAACGAAGCGGCGCGGCTAGAATGGAAGCCACCGTCTGCATCTGCGCTGAAAAAGGCCACCAGACTGTGGGAAGGAGCACAGAAGAAGGCGGCCAAGGCGCAGGAAATTGCGATTCGCGAAAAGGCCGAAGCTGAGAAACGGCAGGTTGTGCTTGAAGAGGCTAAGAAGGTGGTTATCAAGGAAGACGAATCCCTGCCCAAGCCTGTGCGTATCCGTCTGGACGTGACGGACCCCGCGATTGTCAAACTACGTACGTTGGACTCTGACGAACCGGGGACGCGAGTTCGCGTGGTCGGTCGCGTGCATCGGCTGCGAACGCAAAAGGATGTTATTTTTATTACCTTGTCGGACGGATACGGGTACCTGCAGTGCATTGTGACGGGGGATATGGTGAAGACGTACGACATGATGACTTTAACCCTGGAGACGTCTCTTTCCATTCACGGAGAAATGCGTGCTGTGCCCCCCAAACAACACGCCCCGAACGACCGGGAATTACACGCGGATTTCTTCACTATCATCGGCAAGGCGGCCGGTGACAAGGAGGCCATCACCAGCCGTGTAGCGCCGGATGCGGATCCGCAGACCCTGTACGATAACCGACACTTGGTTCTACGCGGCGAAACGTCTTCGTCAGTTATGAAAGTGCGGGCGGCGACTCTGCGGGCGTTTCGCAAGACCTTCGAGGCTTCGAGGATGTTGGAAGTGACTCCGCCGTCCATGGTGCAGACGCAAGTCGAAGGAGGTAGCACCCTGTTCTCGTTCGACTACTATGGCGAACCGGCATACCTGACGCAATCCTCGCAATTATATCTCGAGACCTGTCTTGCCTCTCTGGGCGACGTATTTTGTATCTGCCCGTCCTTCCGGGCCGAGAAATCCCTAACCCGTCGCCATTTATCCGAGTACACCCACATCGAAGCCGAATTGGATTTCATCACCTTTGACGATCTCCTCAACCATCTCGAAGAAATCATCTCTCGCGTCATTGGCGAATTACTCGCGGACCCAATCACCGCCAAACTCATCAAGGATCTCAACCCAACTTTCACCGTCCCCTCCCGCCCCTTTAAGCGTATGCGCTATTCCGATGCTATTGACTGGTTAGTCGAGCACGAAATCCCCAACGAAGAAGGCCAACCACACAAATTCGGCGACGATATTGCCGAAGCCGCCGAACGGAAAATGACCGATATTATCAACCAGCCTATCTTCCTGACCCATTTCCCTGCGGAAATCAAGGCCTTTTACATGAAAAAGGACCCGCAGGATCCTCGTGTCACCGAAAGTGTCGACGTGCTGATGCCAGGTGTTGGCGAAATTGTGGGTGGAAGTTGTCGTATTGACGATTGGGAGGAACTGATTGCGGCGTATAAGAGAGAGGAAATGGATCCGTCGCCTTATTATTGGTACACTGATCAACGAAAGTCAGTCTCTTCCTTCCTCTCTCCTCTCTTCATTTTCCACATATCATGAGCTGTCTCTTAACTAATCAATTTATATATAGGTACGGAACATCGCCTCATGGAGGATACGGATTAGGACTCGAACGATTCCTAGCTTGGATTTGTGGCCGATACACAGTCCGCGAATGCTGCTTGTACCCTCGCTTCACGGGCCGATGCACTCCGTAGGCTTGGGCTTGAGCTTGAGCTTGAGCTTTAGCTTTTGGCTTGTTCACTGCATATTTCCTTACTATTTTACTACGTCACTATGTACCTAGGTACTCTTGAAAGTTTTCTTGATAAAGTGTCCTTTCGTAGATCAATCACAAATCAATCATCAATCGAATGAATTGAGAATTATCCGAAATGAGAATATGAAATAGTCAAAAAAAAACAATCAAATCTAGTGCATTATTCGTCGCGTTTCCTCCATTCGGAAAGAGATCAATTGATAAATTAATAAATTAAAGAGAAACAAATCCCGTCAACATTGTCAGGCCTACTCATCTCGTCTGATAGGAGATAATGGCCAGAGAGGCGTATTATATATTCATCCAGACTCCTTCGTGGCCCAAGCCGTGAACATCAACATCGTCGTCGTCTGCAGTTCCGACGCGACGGTCGTCGGTGACCGGCACCGAGGTGACGATATGCGGCACAACCAGGTGAACTCCCTTGGAAGCGGCGGCTCCACTAGTGGAAAACGACGGGTTGTGTCTTGGCGGCAAAGGGCGAGTAGAATGCATGGTCTTGGTTGCGTTCACATCCGAGAGAATGAAAGTAGTACCAGCGGTCCCAGCGCTGATATAATCGACGGCCGAAACTGGGCAAGGAGGGGTAGACACCGAGAGAAAAGATAATGGAGGGCTACCCGTCACGGAAGACGAGGCGGTGGTGGTTGTAGGAGTGTGGACGAGAGAAGGCGCGGTGCTCATCATGGTCGACAGGCTGGAACTGCTCGAAGTACTGGTTCGAGAAGTCGGGGACCGACGAAGCGGTAGGACGGCATGCATTGTTGAAGCGGACGAAGATGACGGAGTCGACGACGACAAAATCGGGTTGGGGGGTTCGCCGTCCGCGAGACTAGGGCGCGGATAATGGAATTGAGAGAGAAAGAGCCATGCCTCGCTGGACGCGAGTGAGGTCGAGGTCCGGCCGCCGCCGCCGCTGCTGCGGCCATTGCTGCCAGGTATGATGGGCTTCCATTCGGTGGGGTCAAGATCTGACTTGGCATCGTGCAGGTCGCATGGTATCGAGACCGCAGGCCGGGCTGATCCGGGCGTAGGGCACGTCGAGGTGGAAGAGAACGTTGACCTGGCTTGGTCAAGATTGATGTTCATGTTCATGTTGATGTTGACGGGTGAGGAGGAAGTCATGGTGTAAGTGGAAGCCGAGAGAGGCTTGCAGGAGTCTTTACGACGGCAGCTATAAACAAGTCAGAAATAAAATAACATTAAAGAGAGTTTGGTGGATGCAGGTATTTATAGAGTAAAAACGATAAGAACATACCTCTCACTGCAGTACAGCACCGAGTTGCTGGGCACCATTATCTGTTTCTCGCACATGGCGCTAGTAACGTACGTCAGCCAAGTACAGCCAAAAAAGAAAAGAAAGCAATATTGCAGTCTAGGAACACAAGGAATACGAGATAAATTGGATGAAACATATGACTCTCCAGTGGAATGGAATGTGAGACAAAGACAAGCAGGGGAAAAGCAGAATGAGGCGCAGGCCCGCATGGCCACAAGGTACGTAGGATAGGTACATGGCAGATAGGTGCACGAGGAGTCATAGTCATAGATAAGGAAACAAGCAGAGATAATTGCCACATACCAATATTGCAAAAAACTTGCTGCCATTTCGATGGGTGCGTCGTCGTCCTCTGGCACAGTCCGGTTGACAGGACTAGAGCCTGCTCCGAGTAGTCGTCGAGGATGTGCCTTTTTGTGCTGATTGAGATGGGCTGGAGTGTGAGTAGTATACTGGGCAGAGACGGTTCTGCGATGAATAGGGGGCCGAGACGACTTGATAGCCGACGATCCCTTGGGAGCAACGGTGGAAGAAGAAGGAGAAGGGGATGAATCAGCACGGCGGTGAAGATGAGGTCTTTTCATGGATGGCGGTGTAGTAGTGGTAGTAGTAGTAGTAGTGGTGGTGGTGGTGGTAGAAACAGGAGGATTAGGAAAGTGGCTAGCCGCGGCGCCTCTATTTCTATGAGGCTTTTGTTGATGGCGGTGCATGATTGACGGCCTGCCAGATAACATGGCATTTGCTGAGCCTGTGTCTGTGGAGGCCGGAGTATGTGCAATGACAATCTGTAGAGTGGATCGCAGGGATAGCAGTACAGGATGGGCGTTTCACAGGCACGCAGAAAGCCTGGTGAGGCCAGAGACGAGGTAGGACGATGATCTGCAGAGATTCTGTGTATCTTTGTTACGGTCGAGGAATTTGATTGAATTGACGCAAAAATGAATCCTTTCCTTTCCGATGATGACTCAATCCAATCGATGCGATCTGGCGAGACGCAGGTACCAGAGAGACAAGCTAGGGAAGAAGCGGAAAAAGCAACGAGGCCCCGAGATAAGAGAGATAGATAGATAAGAAGGAGGGGAGATGAGGAGCGGTGTGGATGTTTACAGAGACAATACTTTAGTAGATGGCAGCATCGAGGATGATAATAATAATAAACATTGAAAGAGGAAGAGGAGAAGAGGAAAAGAGGAAAAGAAAAGAAAGAGAAGAAAAGAAAGAAGAGAAAGAATATATGCCGTGATTGATGCCTGATTGATGCCGTGAAGCTCTTTTCATCACGCAAGCGCAACCACGGATTGACTCAAAGCAGTAACCCATCTACAGCCCCTTCTAGACTCTGCATTACTACTATCTAAACAATAGTATAGAGTAGAATATTCATAATAGAACATAGGGTAGAGCTATATCTGTCAAGACAAGCAGTCCTTCTGCAGCTTGACACTCCAATGAGTCCAATCACATCCATAAAAGAGAGTCTACTGATTCGATTATATGCACTTCTAGTCTTCTACCAACCGTATCCGGGCATTCCGATGTCTGAGAGTCCTGATTCCTGGCCTCGTGCCGTGCCCCAAACATGATTCTAGAACACGCTGATCTTCTGTTGGACAGACTGATTCCAGTCTGGGGTTAGGGTTGGTCACGGACAAAACAGTCGGCAGTTTCATTTTCGTCTCTTTAACTTGACACTTGATACTTGATGTATTCAATGTTAACTTGTGGTAGTACACACTGTACACACTTACACAGCAGGCTAACGGTCAAGCTTTATTTGAGGTAATTTCCATCTCTTCTCCGGTAAAAAAAATGAGGCCTCTAATAGCTAGTCGGGACTACGACCTCTTCTCCCCGAGAGTAAGGGAAATCATGATCTAAGATCAAGACAGCTGACGCAATCATTTCCCTTGCATTCAGTCGCATAGACTCGAATATGAATATGTACGTATTCGCTATTCGACATTGCATTTCGAGCGGGTGAGTTTGTCCAGTATGTGGTATCTGGTCTAGGTAGGAGGTACCTTGCGACCCGAGGAAAAGCGAATCAAGGTACCCGCGTAGAAAGCAAAAATGACGCCTACACTCACTCACTCACTCACTCAATTGCATTAAATGGCGCAATCGGGACCTTTTGTCTCTTAAGTGGAACTGAGAGTACTCTTGCAGCTTCAGGTGACACCGAATGTGAGGCGTCGAATGTTTGGTCGATTTTCAAAGGTCGACAGTCGACACATGCCAGCCAAAGTACCCCAAATAGACCAGTTGGAGACAAGGAGCAGCCCATTCAAAGAAATTCAGATTGTGTGATTGGGTATCTATCAACGCCTGTCCATGCAAATGGTCACAAAAGAAAATCTCCCATACAGCAGTGAACAAAAAAAGGGAGAAAAAGTCAGCCAGATCATTTGGCTACACCTTCACTTCGCTCTGGTCCGTTGTCCTTATTCAAACTCCCTTCTACAATCGTCCCCTCCTCAGTCTTGCGTTGCGACTTGACCCCGGTAAGAAACTGTTCCGGGACTCCCTTAGCAGCCACCGTTGCACTGCCAACATAACACCCCAGCATCTCGCTCCAGATGTACTTTTGCTCGGTCAAGTTGCGAATCTCTTGATACCCAATGACATCCGCAAAGGGGAGACCAGTGCCAGGGTCGCGATAGCGCGATAGCTGTGAGGTGATTGGGCAGAGGTGAGATGATATTTCTGGTCAGACACGTTAGTAAGTTTTTTTTTTTTTTTTTTTGATCAATTTCTAAAAGAGGACTGTCTTCACAGCAAGAGGAAACATACTGGTTAGACGCGGCGGCTTTTTGGCATTAAAGTAGATGCCGAATTCGCGGCTGTTAATGGTCGCATTGTCAAAGTTCTCGAGCACAAGGAGATTCCGACCGGTATGCTCGATTTCGTCAGGTCGCGCGGGCGCTTCGGCTCCAGCTTTGTCTTGGCCTTCGACGAGTGCAGGCTCGGCCACAGATGTATGCGGGTCAATGCCTGACTGCGAAACGTCTTCGTGCATGGAGACATCGACTGCTTCTGTGCCCTGCAGACTCGGCGGAGCGGTATCTGTCTTTGACGTCTCGACGGGCTGAAAATTGTCAACAGTGTTCTGGCCAACGTCATCCATCTGGACATCTTCATTTTCTGCACTCTTCTCGGCGGTTGTATCAGTTGCGGGCGCTTTCTCTGGCTCGTTCTGACCAGATACTACCACATCGGGTGCCTGGGGTACATCTATTTGCATTTCCACCTCTGGTGCAGAATTCTCGTCTGCTGGTTTTGACTCGGATGGTTCTGGCTCAGAAGCAACGTTGACGTCGGTAGTCGAAGTTTGGTCGACTGTCTTATTTTCTTCTTTGCCATCTGAAATCTTTTCTCCGTCCTTTGTAATTCCGGCGTCGCCATCTACTTTCTGATCGTTGTCTAAACGCACTGTAGCTTCTCCTGTAGCGGACGCCGGGTCTGGTATGGCATTGGGCTCTGACTCTGGCACTGGCGTTGCAGTTTCAGACGCATACTGGTGAATACCGTCCAGAAAGCCCTGCGTTCCCGTAGTTTTGTCCTGTTGTGTCTGCGTGGTGACCTGTGGCTGCCCGCTGGTACCATCGCCCTGAATAGTCGTAATCGCCCCTGTAGTTTCTGTAGAAACCGGAGCCTGAGCTGCCGACCCTTCTGGTTCCACCTTTGGTGCATCTACTGTAGCAGCAGCAGCGTCCTTTGAAGGCTTTTTCTTCCGGTCGGACTCCTTTTCTTCCGGCTTTGGCTTCGGCTTCACTTCGACGTTTCCTACGCGCACCAACTTTCCATTCACCCACTTGGCAATTCCGCTCCACCACGACATGACAGGACCTTCGAGACGACGGTTCTGCAGTGCTTCAAGCTTGGCCTTGCGTTCTTCGGCTTTCCGCTTCTCCATCTCTTCCCAGCGGTTGAGACTCTTGCTATTCAATCGCTCGATTTTGGCAGCTTCCGCCAACCGTTCCTCCTGAGTCATGACTTTCGGTTTCAGCCGTGACTTACGCTTCGCTGCTTCTTCCATGTTGGCAATGAGCTTTATTCGTCGTTGTTCACTATCCTTCAGTCGGGCGTGCGTCAATTCCTTATTCTGCATCGTTTGACGACGCGAAGACGACCGCACGGGTCCTTCTTCTGTAGTCGGGAGCCAGGAGACTCGTTCTGATTTTTTCTTTGGTCGCGGCGTCGTCGTCGTCGTTGCTGTACTAGTGGACGCCGCACTTGACCGTTTAGGCAAGTCCAATTTGACCTTTTTCCGCAACGCGGTCAACCGTAACGATTCTTGGGCTTTTCGTTTTTTGCGATCGATTCTTGCTTGTTTCTCCAATTCTTTCTCCCCTTCCAAATCGTCGTCGGGTGCATTAGGGCCGCGATCATATTCGTCGTCGTCGTTCTCGGACGACGAATCGAAGCGCATATCGTCACCCTCGGGATCAGCGCCATCACCTTCCCCTTCCCCTTCCCCTTCCCTTTCTTCATTTTCGTCAAACTCGTCGTCCTCTTCGTCCTCGGCAAAGAGAAGTGTCAAATCGTCGTCGGCAGCGGCATCGATCAGCGAGGACATGTTTCTCCCTGCAGTGCTTCGTTTTTGTCGGCCGGCGACCAGGGTTTCGACCACTTCTTCTTCATCTTCTGAGGTGTCGGCTCCAGTAAAGGAGCTTGTCTCGTTGGGAGATGCCATTATGCTCGCTATATGGACAGGGTAATAATAGAGTAGATTAGGAGGAATATCTCTTATATTCGATTCCTGATGACATCCCGAGTATTTCTCCGTATACTCCGGCAACGCGTCAAAGAGAGTAGTTTGGAGAAGGAAATTCAAGTCCGTTAAATGACCCAAGTTAGTTACGGCCTTACTTAGTTAGGTTAGTCAAGATGAATTAGTAAGCGCTACAAAGGCGGTCGGCAGTTTATTTACCATGCAGCTCAGCAGCTGTTGTAATCAACAACCTACTTGTATAAGAACTTCGACTAGATCCGTACTTTTAAATAATGTTATAGGCTAAATATCAATCATAAAGTTAGTCAAGTCTACTAACTATTCTCGCCTTTGTTGTCAATTAGAGAGATAACGTAGTAAAAGAAAATCCGGCAGAATCAAGTCTCTTGGCTTTATTGTATGTTACGATAAATCGACTCGTCCGAGTCCTCTGGGGCTGCTAAATTAACTTCCTTGTTATAGGTAGTCTAATAATCAATCACCTTAACTCCATTAAAATTATAGCCCGGTAACTCACTGGTTAAGAGTTATTTTGTGTGTTAGTTAAGCAAACTATAGTAAATAACCATCACGTGACAGACTGCTTACATAAGGCGGGCTAATGCAGGTACCCCGATCCAGCCAAGGTCGCTCGCTGTTTCTCCGAATTTCTTTTCTCCTCTCCAAACTGTTTCACAACGCGGAGATTTGCTTGGCTGGCCAGCTTCATTGGAGCGTCGACTTCAACTCTGCTCTTAGCTATGTCTCTGTCTGCCGTGCTTCCCAGACAAAGGGATGCCTGCTATTGGACGCACCCCGCTTAGCGACGGGAGTATTTATAGCCTCGAACAAGGTAGTCGGCGTGTCACTTATCACAGGACAGCTGATGTTCCTCGATATCATTAGTCGGCTACTTAGTATTGACTATAGTAAGCTTACCTTTACCAACTTGCTTCTCGTCTTTCTCATACATACTCTTCTTCATAGTTTACCAGGGTACAGAATCATCTCCTTCATGAATCCCTCTCTCATCCCTGATTGTGTGCAGCGGAGCTGATGGACACCCGGGAAAACAGCGAGTCATGCGTCGAAACACAAGCCCCTTACTGCAATCCGTCTTGCAATTTCTACTGATCTTCCCACTACTCCGTAAGCACTGTGTTTTTCTTAGTTCACCCGCTCCGGACTCGACTCAGACATACAGGCGACTACTTTTAGACCGATGGTACGGAGTAGATTGAGTAAATTCCGTATTTTTGTATCTCTGTTTTGTTGGAAGATGGAAGGATAATGGATATATGGATATATACATTGTACGGTCACTGTATGAAGAAGATGCAATTGGAGCTGCCGGGACGTATGGAAATGTGAAACACCTTGAAATGATGGTATGGCCCGTGTAATTTCTCCATACTACATAGTTAGTACACCAATGTAAGTGTAATGTACGATGGTAAATTACCATAATACCATAGTACCATAATACCATACAATACGCTGCCCTCCAGCCGTAGCGCCTGCCAATGCCAATGTGTATCACTCCTCCGTACCATACAAAACAGAGTAAGAGTAAAGTAGTCTGCTGGCACTTCATCTCATCTCATCTCATCTTCTCTTTTCCTCCCTCTCGCATCCTCTCTCCATCCTCAATCCCCTCCCCCTTTCGCTTTCTTTTCGTCGCCTCGCCCTCTCAGGAGGGTTTGATAATAGTCTTTATTCTATTAATACTTTCTTCTGATCACTTGCATCGTTGCCATCTATCCACCCTGCTCTAATCCAGCCCCCTCTCCCCTACGTCAGCTAGTCAGCCAGTCACTCAGCCTCTCTCCGAGTCTCTCCACTCCACACAACGACGACAACAACCTTCTACCACCCTGTCCGGTCCTCGTTCAACGAACCCTCCCACTCCCTCGAAACGCTGGCGGTCGACTTTTCCCTGCAACGGAGGTGTCTCGACGACAATTGAGTGTTGTGTGTTCGCATCGGGAATTTCTCCTAGTCATTGATATATTATCCGGGACTTCTTCCATCATTTTATCTCCCTCCTTCGTCGCCCCCTTTTCCCGCATGACGTTGTCCATCGCCGTTGCATGCCGCATTCCGTGATCCCTCATTCCTACGACTTCTCGTCTTTTTCCAGATCGAGCAACTGGCAGAGCGTGCTTGTTGCCTCGTCAGTAGTCTTACGACTTGGAAAGTTGTTTGACGGTTTTCCCGCACCGGCACGACTTTTGGTCGCGTGGATGCTCAACTGCTGACAACCTCGACCGCTCAATCGACAGACTGTCTGTTCGGCTCTTTCTTCAAACCTTTATTCAGCAAAGATATATCTAATTGGCGACTCGTGCATCAATCTAATCCATGGGATTTGGATCGCCGGTGTCCTATTCAAGAAACTGACTTTGATCCTGTCGGGCTGTCTCGACTTTTTCACTCCTTCCGTGCCGACAATATCGGTCTACTATTATCTCCGCTTGAAACTTTTCTATAATTTATAATGGCTCCCGTCGCGCGGCCAGACGGCCATCTCAATTTGAATCTAAATTATATTCCCGCACCTCAACAAATGTCGGGCACGTCCACGGGTAGCAACTCGCCGAATGAACTACCAGCGAACATGGGGAAGCCCCCGTTCAGCTCGAACAACGGACTAGGAAGCGCCCAAGGCCCATTAGGAAGCACTCGCGTAGGGGCTGGATCCCCGTCTCACGATCTCGGTACTCGTTTGTATTCCAAACGGTAAGATTCTCACTCCTTCAATTTGATAGTGGGTTGAATATATAACGCCTTTCACAACTATCTTCTGACCATTGTTTTTGCCTCGGATAGTGCACGAGAGATTCAAGCTCAGGAAGGCGTTGCGACAAGCATTTGGGGACCCCCAACTAGCGGCCACTCGACTCCGCTGCGCGAGAATATTCCCGAGTCTCCAAACCAGGATGAATTCCCCAATCTCATTACTTCAGAGCCCACCCTAAGTAGTCCGGCTCGAAGGGCAAGAGCAGGTACCGTGCCGTCACGGTTCTCACCTCCGGTCTCCTTGGCTACATCATCCCAGCCGTCGTCCTTTATTTCCAAAACATCACGGCCTACGCCGTCTACCAGCCCATTCCGGCCTCCCGGGTTATCCGGCATAGACACGAGCAGCAGAACGGCCACTTCCGGGCCAGCCCCAAGTACCGCCGTTCTATCTCGACTCCGAGCAGGATCTATGCCTCAGCGATCGAACAATTTCCTCGGTTCCTCTAGCCCCTTTGGGCCTTCTGTGTTTTCGACAAGTTGGGCTTCAGGTCGAGATCGAGCTACCACTTTGACAAGCATTCGTTCGTCTGAAGCTCCGACTTCTCCTTCTCAATCTTCGTTTTCTGGTGGCGGTCTTGCCGACAGCGACGTCAAGACTCTTGACTATTTGGGACTGGCTGAGACTCCACAGCATCTTCATGCGTCACATGCTCATTCCTCTGTGGAAGCATTGCTGCAGCAACAGCAACAGCAGCAATCTTCGCTTCCTCCACTTCTCGCGGAATTGGCTATGATCAAAAACAACAATAGCAGGTTTCGGTCCTACTCGGTCAATGCAAAAGAAAAATATGCTGAAGATGACGAGGAATACGGCACTCCCTATCCGCAGATGCCATCGGGCAATTTGACCCCGTCCGCTGCGGCCACTGCTGCACAGCTCGCTGCCACACAGGCCCAAATTCACCAACATAACCTTGCCGTCCAAGCCTTTGCTAGCCACGCTTCTGCGAGTCGTCCTCGCGCCCGTACTGCTGGAATTCTAGACGCTCCTCCGCAGCGCTCGTCTATTCGCAACTATCTCGCCACTCCTTCGCGCCTGGAAAATAGTATCAGTGCTGCGGATCTGGGTATTGCAGAAGGCAGCGAGTACGACGAGTTGTCTGAGGCTGTGCAAATGATGCATCTTGGTGCACCCAATGGCGCGAACGTGCATGCTCGTGCTGCAGCAGAGGTTGGAGACGAAGGCAGTATTGAAGGTCCCACCAGGGCATTATGGATCGGGAGCATCCCTGTTTCCACTACCGTGACTTCACTCGATGCAATTTTCTCACTGTACGGCAAAATCGAATCCACACGAGTCCTGACTCATAAAAATTGCGGTTTTGTCAATTTCGAGCGTCTCGAGAGCGCAGTGCAAGCAAAGAATCTTCTCAACGGCAAGGAAATATTTCCTGGCGCCGGACCCGTGAGAATTGGCTATGCAAAAGTCCCCGGTGCATCGTCTGCGACGGGCACCCCCGGCGCGAATGGTACCCAGATGTCTCCAACTCCCGATCCGCACAGGGATCGTGGTGAGTTTGGAGAAGTAGAGTCGTCCAAACCTGAACGTGTGGGTTCGGAGATCCCCCAGGTTCCCCCTTTGTCTGAATTGAAGGATGAAATTGGCGAAATCGTAAAGGAGTTTGGGGCCAGCGACGCCGAGGCCCAGGCAATTACTGCTAGTGTCCAGAGATCAGTCTCCTTTCAGTCATTCAATGACGAAATTCCTGCCGTTCCTGAGCCAAGTGCCGCCAGAATGCATGATGCGCCCAAGCTTCGCGATATTCGCAAGCGAATTGACAATGGTTTATGCTCAGTGCAGGAAGTTGAAGAAACAGCAAACGGCATGCTGCCAGAAATCGCCGAATTGGCTTCAGACTATCTTGGAAACACGGTCGTGCAAAAGCTATTCGAATTTTGCACCGAACCAACAAAGGAGCAGATGCTTCTTCAGATTGCACCACATTTGGCAGAGATTGGGGTTCATAAAAACGGCACGTGGGCCGCACAGAAGATCATCGATGTTGCAAAAGCTCCGAATCAAATGCAAATGATTGTTGATAATCTGCGGCCATACACGGTTCCACTTTTCCTTGACCAGTACGGCAACTACGTATTGCAATGCTGTCTGCGTTTTGGTAGTCCCTATAACGACTTTGTTTTTGAGACCATGCTTAGCCGAATGTGGGAAGTCTCTCAGGGACGATTTGGGGCCCGTGCTATGCGAGCTTGCTTGGAGAGTCACCACGCTACAAAGGACCAACAACGAATGCTAGCAGCTGCCATTGCCTTGCACAGTGTTCAGCTTGCAACAAATGCTAACGGCGCCCTATTGTTGACCTGGTTTCTGGATACCTGTACCTTCCCTCGCCGTCGAACTGTGCTTGCTCCTCGCCTTGTCCCTCACTTGGTTCATCTCTGTACACACAAGGTTGCATACCTGACCATTCTGAAGGTCATCAATCAGCGTAACGAACCCGAGGCCAGGGAGATCGTTCTCAAGGCTCTCTTTTTCAGTCCTAACGATGAATGTTTGGAACGCATTCTCAGTGACCCCAGCTCGGGTGCTACCTTGATCTTCAAGGTTCTCACCACACCTTTCTTCGACGAGTCGATGCGGTCAGAGGTCGTCAAGAACGTGTCCCGGGTTCTGACCAAGCTCAAAGCTACCCCGAGCCAGGGCTACAAGCGACTGATGGATGAGGTCGGGCTGTCGTCTCGTGCGAGCTCTCGCGATCACCATGCACCGAGAGACGGAAGTGTAGGCCATGGAGCAAATGGCGAGAAATCACAGCATCGGCCGACATCACGTCAGACCAGCTCTGGGTATTCAAACAATCAGTCCGCTGATAGGCAATTTTCTGCGCAGTATCCCGGTGGTGCAAATATGGAGAATCCGACATCGATTGGGCGTCCCGCCGAGCAGCCTTATGATTATGCATCCAATGGGATGAACGGACTCGGTGGTATGAGCGCGGGCCCCAACTTTACGCCAGAAAATCTCCTGTCGTTACAGCAGCAACAAATGCAATATCAAGCGTACCTACAATCGCGAAATTTACCTCAAACCGGCATGTATCCCACGGCGATGCCTGGGGCCGTCTTCCCGAATTATCCTGGATCTATGGGCAACATGAGGAATGTTTCAGGCGGCGGTAGCGGTGCCATCCAGGGGGCGACGAACCAGATGAATCCAAATCCAATTTTGGGACAGCCTGCATTTGCACCTCCTCAATTCAGCCCTGTGCTCAACCCGGCTCAAATGTATCAACAATATTCGACTCAATACTATCCCCAGGCTCAAGCCATTCCCGACCAGGGTGGGGTTGGTCGACGTGGACGTGTAAGTCTTCTGCATCGTATATATCGAATTATCCCGCTGACATTTTTTGATTAGCATTAAACTGAGAGAATTTCTCGATTTGCGTTGGATTTATCCGCCATTCTATTCGACTGTACTCGCTCAATATAGACTCTTGTCTTGTAGAAAACATTCTTCTCCTTTCCTCTCTCTCTTTTTCTCTCTCATTCTCTCATTCTCTCATCTTGAGTTCATTCTGAAAAGCGCACCTTGCACGAACTGCGTGGGAGATTTTTTTCGTCGGTTGTATTTTGTTCTTTTTCTCGTTTTCCCTTTCTTATTTCTTGTCCTTGTGTTTTACTTACGGCCTTGAATTGCACATCGGCGCTGGATCGTACGGTGGAAGACAAGGATTATGATGAGTTCATTTACGGTCATTCGTTTCTAGGATCTCTTTTATTCTATTTTTTCGTTTCTTTTCTCTTTATATCTTCTCTACCATGTCGGCTCGCATGATTGCTTCGCAGCTCTTTGTCGACTTGAGCGAGGTTGAGATTGAAGGTTGTTGTATTCTTTGAATACTGCCAGCCAAGTACTATGTTGTTTTAAGGCCTTATATGAACGTCTTAGATGCGTGGTCAGGGTTGAAAATTTTGAATGACATTTGGTAATTGCGTTCTACTGTTGGTTCCAAGGTTGGTGGCTGTATGGCCATGATAAATCCTGGGTAATTAGACATTGAGAATGTTCCGGAGGATATGATATCTCGAATTGGGGAATTTAAAGTGTCGTAAAGTCTAGATGCATCAGTAAAAGCCCAGATGCAATAGATATCACTGTCTCTTCGAACATTGTCTACTTGGACTTGGGCCTGGTATTATCGGCTTCAACTGGGATATTTGGCTCTAAATCTTGCCATATTTTGACATGCATCTCTCTCTCCATTACGGCTACCTACTGGGGAGCATTGTGGGGCAATCAAATATCGGTGTCGACCATCGATCGATATGCCCGGGCATTTTGATATCCATTTTTCTTCGCTTTCAGTCGTTTCATTCATATGCCTAGTAATCTTCACACCATGGCAGACAAATCAACAGCAGAAGCTCTAATACCTCGATTTCAGATTCAGAAATTACTAAATCAAGGTACGTACACTTATCCACCACTCACTGCACGCGAGAGCAGAGAGAAAGAGAGGAACCTGAAAAAACAGCATGATTAACTATCATCCAGATCAAAATGACCGTCGCATTGCACTCCTAGGCCAAATCGATGGGAAAGAGGGTCTTCTCATAGTCGAACGCGCGGCGTTCGCGACAGAGTCTCTAGAGACACTACAAGCACTGCAATCGAGAATTTCTCGAGTGCGCAATCTCGGCGACAACGACGTGTATAAATGGTACATGGCAAATTTACGAGATGAGGACGGCAGAAGCGGCAATGAGCTTCTACCTCCAGATCTCAAGCTGAATCTGATTTGGCCTTGTACGGCGCAACATATTAAAAAGTACTCTACCCAGGCTGTTCGCATGGTTACGGAAACTCCGCGGATTTACAAGGACTATATTCGGCCGTACATGCAGCAAAAGCGAGAGGAAGGACGGTTGAATTGGGTGTTTAATATTCTCGAAGGTCGGACGGAACAAGAAGATGTGATTTATAGAGATAAAGGCACCGCCACCGTCGACAACGCCGACGACGACGACGACAAAAGCAAGAGTGGAGTGGATGGATTTCTCATGCTCCCGGATCTCAACTGGGATCGCAAAACAGTGAGTTCCTTACACTTACTAGCTCTAGTTGAGCGACGAGACATTTGGTCCCTGCGCGACTTGAAGAAGAAGCATATCCCCTGGTTGAAGTATCTCAGACAACGACTGGTTGAAGCTACAGTCAAGACGTACGCGGGTCGTATTGAGGAAGATCAGTTGAAATTATACGTCCATTACCAGCCAACCTACTACCATTTCCACGTGCATATTGTCAATGTCATGCTGGAAGCGGGCCAGACGCAGGCTGTCGGTAAGGCGTTTGGGTTGGAGAATATTATCGGACAACTTGAAGTGATTGCTGGTGACCAGGAAGCTGGAATGGCGGATGTGGATTTATCGTATTATCTGGGAGAGGCCAATGATCTTTGGTCAAATGTCTTTGAGCCGCTGAAGAGAGGGGAGCTTCCGGATAAATCAAAGTAGCTGCTTCTTTGGTTCATAGACATGGTTTTCTCCAGCAATATGGGTCTTTTGTTGTAGTCTGAATAGATGTTCGAGTATCCCGCACGAAACATACGGATTGTCAGATGACATAAAATGAATAATTTTTAGAGTATTTCCAGTTTTATGGTTGTCCCGCTTTCTTCCCCGCACCGCATCTTATCTTTATCTTTTATCGCCTCCAGATCTCACATTGTTCTCTCAGACAACCCTAGAACCATCCTTGACAAAACAAGCAAAAAGAGAAAAGAAAAGATGGCTGAGAATCCGGATGTGCCCAACGATAAAAAGGCATTTGTGCCTCTAGGTACGTCGAAACCAAGAAACCGCTCCGCGTAAACCGATACTGACAGCGAGGTAACTTATCGACCGACAGAAAACAATCCCGAGGTGATGTCGCATCTTGTGCATCAGCTTGGACTCTCGTCGACCTTTGGCTTTACAGACGTTTACTCCATTGACGAGCCGGACCTGCTTGCCTTTGTTCCGCGTCCGTCGTATGCGCTTTTGCTTGTTTTCCCCGTGTCGAAATCATACGAAGACTCGCGCATCGCAGAAGACGGGCCCTTGTTGGACTACAACGGTACAGGGCCCGACGAGCCCGTACTGTGGTTCAAGCAGACCATTCGTAACGCATGCGGTCTGATCGGTCTGTTACACGCAGTTAGTAACGGGGAGGTCCGGAATCATATCGTCCCTGGCTCCGATCTGGATAATCTGCTTCGAGAAGCCGAGCCGTTGAAACCCATCCAGCGCGCCGATCTGCTATACGATAGTAAGGCTCTTGAAGCCGCTCATGCCGATGCCGCTAAGCTGGGTGATACTGCTGCGCCGGAAGCAGAAGATCAAGTCGATCTGCATTTCGTTGCATTCGTGAAGGGCAAGGATGGACAGTTGTGGGAGTTGGACGGTCGTCGAAAGGGTCCCTTACAAAGAGGCCGTCTGGCGCCAGACGAGGATGTACTCAGTGAGACAGCGTTGGAAGCAGGTCCAAGACGTTTTCTAAAGAAAGAAGCAGAAGGCGGGAAAGGCGATTTGAGATTTAGTCTGGTCAGTTTAGGGCCGGTCTTTGATTGAGTCTCGTTTTCTTTTTATGATGAAAATATCCATGGATGAGGCGTTGGGTTAGAACTTCTTTCTTTTTAGTTATTCTCCCTCCTGCAAATTGCAATCATTAATGCTACACCACCATCGGTCAGCACTGAATTTCAAAACATCATTTCCACACGCCGTCCATCCGGCCGTCAGATTCCTGGCAAAGACTTCCAGAGCCGTGTAGTCTTTAACAAGTCTGATCTCTGGATGGAGAAAAAATAATTTCTCGAGAAGCTTCTTGAGGTTCGGTTTCCGTGAATGTGTATCGGGCACTGCTGCAATGATCCGCTGCAATGGCTCAAAGTCTCCCTCATTCGTATCCTCAGACGGCCTCGTGGCTCTGGTCTTGGGTCTCCCCAGAAATAACACTTCATACGGCTTTCGCCAAAGTCCATCCAAAGGAACAACCATTTCGCCGTTCCGGGTAGTCTTGACCCATATCCAGATCTCAAAGACTTCAAGACCTGTAGTTGAAAATACCTCGTAGGCTGCTTGACGGGATTTCGCATTGTTTGTAGTCCATATACCCACAATTGCAGGTGCAGCGGCAGTGGCAGCAGCGTCTTCGGTAGTAGAGTTGCTCTGAAATTGAAGATGTGAACGAACAACTTGCTGCATCAAGGCTGTCAAGCTGCCCATCTCTAAGTAACTTGGGGTTGAATACTGTGATGATCGGCGCACAGAACGGTTCGGCCAAGGGGGGTCAAATAAAATAACATTGAATTTCTGGCTAGGCCGAAGTCCTGGTATTGGCGAATGCTCCTCGGTCTTTGAGTCTGGATCGATAACCGCTGATAGGTTGCATAGTATGAAAGACGACTTTGTAGGAAGAGTGTACGCTGTTGTGTTCTCGGCTTTGTTGACGACGTCTTTGACTTGGATTCTGACCGCTCTTCTCTCTGACGGATTCCTGACTTCCACTCCGCAAAGCTCGTCGAGTCTTGGAAATATGTTGGTGGCTGACGGTGCAATCATCAAGGGAGGCAAATCTTCTTTCTCGACCCTATGGTCGATTGAATCTCCACGTGAAAATTTCCTTTTTTTGTTTTTGGATGGCTTAGACATCGTTGCAATGAGATCCATTTCCGGACCCGGGTCTGCAAGGTCATCTCGAACGATTCGGGACCTGCACCATTCTGAATTTCCTAGTTCTCCCCGCAAATGAACTAGAGCCGCCTGTATTGACGATTCTATCTTTTCGTGAAAGACCTTCTCCGACTCTGGAATATTAGCAAGCAGTCGATTCCGGGCAGCTTCAGACTTTGGCTCGGGGGCATTCGGATAGGGATGTTCCAGCGGCTCTGAAGACAGGATTCTTCTGCTGAGACCAGGGTCATGACACGAATGGATATTAGTCGTCTGCGATGCTTCAAGTGAACCTGGTATATCAACTAGGAAAATTAATTGGTCGTCATTCTGATATATTATAGAGTCTATTTCATCCATTTTTGAGACTTCCCTTGCCTTTGCAGATCCTTCGTGGGCAGATATAAGATTTGTTGGATGTTGCGGATGAGGAATTGTTGAATCTGGAATCCAGTTTTAGAAGCCCTAACCCTAGCAAGATGCCCTTCATTTATAACAATTTGCTAAGTATGAAGGATCAAAAGCAAAATTGATCTTTATTTTCATGTTCACAATTTATGTTACTGAAGTACTAATTTAAGAAGTATGAAATTGCATTTTTCATGACCGGATTGATTCTTCGGATTTCTCGGCACTTGCGCGCTCGCAATCTGATCTCGAAACCAGCAATTCAAGACAGACGAAAGCAATTCGAGTTAGGTCAGATAAAATTCGCAGCATTATGATGGCTGCTGGACAATTTCGTACATGGTTGTTCCACAAAGACGACCCTGCTGCGGATAGTCTAATCAGAAGTCCAAGTGAATTGTCGCCTTATATGAAACCTAGCACATTGGCCGTTCTTATCTCATCACCAGTTAATGGTCTGATGCGAGTGTTCTATTGGGCTCACGTCGAAGCGGAGTGCCGTTGCTCGAGCGAACACTCCATCAGGGCGGCCCGGCAGCTGGAATCCGTCGTCGTCGATCATCAAATAGTCGAAAGAACCTTGAAAGTAATCACGAGCTTTTTTCCTGGGGCTGGCCATCTCCATGCATCTACTGTCTGTTAATTAACTACTCGTTTGAACGAAGGAAAGAAATCATACCGTCTCTGCAAAACTAATCCACTCATCTACCCCTTTAACAAACACGTCATCAGACTCAGGCTCGTTTTCATGACCCCAAACTACAATATCGTCAAATGTAGCTTGACTTTGTAGGATTTTGATGGGTTCTTGAGCTGCTTCGTCTTCGGTATTGTCGTCTCGAGTTGATGCCGGAAGAACGCGATCCGTTGACAATGCGACCACTCCTGATATCCCGGATCAATCAATTGATTTTAGGTAGACTTCTTCCTTCACGCATAGAAATCATGACATACCTTGATAGCCTTCCGGAAGACGAACCTCCCGACCCTGCATTTTGCGACCTCGAAAATAAGCCGTATGCTTTCCATCTGCGGGGTCGTCAATATAATTCTTGAGCTGGGAGACAGAAAAGGTAGAAAATACCCTTATCATCCTTGACAGGATGCCAGTGGTGTTTGGAGGATTCAATCGGTCCGTCGTAGTGAATGCGGCAGGGGAGGATATTCGGCGTACAGTCTTCTGTCGATGCCTTTTCGGAGGTGGAAGCTGAGCGCAGAGCGAGCATTTTGTCGGAATCGGCAGTAAATTAAAGAAGAAGAATGTCGATATATCAATCAAAATCACCAAAACTGAATCTTGAGGAGGAAAACGTCGTGATACAAAATTGTGTAGTTTAGAGGTGAGTTGCGGAAAGAATGAATCTGTGATGAATCTGCCACTTTACGCGTGAGACGCGTTAGCTATTGATGCCTCAGGCTGCCATAAACTGACATTTTATTTCTTAAACACAACAACATACTGCATATCAAGACTTCATTGTTCTGATTCTGATTATAGAACTTTTAATACACGCTATGAATTTGAATAGAATTTCTACCGTAACAGCCAGCTCGAGAGGTATAGATCACCTCTTGCGAGCCTTCTTTTTAGGCTTCCTTTTCTTCTTGGTCGAAAGAGCCTGCTCTTCCTCCGTAATAGCAGTTGCACCTCGTACTGGCCACTTCTTCGCATGCTCTCGTTCGAATCCTTCCTTATCACGGCGAAAAAGAGCCATTGTGGCTCTTGCGTCTTCCACGCTAGAATGAGCGCCCTCTTGAATTCTCAATCCGAGTAATTCAGATGCAAGCAGTTTGAGTCGTGGAGAGCCACCTCCTGCGATTTTGCGGTACGGGGGATGTTTGCTCGTATCACGAATATCACGTTTCGGATGACTCAACATCAGAGCTTCCAAATCGTTGCGAATCGAGTGGCCAACTAGTATCGTATCCTCAAGAATTTGAGCAACGTCTTTCTGGACTTCTTCAAAGGACCGAGCTTCCACCATGTGTTTAGGTGCTATACCACTAACGTGCGTCCTCCAATCGGTCACTTTTTCTTTGGGTCGCACAAATGAATCGTAGACTTGATCGCCATTCCAATTCACAATGCTGACGCGGGCAAGCGCCGACTCTTTATCGGGGTCGGGACCAACTCCAACCATCTCACAATCGATGGCGACATATTTTCCTATTTCGGCACTATCTAGCTGTTAGATGGCACACACAAAATCCGCGGAAACATTTAAAATTCGGTTTCCACGTACGTCTCGTTAAGTCCTTCGTTGACTTTCCCATCTCGCGGTTGTTTTGTTTCTGGCTTCGAAGAGTCTCCTGACTGCGCCGTGGTCGCTGAGGATACACCTTGATTTCCTGACACATCGTCCGAGAGCTCCGTACCGGTCATGTTTCTAATCTTGGAGAATTTCCTGGGTCTGTTCGCAGGTTTCTCTGATATCGCTTCGACTCTTTTTCGCTTCAGATTACTTCCCAGCTTCGTGGTCTTATTCTCCTTTCCGGCCGAACTGCCCTTGAGGGTGACTTGGAGTTTCTTCCAGTTGGAAGAAAGAGTCTTGAGTTCCATTGTACTCAATGACATTCTAACCGTGGTCGTGTCATGGTGAAATTTGGTTGTGGATTAATCGATCGAAAGACAGCGATCTTCAGATTGGAAACTTTTTGCGGCGCTACCGCGGCGGAGATAACGCAGATGCAAACCATGCAAACTCGGCTTATCATAGCTTCAGCTGTTTATAGAGAGTATCAAAGCAAAATTCTCTGTACATATAGCTGACAATTAATTGATACTGCTGGCAACTCTACTATCTATGAGAATATTACAGTCGGAATCTACTTCCAGAGCTAGAATCATCTTCTCGAGGATTGTCGGATGCCATGATGTTTGCGTCCTATATACAGCACTCACGCAACGCCAGCCGGGTGTTTGAAGAGTAATAAAAAATAATCCGAGGTCAAGTCCCAATTTTAATGCATCACAATCCAGGAATTTGAAAGTCCTTATAAGTCCACTTCTCCGTAACCTTCCTCTTGGGTTTCTTAGACTGCGTGATCGGCTTACGAGACTCGAGCTTTCCTTGGACGATAAGAGTTCTGAATCGATCATCCAAAAGATTCCCTTCAGGTTTCAAAAGTCGCAATGACTCCTGCAACTCGTCAGGAAGAAGCACTTCTAGTCTTTTTTCAGGGACCCTATCAATAGCAAATTAGTTTCGTATCATTCGGAAAAAGGGAATCTCCAGACTTACGGATTTTTGCCTAAAGGCCGTTTCCGAAGGACTGTATCGTCACCTTCGTCAGAGCTACTGTCTTGCTTCAATTGCCGGCGAAGTGCTTCCTGATCTTCCAAACTTTGAGTGATGCTCTGGAGATTTTTGGCTTGCTCCTCCTTTTGCTTCATCTTGGCTTCCCACTTAGCCTTCCTTTCTGCTTCTTTTCGACGTTTAATTTTGTTTCGTTGTGACTGCGTTTTCCGCTCGGGCCTCTTCTTATTCAACCACTCTGGTTTTTCATATTCACTTTCAAATCCTTCCCAGGCACTTTCATCGTCTGACTTGACTTCTCCGTCACCTTCCTGAGCCTCAGCGATGAGGCGTTGTCGCTCAGCCTCCTTCTTTGCCTCCTCAATTCGCTTCTTCTCGGCCTCAATCTCTTTATTTCCCTCTTGAACAAGTAGACTGTCCCATTCCTCAAACGATGGGTTGTAACTTATGCCTCCCGTCGGTGCCTTGACCGCAGGAACCGGCTTCCCGTTTGCAGCAAGAGAGATTGGCGCTTCTTTCAGAGTGACAGGAGCGGCTTTTTCTTTCTTCTTTGGCACGTATTCGAGTTGTTTTTCAGGCTGTTCGCTTGTTTCTATCGAATCGGCCCAAGGATCATAAATAGCATCTTCTTCCGACTTGGCGGCTGGTTTATTCTCTTGCGCAACTCGCTTCAGTCTTACCCATTCCTTGTTGCTGACCCAGTCGCTCTTTTGTTTCTTCGTCTTTGGTTCGATGATACCGTCTGTTACTTTTGAGCTTGGTCGTTTGCGACTATCGACAGGCGGAATTGCCGAACGCTGGGCAAGAATTTCGTCTGCTTTTAAAAGCTTGCGCCCCTTTCGATTTGCCTTGGCCAATTCCTGGTCGCCCGTTGTATCAAGAGTGAACAGATCTGCGGATGATTTTTCGGCGACAACACCACTATATTATGTGAATTTCCGTAATTGACAAGCTCCCCTAAGAGAGACAGAACTAACCCTTTGATTTCTTCATCCCGGACTACTCGTAGTCCTTCTTGAACTTCAGTCACATCGACATTCTTACGCCAGGCCTTTTTGCCCTTTCTGGAAGGCTGCTTGAATTGCTGAGGAGCCTCAACTGCCTTTGTATTGGATGCAGCCATTTTTTCTGGTCTCCCTCACTCTCTGTGCCGTGTGATAATATATGTAAATGTAACTAAGATTGTGAGTTTAGAAATAAATAATTTTTTTTATCGATACTTGCCTGCCGCGGGGATACTAGTACTATTTAGGCTAGTCTGGAACCCGCTCGGTCGCGGCTGCTAAACTCAGCGACGGCTGTTTTTTAGTCCAAGTCGAGCTTGAAAGGATCCAACCAACTATTTTCAACATCTTCAACATCTTTCACCTTCAGACTCACTGTTAGCTTCAACTGCGGTCCCTCGCTTTTTATAAGTGTACTTACTGCTGGATCTGGACGAGTCGATATATTGAGGTTCTCTCTCCCGAGCGGACAACTGCTCCTCTCAAACCGCCACGATGCCTGTCGTCAAGGGTGGTGTTTGGTTAGTTCTTCCAGCATTGAGTCTTAACCCATCGGTCGCTAATCCCATCGCAGGACCAATATCGAAGATGAAGTTCTTCGTGCTGCAGTAAGTGGCTTGCTTTTCATCACTACTATCCTTGCCCTAAAACTGACCTGTCGCAGGTCTCAAAGTACGGTCTCAATCAGTGGGCGCGCGTGTCCTCGCTGCTTGCGCGGAAAACGCCGAAACAATGTAAAGCCAGATGGGTAGAATGGCTGGACCCCGGTATTCGCAAGATTGAATGGTCGAGAGAGGAAGACGAAAAATTATTGCATCTCGCCAAGTTGATGCCGACTCAGTGGCGCACCATCGCTCCTATTGTTGGAAGAACAGCGACACAATGCTTGGAGAGATATCAAAAGCTTTTAGATGAAGCCGAGGCGCGTGAGAATGATGAACTAGGTCTAGGTGGTCCCGGGGGAGAGGCACAGGCTCCCAGTGCAGACGATGTGCGACGGCTAAGGTATGTCCTCTACGTCTCGACCTCTCCGCCCCTTTCCCAATGCTAATAAATTCAGACCTGGTGAACTTGACCCGGATCCTGAATCGAAGCCCGCTCGTCCCGATACTATTGACCTGGATGAAGACGAGAAAGAAATGCTTAGCGAGGCGCGAGCTCGGTTGGCGAATACTCAGGGTAAAAAGGCAAAGCGCAAGGCTCGAGAGCGTCAACTCGAAGAATCTCGCCGCCTGGCAGTTCTACAAAAGCGCCGTGAACTTAAGAACTCCGGTATTAATATCAAGGTTGTCACTACGAAAAAGGGTCAGATGGATTACAATGCCGATATTCCCTTCGAGAAGGCCCCCGCCCCAGGATTTTACGACACCGTCGATGAACAATCTAGGAATGAAAGGCAGAGAGAGACGTTTGATCCTCGGAAACAGCTATTATCAAGCAAACGCAAGGTCGACCAGGATGAAGACACCGAACGCAAGAAGAGAAAGAACGACAAGCAATCGACGTCTGCTGCTGCTGCTCAGGCTGGCCGCATGCAGAAAATCCGAGAAGCTGAACAACTGAGCAAGCGACGTGCGCTCAACCTGCCCGCTCCCCAAGTAAGTGAAGGCGAACTCGAAGACATTATCAAGATGGGCATGGCCGGAGACAAAGCGGCCAGACAAGCGGGTGAAGAGGAAAGCACCAAGGGCTTGATTGGAAACTACGCTGCTATGACTGGAGCCACTCCCATCCGGACCCCTCGTGCACCTCCGCAAGAAGATCATATCGCCAACGAAATTCGAAACATAAGAGCCCTTACAGAGACCCAATCGTCTCTATTGGGCGGCGAAAACACGCCTCTTCACGAGGGAGGAGCCTCTACAGGATTCGACGGTATCGCTCCACGACGACAAGATATCGTAACACCAAATCCAATGGCCACGCCGTTCAGGCAGGGTGTAAACGGAGTTGGTGCCACACCAATGAGAGGTGGAACTGGCCCTGGCGCAACACCGATGAGAACGCCCAGAGACCATTTCGCTCTTAACAATGAGGACGGTAGTCAAGTCATTGGTAGCACTCCTCGAGAGGTCAGAATGCACGAGAACTTTATCCGGCAGCAGCTTCGTGGAAAGCTTGCCTCCCTACCGAAACCGAAAGAGACGGAGTGGGAGTTAGAAGAGCTTCCCTCAGAGTCTCAGGAGCCCACGGCAGATGGCTACCAAGCTGAAGAGGATGCTGCATTGCGTGATTCACGTGAAGAGGTAGCACGGAAGAAAGCCGCGGAAGCAGAATTCCGACGACAGACACAGGTCTACCAGCGATCTTTGCCACGACCAAGCGTTGTCGACGTCACGGCACTTTTCGAACGGGTATCTCATATCACTGAACCTGTCGAGAGCCTAATAGCCAAAGAATCCGCAAGACTTATCATTAACGACGCCAAAAAACATCCGCTTCCTGGTAGTAAAATTACCGGCAAAGCACCAGACCTCGACAAAATTGAAGATAAATGGCTTGAAACTGCTCGTGCAGAAATTTCAAAGGCTGTTGCTTCTGACAAATTGATTGAACAATGGCAAGCGGACTTCGAGACATCTTGGAGCTCAACTCATGATTCTGCGCTTCCGGGACTCGGCATGTACGATGATAGTGATGACGCTCTACGACGAGAACAAGATATGATCACTGCGTTTGACGGCGTTCAGAATGCGCTGATGGTGACTGCCGAGCAGGATAATAAGACAGAGAAGAAGCTCTCGTTGCACTTTGGAGGCTATCAAGCACGAGCGAAGACGTTACGCAATAAAATCGTTGAAGCCACCTCGGCGCTTGAAAAGGCCCGGTTTGATCTCGATACTTTCCGCACTTTACAGATAGGGGAAGATGCAGCTCTGCGAAGTCGCCTTGAGCAATTGCGCGACGAGGTTACATTGGTTGTTCGTCGCGAGCGCGAGGCTCAAGACTTGTATAAGACCCGGAAGGAAGAACTGGATTCACTGCTGGAGAATACAGTGAATGGGTGGCATTAATTTCTATCAGTTTGTGTTGTACATTATTGATTGTTAGCAATAGTTTGCTTCGGTTCATCACATCATGAGGCGTTTTCATCTCCAGAAACACTTTGCAAATGCACAAAGTTCATAGGCTTAATTGGTTGAAGTAGAGGGCAAGTGTTCTACGTCGAAGTAGATCAATAAATTGCCATATATATAATATTCAGCATGAGTGAACCAAAGAGGCAAATTTACTGTATCATTAGGGCTAAATGGCTGAATGCAGCCTGTTCAGCCTTGATGCCTGATATGTAAGGCATCATAGACATAATTAATTTGTCGCCTTCCCGTGCGAGATCAATGTTCAACTCCCAGATCCATCATCAAATCCATCGAAAACAGCCAATACAGCGTCCGAATCCATCGATTTAAGCAACTGAACATCTAATAACTCACTCAAAATAATCGAAAAATCAACCAAGCTTCACAGATGGGGGGACGCGATGATGCTGGAACGCCAGATCCTACAGAGAAAGGCTTTGCCACTCTGGCGACACTGAGGTAGGTTTGTTTTTGGGCCAACTCTATGCCTATCGACTATAATATATGTCTTTTATACGGTCGCGTTTACTAATATTGCTGATAGAATCGGTGTTAAGGCCATGGTCGAGAAAGTGAGCATTCTCCTGGGCTTTCGACAGCTTCATTTAATATTATCACGTGATATATTTTAAATATTTTTATGCCATGGACTCACGTTTTATGTCTAGGATGGAAGCCATAGAAAGGCTGAAATACTGTCTATGAGACAGCGAAAGGATACGCTATATGTCTAGTAAGTTGCACATGTTCGCTAAGATAGAAGGGCAGTCTCTTAACGCTTTTGCAGTGTGCACTATGTCGACTTCAACAAACGTTTGGACGGTGAGTGTTGCTCTGTGACGACTCCGTTGATCCCTGGTCTTTGCTGACAGCCGCTGCTACTTCAGAATGGATCCCAGCGACTCGGATCGACTTGTCGCAAGAGGTTGAGTGGCCTGCACCCGAGAAGCCAGAAAAGAAGAAGGCTCCGAGTAAAAGTGCAACTCAGAAACGTGCCAGAGCAGATAGTCGCGATGTGTCTTCGACTCCGGATTTGCTCTCTGGTAAAAATGCTAACGTTAGTAAAGTTGCGCGCCCGTCGAAGGCTGGAGGAAAGGAAAATCGATTGGACGATACCACGCTGAATCTATCGCTCGCGGGTTCCGAAGCCGTCTCTGTAGACGGGACACCCAAGGGAGAATCAGAAGATGTTGACATGGTTGATGCCGTGGATACCAAACCCGAGCCTCAAGAAAAGATGCTTGGCGATATGACTCGGGAAGAAGAGATTGAAAAGCTTCGAACGAGCGGCAGTATGACTCAAAATCCGACAGAAATCCATCGTGTTCGGAACTTGACTCGCCTTCAAATGGGCAGACATGAAATGGAACCGTGGTATTTTTCTCCGTATCCGGAATCCTTCCAGGATGCAGATATTGTCTACATCGACGAGTTCTGCTTGAGCTACTTTGACAATAAACGAGCCTTTGAGAGGCATAGGTCAAAATGCACGCTGGTTCACCCGCCAGGAAATGAGATATATCGCGACGATTATATTTCCTTCTTCGAAGTCGATGGACGTCGACAACGAACTTGGTGCCGGAATCTATGTCTGCTTAGCAAGTTATTCCTCGATCACAAAACTCTTTATTATGACGTGGACCCCTTTTTATTTTATTGCATGTGCACCCGCGACGAGACAGGCTGCCATCTTACGGGATACTTTTCGAAAGAAAAAGATTGCGCAGAAGGATACAACTTGGCTTGTATTCTGACACTACCTCAGTATCAGCGTCGAGGGTTTGGTCGTTTACTCATTCAATTCAGCTACGAGCTTAGCAAACGGGAAGGCAAGCTTGGATCTCCAGAAAAGCCACTTAGTGATCTTGGTCTTTTGAGTTATCGTCAGTACTGGAGAGAGGTTCTGGTTGAATTATTGGTTGAGCCCGGTCGAGAAGCAATCAGTGAATATGATCTGGCAACTCTCACTTCAATGACGGAGAAAGACGTGCATGAGACTTTACTCGTCCTCAATATGCTTAGATATCATGTAAGTGCCTGCACCCCTTCCGAGTTCATTTCCCCCTGTTTTTTTGGCTGACATGTGCCCGGCTGATTTTTCTCTTCGCAATTACAGAAAGGCAACTGGATCATAGTCCTTCCCGACGCAATCATTGAGCAGCATAATAAACGACTAGAAAAAGAAAAAGCAAAAGGTGTCAAAAAGATCGATCCTGCAAAACTGCAATGGAAACCTCCTGTTTTCACGGCTTCGAGCCGGACGTGGAACTGGTGATTCTAGGACCTGCTCGCTTTCCCTACCCATGTTTCTTAATGTACGGTTATGGATGATGCTTTGCGAAGGTGTTTGGTTTTTATGGAGTGTTGTCGGGTCTCTCATTACTGCAATCATTTGGGTGGCTTGACTTGTTGACAAGATATTGGTCTTGTCTCTGTATTTATTCGATCTTGCTCCTTACGAAATAACAGAGCGCACCTGGGCAGCATTACATGGCTGCGACACACCAGAGGTCACAAGCTGTATGCAAATATTATATGCGCATTGACTAGTAAAGTCTAGAAACATTCGACTACCTAATCAGGAAAGAAATATCCTTCGTTTTCGTAGAATTATCAAAGTAGGTATTCCTGACTGGTCCATCACTACTGCATCATCAATGCCGAAATCACTGAAACTACAGGGAAGGCATGGTTTCATTCCACTTAAGGTACATGATAAAAATGGTACGTGCAAATATGATTCGAGCACCCTAATCCTTGAAAAATCGGCATTACAACTGATATTGCATGCAGGACCTTCAACACAAGAATACAAGACATGAGGCCAGGTGTCGCGAAAAGGGGCGGTAAATTGAGACGGGGAAGAAAAAATTAATAAGACAAAGAAGTAAGGATGACATGAGTATTGGTCCTTGTTAATGGGGCCAGCCTCGTCCTTTCATAGCTGATTGCTGATAATATGACATAGCAAAGCTGTCAATCTTGGGGAGGAAGTAAAGGGTCTTAAAGCACTGCGCAAGTCAGAGCCATATTGATTATGGCAAGTTTTCAGTCGATGAAATGATAAACGCGTGGCGAATGAGGAAACGTGAAGTTTTTGGGACTGCCGCGCTGCTTGTTTACGCTTATCTCTTGTCCACATGCGATGTCAACTGAAGTCTCTTGAAATGAGTTGACGGTATTAAACGGTCACCGAGTGAGAATTCCCTTCGCCACTTTTGAGAGCATGAGAGGAAGAGCTTTGTCGCTTATTGGTATGCGAGGTATTGTGCTTCGATCCTGACTCTCGTGGCTTTGTGGGTTTGCGAGACCGGAAAGCGTTGGTTCCTTTCGTTTGTGCGGAAGACAGAGGTATTTTCTTGGATAGTGCTACTGATGCCGCTTGTTCGCGTCCAGGAAGATGAACAACAACCTGCCAATGTCCAGAGAGATCTTTCCTAGGGAGATCCGGACTGAACGGCTCAACACTGTGAACCTGCATCGGTCGAAGTATTTTCGGCCGAAGACGTGCTGGCGGTGGAAGTGCAGCATGCCATGCGTTAGGTGGTGCCATCACAGGTACACGAACAACAGGTAAAGAACCTGGTTCCCGGTCTTCAAAAATAGCTTCTTCCTCCTCCACTTCCTTGGAAGCTACCAATTGCGAATTCTTCATATCGCCTGCTTTGGATTGTGGGAGCGAGACCGCTGCTGAGTGCATGTGCGATTGGACATCCAGAGGTTCCTTTGTTGCAGGAGCGACAGCGAGGAAATGCTTCTTTTCGGTTGTCGACTTTCCAAAAAGACCATTGATCCGGTCTTGCCAAGATGTAACGCTTTTTACAGCCTGTGTTGGGCGGACTGCCGTTGCAGCCATGGAAGCGAACGTTGGTGGTTTCCGAGGAGGCAAGCTGATCTTCGGGGGTAATCGTACAATCGGCTTAGGTATTGGTAAGTTCACCAGAGGCCGAAGACTATCACCACTATAAGCTGGGTGGCTCGAATATGCCTCTGGAGGAGGTGGTGAAGGGCTACGCGGTCGACCATCATCTACTGTCGTGTAGCCTCGATGTACATCGGATAGGTTCGGGAAAAAGCGAGATCCACGGATGGGAAGACTGCCGAACGGCCGAGATTGAGCCTCTAAAAATGGTAGACTATCGATTGAGGCATCAAGTCCATTGAGACCTTGCAAAGGACCAGGAGGTTTTGTTGATTTGACCACGTCAATGACCTCCCTTTGACCAGCTTGTTCTCCTGACCGCACTTGACGCCAAGTCTCTGAGAATGTGACGTTGAGAGATGCGGGGGGTTCATCACGCATAGCTTCGAGTTCTCGATGAAATTTAGCATTTGCTTCAGCCTCCTGTTTCGATGCGACTGCATGGAAGTTACCCCAAGCTGAAGTTGCCGCCTGAAGATTGCGACGGCCGTCTGCTTGCCAGAGGGAAGCGGTATGCTGCGAATTAGGAGGCCCGATGGGACGCGGCCTGGCAATAGGCTGAAAAGGTTCATAGGACACATGGGTGTTCTCAGGTGGAGGAATCGCATTTATTGTTTGCTTCGGATCCGATCCAAGTCTCACGCCAACAAATGGCTGCGGAGCAGTACCTTTTTCAATATTGGGCAATACAGAAAGAGAAGGATCATTCAGGCCAACAGATCCACGAAGAGATATCTCGTGTGGAAAAGGGTTCAAATTTCGGTCGAAAGTGCCATTGCCGAGAGTCTTGTCACTGCTCAGGGGTTTCCACATGTTGGAGCTGGCAGGTGAGTGAGTGCTAGTGCTAAGCTTAGAACCAGTGCCCCATGGAGAATATGTAGAGTTTGGGTTGTTTCGCCACTGCGATTCCTTATCTTCCATCGTGGGCAATTCAATGTGTTGATCTTTCATCAACGACGGGTCATCCGGGACGACTCCATTCGTTCGAACGGTTGCTTCTGGTTTTGAATCACGTCCGGGAGAGTTGCTCTGCCGATTGGCAATTGTAGTAGCCAACGACTTTTCCCCGATTCGCTCACTAGCTGAAACCAGCTTCTTTACCGACTCAGGATGGTGAACTCTCATCATCCCATATTGTTTAGGCTCTCCACTGGGTTCAGGTACAGGCGGCTTTGGAGGAGACTGTAGTATATGCTTTTCACCTGTTGCCGAGTATTGTTCGGTTGAAGTCTCTTGTATTGCTGATGTCCGCATCTCCGATTTATCTCCAGCTTTGGCAGTGTCTGACTTTTCTTTCTCGGGCGGTGGACCGAGTGCCTCCAGCTTCAAGCGGATGCGCTCCCGACGTTCGGCTTCTTCTTTCTGTTCTTGCTCCAATCGTCGTTGACGAGCTTCCATACGTTTTTCCTTCATTATACGTTGCTGCATGAGGATGACATCATCAGCAGAGGGTTGATTAGCTTTCTGACTGGAATCGTCTGAAACTGTTGTCTGGCTTCCCGGCAACACATCAGGGGGGGCAGTGGTCTTGTTGCCGCTCGTTTTGAAGCTCGACGAATGGCTGGGCGCTATTTGGTCTTTCTCAACGGTCATAGGTTCCTGTGAGCTGGCTTTTTCAACTGGTGAGATTGCATGGTCTCCAAGTCCGTTGACAATGGATCCTCGCCTCCCTTCGATGGGTTTGACCTGGTGTTCTGCTCGACCAATCGACATGCGACGTCCAAAGCTCCCGCTGCCACCACTGACATTAGATGAAGCACGACGACGACCCCAGTGACCAGGCTCTTGATGGCTTGACCTGTGTGTCTGAAAAGCAGCAGACGGCTCTGCGGGGCCGCCAGATTCATGGTGACCAGGCCGCTGGAGGACGGTTGCCGGTCGCATGTGACCATCCCGAACTGAGGCCCTGCGAGTGTCTGATACTGGCTCATACCGGCCAGACTGGGAATTAAAGAGTTCTCGCGGAACATTCGACACATTCTCCCTCCAAGAGCGATTGAAATCGTCGGCTGCTATTTCACGTGCAGGCATCGATGTTGCACTCTTCTCCGGAACAATTTGTTCCCTAGCCTGAAAGCGGTTTGAGAAGTGGCCCTGAGCCGTTTGAATTGGAGGATTAACTGGGGAGACTTTTTCAACAGGCGGTAATGCAGCCCATGGAGATTTGGTCGGCACAGGAGCCGAAGGTTTTGTGGTCAATGTAAGCTTGTCGGATCCTGATTTGGAAGAAAAAGAAACTTTGGATTGCTGCTGTAGTTGTTGTCTTTCCGCACTAGCTCCCAGGCGGAGGACCGTCGCGTTGGGTCCCACGGTTGTTGAAGCCTTTGGAATTGAAATTTCGGCATTCTGCTCAGCAACAGGTCGTATCGGCTCCGGGTTTCCTTTGGTATCACTGATATTTGCGCTTTCCTGAGAGGGAGCAGGTGCATTTTCAGTTTGCGTCAATTTTATCTTCGTACCATCATTCCATTCGATGGTTTCTGGTGCCCAGTCATCCTCGTCGTCATCGATATCTGCCCATTTCGATTCGGTCGCGTTGCCATCTTCCTGAATTCGAGACGTCATGTGGATTCCGTACTGTTGTTTCAGCTCTTCGTCCGTAAGATGCTTCGTTGGCGGCGGTTGAGTAGCTGTACAGAGTTTAGTATATTCCACAACCCGCAATTGGTAGACTCACGTCTGTTCCTATTCCAAACCTGATTCGCATCTGGACCGCCCAACGATCCTTTCAAGCCAGCCGCTGCATGCTTCGAAGATGACCCCAGTCCACTCGTGCTCTTCGCAACCAGCCGTGGGCGTGAAGTAGGCTGTGGTGAAGCGGCCGATGGCGTTACGGAGAGTGTCGCTATGAAAGTCAGCACATGATCTCTACAAACTGGTAGGGGTCGGAATAGTCATACGCCTTTCACCAGCTTTGGCAGTCGCCGACGCCCCCGGAGCCTTTGGAACTGAGAATTTCGCGAAAGAAACTGGTTTGAACGCCGTCGGCTTCTTCATGGAACCAGTTCGGAGATGTTGTCGGCCATCGTTTCGACTAGTATCTGTATCCGATCCACCTAAGGAGCCATCCTCACCACCGTCCGACAGCGAGGCCATCCCGTTTAGCTCTAACGCTCTTGCCGCCACGGCCGTCAACCCGTTCCTGTTGCTATTATCCTGTGGAAAATGAGATTTTTGTATCTTATGCGATCTGATTTTCAACTAGACGTACCTTCCCCCCTTCGCCTGCAGAGTTTTCGGCCTCGCTTGTATCCATGGATTTTGTGTCACGTTGTGCTTGTTCCGTGTTGGATGGGTTGCCTTGAAAGTTGAATTCGATTTTGGTAATCCTCCCCTCGCCCCCTTCAGCAGAATACTTGTCGTTTTTGCTCGCAGGAACGTCGGAAGACGAAGGCTCGCCGCCCGACTGGGTTTGGTTTACCACATCGTGACTAGTCTGCTCTGCCATACCAATGTGCAAGACTGCAGTGTTCCGCCTCGCATTAGTTAGCCCAGCAGAACCGCGAAAGATTTCCAGAAGGTAAGTGGGCCGAAACAGGCACAAAGGACAATGAATAGAAGACAATATCTCTTTGATGCAACGAGGTTTACTAACCGTCAAGTGGTGGAGGCAGCCACGGTGTTCTGATGGGGAAGACTGAGCAGACACCCTTGTCTGAGAAAGCGTTCGGCTGTTAAGTTTACTGGTATCCTTTCCTGGTTTCACGGGATGCAACAGAAAACAAGTCCGGGGCTCGCGCGTCTTCAGTGGAAACCAAGCACCATGCAATATTTATTGCTGTTCGTTGGGTGATAGCGTTGAAGCTCGATCCCCGTGGTGCGATGCCTTTTTTGCTGGTGATGTTTGGAAGACAAACGATGAGGTTAACAAGTTGAGCAAAGCAAAGCAATCGGGGTTAAAGTCAAAGTAGGCTGATGTGGCCGCTTTGGGACTAGTGGGGGACGAACAGAGCAAGTGCCAAGAGCTTGAGGACAGCCTCAGGCTGAAACTGCTGTTCCTACACAGCGGATACACTACTAGTTAAGCAGAAATCGTTTGGTGACATGATATTGTTCCTCTATAGTTAGGCCAACATTTGAGATGATTTCTTCCAAGAGGTCTATCGCAAAGTAATCATGGTACTGATGGGGTCAAGGTAGAATTCCTAGGAGCCTCCCACAGTCACTCTCAGCCATCACACATATACTGCTAGATATGACTCCTTCGCTACCATGATGGTATATGCGGAAACCGAGAGGCTTGCAGGAACTAAAGATACTACTACCTAGGTACTTCGAGATCTTCGGTCATCGGTCTGGCGATCTTAAACTCAGTGAAAAGAAAGCAGCAATTTTCCGATTCAACTGCCTCCAAAGGCGGCTATATGGTTGATCAAACACTGTATTGAAACACTATGACAAAGGAAACGAGGGTTTGTCCCTAATTGAAGAACTATCTACTTCAAAGTAGTGCAAGTAAAGTCGCAGTCTTTCAGTAGAATCATGTCTTGATGCTTGGTCCGCAAAATATATGTACAACTCCATCTGCTCCCACTAGTCCCACTAAATGTCATCCGAGAAGATTGATTTAGTGAGGATGGTTCTTGTGGTGGCCTGTGTCCAATTTGATAGATTAGTATCCGAAGGAAATTTGAAGAAAGCCACTACGTTGGGGATGAACTTACGCAGGTGGAAGTAGTACTCCATGCTGTAGCCGACAACAAGCAGGGTTCCAATGACATGAACCAGGGCTGAATCACATCGTTAGCATATTTACTTTCCATTTGCAGACATCGACCTGGGAACTTACGCATGCCGGAGGCGTTCTTTCCGTTAAAGTAACGGGCCTGGTAGCGTTCGAGGATTCCGGACGGCTTGGGAGTCGGAGCAGGACCACGAGGGAGACCAGCGTAGAAACCAACTACGCGCTCCATGCGTGCAGCATCCTGAGCGGCGCCAATTGCCTGTATCATTGTTAGTAAGTATTCGATAAGTAAATAACATAACCGTGGAAGGCGGAGGAGATTGTTCGGTTCGTGTTTGATGCGAAGGGTAAGACGAGCGAAGTAAAAGGTGTAGATCGAGGTATATTCGAGAAGGGATTCCTTTCAACACTCACATTCGGCGAAGCAATCTAATAACCGTCGTCAGTAAATCGATTCAATTGCCCTTTTACGGCGATGGACGAATGACAAACCTTGGGAGGGATGAGGGTGGACAGAGCCCGGCGAGTAATGTAGCTCATTTTTGCGAGTCTAGTGCCAGTCAGATGAGCCATAATGACAGAATGGAATGCTTTTAAATGGGTTGAAAGAGGGATATACCTCGAATGCGGTGGTGATTCCAGACTTGACGATGATGCTGAAGCGGATGAAGAAGAAAGCGAAGTTCGTTCGTCCCGACTTCCCGGCAAATTAGCGTCGCGAAAATCATCAGCCACATTTGACCTTATGTAAGCAACCCTTCTCAAGCCACATTCTTTCCGGGAAAATCGACCCGCCCAACTTCACCCAAAGCAACTTCCTGAAGCAAAGAAAGGTCAGAGAATCAAAACCCTTAAGCGGGCCTTCATTGCGATCCCCAACCATGTCGTTTATTCGAGCTCGCAGCATCGCTCAGCTCCGAGCGGTGCGAATTCCTCGTTCTCTCAATGTTCGATATCTGTCCGCCCCTGCCGACGGTGCTCCAAAGACCAGTCCGGCCGACGCGCCGACCACACCACCCAAGGACAGCTCGTTGATCAGCAAGGAAAGCTCTGGCGAGGCAATGGCCCGTCATCAACCAGATTACAACGCAACCATTGATCATGCTACCTCGTATGCGGTGTCGGGCTCTCCCCATGACAAATCCGTACTAATATCTTTACAGGACATTTTCACCTGTTCCTAAGCGAGTCATGGACGGCAGCGAACCAGGCGAGTCCGTAGCTGCTGCTGTACTTTCTGGTGCGCCTACAGATTTACAGGCACGAACCGTCAGGTAAGCTCTGGTATACTAGACCGTTTCACAACCTGGCTGGGTGCTGACTTGATACAACAACAGAATCTACAAGCCGACGAAACCCGCAACCCAGTCTGGCACCTGGCATAGTCACCACTGGCGCATGGATTGGGATGTCCTTGGAAAGGGCCATAGATGGGAGAATCCGCTAATGGGTTGGCAATCTTCTGCGGATGCCATGCAGGGCACACATATCTATTTCAAATCTAAGGAAGATGCCATTCTGTTCGCTCAGAAGCAAGGATACGAGTACTTTGTCCAGGAGCCCAACGAACGCAAATTCGTTCCCAAGGCGTACGCGAACAATTTCCTACACGAGCCGAAGAAGATTAAACACATCCGGACCAAATAGATGGTTTGACTGTATTGTATATATTCGCAATTTGATTTTATTCGTTTTGACTTCCCAGACCAAAATATTCTAATGGCTCAAAGGTCCTATTGTCGTGAACTTTACGTAGAGAAATTGAAGTACTGCAGGTTGACTTTTCATTGTTCGTTGACGTCTGTCACTGAGAAGTACAGAGCGGCCCAAGGAAGTCAAAATAGGTGGATTGATCAGCTTCTGCAGGTCTACTCTGGTACAGGGGCTATTCTAGGCAACTGAAACGAGATAGCTATCTGCATTAACCTAGTTTTTATGGTTGAATTTGCTGGGGAGATATCTCAATTTATCTCTCATGGGATTTATATACTCTGATCCTTGGGATACTAGCACGCTTACCTAGGTACCCGGTAACAACCAGATGAGCCGTGAATAACGAAGCTTCTCCTAGCCACCATGGCACGGAAACATGATCATTACCTGTGTACCTACCTAGGTAGGTATCTCTTTTTATATAATATCATCCACAATCCAAAGCGCAGATGAGACTGGTTTATTCTGCCAGGTGCTCTAGCCAGAAACAATATAGTACTTCTGGTTCTTGTAGGTAAGATCTAGGTAGATCATACCTGAGATACTTTCAACAGATGACTCATCCTTACTGGAAGCCGGCAGTCCCTGAAGTGCCCAGGGATGAATTTCCCGAAAGTTGAGACCTTCCAAGGTAGAAGAGGTCACCTATTTTGAGACCAAAGGAAGACCGTTCTTCATTGATGACTGAGTTCTAAAGCGGGTATAAAATCATCTCATAATGTAAATTAAATCAGTTTCGGCGAGAAATCAGGTAAATTGCTGCGGAGTACGGAAACTTGAAATATGTGGTACAAATTCCAATCTCACAAGTTAATTATCATTGCTGAAGCCCCAGATTTGAAATGAAGATTCCTAAAATGCTCTTTTTTATTATTTTCCATGTAACTAGCAATCAATGCTGCAGTCCTAATGTTATATGCCAACGACGGAAAAAGAATGACCCCGCCGATACCCGCCTGCCCGCCAGCTATCAACCGCCGATAAGATCTGGAGTAAAAAAATTTTGAGCGATTGTATTGACCATCGACACCCCCTCAACCATTCGACCATTGACCCTTTCGACCAGTGATTATTTCTCTCACTGTGCAACACTATGGCTGAAGCTTCACTCGCCTCTGTGGCCGCTCTGCGCGACACTTTAACATCCGAAACCCAGCCTCTCGCTCGCAGATTCCGGGCCTTATTCTCCCTCAAACACGCCGCGTGCCGAAACCCGCCTACAGACCAGACTCGGCCAGCCATCGAAGCGATAGCGGCAGCATTTACGTCTCCGTCGGCGCTACTCAAGCACGAACTGGCATACTGTCTTGGTCAATCTAAGAATGCCGATGCAGTGCCTTATTTACTACAGGTTCTTAAGGATAAGGAGGAAGATGCTATGTGTCGACATGAGGCTGCTGAAGCGTTGGGAGCGTTGGGATTCGAGGATAGTTTACCGCTGCTAAAGGAGTTGAGAGACGATAAAATGGAACCGGATGTGGTACGCGAGACGTGCGATATTGCGGTTGATAGGATCTTGTGGGAAATATCGGAGGAGAGGAAAAATGAAAAGATCAAAACTAGGTAAGTGCATGACTTCTGCGTGCTTGTCGTGTTTTATTATTGGTCTATTACACTCCCAACAAGTAAAAGATATTGCTCACTGATACACACAAAAAAGTGACTTCGCATCTATCGATCCTGCACCTCCGCTACCTGCAACCGAAAATGAACGCTCTATTGCTGAATTGGAAGGTACAATGCTAGACACCAAACTTGACCTTTTCAAAAGATACCGTGCCATGTTCGCCTTGAGAGACCTTGCCTCGCCGCCGGACCTGCCTACAGCCGTTCCCGCCATTCATGCGCTCGCCAAAGGGTTGAAGGATCCCTCTGCTCTGTTCCGTCATGAGATCGCATTTGTTTTCGGCCAACTGTCCCATCCCGCATCAATACCAAGTCTCACGACAACACTGAGTGATGTGAACGAGATGGGTATGGTACGCCACGAGGCTGCGGAAGCCCTTGGAAGTCTCGGGGACCAGGAAGGCGTTGAAGAGACCCTGAAGAAGTTCTTGAATGATCCGGAGCCCGTGGTCAGAGACAGTATTATCGTGGCCCTAGACATGGCCGAATACGAGAAGAATGGAGGCAAGGAATATGCCCTGCTGCCTGATAATCCTGTCCCCGTGGCTTAAAATTTTTTGCACGTGTTTTCACTGGAGTCAATCACCCTGGATTTGCGGCGCATGGGAGAATTTCTTAGATGGATCGATATCAGAAAGCCGATCAAAAAGTTGATAGTCGTTTTGCGTTAGAAGGAAATATTTCCAGTCGGAGACACATTGCGATGTATATATTAGTTGTTGACGGTTTCCCTAAATGAGCAGCAGATTTAGCGATTTGCTCCCCAACCCAGTCCCAGATAACAAGGTTCACATACTTGTAACCACACTCGCATCGGTAGAAGACTGTTGTGCCCTCATCAGCACTCCGCAGTTGCACCGCTTGGTAGAACATTTCCGTTCGACCACATTGAGCGCATGTATGCTGGGTGACAGCTTCCATTGTGCGATCATCGGCTGTCAGAGTTTGTAGAGCCGATCTTTTCGCTCGCAGAGCCGAAGGAAACGCATTGGGCTTGGATTCAGATACGATAGTCTGAGGAAGGATATCTAAAGAACCAGTTGCATAGAGCTAGTCAGCACATATCTCCTTGAGAGTGTGGTATAATTGGTACAAAAGTCTTCTCTATTACCTCTATTTTTGGCACCGCAAGCTTCGCAAACTAGAATAGCATCGGGTGAGCCAGTGCTTTCTTGGAGCAGATTGCCGCAGTCTGTGCAGAAAATGAGAGAGCCAATCGCAGACATTTTGGATTAAGAAAGAGAAGGAGAAGGAATAGAAGATTTATAACAGAGAAATGGACAAAAAAAAAAAAACAGGCTATGGCGATGAAGCTGAATGAATAGATGTAAAATAAATAAATCTGAAAGAGAAAAATTAGTATCATAGGGCTCTCTGGGAAGTTTTTGGACCCGTGTTCCCGGGCGCGGCTTGGCGGCGGCTTCTTTTTTTTTTTAGCGTGCGGATGCCAGCCAGCACTGAGTGGAGCCAGATTTCCTGGCGGGCAAATCGAATCGCCGCATCGCGACTACAGCATGAGAGGGAGGGAGAAAGAGAGAGAGAGAGAGAGAGAGAGAGCATGGAGAACAAGACAAGACCAACTGAGAAGGAAAATAGAGTATAAGAACAGACGACTTTTTGTTGCTCACTTCTCTCCGCCTGGTTCAATCCACCGTCTACATGAATGGATCCCTCCCAGATGTTAATATCTACTGCATGGTTGAACCAATACCTCGATTACGACTCCCGCCTTGGGAAGTAGCCAAACGTGATGGATCAAGGTCGATTTCCAGCAGTTCAGGTGGTCATCGGCAGCTTGGGTCAGCCTCAGAATCACCTTCATGATGTGATGCCTTCTCAGCCCGCTGTGAACGGCATGCGCCGCCCAGTGACGCGTCCGCTGCTGGTCGACGAGGCTTTGCAATTCTCTCCCATGAGCACTGCGCCGGTGTTTGGCTTGGGTCAGTTTGACTTGGACCCTTCTTCTCTCACTTTATTCTCATATGCTGATGAAATGATGGATGAGGATAGACTCCATCACTCGCCCTGATGTCACCGGACAGTCCTCGACCACTCTCCCCGCATACTCGCGCACCGTCGCTCGCAAAGTCATACAAGACTTGGACACGGAGATCCGCGCCGGCACGGAGAAATCGCACCGGTTCATGGCAGTCTCGGGCAACTTGCTGAACAAACATCTGAATGCCGACAAGCCGTTGACCTTGTACGTGAATACATCTTTGTTCCTCTTTTCCAAAATAAAACAGACGAGTAAACCTGTTCGGAGGCTAATGCCGTGTACACTGCAGCAAATTCCGGTCTCCAGCAGGCCTGGATCGTCAGGTCAACGGCCAATCTCAAAATGAGACTCGATCTGAACTGACCAAGGACTTGAGCTTATTCGCCAAGATGATCCTCGACCAAAGTGATATTTCGTTCACCTGTAAGATCCTTCTGCTTTTTTAGAATGAAATTCAAAGATGACTGACTGATTTGGCTTCTCGTCCAGACCCAAAGACCAAATCGTCTTTACCCGGTCCCAATCCACCAGGTAGCACCTTCCTCTTTCTTCTCCTCCTCCTCTTCCTTCTCTTCCTTCTTCCTTCTCTTCCTTCTTCCTTCTCTTCCTTTTCTTCCTCTTCTCTTCCTCTTCAATGTTTTTGCCCACCATTAATTATTCCAACTTCAATCCAATAACTGACTTTTCATCTAGTCCCTGGAAAATCCCTTCAACCGGCCGTGGTCATACCACCTTTCATGCCGCCTAGTCAATCCAACTCGTCTGTCGATCAAGGTCTCGCCAAGAAACGGAAATTGAACGTCGAGGTGGACAGCTATGCCACCAGCTTACGACTCAAGGACCAGAAAGAAGAAGCAGACGCCGCTCTTTTGAAACTGCAAGATCTTGTACAGGAGATTTTTGAGGCGGAAGACCAGCTGGAACCAGACACTTCAGCTGTAATGCCTACTCACAATGCGGGGACCATGTTTAAGGCTGCCAACACCTTGGATGTTCGTGCATTCATTCTTGGCCCAGAGACTCACAGCCGTCTGCAGAAGTCATTACAAAAAGTGGCGGGCTTCGGACGTTTACACGACATTCCTTCCGAATACTTGACTCGGCTACAGAAGATCTGCGAAAGTCCCATAGTGGCTGCCCAGGGCTTGGATTTGAGACTCGATGACCCCTCCAATGATGCCGACGTACAGCACTGGCTGCAAAAACTGGACGACATACACAACACACTGCTTGCTATTGGCACACTCCTCCAAACCATGTCTGGTCAAAGATCAGAACGTGATTTATGTCCTGAAGACATTCTGCAGGCCATACCGAATGTCTTGACCATGCTATTCGACCATTGTATCATCCCAGCTGTGGAGGCTCGTCCGGTTGATGAAGGAAAGAGGTTCTTCGATCTCGTCTCGCGAGAGAAAAAGATCTTTGGTACTCTGCTTCATCAAGCTAGAAAACTCTTGAACCTCTTGGCAAATTTTCTCTCGCGGATAGACGTTGCTGAAAGTGTCATAACTTCTACAGAATTTCTAGCCACTAAGTTGATATTCGCTGAGAACCCGCATAATGAAAAGGACTCCGCGATCGGGATTCAGAAGTTTGAATCCACACGTCGTGCTGCCATGGACGTTCTTGCCAAGATATTCTCACGCTATCCAGCTCAACGACCATTTATCCTCGACGAGATATTGGTGTCCCTAGAAAAGTTACCTTCAACTCGCCAGAACGCTCGACAATACAAACTGATCGATGGTAAAGCAATTCAGCTGCTTACAGCTCTCGTCATACAATTGGTGCAAACCACAGCCTTGGACATCCCTCAGTCCAAAAGAAATAGAGCGAGACGCATTCAACTTTCTAGCAATGATGTCAACGAAGACGATGTAGACATTGAAGTGAAGGAAGAAGCTGAGGATACTGACTCTGAAGATGAAGCCTCTCTCAAGTTGTCTCTGAATCGTCTCACCAGTCGGGTCAATAAGCTATACGATAATGCAGTTCGAAGCGCTCAGTATATCATCAAGTTCATTGTGCAACGAGCAATGACATCTACCAAGACTGGTGACCAGCCTTACCGAAACATATTGGATCTTTTCACCGAGGATCTAATCAATATTCTTGGTTCTACGGATTGGCCAGCTGCCGAGCTATTGCTTCGTATTCTGGCATCACATATGATTGGCATCGCCGAACTCGACAAAAGTTCATCGACGGCAAAGAACATGGCTCTTGAATTACTTGGCTGGATGGGGTCCGGCATCTCGGACCTCACGACAGCTGCGCAGCACTTGATATCTTCTATGGACGATTCAGATAATAAAATAACCCAGCACCTTCGGCAGCTCTACGAAGATCATACCAGCCATGCCCTGCATATACAGGACCTCACCGCATTAGACGGCCCCTATCGTATCACGCTGGAGTATCTTCAGGATAGAGAACTTGACAACTGGCAACTAACAAGTGCTCGGGGTTACTATACCGTGCAATGGGCAAAGACAGTCTCGTCCACATTTCATGACTCGGACGACCAAGAAGGCTCTTTTCAGGAGGCCAAAGGTAGAGACGAGCTACTGTCGATATTTCCTCATTTGTTGTCAGATCCGAAGTGGCTGGAATCAAACAAGTAAGTTAAATTGTCATCACACGCCGGAGCCACGAAACTAACTGAAATCGTAGTCACTTCGACAAAATCTCGACGGCTCACGGGAAGTTTGCATACTTGTTGACGGTTATGAATATGGGCTTTGCGAAAGCGTTCGATACAATTTTCAAGGTTCTACTAAATTCTATCACAAGTGACCAAGCTAAAGTACGAAGCCGAAGCTTGAAGAGTGTCATCACAATGCTCGAAAAAGACCCAAGTCTGCTGGATCGGGACTCGTCTGTCATGCGTGTGGTGCTAAAATGTGCTACCGACGCTTCCCCCATGGTACGCGACTCAGCATTGTCTCTGATAGCAAAGTGTATTGCGTTGAAGCCGAGTCTTGAAGAAGAAGGTTGCCGCGCTATTCTGGCATGTGCTGCCGATGCTACAGCTGGTGTGCGAAAACGTTGCATAACGATATTAAAAGACATGTTTTTCAGAACCACGCGCAAGGACCTCAAGCTTGCTGTGCTTGATAGTCTGCTTCAAAGGACGAGCGATTTTGAGGAAGCCGTTGCTGTCCAGGCTCGACAGACAATCGAGGAAATATGGTTCATGCCTTTCGTCAACATGATTGACAATTTGAACAATGATCCAAAATGCAAAGTTGCACTGTCAGAGCAGACTTCTCTCATTATCAGTCTCGTACAGCGCAGCGAAACTGTAACTGACAGTCTCGGCTCGTTTGTGAGGAAAGTAGTTTCCGAGGGTCCCAAAACAAACAATCAAGCGTTCAAAGTCTGCAAAGCGATGGTGGCGAATATGTTCGAGCGACTTATTGAGGATTCTGGGTCATCGGAAAAACCAGATCATCAAGCTCTGCTACAAACGATTACCATATTTGCGAAATCGAGCGCTAAGCTCTTCAACACTGAACAGCTTCAAGCCCTGCATCCGTACATCGGACACCTCGTCACTGCTGATGACTTATTCATTTTTCGTTCAGTGGTCGTGATTTATCGTTGTGTGCTCCCGTATATCTCCTCTGCGCACAACACCTTTCTCAAGGACGTCCAGAACGATCTTTTCAAAAGCGTGGCGAAACTTGCTCGCTCTGAATTGAACGAAGTAATGGCGTGCCTGTGGACCATCAATGGTGTCCTGCAGAACACGGATCGGTTGGTCAAGCTCACGATTTCGGTGCTCAAAGGTATCAATCAAGCCAAAGGCGTGGATCTCACGGATCCAGGCAAGGTAGACCTGCTGAACCGAGCCAGGAGCTACATTCGCATTGCTGGCTGCGTGGGTCGCCATTGTGATCTCGATAAATTCGAACCTCATTTCAAGAAGGCCTTCCCCACGTGGACGGGCGGTTCGGTAGCTGGTCTGCTTGCTGATTTCATCTTGCCATTCGTGCATGCAAATCAGCCGTTGGAACTTAGAACAATGGCTCTCGAAAGTCTGGGTTCGATTTGTCAGTCGTGGCCCGCACAATTTAGCAGGGAAGCGCCTCGCAAAGTCATTTCTTCAATCTTCAAGGAGGATAATGCCAGTCTTCATAATATCATTCTGCGAGCCTTTGCTGAGTTTTTTGCAATTCACGAAGGAAAACAAGAGAAGCTTGTTCAACCGCAAGCTGATGCTGCCGACCCCGAAGCAACAACTAGATTGGGCGGGTCTTTGAAGGCTAGTGACAATGATGGTGCCGCCGCATTGATAGCTCAGCACTTTCTGCAAGACATGCTTCGAATTGCTTACGCTAGCCAAGATGCCTACGCGCTAACGGCAATTGAGCTGATATCGAGCATCAATCGACAAGGACTTGTCCATCCAAAGGAGTGCGCTGGGGTGCTTGTCTCACTAGAGACGTCTACCATTCCTGCAATTGCGAAGATAGCTTACGATACTCATAAAATGCTGCATCAGCAATACGAATCGATGTTTGAACGCGAATACATGCGGGCTATCCAAGACGCCTTTGTCTATCAACGAGATGTTGTTGGTGACTCAAATGGAGCATTGGCTCGTCCGTACGTGGCAAAGCTCGCTCCTCTATTTGACATCATCAAGATCAGCAATAGCAAGTACCAGAAGAAATTTCTGGCGAATCTCTGCTCGAAAGTGAAATTTGATTTGAAGACTCTCGACGTCACTGGCAATCCTCCTCAACATCTTCTTCTAGCAAGATTCGTTTGTCAGAACCTTGCTCTTTTCGAATACGCCCAACTGGCGGAGTTGCTACCAACCATAACTTGCATGGAAAGGATTGTTTCTGGGACTGGGACTATTGTCGCACACGCTATTGAAACCGAAATTTTCGGTCCTCGACCGGATGCAGCTGCTGTGCAACCCTCGACACAACCTTCAATGCCGGAGATATCCGATCCAGTCGCCGTGACTACTACAACTTCCCAACCGAATCAAGAAAACGTGATCAAGCCCTACCTTTTGCGTCAACTTGCGACAGCAGCAGCGATATTGACTATGCTGTGGGAGACAAGAAGCCACCTGCGCCGTCAATATGGGGTTAACATGCGGCACAGCGACAACAAAGCCAACATCAAAGAGCTCAATAAAGCTCCCACAAAAGTGCACGGGGTGACTGGAGACCGCTACTGGGAAGCCATCTCCAACAACATGGCTAGCCTCGATAGTGAAGAGAATATGCTGCAGCAGTGTCGAACCTTTGCTACTTTACTTTCAATCGACGACGAACTAAAAGTGTCCAACGGGGAAGACGAAGAGGGCGATCTTGATGACCTCGACGCCCTTGCGGATGAAGATGCCCGGGACGTCAATGGGAGCAAGCCTTTGAAACGCAAGAACTCAGTCAATGGTAGCACACCTGCCAAGCGACCTCGAGGTCGGCCAGTTGGCAGTAAGAAACGACAGAGTTCAGAAACGGCGGACTCTATTTATTTCTAAAATCAGGTCTCACAGGGCGGGGCGGATATTATTTTCCATGTTTTTTGAACGTGGTTGGCTATTTTATCAAACGGCGTTTCATGACAAGGAGGAAAGCGCATACACATGGATCACGATCTTACTAATCATTTCTATTCGAAGTTGCACGTACTTTTCTTTATCTGTTCTACTCTTCCATCTTGTTGCCCACATTTTCTTTTCTTCTCTTTTCGAAACTTTCCATCATTTCTACCTTATCCTGCGGGAGTTCCACTGGCAGGCCTGTTAACTCCATCCTCCATTATTTTGTACTATAAATCGTCTAGCATAGGCGCTGGCAAGGATATTGGGCTTTTTTCAAGGGCACACACTGTGCCTCGAATACTTCTGCATATCTTTGTGGAACTTACAAACAAACAATAAATTAATTTGAATCTGCTTAACTTATCGCGATCTTAGAAATGGACAAGACGGGCCGACCGCGACGGAAGACTCGGCAATGGATAGCTTCAAAAGGATTAGCGAAGAGAAAAAGAAGAGTTGGATGAGGGTAAAATTAGCAAGGGTTGCCGAAGTGCCGGTTGACTGCGGGTGGCCATGACGTCGAGTGCTAACCCTTACCCTTGCACGCTGGATTATCTCGCGAGTTACAAACAGGGACATCATCCTTCCCGTGCAGACTTCTTCTTCTTCTCTTCTTCTCTTATTCTTCTCTTATTCTTCTCTTATTCTATTCTCCATTTACAAGGTGACAAAAACGATCCGTTGGTTGTCAATCGCCGGGAGTAATGGTCTTGTTGAGTGTTTTTATGTCTTGGTTATAAGCTTCACGAACCGCTTGGAAATTATCTCGTTTCCCGCAAATGCAGACAGCTCTGGCGAGACGCCTGGCTCAAGGCGCTCCAGCTTCGCTCTCTGTTCGTCCATCGACCAGATTCCAATCTCAACAACTTTTCAACCCATCTCATCGTCGCTTCATATCCTTCAGACAATGGCAGCCGTCACCGCTACTACCGGTACAAAAACCAGTCGAAAGACCCGCTCCGCCGCTCACTCGTAATGCACACACTATCTCCGTGTCGGGCGTGAAAGCGTTCATCTGGCGGTATCCAGCCTTGAGATATCTTTACCATGGTTTTACGTACTTGGGCCTCTTCGTGATTAGTGGAGGAGCGGTGGTAGCTGGTATTTTCCTCTACGACTACACCACTTATCGCGAAGACCCCAGTATAGAGGATATACCAGTCTCGGAATTGGCGCTGCAGCCAAAGCGCGGCGGTCCGAAAAATTTACCCATCGCCGAGGCTCTGGTTGACGACGACGACAGTGAAGCTATGCAAGCACAACGCGATAAGCCCAAATTGGTCATTTTGGGTACTGGTTGGGGTAGTGTCGCCTTGCTCAAGACTCTGAACCCGGGCGATTATCACGTTACCGTTGTTTCTCCGGTTAATTACTTCTTGTTCACGCCCATGTTGCCCTCGGCGACGGTGGGGACCCTGAGTTTGAAGTCGCTGGTTGAACCGGTGCGGCGCATTGTTCATCGTCTTCGTGGTCATTTTTTGAGAGCGGAGGCGGAGGATGTTGATTTCTCGTCCAAATTGGTGGAAGTCTCTCAGGTGGACACTCATGGCGTCCGTCGACACTTTTACCTACCGTACGATAAGCTTGTTATTGCTGTCGGTAAGTTATACACTCCTCTCTTCTCGTCTGTGAGTAGATAGCATATCTAACTGCAACTTCTTCTAGGCTCTACAACGAATCCACACGGCGTCAAGGGCTTGGAAAATTGCCATTTTCTCAAATCCATCGACGATGCCCGAAAGATCAAGAACAAGGTCGCCGACAATATGGAACTCGCATGTCTACCTACAACATCCGACGAGGAACGCAAGAGATTGCTCTCGTTCGTTATCTGCGGCGGTGGACCGACTGGTGTGGAATTTGCTGCGGAGCTGTACGATTTGCTGAACGAAGATTTACGAAAGAATTTCCCCAAAATACTTCGAAACGAGATATCCGTGCATCTCATTCAAAGCCGGGGCCATATTCTGAACACCTACGACGAAGCTCTTTCTGAGTATGCTGAGGTATGGTAGTTCACAGTGACTCGATAAAAAGGGCTCGTTCTAATGAAGTATTGTAGTCGCGGTTTGCGCACGATTCCGTCGAAGTCTTGACAAATTCCCGAGTCAAGGAAGTGCGTTCGGACAAGATATTGTTCACACAACAAGAAAACGGCAAGACGATAACAAAGGAGTTGCCGATGGGCTTTTGTTTATGGTCAACTGGAGTGTGTAAGTGCGCTGGATATCGTTTTACTTTCGCCCCAAAAATACAGCAGAAACTAATTCAAGTCAATTATCCAGCGCAAACGACATTTGCGCAGAAACTTGCCAAAAAACTTGACGCACAAAATAACAAACATGCCTTGGAGACCGATCCGCATCTGCGATTGATTGGGGCACCCCTCGGTGACGTGTACGCCATTGGCGACTGCGCTACCGTTCAGAACAACATTGCCGACCACATGGTTACTTTTCTTCGCACAATTGCATGGGAGAAGGGTAAGGACCTTCAAAAAGTACATCTCACATTCAGCGAATGGCGCGATGTTGCAGAACGAGTCAAGAAGCGATTCCCACAAGCTGCCAACCATCTTCGCCGTCTCGACCGACTCTTCGCGGAGTACGATCGCGACCATTCCGGCACTCTTGACTTCGACGAGCTTCACGAACTCTTGATGCAGATCGATTCCAAACTCACCTCTCTACCAGCCACGGCCCAACGCGCTAATCAGCAAGGAGAATACCTCGGCCGCAAATTCAATCACATCGCCAAAGCCCTACCTGGAATGCGAGCCAATGAAATAGATTACGGCGATCTGGACGAAGCAGTCTATAAAGCATTTAGCTACAAACATCTGGGCAGTCTGGCGTATATTGGGAATGCGGCAATCTTTGATTTCAATGGACTCAATTTTGGAGGTGGGTTATTAGCTGTGTATCTGTGGCGGAGTATCTATTTTTCGCAAAGCGTGAGTTTGAGGACTCGCGCGCTTTTGGCGATGGATTGGACAAAGAGGGCTTTCTTTGGTAGAGGTATGTTTCGGCTTCATCCCCCGGCTTCATCCCCCGAATATGGAACGATTCTTCGCAGCGATGGCTGACTTTTTCTTTTTCGAACAGATATTGTGAGCTTTTAGATCATGGGATGTACACATCGCTTTTGGTTATTGTTACTGCAATCAGGAGTCACTGGTTTAATTTCTTCTGACAGATGATTATAAATCATTTAATTTGGATATAAAGCATTTCGAACTGATTGATATTTGTCTCATAAGTGATGTTTGGATAATATCAAATGTGTTCAGAAAATGTAACGCCAAATAGAAACCGACCCCGCCAGCGCCTCGCTAAAAGCATTTCAAAATAAACATATGCATCGTAACCATAATTGGGCATAATTGGTCGGTTGTTAAAAACGTTCGCTGCCTTACACGATCATGGGATCGATGTCACCGTTGTTAGTCATTATCGCATCGTCGGAATTGCCATTGGCATGATCCGCTGACGCTTGTTGTGTCTCATCAGGGTACAGCCCAATGTTGATCTTCTTGGGGATTTTGGTTGGTTTAGCATCTCGGGCTTTCTGTTCAGCCCAGGCACGAAGTTTGACGAGATTTCGCAAGCGAGCTTCTTTACGAGCGCCTTGGTTCTTCAAGATAGCTTCGTTAACCTTGGTGGCAATCTCTTTACGCAAGTTCGGCTGAAGAAGAGTTGCTAACGAAGGAGCCATGTTTTCCGTGGGGAAAATCAACAATGCCAGCGTGCGTTCGAGGTCCTCGAGGAATTGAGGATTCGTGGGCGCGCGTGGTGCGAGCTCAGTCGTGGCAAACTCGAGTGCAGGAGTAATATCTGCATCGGGCGTAGACGTGCATCGCCTAATTAGTTCTACAAGCTGCAAGCGCAGCAGTGAGAAATGCAGAGCAGGATCCTCGTCAAGAATCTATCCAACGTTGACAGTTAGCATTAAGCCGGGATAATCATAACAAGGAAATTTTAGGTCTTGTAAGGATATAATCCAAGTTGCTCATACTGAGGACTGAAGATGAGTTTTTATCATCAACACCCAAATGGGTATATGAGTGGTGCATGAAACTGGTATAATCATAGCAAACATTGGAATGGGGTAGAAAACATGTTGTGAAGTAAATGCGAGAAGTCTTACCTGTGGGCTCAGTTCGTTGATTTTTTCAACGGCCGTCTGAATATCACCAGAGTGAATCGCACTGCGAATTTCAACTCGTTCTTGGATCGATTCAATATCGGCTTTCGGCTGCAAATTAGCTTCGACAGCAAACCGCTTGGCAGCTGCGGGATAGCCGTTGGTCACAAGGTAGTCCATGACAAGGTAGTTGATATCCCTATCCCATAGCATGTTAGTGAGGTCCAAAGAAGAGAACACAAAATTATCTCAACGCAAGGTCTCATCCATGAAAGGCTTTGGATCAGTAAAACAAGTTATTATGTTTTCTACACGAAATTTTCGGAGAGATTCCCAACTTGATATTCAACACATCATGTAACCACGTGCATCTGAGACGGCATACTGGAAGAGAGACGAGGAAACTCACGTCTTGGATGTTTTCACCTCTTCGACCTTTCGCTCGAAGTGACGCCATGCTGGCGGTGCACTTGGAGGCGTTGTAGACATCTACTCAGAATGTGAGACCTTGTGGTATGGACGTCATCTGAGCAAACATTTATGACCTACTGGGGCAGTAGAGGTCATGACTTGCAAAACAGCTCCAAAGTATCCTCAAAGCTCATTGAACTGGGTGGAAAAACATATGAAACAGTAGAGTTGACGCCAGCACTGAAGCCATAAGACTCCCTGTATCGAAGTTGAGACAACGGACGACGTGGGAATCAGTGGTTCATGAAGAAGAGAAAGAGAGAAAGAGAGAAAGAAAAGAGAAGAGAAAAGGAAGAAGCGAGGAGGTTGGAAGGAAAAAGGCAATTGTTGAGCTCGGCTCGAGAGTCGGCCCGAGTAGCTTCCTTCCTATTTGTGGGGTCTCACGTGGATTTGCTGCCTTTGTGCCTGAGGCTGTTATCTAAAGGATTTTTGCTGTTTTGGGTAT